>JAMZAV010000084.1:0-670078 GCA_024449915.1 Sweltsa coloradensis
AATAAATTACTGTAATTGTAGATTAGTTTAAATTATTCAATCATGGAAAAGGGTGGTTTTCCGCGTGCTTCAACCCATTTTTTTCTCCAATTAAGCATGTTTATGTTCGTACCCAAACAAATGGACTTGTTGCCATAAACCCTCCTCCCCCCCCCCCCACCCCCACTTCCCGCCTCAATTTTCATATTAGTACATCACACGCTTTCAAAAGGCGATACACTAAAAATTATCTTCTCAATTCACGTGCAGTAAATTTGAAAGACTCAAGATGCATAAATGTAATAACCGCCCGTGGCTGGTGTATTAATAATTGTTTCATTCTGTTGTGAAAAATAAACAAAATTGTCCCGACTGGGGATCGAACCCAAAACATACTGGTCCCTGTACATATAATAAATTGATTTTTTGGGATGCTCCGTATCGAACAATTGTCTGTAAAGTGCAATAAAACATTGACGCCAAGCATAGCTTTTCTAAAAGGCAGATCTAGGGCTTTAATGATTCAAATGGTGTCCTGCAGTAGTTCACGAGCAAAGTCATGCAGCCAATCAAAAACAACTTTTCAACAAAATTACATGACCTGCCCACTCAAAGTGGTGAAAAAGTTCGTATCGCTAGGTTGGGGCCACTTGTTTGGAGTAAAAAAAGCCTAAAAAAGCGCCGAAACATGCTTTCGTACTTCCATTGTACAGCGGACACCCCTTGTTCAAAAATTCTCAGATTTTAGGGAATGCTAGTTGAAGATGTATATTTACACGTGTGTTGCGTACTTTTTCAGAAAGTGTTTGGTTTAGGCCTAAAAAAATCGCGAAAAACAGGTAAATGTTAAAATATTCCCCAAAAGTTATCAAATTTTTTTAAAAAAACAAGGAAATTTGGAAAAAAAAATACTCAAACACACGTTCATTGGACGTCTTTACTGAGTAGAATAAAAAAAAAAATTATAAAGATATCTCAATTGTGTCGTTAGATACGATGGAAGTACGAAACCACTGCAAACACACCGAAATAATACAGGGTCCAGTAGAGCCTTAGAGGGAATGGACACATTTGGCAGTTAGCAAAAAAGCTATTCGCTGGGCCCAAATGTTTCCCGACGTAGGCCTATATGAAAACTTTGCAAAGTTGTCAATGAAGCATACAGGGAAAGCCCCTGGGGCCCCATGATTTTCCCAAAATTTTGCCTTAATCACCCAGAAAAAAATCACGAATAAAAGTCAATTTAGAAATTTTAACAAAATAAAAATTCGTGAAAAACTAATTATTTTTATAAATTTTTTAAAAACAAATTTGGAAACGGTTACTCAGCGCCCTATATTTCCACATAAGACATAGGTCAAAATTTCAGAACACCAGTGGTGTCGTTCGCAAGCGAACAGAAATTTGCCTAAAACCCCATAATATGCCCTTTTATACTCCTTAAACAAGCTCATCATCAACGGCAATTTAAAAAAAGGTTTGGCGAAGCGCCTAGGGTAAAATATATTTTAAAATGAACGAATGAAAATTTGCACAATCAAAAAACCCTAGGGAAATCTTCATGATATAATGCACTTCGAAAGTCAACAACCAACCACCAAGTCCACACGCCATTTGAGGACCTGACCTACACAATCTTACACATAGGCCGTATCGCGTATATCTTGATGTGTTCATAAATTTCACGTAAAAGGTAGGCCTATTTAATTTCAATCTATTTATTCCTTGGTTCATTAGGCCTAGGGCCTATAGGCCTATAAAATATTTCTACAATTAAATGATTAAATACACAAAATCTACCTAGGCCTATGTTGTGAAACTTAAGTGTTTACCCGACGATACTGTCTCCTCAATGATTACCCGGATTTCTTATAACTATTAACAATTCCTTACGACGGTGTGGGAACCGGGCCTAGGGGCGGCAGCCAAGTAGGGCCTACACATCGGCTTTAGTACTTCCAGAGCTCTGCCCAGCAGAGCGAGCGAGCTTTTAACGCAGATCTATGTTTCGAAGAATTGTAAGAGTCACTTGGTAGGGGCACTAATAGGTTCTATTAGTTCACTTAAAATGTAGGCTGTGGGTCTATAAACTGAACCGATTACAGGCATGCTCTCAAGCTTGCACAAACCTCTCAGGCTCAGTGTTCACCTCCTCTAGTAACTAGGGCCTACCTAGCTGAATTTGGCTACATTACAGAAACTAGACTAGGCCCCACCTAGGCAGGCTGAATGATGTGCGAATGTTGTCTATGCATGCAAGGCAGACTAGACACACGCCTGACATGACAGGTTAAACACTAATCTATAAATACAACGCCAGTTTAGACCTTGTGATTAGTCAGCTGTGCATAAGTGGGTCGAGTTAGATGACAGTTTTACTTTTAGCTCATCCAAGCAACAAATGTTTTTCAAACGATGGTTGGGAGTTATTTTAAGATAAAGGATGCACGTCCTGTCACTTTGACTTAGATAGATGCCATGTGTGTGTCGCGTCCTGGTTGGTAACCAACCTACACGATTTTGACGTAAGTTAGACAAATCAGATATTTGATGAAAATACTGTCGGAAATGATCTTGGAACGATAACATGGTGTTATTAATAAAGATACAGTAGAATAACAAGTTTCGACTGTTTCGTCCAAGTAAACAATCAGTTCAATTTGTTCACATGAAAGCAAGGCATACCAACTTCACTAACAAAACAACTGACTAGGGCTACACTGCATTTAAAAACAGATCATTATTATTGGTAAAGGCTGTCATTTTAACGCGTTTGCGAATGAATGCGAATCACAAAAATTTCACCTTTCATAAAAGTATAAAATATTAATAATTTATAGTGTACAATAGTACAAAATACAAATTATTTCGTACCTGCTCTTGTTCGACGGTCAGCGTGGCTGCCATCTTGGATAACTCTCGAACCCAGCCGCCAGCAACTGTCACATGTCACGTGCTGTTTCCTCTGGAGCTAAACGAAACGAAATTCAAATGTGAAATATGAAGACCGAAATTAAAACTGACTTGACTGCAGAATCTCATTTTCCCATAGCTCAAAAAGTTTAAAATAAGAAAGAAGATATAGAATATAATGTGTATCAAGCTAGAGGTGTATTTAAAAATATAGATTTATAATTTAGACGCATGCAATAAGAAATTTGTTTAGGGCCATCATATCTGTATTGTGTTAATTTTAACATTGTATTTACAGTATTTTATCCAGTTATAAAAAGTGATTATCAAAGAAGGCCAATTTCTTACACCTTAATTTACAGCCAATTTTAAGTTTGTTAGTGAAACCGGAAGCTGTAATAATATTATGTCACAATGCCCCAACACAAAGTCAGTGGTCAAACTAGTGTTCCTTATCAGTGGTGTCAGATTGCACTTAGAATTAGATTTCTAATAAATATATACATATTATATATATATAATGGTACACCAACAAACCAGAATTTTGGGTGACAAAAATTAAATTACCAATTGCATACTTTTTAGTGTATTGTTGATTAGTAGCGCCTAGTTAGTTTTATTTTTTCAACTACTATATTATACATCCCCACAAATAATTTCAAACAAAATATAAAATAAATGTGCACCGGTAAAGTCTGGGACCCACTAAATCCCAGTCTCACTGATTTTTAATTGGAGATGTAAATTTAAAGTGGACCAAACTAACCTCACTGAAACAGAGAACATTGAGGAGCCAATAATGGCCAGCCTAAGATCAGTATTTGAAATAAAAAATGGCAATTAAAAGATCCATCTGCGAGCAAAGTCAGTATTAGCAAGGCTAAGTTGTAATTACTTAAAAACATTATTTTGTGCTACGTTGCTAGGACGGCTCCAAAGTCACCGGTTACTCACACTCAACAAAACAATCATTTTTACGGATTTAAGTCCAGATCAGATGTTAAATATCTTCTGAGCAAAGCAAGATTCATTTTCTGCAATGGAAGCAGGAAATCCAACCACTGGACCCTGACTAACTGAAACATATTAACCTGATTTGGCAGTCTCATTCTTACAATAAAATACGTCAACATATGGTTGTGGTAAAATGTGAATAAATTGAAAGTTACACTATAAATTTAGTTTCAATACCACCAACTATTTATTTGTAAATTGTATTATACACATTAAAATAAAACATGTTTCTTTATTAATTTTCTTGATCGGGAAACGTTCCCGTAGGTGTTGTTAATAAAATGTATTTTGTAACACAATCCAGAAATTTCAAAATCCATCCCAACCGCGGCAAGAACCTGCCTACCTGGAATGTGGGGGATTCGGGTTCAAACCCCTGTTGTGACAGCCGACAGATGTTTTAGTTTCTGGACTGTATTAAACATGCTGTTTCGTATGACTTTCTCCACCCCTTAGCCATACCCGTAAATATTTCCGCTGCTTGCTTGTAGCACTAGACACAACAAAATTGTAATAAGCTCACTTTTCCTGGTGAACAAGTAATATTTGTTAATTTCCTTAACTTTCCAGGTTGTTGGGAACCTTGTTTATGATAAAAAGAAAATCATCTTTGCTGCTATTGTTGACAGAGTTAAAGAGAAAATTGGGACCAAGCTATGGGGATGCAGTGAAGACAATAATATAATATATTGCTGTGTTATTATTTAAGTCTCTCTTTCATTCAACCATTTTTCTTCTTGGACTTTTAGAATAACGGTCAGAGGTCATTAACCCTGTAATAGACGTTATTTCTAGCAAAAGAGAAACACTAGGAAGTAGAAGAGCAATAGTAATAATCAGCGATGCGGATGCCGCAAGTATGAATAAATAAACACACCTAGCCAATAATTTCCCCTTGCATTTTAAAACTGTGGGGAAAATTAAGTACTCAACTATGCTGGAACTCAGTTGCAACTCAAGACCCCATTAGTAGAGGTCTGTGAAAATGGTTTTATTTTTTCCCAAATTTTGTTTTTAAAATGTAAAAAGTGGTGGTATATGTTTTTATTTTATTTTTCCATTTCTCGCATGACAAAACTGTGATAAAATAAATAATATTGTTAAATATGCAAAGGGGATTCCAATATACAAAAAATCACCATCGTTTTTAGTGCACAGATAACATTTGAGGATTGTTTCTGCAGTTTTTCCTTTAAAATATCAATGTGCACCGAATTTTGTTTCAGCATGAATTTAAGTAAGAAACACTCAAGTTGTCAAAAAGTTAATATCAAAAAGTTTGTAAATAGTGTAGATAATGTTGATTTTGTGAAAGAAAATTGTAAAATATGGTTTTATTTAGCAGAATAATGGTTAATTTGGTGTTATTTGGCGGTGTTATATGGCTTTATTACCATTTAGCAGCATTATTTCGATTTTATTTAATAAAACCATTTTCACGGACCTCTACCCATTAGGATCGATGGATCTATTACATTTCAAATGTGTAAATCTTTAAGAGTACATACTGACTTCTGTCTGTAAAAATACAAATTTTCCAAAGTGGAGGTGTCCAGCTCACATTTGCAACAATAATAAGTGTAGGATATCATTGATCAGCACTTGTCAATCAGAATTCCCTGTAAATAAATGTCCGCTGTGCTCAGACTTCCACCACCAAACAGCTAACAGGGTTGTGCCTAACGAGCTCACATACAGGTGTATGTTTGAGCATGCACAGAGAGCGTCTGTGCTACTTCGTTATACGCTCAGAATCTGCTTTCCGAGCGCGCCCGTGTCAGATCCCATATGCAGCAGCTGTTGCCTACTAAGGCCTAGTACCGCCAAGCCTCTCAATCAATCAAATGCATTGAAAATCCATGTTTTTCGCTACTCGAAATACCTCGGACCAGTCTACGCCCAGCATATAGTGAAACCCATTGAAGATCTATCGTACGAGGGCCACTGCAGCCGTTTATGTTGAAATACAAGAAAGCTATAGTGGTTCAAACGAAAGAATGCAGACAACTCAAAATTGTTTTCCCAACATAACAACTTTGTCAACTCTATTCACACTAGCTCAGCGTGAATCTAGCACACCGAGGAACTCTGTGATCTATCACAGATAATTTTTGATTGTGTTAGTAAAATATATTTCTCTTTCATACACAAAGGTGACATTCTTTTACCGCGCATTCATACTACCCCCATCACTCCAAAGCACCTGCATTCTTTTGTTGGAGCAAGTATAATAATATTTTGTCTTGTAAATTTAGTAAGATTAGATTAGAATTATTGGAGGAAAAATTTAAGCTGGTGATAGTGCACTAGCGGCACCAGTCACCACTGCAGAAACTGTATTTGCTTTTTACCAAATAGAAGTCTGCTGCAGTTTACTATACTTCCTCAGAGAGTGGGTGGGGCAGATTAAAATAATAACACATGCTATAATGAATGGGTTTTTAATGTTAATAGAGAACAATTAAAAACAATATGACAAATCATTCCCTCATCAGCCACTACAATAGTAAAAACAACAAATAAGATTAATATTTAATAATGTTTCCTGGACTGGACCTCTACACAATGGCTTAGCTAACTGGCTTTGATTATTTTGTTGGGTAATCAATCAATAGCTTTGAATGGTGTATTCTACCATTGAGGATGTAGATGACATTCACATAGCTCAACATCGCCTAGGAAGAAAAGAGGGTAAATTAAGAATAACAAGCACCATATAAGTACTAGAATGTTAACCTGGTACAGATTTTTTAATTTAAATTTATAACTATACTATAATATTGTGGTACGTAATATGGGTATAATAACTAGGTATTTAAATAAAGTATCATAGTATGTTGGAATTGTTGTTGTTTAAATAATGGACAAACTATTGTGCTTTGGCACAAGTTAAAATGTTTATCTTGTATACATGCTTGTTTTCAGAGAAAATCTGTATCACATTAAATATAGACATAAAACAATAGAAACAAAACAACCATGCTACGGTCAAACGCCATTTCTATACTATGCACAAACATCTCAGAGATTGAAATACTACTTTGTTTTTATTTGAAAGATAATTGAAATAAAATTATTCATATCAACTTAATATTGGCTATCTACTAGAGATGACATCGGGTACAACCATAACTTAAAAGATGTAGGTAAAAACGGGCATCAAAAGTATGTAGTAAGTTATAGTACTAGGAAAACGCTTAAGTCCCGCCGCGTTGTTGGATGAGCGTAATTGGTGCATTGAGCTGCCATGTGTTATGCGAATTTTCTGTTGTTCTGTGGAAAAATCATTATTTAATTGAATTTAATTAATAATTTAATAATTTAATTGAAATTTTTTTAAATTAAATTAAATAAAACAAAAAAATTAACTTTATTTTTTAAATTTCTTTTTAATTAATCGTAATTGTTTAAAAAACAACGTAAAATTGAAATTTTTATAATTAAGGTTCTGCGAAAAAATCATTTCAATAGGATAAAGCATGTAGGTGTTATAAGTCAAAGAATTGTTTAAAAAAAGAAAAAACACGTAAAATTTCGATTTTTATGATAAATATTTTTTCAATTGCGCTCAAATTTCACAAGAATATCTTAATTCATAAAATAAAGGTTCTGTGCAAAAATCATTAAAATCGGATAAAGCATGTAGGTGTTATAAGTCGAAGAAATTTTTTAAAAATCGAAAAAAATCGTAAAATTGCGATTTTCATGAGAAAAAATTTTCCGATTGCGCTCAAAAACGTGGCAGTTCTAAGTTCAGAGATTTCGAAGGCCTCCATTAAATTTCATCGCAATCGGAGTATCGGTTTAGCCGGAATCGTGTGGACAAACAGACAAAAATACAGAAAAAAAAAAACATTCCGGATTTTTTTCTCCAGTGTAGTAGAATGGAATCTTCGCTTCGCTCGCTACGCTCATCCAATTATTGTAACAACATAACAATAATAAAGTATTCTGGGTACCCAAATCCACACTAAGGAATCAAATCTTTTGGTAGTAAAGAAAAAGAACATTAACAAACTAAAACACTGCAAATTTATATTAATGTTAAAGTAGTGGTCATGGAAAGAAGTATCCAACAGTTCAAATTGCTCACAAATTGAATTGAATGGTAGTTTCCAGGCCACAAAATTTTCATTCAAATATAACATGTAACTTTGACGGATTCAGTTTATCCAAATCTGAGAGGGCCAGGCTGGAGCCGAATCCACAATTTACTATCCGATGTCATCCCTATTACCAGAGTCGATAAAGAAGTTTCCCCTTTGGGGAGGTCCCCTTACTCCCAAGTCAAAACGGAATCTAACGCTCTGCGCGCTGAGGGCGGCTTAAATATGAAACTAATAAAAGCACTGCACGCTAAATACGGTCAGTAGATTATCGATATGCAGTGACAATGCAATAAACAAAACAACAGACGAAACGTCAAACTTTAATTTTATTTCAATCATTAGCCCTGATGTGCTCTAGTCTTTTAAAACGATTTACTTTTGATTTATTATTGTCCTATAAAGTGTTGCGCAGGCGTCACTGACATTTTCGTGCGAAATGATTTGAGATATGCCTTGTTCAAGCCTAAAGGACGTAAGTGTAGCCTAGGCCCAAGGCCACAATACAGTTTTCAGACGTAAGTACGCCCTTGGCATTCAAATCGAAATCTTGAACAATACATATTGTCGGCCTAGGTCCTAAGCTTAGGTCTACTCCATCAGAAAAAACCTCATCAATGAAGATAGTTTGCTTTACTCCAAAACATTCGCCAACATTCGATCGTATTTAATATTTTGACGTTTCCGCCATTTGTCGTCATCGACTGTTAACTACTAGTAGAAAAGTAACGTAGTTTTATTGAAGTTGTTCCATCAATCGTCACACAGATGTCGCGCGGAACGTTAGATTCCAAACGCCAAAAACCGGCTTTTTATTTAACCCAGGGCGGTATAGGGAGTTGGAGGACCTCCCCAACGGGGAAACTTCTTTATCGACTCTGCTATTACCTACTACGAATATTACCTTATGTGTGTTTTGTAATTCATAGCCTATGAATTACAAAACACACATAAGGTAAACGAACACGTACACACATGAATCATGGGTGACTTTGGACTGTTCAGTATTAGGTTTCTTCTTAATCTTATCATATCACTATTACCATGCATAATGCATACAGGACATAAATCTATTATTTACTACATGAACTTATTATAAAATTTAAAAAAAAATACTCGGCACAACTGAATCACAAGTCCTATCCAAGTTCCAGGGCACCAAGTCCTCAAAACTTAGGAACAGGAGAGGCAAATAAACTTGCAATAGCGCAAGGACATTAACTAACCCAGTAACGTAATCAAAGGGAACAATATGAACTGTTACTACTCAAAACTTCGGCATAGGAGAGGCAAATAAACTAAAACTTGCAATAACGCAAGGGCATTAACTACTATACCATACCAGTAACGTAATCAAAGGGGACAATATGAACCATGACTGATAACTAAATCGGGTTCTATACTCCAGCCATACAAACATTTACAACCATAATTTGAAAGATGTTGGTAAAAACGGGCATCAAAAATACAACTACATAGTACATACTACTATTATAACAACATAAAAAGAACCACTTATTCTGGGCAATTGGAATTAAATATAGATCAATAAAAATAATAATAATACTCGGCCCGAATAAAAAGACTTGACGGCTAAGCTCATGTAGGTAGCTATTAGCTTATCATAAACAAACTAGACTTAGAGAAATGTTGGCCAAACTACTGTTAAAAGGAAGTGGAACTTTAAAAGTACCATAATCATTTGCAAGCCTACTCAGCCTAGTCTTGATATTAAACTACACAGTGTCACTAGTCATATAATACAATATAGGAATTTGACCAGAAAAAGAACACAATATTTTTTTCATTACTTTTTGTGTACATGCAGGCAGTAGGCACACATTATTTCAAATTTGACCATAACCACAGGACCGTACTTAAGAGAAGAGGCTGAGGCAACTAAAATGCACACTCTAAGATGTTGTGATTGCAGCTAAACGAATAGTAATATCATTACTAAATTGCTAAATTTTGAATATATGTATATAATAAATAAAGTACCTTTCTATTGATATATAACTAAGCCTTAAGTTAAGAGTATTTTTCACACATTCAACGGAACTCGAGCGCTTGGCGTGTGTTATTTAGATTTCCTCAGTTCATATAACAATTACAAAAAATGTGTTAATGTTGTAACATAGTTCAATCCAGGTTGAAGGTTGTTTATAATTTTCTACGGTCTAACATGTAACCTAAAGCAAAAAACATCTTCCGGAACTGAAAAACACAGAAAATTCATTTTTGAGGTTCCGACAGATGTGTTTAGTTTTAGTTTACATGTTAGACCGTTGAAAATCATCAACAATTCAACGTGGATTGAACTATGTTATAACATTAACACATTTTTCATAATTGTTATGTGAACTGAGGAAATCTAAATAACATGCGCCAAGCGCTCAAGTTCCGTTGAATGTGTGATGAATACTCTTAAAAGAATTGCAAGACATAAGGACCAGAAAGTAAAAAAATTAACATGAATTTTAATTAAGGAAATTCACATTATATACTGTTTATTTTTTTATTAAACAAATGAATCTGCGCGTTCACATTAATTTTAAATGCTGAGATCCAGTATGAAAATAATTTGCGTTTTAAAAACTGTAGGCCTAACACTTGGTTGGAATTCCAGAAGTTTGCAATAATTGAGTAAATTACGGAGATTCCACATTTTTTAAATTAAAAACATATTAAATTAATTTAGGAATTTGCATACTGGACAGCATAGATTGATTCTTTATCAACGTTGGTGTGAAATATGATAACGATGTTATTACTAACCATTTGCCTGAAAAAATACAGAAAGTTGAGCGCTTAAACTCGTCTCCACGCCAGGCTCAGCAACATCTCTTATACAATCGGGGAAAAAATTTAAAGATCGTGAGAACAACTACGGTAAACTATATTCTTTTATTTATTATTATTAGTTCTACTTCTTTGTGATTTTGTGTTTATTTTATTATTTATTCCGCAACACATTCATTGATTAAATGTTTCACAAGGGTATCTTTCATGGTGGAACTTTTCAGATTACAAAATTTTAAAAGCAATTAACGGTAGTGTAGACGTGACTCCAAAAAAAGTTTTCGCTTTCGCAACGCGAAGTGTGAAAAATGGCAATTACAAACTATCTAATCTAAAAATAAAAAAAATAACATGAGAGAATTTTGTTTCAACAGTGTTCTTAAAGAGAAGTTCTAGAGAAAAGAAATGTGAACAGACATTCCACAATCAAATAGAGAATGTTATGACTGGGTGCCCTGAACTACAGTATTTACTCAATTACACAACAAAGTAGGTTGCACCCCAGTACAGTTTTCAGGAACCTAAATCAAAAAGCTGTTTTTTTGGGAATGTAAAATAGATTGCACTATCATAATATGAAAGAGTCATCGTTCTGCAGCTGTGACCACAAAATGAAATGAAATTATATTAGTAGTTGGCCCAATACTATTACCAAGGGCATATTATTGTAAGGAAACAAAGCAATTAGAGGCTAATGAGAGGGTGAGGTGTTATCAAAAGGCTGTTTGGCAGTTGGCACACAAATTTTACAAGATTGGGGGGTATAAAAATTGTTTTAGTGTAGAAGTCAACTGGGATAATATTGGCAATCAAATTGATATAGGCCTACAATTTTTCTTTGTGAATGGAAAGTTATTACAGTATCTCATGTAAAAAAAAATTGTATTTTCCATAAATTTTAGTTTCATTACCTATTACGTACCGGTATCTTGAAAAACATTTTAGAGCGGCCATAGAAAAACAGTAAAACACACTTATAGAACTGTGTATACGCATAGAACATATTACATACAAAATACTGTCTTACAAATTAATAAAAACCCACCTTTTCCATTTTATAACAATTTATAGGAAGAGGAACCATTTTATGTCCTGTTACTGGCCAGAGCTTTGAGAAATCTTGAAAAACTTCTCTTAAAACAGTTTCGTGGTCAAATTTGAAATTGACCCACGATGGTGCTTTGAAAACAAATGGTGTTCTTTGGGGAAGTACTCTTTTCTCATTTCCCAGAATCCCAATACCATTAGCCGAAGACTGAGATTCTATTGTAACTTCTTCACCAGAGAAGAGTTGGCGTTTTGTAGATGGCTTGCTCCCACGCGTTTGGTCTTGCCGTTGTAAATTAGCAACACGGACCGTAGTGCGTTTGAGAGATTTCAGCTCTTTTGTTGCATCCCTAACGGCAGAAATCTTTCGTGAGTCTGTAGAGGCAGAGTTGCTAAGTCCGGCTGCCTGTAGATGTGCCTTGTTTCTAAACACATGGGCGTCAGAAGTATCACCAACTGACTTGTGGCGTGGTCTTCTTGCTCCTTGCAAGGGCTCCTGGTTCTGTTTCTGTTGTCTGCTCCAAATCCATGTTCTTATTCTCCTGTCAAACAATTAGGCCTAAATAGTTTAAAAGAACCCAAAGCTAATACATTGATACATCTTAGATTACATGCATGTAGCAGTGGTTAATTTCTAAAATAATAAGTGGGTGGACGCTCGATGCTGGGTTTATATCTATTATTAAGAATTTTTTAGAAATTCACATTAAACAATTGTTTAGGGAAAAGTATGTATCCTGGTATACAATGGGTTGTCTGGGGGTATGCCCTCCAGCTAGTGCGGGTGTGGGGAAAATTCGCATAGCCTAAGAAATTTTTGGGTTTTAACATTCATAATAGGGAATATTCCACTTACTATTTTATAGTTTATTTTAATTCTTATATATTATGTCTTAATAGTCACTGCACTTTTTTTATTTAAAAAAAAATGTAATTTGTGTAATTTAAACAAGAAGTAAATTGGACCCCCAGTTTGCGCGCCAAAAACGAGCGTGCGCCATCTTTGGACGGTACTACGTCATAACTGTGTTGAGTCAAGGCCAATTAGAAACTAAATGTACGTATATTTGTACATATTTATATACAGACGGCGGTGCTCGCCCATCCGCTCAACAACAAACACAACTCCACAGCCACTTAAACGATGTACATTTTCACAAATTTTTCTTTTTCTTTTTTCGTACGTGACAGGAGATTTCGCGAGATCATTGTGATAAAGAATTACGAGCATTCTGTCTTGAATTTTTGCACAGCCTAGGACTATCATACTATTCTTTATCTACACTAGGCTTTAATTAGTGATCAAAGTAAGGTTTTTGTGCGGGATGTGTGTCAGAACACGGAAGTGCAGGTTAGGGTTGGCAAGCTAAGCCAAGGGCTTGTCAAGTGAGTAGTTTTAGTATTCACATACCAATGCCTATATCCTACAGGAACGATTGGCCTAGACTGTTGTATTATAAATAATTTTCTACGCCTAGACCTAGACCTAGGACTGTTTCAGTTTTGTTTTTTGATTGCAAAGTCAACTTTTCTCGTTTTCTGGCTAGGCGTTAAATGTAAAATGTCCGCCATCTGTTTACATTACTGTAGGCAACGCTAGGCGCTGCTTTGTTTAAAACACCGCCGTCTTGATGTATATCTCGATCCTACTATAATACTATTCCAACATCTTTGGTCTGGATGTGTTTATCCAGACGGCGTTGGATCAACACAGTTCTGACGTCACAGTCGTTTTTGCCGCTTTAAAAAACTGCTGCTTTTAAAACGGCTATAAATCACTGGATTATTATTTCACAGAAAAACAAAGTAAATATTTGTAATCGGGACGAAATACTTCTTCTAAAAAATCTATTCGTACAGTATTTGGCGGAAGTGGAATATTCCCTATTGTGGTATTTTACTAGTTTTTAGCGTGCTTTGGTCAATAATTTTGAAAATTGTGAAGATCCACCCACATATTGTCAGTTAACAGTACCTTGTCACTTCAAAAAATTTCAGAACTATTTAAACAACAACATTTTGTGTTGTTCATGGGCGCCGGCAGGATATTTTCCAAGGGGGACAAGACGAAACAAGTAACTACATCCCTCTTTAGGCCAGAGAAGGGGGGAACGGGGGTGAGCGTAAAACCTCGCAAGGCGTTTTTTTCGTTTAGTACTTTATAGCAGACTTTTTTTTTCTCCTATGCCGAAAGCTTGATTCTTCAATCATTTTTCTTCCTAGCTATCCAAAATGATAGCCAGTGGCGTTCATGAAAGTCGTCTTTGCTCTGGAGCCTCCTGCCACCAGTCCAGGGGGCCGACTTTAAAATGTAAAAATAGGATATGAAAAACTAAAAATTTTCGTGAGTTAATTTTATTATATCCTAATTTAAATAAAAAAAGCATTGCAAGCAATAGCGTATCCACGAATTGACAATTGTCTCAAACTAATGCGGGTGTGCTGGAGTAAAGTTCCAGTTCTACCAATGATTACTATGGCCAAAGGCAAAAAAAAAAATCAAATTTGCTACTTTTAAACGCCTAAAAACACGTTTAAAATGTGTTTTTTTAGTTATGGAAGAATCTTTTGCAACTTATACAACACATTTTTAGCAATAGTGTATAAGTGTGTTACAACATTTAAACTGTATTGACTAAACAATTATAAAATTTTTTAAAAAGTAAGTGGGTGGACTAGTCCGCCCGTGTCCGCCCTGAAATTAACTACTGGCATGTAGGTGCCTGCTAGGGTGCCTTATAGCCAAGAAGTGGAACAATAGTTATAAATGCAAACCCAGATGGGCAGCTTTTCTGTTGTTGCAATGAGAATAGGTGCAAAATTACTAAGGTAAATTATCATCACTATGCCGATTTAATAGTAAATGCAGACCAGAGCCACCTAGCAATTTAGTAGGTGCGTGCTCTAGCCATTGGGAGAATTTTGAAGCATTTGAGAGAACAATTCCCAGTCGGGGCAAACTTTTACGACAATTGCTATAGTTATCATTCACTAACAAATAATAATAATAATCATTGAAGAGAAATTATAACGTTGACGGGATGTTTCATCGCGTCGTGGTGGTGAATAATTTACATTATTCCTTACTTCCCGACGTAGCGTCATCACTGTGGATGACATTTTCAAGGGACTGCTGTTCTTTCGTTTGTTTGCCTCTGTTGCAAATGTTCACTTCTTCTTGGAACTGCAAGGATAGCTGTGGACAGCTCTATTTTGTTGTTGTTGTTGTTGTTGTTGTTGTGGTGGTGGTTGAGATGGTTGTGGAGGTGGCGGAGGTGGTGGTGTAGGTTGGTCTTGTGGATGAAGATGATGTTGATGCTGTTGTTGATCTGGTGGTAGTTCTTGGTTTGGATGCATTTTCTCAGCCGAGAGCCACCACCACCACAACAACAACAAAAAATAGAGCCGTCCACCGCTATCCTTGCAGTACAAAC
The DNA here is from genome assembly GCA_024449915.1 of Sweltsa coloradensis. Lineage (NCBI taxonomy): Eukaryota > Metazoa > Arthropoda > Insecta > Plecoptera > Chloroperlidae > Sweltsa > Sweltsa coloradensis. Next base: position 15,296 of record JAMZAV010000084.1, read on the forward strand.
TCCATGATCATACCAATCTAAAATGGCCCTTTGAACTGTGCACCAATATAATCTCAAACATGCAAAAATGGGCATTCCAAAATCACTCTCCTTCTTGGTAGGCCTAATCAGCAATCAGCATATTTTGACCAAACCACTTGCCCAAATTGCAAAACAAAATATAAAGAATATACAGAAAAGGCTGTCTAGTACGTCAATGATGGCGAATATTTTTTTGGATCAAAATCCTTCAAGGTCACGGGGCATAAAGATCGTCCCCATGTTATGGAAGATTTTTGCCGATGGGACCTAGCTCGAAAAATACCAAGTTTGTTAATTTTTTTCAGGTCATGGTCGACCGAATAATTTTTCTGTAAATTTATAAATTCATAACTAGTTGGCCTGAATGAAATATATTTTAGTTTAGCGGGTGAATACCCCTTTAAGGACCACTTGTTTGATTGCAAAACGGGTATTAACTGGCCAGAAGTTAAAATAATATTTAAAGAAGAGAACACGTTCGTTCAAGAGGATATTGATAGAGGCAGTAGTTATGACTTATTTTCCCAACATCATAAGGCAACCGAGTCTTGAGCTTCCCGCCATGTGAGGGCCGGTGGTTCACGACGAGGTCAACAGGGCATGGAGGGGCACCACTAATGCACTTCTTCAAGGGAAGCGTCAGTAACCTTGCGCCTGAGGAAGGTGACGGAAGTCACCAAAATATTACGCAGCAGGCGAGTGCTGTGCTATTGTTTTTAACCATGATTTGTTCAAGGAGTAAGAAGTGTATTTTAAACTAGGCCCTAACAATGATTTGCATTACCTGCATAGCCTACCTACATATCTTTTCTGTTCATCCGTGCATGTGTCTCTTCACACGATCAACGAACACCACCTCCGATTGACGTAAGTTTTTTGTGGTCATTTACCTTCAACAAGGATGATACAGAATGTTTTTGGAGGTCCAGCCCCGTAATTCTATAAAGATTGTTATCACTTATCAAGATGCCAATTGCTATCAGGATTCAGGATCAGGCAAAACGCAAAATTCACACTAACTACCTCATAGCGATTGATATCTTGATAACGTTCCATACAGAATCCTGGCTGGACTAGCCCCCGCCCTCCACTATTAGTGGAGCTGGAACAAGCGTAAAATATTACGTTTTAAGCCATACTTTGCAAAGTTGTCAATAAAGCATACACGGACAGCGGTCCTACAGTTTAAAAATTACGAATAGCCTAGCCTATAGTAAATTTTGTAGGCTACTTTTTAACAAAATATAATAAATCGTGAACATTAATTTATTGTTTTAAAAATTTAAACCCAATTTTAGATGTGTTAAGTTGTGAGCTCACCCTGTTCTTCTTTCGTGACAACTGTTCAAAATTTCAAACACCTGTGGTATCAGTCAGCCGAGCGATCAGGAATGTCACTAAAACGCATGTCCTATAATATACTCTTAAAAAAGGGGGGGGGGGGGGGCTAAATCCAATTATGTTTCGAATTTTTATTTTTCCAAAACAATTTTATCTGATGTCAAAATTATTGGTTTGACATTGATACGATTACAAATTTATAATTGACCCAACCCTATTATAATGACTAGGCCTACATACAAATATGTATTGTAGACCTTTTTCAGTTTAGAAATAAGGTCAAACACTTTCACTTACTTGACAAAGGGTACGACCATGTAGAAAGAGTTAGGACCAACCCCTGTTTTGGCTTTCGTACTCGTGTCTTTCTTGCTTGTTGGCAGATCAGCTATAGCAAACCACTCTATATTTCTGATTTCATTGCGAGTTTGAGGCTGGAATTTTGTATCAGTCTTTATTCCAGGAACAACATATAAGCGTGTCAATTGAAAATTGATAGTTGCTTCGATAAAATCGTCTGGGTCCAATTGTTTGCTGATGTCGCAGCCGGTCTCTTCGAAGACTTCTCGGGCGGCACAACGAGCCGGGTCCTCGTCATGGTTGACCTTGCCCTTGGGGAATCCCCACGAAGTCTTGGCCCAGAAACTCTGAACGAGTATCACATGAGTCAGAGCTTCGTTCAGTATGATGGCTCCGAATGTAGGGACGGCCTGCTTGTACTCCCGCCACTGCTCCCATACACCATCCAAGTCTTTATAAAATGGTTTTAAAAATGGAATGTGCTGGAAAACGTTTACAGTTAATTAATAGCACCTCGAGTATCATTTGACAAGACAGGTGATGTCCTTTGAACTGAAATTACTTCTTTTAAGTTAGTGGGTGGAATATAAGAAAAACAAGGTAGGTAGGGCCTATGCCTATGTGATATTTCAAAATTGAATCAACTTTTTGATTTAAATCTTACGTATTTGTTTATTTCACTCAACAATATCAGTGTTTCAAAAATTGTGTAGGCTACCTAGTTCACTAGCGATTCAAATTATTTCAAATACCTACTTTGGAGTCCACACATTAAGAACTTTTTAAAAAGTTTTTAAAAGGTTAACATTGTATACAGACAGTCACACTCACAACACTTGTGTTGGTAGCACAAAATGAAGTAAATGTGCACTTCACTTAAATGCAAATTTTGGGATATGAAGGTACCCACCCACGTTTACCTTTGAAGCAATATGTTTAGATGGGTTGGGTAGCCTACTAAGGTACCTACTGTTAAACTATAATTAGTGTATTGTTGCTTAGTAACCTACTTGGAATATGTGTGCTGCAAACTCTTTAATGGAACATGTCTTCAGCTTGCTGTTCTCCTGAGCACAGTAGAAGTCCAAGTAAAACCAATGAGCTTGCTCAATTTGAAAAAATATGCGGATGAGATCTTTGCGTTCTTCTTCAGGGACATTTATGATAAAACGGCTGAAAAATAAAGCCATGTTAGCTACCGGTAGGTAGGTCTCCATGATTGAAGTTCAAGGAAGAAGAAGATGGGGGAGCCAAAGAAAGAAGAGGAAAGAGAATTAGCAGGAGACTTACAGTCAACAGGTGAGAGGTGGAAGGATGTGGAAAAAATACAATATTGTGAGGATAGAAAGAAGTGTAAAAATTTTGTTGCTACGTAAACCCAAGCAAGATGGGTAGGCCTACCTATTCCAAAACTCTCATCCATTAGCTTACCAGTAATAAACTAATAAAGAGTACAAAAAACATTTGCAAAGCGATCTAGACCTAGACCTAGATACATTGAAATAGTGTTTGGCCCACGGCCCTCTACAGGAAATTTTCATTTCATTTTAATACTGCATTGACTCTTCGCGAGAAGTTTGTGTACAGAACACTAACAGTCAAGCATATTACATCCGATAAATAAATAGGTAAGATTATAGGCCTACATAGGTCTACAACAAAATTAATCAATACAAATCAACATTCAGTAGGCTTACAAGTATAAAATATGACATGATTTTTTTTTTAAAACAACGCTTCTTATTTAAATGATCTAAAAAGTTAAAAAAATAAATATTCGCCCAACAAAATTTTTGCCTTACTCGGAAAATAAAAGCGTCGGGCGCTAACAGTATTGACGTATTACAGAATTTTGTTGTTCATGGAGGGAAAGCGCCCAACGCTTTTATTTTTCGAGTAAGGCAAAAATTTATTGGGAGAAAATTTATTTTTTACTTTTTAGTAGGCCTACATTTAAATATAAGCATTGCTTAAAAAAAAAAAATTCATGCAATATTATTTTATACTTTTTAGCCTTAACGAATGTTGTAATCGAATATGTGCTCACTGGACGTGTCCGAATTTCTGCATCTGGTTGGCCCATCCTCACTAGCTGTGAGTAGTTTTCCATATGAAGCTTTGTTTGATTTAATTAGTGAATGTGATAAATTGAATCATGTATTGTCATCAAGAATATGTATGTGTGAAAAATTTCTGCTCGATTGGACATTGAGAAGTGGTGAAATATCGATTATAAGATTCCGTCCAGACAGACAAACACATGAAGCTAATTTAAGAGTTGTAAAATAGGCCTAAATTAAATAAGTAAAGAAAATAGGACATGACTAGTAGGCCCTACCATTTCAATAGGTAGGGGCCAATTGTATAATAGTACAACACAAATCTATAGTCTTTGCCTAATTGTATTAAGCTGTCTCATTTGCTATTTGATAAAATTATGTCCCAAAAATTAAAAAAAATAGAACAAGTCTGTAGACAGGACCGGCTTTAGGCGTAGGCGACCGCCTATGGCGGCACTATGGTTCCATAGGCGGACCCACCGATTCAGGGACCACACATCTTGGCATGCAGCTCTGTGGAAAAAGCGAACGTCCTGGCAGACTCGCTGGAGGCCGCATTTACCTTGAACCCAGCCACAGCCTCTACACCACAAGTGGAGGAGCAAGTCCTCCAGTGGTCACAAACTCACCACGTTCCACTCCCTCTATCAGATGGAGCGGGGTGCCCATGCACATTTGAGGAACTGCTCCAGATTGCAAAGGACCTTCCACACAACAAGGCTCCGGGAGATGATGGCATCACGGCACAAGTTATTCTACAATTGTCAATGCGAGCAGCAAACACAATACATGCTATTTTCAATGCTGTTCTTGAACTTCAACATTTCCCAAGCTCTTGGAAAACTGCCAAGGTAATTACATTTCTGAAACCGGGAAAGTCTGCTCGGGATCCTACGAGCTATCGCCCTATCAGCCTCCTGTCTGTGTTATCCAAGATGCTGGAGCGTGTCATCCTGGTCCGTCTACAACGTCACATAGACGACTCCAACCTTCTCCCGGACGAACAATTTGGATTTCGAGCAAAGCACTCCACAATACAACAGCTAACGAGGATAACTGATAAGATAACTGATGGTTGGAACAGCGGCTGTGCGTCAGCGGCGGTATTCCTTGACGTCTCAAAGGCATTTGACCGTGTGTGGCATGTTGGACTCATTCACAAACTTGTACACTTTCAGTTCCCTGATTATCTTGTCCTGCTTATTCAATCCTTCCTTACTGAGCGTACTTTCTACGTATCCAAAAATTCTGTCTCCTCCTCACGGCGCCCAATCCTTGCCGGAGTACCTCAGGGTTCGGTGCTGAGCCCTGCCCTATTTAATGTCTTCACAGCCGACATGCCACCTCCGCCGGAAGGTGTTACCTCGGCAATGTTTGCTGATGACTTCGTGGCTCTGTCAACTAATCATTGCCCATGGATCGCCGTTCGCGTTGGACAACGTTACCTTGACACTATTTCAGACTGGTACGCAAATTCACGCATGGCCCTCAATGTGGACAAGACTTCAAGTACTCTCTTCTCATGGTCTAGAAAACGGCCTCCTCCTCGGTTACGTCTCAATGATGTCCCCATACCATGGGCACCGACCAACAGATGCTTGGGCATTATTTTAGATCGTAAGCTTACGTGGGGCCCACATATTCGGTCAGCAACTCAGAAGGCAACGGTAAACTCGTCTCCCTGTACCCCCTTCTACGGAATGCACAGCTCACGGTAACGGCCAAACTCCGCCTCTACACGTCTGTAATCCGTTCAGCGGCGTTATACGCATCTCCTGTCTGGGGAGGATGTGCAGCATCCCACCGCAACCGACTACAAGTGGTGCAAAACAAGATTCTTCGTGTGTCCCTTTCTCTCCCTTGCTGGACACGAATGTCGGAGGTTCATGCTGACCTTGGTCTGCAAACCGTGGACCAATGCATTGCTGCACAAGCTGCCCGATTTCATGCATCTCTAGAAGCGGTACCAAATCCCCAAGTTTCTGCACTTGCCCACATTATTCCGAGGAGAAGCAATGTATTCACGCGCCCCATTGCAGCTCTTGGACCTCGTTTCTTGCCTCCACGTCGTCAGGCTCGGCTTCTGAGGGCTCGTCAACGTCTCATCGCCGCGCGTCGTTGAGTGGGTGTAGTGGACCCAAGACTAAGACCTCCGTGACGATACAAAAATAACTTTGCTTGGATGTCTCTTGTGGGTCTTTTTCTGCGGCTAATTACTACATCCAATGTAAAAACCTAGAGGTTTGTTGCCATTCCCAAGCTCCGGCGGTATTTAATTGAAATCAACGGTACCTGTCATTGTCACCAATAACCATGCAGCGCAAGGACGCTGTCCATCGCCCAACTCTGGCACACATCTGATTTTTAGTTATAGGTGCTTTGCACCAGGCACTAAAAAATACCAGGGGAGAGGCTTCGAGCCCCACGACCATTCCCCAAAACAGACGGACGATATGGCATTAGGCAGCATTAGGCATTTAAGCAGCACTTGGGTGGCTAGGAGACTCAGTTTTTTGGTCCAGTGGGGCTATATTTGAAATACATGATAGTCATTTATTGCATGTATTACAATACAATACAACAAATTTATTTCTCTATCATTCCCTATTAATAAATAAATAAATTGTTATTTAGTTAAGAGTACCACAAACTGATTTTCAGTGGGGGACATCAAATTTAAAGTTATCCCCACCCTGTTGGCGCCGACGCCATCGACAAGCTAACAATGACCAACTATAGGGTAGCCCTACTTAGAATAGAAAACACCGACCCAACAAGTTGGGACTCAATTTCTCCCGTGGGCGGCGCTAGAATCAACAAGACTAATTCAGAACAACCTTAGAATTTATTATGTGCCTTGTTGCTCCAAAGCCGTCCGTTAGTCACCATTGCACTCCGTCAGTCTCTGTTGTTTTATTATTACATGAGTAGAGTACCAGTATAAAAAGTTAATCGTTGGATAGAAAACGACCAAAACCTTCGGGATGGAAAACGGACAAAAATAATTCTGAAATTTTGAACATTAGTGAGTGGGGGGAGGGGCGGCCACATTGTGCAGACCCACGTTGACACCGACCCGGAGAACATTCCGTTTTATAACTAGCTAACTAACACTTTTAGACTTCAAACAGGACAAGATCTGCTTGGAAAGCAGAAAGCACCTACATCGGATAGGAATCACCAATAGCAGTACTTGCAGTCTATGTAGGAGGGAAGAACAGAACAGAGAGCATCTGATGAGAATGAGATGTTCAAGTCTTAATGACGAAATTGATGCCTTTCCACTTGGCATGAACTATGAGGAAAAGAAAAAGAAGCTTATCTCTACTGGAAAACCAGAAAATGCATGATGGCCCAGTAAGCCAAAAATGCGGGCATATGAAAAGAAGAACAAGTTAACTAGGGCCTAGGCCTATGTAGTTGGTACTTGGTAGGCCTACTCTGTATTGGGGCATGGTTTATTCCTTAGCATATTTTATAAGGGAAATTAAATGAAAAGAAAAATACAAACAATTATTTTGAAATGAAATAATTTATTGATATCTCTTCTTCAAATAGCTTAGGCCTACAGTCCTATAGCCCTCCCCTACATATGTGGTATGCAATTTTCAACAAGCTACCATCAGACGGAAAAATTATTTTAAAAAAACGCATAGATTCGCTTCAAAAAGAGACCTCGATCAAAAATTTCTTGGGGGCGGTGCCCCCAAACCCCCTATTATATGGTGACATTTTTATTTTCTGCCTACATAAGATTTTACCCTAAAGCCAGGCCAGTCTAATAGAGTAGAGTAGAGTAGTTTATTCACCAATGGCAATTGATACATGTACATAGAACATAGTAGGAGGCCCTATACCGGTAAAAACATTTTTGTAGGGTAGGGCATGGCTTCACCACAGGCAAAACGTCAAAACCAAAGCTGGAGTATGAACATCATAAGGGCCTAGCAGGGGTTGGTAGGCCTAACCTTTTTTGTCTTAGGAGCCAATTTTATCGGAAATATGAAAGTGATTGCTAGGTGGAGCCATAGTAGAATACGCTACTATTTGAAAAATAATTACATCATATAGTTAGCTAACGTAAGTTTTATTGTTATATAGTAACATAATAGTCCTATGTTATAATTTTTAAGTAAAATTCCTTTCAGTTCGGCTTGTCAGCGCCTGAGGCTACGTTAACCTAGAGAACCTCCCTTAGAAACCGGTTTGACTGCTGACAAGCCGAACTGAAAGCCACTGTAGGTATAGTGAGCTGTTCAAGCAATGTTAATTTTGTGATTGAATTTTTGATAGGCCCAACTTGTACGCCTATGTGGACAGTTTTAATTTTGTAAACCTGTAGTAGACGGGACGTGGGTATGGCTAATACTCCACCTACAAAACCTTTAACGTCGCTATTTTAATTATAAAGGACTTTCAACGGAAAAGTACTTTCGCTAAAAATAGCGACGTTAAAGGTAAAGAAGGTACTTTAGATTTAAAACAGAACGTTAAAGGTTTTGTAGGTGGAGTATTAGCCGCTATAATACCCACGTCCGCTCTGCTACAGGTTTACCTTAATTTTATACCTGATGATTGTTAAAACAATATATACCCTACTTTAAAACTAAAACACACGGTAGGGAGCTAGGCTAGCTACAACAAACCCCAACTCTACATCTAGGCTGGCCGCCTATGGCGTGCAACTTGCGCGCACCTAGCCACTCGCAGTCAACTCAAAGATTGTTTGTAGCAATTTAAGCATCCACAATTCATCTGTAATCATAGAACTAAGAGTACGAAACTTGCCCGTAGCTCCAGTTTAGTGGTCGTAAATCTTCCGTAGGCCTAAAGTCTACGGCTAAACTCTACCGCCGATTCCGTAGCTACGGTTCTAATAGCATGCTTAAATTTACCGTAGTAGGCCTACAGTCTGGTACTGCTTCGGCTAGGGGCGTTGATTGGATGAACGGAAAGATTGATTGGATATTGCTTAACGTCTCATATTAATGCAACTTGGCTAATCGAGACGAAGGGAGGGACGTATGGGATGACGCGGGGGGACAAGGGGTGGACAGGCCTGTGCTGGTCAGAACCAGCCACACGCGTATGGGGAGGGCAGGGGTTCCCCCACGTCGTGGTCGTCTCCGTCTGTGTCATCATCCGTCCGTGTTGTCATTGTCGTCGCCGTCAGGGAGGTAGTCAAAGGGAAGGGGAAAGTTCCCCGACGACGACCCAGAGCTCGCCATTATTTAATGGAAAGGATTTTGGGTGCGTATGTTTTCATTGAAAAAAACAAGTGTTGAAAAGTTGGACCCCCCCAACCGAAGAAGTTCCTACAGTCTACGGTTAAATTGTAGGCCTAGGCCTAGGCTAGGCTAGGCCTAGGGGCTAGCTATAGGCCTAGCCTACATAATTTTTCCGTAGCTAGGCTAGGTCTAGTCTACGGTTAAATAGCCACAGCGGATCTTTTATCTCCTTCCAAATTGGTTAAGCCCACCTAGGGCCTAGGCTTTATGCATGAAACATCAAAGGCCTCTATAGGCACAGCCACACAACCTAGGTTTAATACACAAATGCCTAATGCTTAGGCATTGCGCCACAGGGTAGGCCTAGGGCTGGCCAGGCCCTAGGTTACCTGCTTAAATCGTCAAGAATGTCCAAAGGTATCGAATGCTTTGAAGTTGATTCCATTTGGACCGAACGGCTCAACTTAAACTTGGCGTATTATTAAATTTGGGTGTGATGATTCTCCAGCTCATTACAAATAGTATTCGACCAAGTTTGACGTCTGTTTTTCCCTCTGCGTCCTCTTTAACCTTTAACCTCGTTCGATTTGCTTGTTTTGATACCGACGAAACAGCAAGCCCTGCAAAATAGCAACCTGCAGCAAACTTGACGCAAAAAAGCACTCGCACATACAGCGCATTCTGTTGACCGATACTTTAGTTTGGTCGTGAATAGTAGTTTTAACTTTAACTCACAGATGGCGTACAATGTTCTATCCAAAATCCAAATATATTTAGAGCTTTGCGTAGTGGCATTGGTTCGATGAAAAATACTAGGAAAACGCTCAGTTGGTGTTGGACGCGTTGTTGAGCGAGCACCGGTACGTGCAACATGACCCGAGTACGACATTCCCATAAGGCCCACCACACAGTGTAGGCCTAACTGGATATTGACATTGTACACTGTATACCATAGATACTACTATGCTGTATACTATTCCAACATCTTTGCATTGTTGTTGTACTAATTCACGTCATGCCTTCTAAAGTGTATCTTTGTATCTTCACTGCCTCCTTCATTTTTAACATCATTTTTCGAATTATGATTACGTCTTGACCGATTTAGCTGAAAATTTGGAAATAGGAGAGAATGTTGTTCTTTTTGACCCTGCAAAATTCATAACGATCGAAAACAATTTTTTTATTTTTTATATTTTTTTTATTTATTTTTTATTTTGTTAACAACGTTCGGATTTATTGTTCAAAAACTATACAGCAACCCGCCTAGGTGGTATGTACATGTGTGCAAAATTTTCAGGTCGATCAGAGAAACGGTGCGACCTGTATCGAAGCAGTAACAGAAAAAAACAAACAAAAAACAAACAAAAAAAACAGACATTCGAGCCATAAGAGTCAAGTGGAGACGCTCGCTACGCTCGCTCAACCAATAAGTCTTTAAGGTCTTGACCGATTTTGCTAAAAATTTGGAAAATAGGAGATAATGTTGTACTTATTGACCCTGCAAAATTTCATAACGATCGGTACATTTTATTTTTTTTTATATATATATAACCAACGATCGGATTTTGTTCAAAAACTATACAGCAACCCGCTATAGGTGGTATGTACATGTGTGCAAAATTTCAGGTCGATCAGAGAAACGGTGCGACCTGTACCGAAGCAGTAACAGAAAAAAAAACTGACATTCGAGCCATAAGAGTCAAGTGGAGACGCTCGCTACGCTCGCTCAATTACCAAAATATACCCTAAAAACAGATATTATAAAGTCAACGGGAGATTACTAAAAACTTAGCTAAATGAGACTGTTTGCCAAGCTCGGGCCCACTTTTTACAAGTTAAATGCTGGTTAAATGCCCATTTAAAAAACGCTCGATCGTCAAATTCACATACAGAACGTACCGCTTTTTGACCTTTAATTTTCATCCAAATAATCTGCATTTTTGGTAGGCTGTTCGCAAAGGATGAGCGCGTGTCTCTATCAAAGCCGATTTTGAAATTTCAAATAATTGTCTCTTACACAAAATTGAGAAATTACTACAAATTAACTGTTTGGTGTCATATTTACGGTCAGTTAATAAGAAAAGTGAGCAGTATTTGGAAAATGTGCCTTGATACCAACTATTTCACATTCTTACTTAACATTTTGGTGCAAACCACAACCCGATAGGGCAAATGATAGAGCTTCCAAGTGATCCTGACTTTACCTCTGCGTTCTGCGCCAAAGCCTGGTTTTCTCGAGCTTAGCCAAGTCTTAAAAAAACGGGTTTTTTTTTTTTTTTTTGTGGGACGTAACGTCCCTGTCAGCCGGTATGCATATTTTGGGACGAGCTAGGTGCTACAGATGAGTTCGAGCGACGATTTTTTCTTTTGTTTCTTCATCATTGCCTTCGACCTCCTAATGAAAACCATTTTTCTGAAATATCGTTCGATGTACGATTCGTTTCGTATAGGCCCTACCGTCTGACCATGGACTTAGAAAAGTAACTGGCCTTGTAATTCCATGGTCTGACAAAGAAAATCGTACATCGAACAATAAAAAAGTTGTCGCTCTAAATTAATTGTAGCACCTAGCTCAGTGTTTCAACTTTTGTCCCAAAATTTGCATATAATGGAACATTACGTCCCACCCAAATTACTAGGAAAAACGCTCAGTTGGACGCGTTGTTGAGCGAGCACCGGTACGTGCAAAAATGACCCGAGTACGACATTCCTCACTCATTTTAAATAGCGGTCATCTTCCTTTGATTTAAAAATATCGTTTAGAGGGCGGTAAGATAACATAAGATTTAATTACAGGACACAGTAAATACGTACAATGATACGTAGTAGGCCTAGTACATGCAAGTAAAACAAAGACAATCAAACAGATTGTGTAGCCTGATGAATACATGTCAATAATACCATTTACATAGCACCAGGAAAACGCATTAAGTCCCGCCGCGTTGATGGATGAGCTTTTTTGTAAACGTTTAATTTGCGTAGGACCACTTTTTCCTTTGCAAATGCTTTTTGAGTGCATTGTAGGTGATTGTTGTCAAGTTTCTATTGTTACTTGTTAATTGTTATTATAAACCTCAAAAAACTCATATTAAAACCTTTATTCTATGGATTCTGGCTAACTTTTTCAACTTTTTCTTTCAAAAAGGAATACATCACCATAACCTTAAGACATAAGAAATATGAACTTTGTAGCTCCACCGTTTTTGGTCAGAATGGGCCCCAAATGTCACGAAAATATCCCCTTTAAAAATCGAAAAAAAATCTTAAAAAAAAGTCGTATCATGAGAAATATTTTTCGTTGTACCAAAACACGGGGCAAGTCAAATTTCAGGGGGAAAACGAAGGCCCCCTCCAATTTCATCAAGACGCTTATCCCGTTTTTTGGGCCGGTAAGAAGGAACAAAAAAACAGAAAAAAAAAAAAAATCCGAGCTAAATTTTTTGGGGGTCAGTGAAATTGAAGTCTTCGCTTTGCTCATCCAACAACAACAACATAATACAATAGCTATAGACAAAATACAAATTCAATACAATATAATTATGTGCATAAATAAACAAAACAATACATACTACCTACACACATAAATGGTTACGTGTGTAAGTGGATAAAAAGCAAAAAACAAGACAAAATTAAAAAAATTAAAATTAAACATGAAGTTTTGTAAGTCAAGACAGGTTGGCCTAACCACCCACTTTTTCAATCATTTAAAATCCTGGTCTTGAAAGAACTTGTCCATGGAGTAATAAGCTTTATACATGGAGTTATTTTGTGTCAGCTTCGTTCTATATTGGGTACAATGAATGTCACCATTTCGACGAAGTAGGGCCTATTATGATGGTGTATGTAATCATGGTTTAAGACAGGTTTATTTTTAAAGTTTAAGACTTTTTAAAGAGGGTTGCCTCCAAAATAAAAAGGGGATAAAAACGTTTAAAATTTTTGTGAACAGCGGCTTGCAGTGTCCTTATATAACTAGATGACTTAAGGCCCCACAGTTTTCATTTCCTTTTTGCAGTTTAAAAAATTGGATGAGCGAAGCGAAGATTCCATTTCATTACACTGGAGAAAAAAATACGGAATGTTTTTTTCTTTTTTTCCTTTTTTTTTTGTATTTTTGTCTGTTTGTTAACACGATTCCGGCTAAACCGATACTCCGATTGCGATGAAATTTTATGGAGGTCTTCGAAATCTCTGAACTTAGAACTGCCACGTTTTTGAGCACCATCGAAAAATTATTTCTTATGAAAATCGCAATTTTACGATTTTTTTTCTATTTTTTAAAAACTTCTTCGACTAACAACACCTACGTGCTTTGTCCGATTGTAATGATTTTTTCACAGAACCTTAATTTCATGAATTGATATATTCATGTGAAATTTGAGCGTTATCAAAACACCATTTTTTACGAAAATCGCAATTTTACGACTTTTTTCGATTTTTAAAATTTCTTCGGCTTATAACATCTACATGCTTTATCCGATTGTAATGATTTTTTCACAGAACCTTAATTTTATGAATAAATATTATATTCGTGTAAAATTTATGCGCAATCGAATAATTATTTCTTATGAAAATTTAAATATTACGATTTTTTCCTTTTTTTAAATTACGATTAATTAAAAAAAATATAAAATTAAGTTAATTTTTTATTTAATTAAATTTAATTTAAAAAAATCTTCAACTTTGTAATGATTTTTTCACAGAACAACAGAAAATCCGCATAATACATGGCAGCTCAATGCACCAATTACGCTCATCCAACAACGCGGCGGGACTTAAGCGTTTTCCTAGTATAATTACATTTATTGAATGACCCCAAAATTCTATACCATGACGATGGGATTCAAAGTTAGAATGATAAGCTAACTTAACAACATTTAAACCTGATATTTCCTTTACGGATCGAATTGCGAAGCAAGATGAACTGAGTTCACTACATAATTCCAAACAATGTTGTGACCAACCAATATTTTCATCTACTATGAAAACGCTCAAGTCCCGTCGCGTTGTTGGATGAGCGTAATTGGAGCATTGAGCTGCCATGTGTTACGCGGATTTTCTGTTTTTCTGTGAAAAAATCATTACTTGGTCGAAGATTTTTTTTAAGTAAATTAAATTTTTAAAAAAAAATTAACTTAATTTTTTAAATAAATCGTAATTTTTTAAAAAGAAAAAAATCGTAAAATTGCAATTTTCATAAGAAATAATTATTCGATTGCACTCAAATTTAACACGAGTATATTAATTCATGAAATTAAGGTTCTGTGAAAAAATCATTACAATAGGATAAAGCATGTAGGTGTTATAAATCAAAGAATTGTTTAAAAAAAGAAAAAAACCCGTAAAATTTCGATTTTCATGAGAAATAATTTTTAGATTACGCTCAAACTTCTCACGAATATTTCAATTCATAAAATTAAGGTTCTGTGAAAAAATCATTACAATCGAATAAAGCATGTAGGTGTTACAAGTCGAAGAAACTTTTTAAAAATTGAAAAAAATCGTAAAATTGCGGTTTTTTATAAGAAAAAATGTCCCGATTGCACTAAAAACGTGGCAGTTCTAAGTTCAGAGATTTCGAAGGCCTTTATTAAATTTCATCGCAATCGGAGAATCGGTTTTAGCCGAAATCGTGTTAACAAACACACAAAAATACAAAAAAGAGAAAGAAAAAAAACATTCCGGATTTTTTTCTCTAGTGTAGTGTACTTTGACTTATAACACCTACATGCTTAATCCGATTGTAATGATTTTTTCACAGAAACTTAATTTTATGAATTAAGATATTCGTGTGAAATTAGAGCGTAATCGAAAAATTATTTCTCATGAAAAGTGAAATTTTACGGGTTTTTTCTTTTTTAAATCAAATCTTCGACTTACAACACCTACATGCTTTAACCTATTGTAATGATTTTTTCACAGAACCTTAATTTCATGAATTAATATTAATCGTGTTAAATTTGAGCGCAATCGAATAATTATTTCTTATGAAAATTGCAATTTTACGATTTTTTTCTTTTTTAAAAATTACAATTTATTAAAAAAATTAAGTTAATTTTTTATTTTATTTAATTTAATTAAAAAAATCTTCGACTAAGTAATGATTTTTTCACAGAACAACAGAAAATCCGCGTAACACAGTCATGGCAGCTCAATGCACCAATTACGCTCATCCAACAACGCGGCGGGACTTAAGCGTTTTCCTAGTATTTTTGTGTGTTTGTTAACACGATTCCGGCTAAACCGATACTCCAATTGCAATGACATTTTCTGGAGACCTTTGAAATCTTTGAACTTAGAACTGCCACCTTTTTGAGAGCAATTGAAAAATTATTTCTCATGAAAATCGCAATTTTACGATTTTTTTTTCGTTTTTCTTGTTTTTTCTTGTTTGTATTTTTGTGTGTTTGTTAACACGTTTCCGGCTTAACCGATACTCCAATTGCAATGAAATTTTCTGGAGACCTTCGAAATATCTGAACTTAGACCTGCCACGTTTTTGGGTACAATCGAAGAAATATTTCTCATGAATATCGTACTTTTACGATTTTTTTCGATTTTTAGAGCGATATTTTCGTGACATTTGGGCCGATTCTGACCAGACGGGTGGGGCTACAACGTTCATATTTTACATGGACATTAAGGTAATGGTGATGTATTGCTTTCTGAAAGAAAAAATTGAAAAAGTTTGCTAGAATCCATGGAATAAAGGTTTTAATATGAGTTTTTTTGAGGTTTATAATAACAATTAACAAGTAACAATAGAAACTTGACAACAATCACCTACAATGCATTTAAAAAGCACTTGCAAAGGAAAAGTGGTCCTACGCAAACTAAAAACTTACAAAAAAGCTCATCCATCAACGCGGCGGGATTTAAGCGTTTTCCTAGTATCATATCACGCCCTGTTTGGCCCATGAGAGATATACCGGTAGTAAGCCGTAGAGATGAAACTTGCAGAGTCCCACAGTGACTTTTATACTCATCTTATCTAAATTTCTATAAATCTAACTATTACTAGGAAAACGCTAAGTCCCGCCGCGTTGTTGGATGAGCGTAATTGGTGCATTGAGCTGCCATTGTGTTATGCGGATTTTCTGTTGTTCTGTGAAAAATTAATTACTAAGTTCAAGATTTTTTTCAAATTAAATTAAATTAAATAAAAAATAAACTTAAATTTAATTTTTTAATTAATCATAATTTTTAAAAAAGAAAAAAATTGAAAAATTGCGATTTTTATAAGAAATAATTATTCGATTGCGCTCAAATTTCACACGAATATATAAATTCATAAAATTAAGGTTCCGTGAAAAATCATTACAATAGGATAAAGCATGTAGGTGTTACAAGTCAAAAAAATTGTTTAAAAAAAGAAAAAAACCCCCAAAATTTCTATTTTAATGAAAAATAATTTTTCGAGTGCGCTCAAATTTCACACGAATATCTTAATTCATAAAACTAAGGTTCTGTGAAAAAATAATTGTAATCGGATAATGCATGTAGGTGTTATAAGTCGAAGAAATTTTTTAAAAATCGAAAACAAATCGAAAAATTTTGCGATTTTCATGAGAAATAATTTTTCGATTGCGCTCAAAAACGTGGCAGTTCTAAGTTCAGAGATTTCGAAGGCCTCCATAAAATTTCATGGCAATTGGAGTATTGGTTTAGCCGGAATCGTGTTATTAACAAACACACAAAAATACAAAAAGAAAGAAAAAAACAACAAAACATTCCGGATTTTTTTCTCCAGTGTAGTGAAATGGAATCTTCGCTTCGCTCGCTACGCTCATACAAAAATGTTTTAAATTTGATTATTTCTCGTGTGAAACTTGCCCAAGGACAATTTAGATTTCTAACTAAGAATTATTCAAGTTAAATACTTGTGAAGAGAACATCCGCAGGTTATCGAAGAGGTATAAAATGGATTCAGTTTGAATTTTCGAAAGTTAATTTTAACTAGGAAACGCTTAAGTCCCGCCGCGTTGTTGGATGAGCGTAATTGGTGCATTGAGCTGCCAAGTGTTATGCGGATTTTCTGTTGTTCTGTGAAAAAACAGAACTTTGTTGAATTTTTTAAAATTAAATCAAATTAAATAAAAAATTAACTTAATTTTTTAAATCAATTGTAATTTAAGAAAAAGGAAAAATCGTAATATTGAAATTTTCATAAGAAATAATATTCGATTGCGCACAAATTTTACAAAAGAATATATTAATTGGATGAGCGTAGCGAGCGTAGCGAGCGAAGCGAAGATTCCCCTTTCACTACACTGGAGAAAAAAATCCGGAATGTTTTTTTTTTTTTTTTTTTTTTTTTTTTTTTTTTTTTTCTTTCTTTCTGTATTTTTGTCTGTCTGTTAAAACGATTCCGGCTAAACCCATACTCCGATTGCGATGAATTTTCTGGAGGCCTTCGAAATTACTGAACTCAGAACTGCCAGTTTTTTAGCGCGATCAAAAAATTATTTTTCATGAAAATCGCAAAATTGCGATTTTTAAGAGAAAATTTCTTCGGCTTATAATACCTACATGCTTTATCCAATTGTAATGATTTTTTCACAGAACCTAAATTTTATAAATTAATATATTCGTGTGAAATTTGAGCGCAATTAAAAGATTATTTCTCTTGAAAATCGCAATTTTACGATTTTTTAAATTTCCTTCTGCTTAAAAACACCTACATGCTTTATCCGATTATAATGATTTTTTCACAGAACCTTAATTTAAGAATTATTATATTCGTGTAAAATTTTGTGCGTATCGAATATTATTTTTATGAAAATTTCAATATTACGATTTTTTTTTTTTAAAAAATTACGATTAATTTAAAAAAAATAAGTTAATTTTTATTTAATTTGTTTTTAATTTAAAAAAAAATTTCAACAAAGTTCTGATTTTTTCACAGAACAACAGAAAATCCGCAAAACACCATGGCAACTCAATTCACCAATTACGCCCCATCCAACAACGCGGCGGGACTTAAGCGTTTTCCTAGTTCTTAAAATTAAAAGGTTTGGAAAAAATCAATAAAATCGGATAAAGCATGTAGGTGTTATAAGCCGAAGAAATAAAAAAAATCGTAAATTGCGATTTTCATGAGAAATAATTATTTGATTACGCTCAAATTTCACACGAATATATCAAATTTATAAAATAAAGGATATGTGAAAAAATAATTACAATCGGGTGAAGCATGTAGGTGTTATAAGTCGAAGAATTGGTTTGTAAATAGAAAAAAATCGTAAAATTGCGTTTTTCATGAGAAATAATTTTTTCGATTGCGCTCAAAAGGTGGCAGTTCTTAGTTCAGAGATTTCGAAGGCATCCATAAAATTTTCATCGCAATCGGGAGTATCGGGTTTAGCCGGGAAACGTTTAAAAAGACAGACAAAAATACAAAAAAAAGAAAGAAAGAAAGAAAAAAAAAACATTCCGGATTTTTTTCTCCAGTGGGAGTGAAATGGAATCTTCGCTTCGCTCGCTACGCTCGCTACGCTCATCCAATTAATTTTTGTGATTATTACAAGTTTCAGGAATGGTTCGAGGATTCGCCTTCCAATGGTTGCAAACACTGCTCACATTGTGGGTTTGAGTCACACTATAACCCATCCTCATCTACTCATCTTCTGGAACTGCGCTCGTTCTAGGGCTAGCATTCAGTATAACGGTGGAGGTGCCGGGTCATGAATTTGTAAACTTTCTGTGGACCCTAGTTATACTAACTGATATAAAAAAGATCGGGGTTATCACAAGGAAATGGTGGGTGCTTCCCTCTCACCTAAAAACACATTATCTACAACGAGGTTGGCAACAGAAAAGAGCACAGATCCAAAAACATACGTGGTCATGGATAGTGCTATTCCATGATCACTTGGTTCACTCATCCGTATGATCTATTAGACTAGAGCTGTTCCCAACACACAGTTATGTTCAAAGTCTAGTTGATGATCACCCCATGCCATGCAGCGCTGTGTCGCATGAGCCCATCATTAGCGCTCATAAACAATGCACGGCCTCGCGTTTTAAATTACCATCTCGGGCTTAATGCGCGCTAGAATAGAGTACCTCGTTGCTAATAGCTAGGAGTTAATTATTCAAAGGCTTAGTACGTGTGATTTTTACTAGGGCTAGCTGCTGTGTGTTTTACAGGCACTTACACTCCTCCTTCATTTAGCGGCGGTTTCACTTAGCGTGGCGAGAGCAGAGCCAATGAGTATGAATATTTAAATCGCTCTGTGCGTCCTGGTGAAAAGTGGACTCCCGAGGGAGAGCCGGGATGAAACTCATAAAGCGGCTGGGACTGTGTGTTGAGTTGAGGGAATCTAATCAAGATACGAGGCATAAAGTCCGTGTACCACATTTGAACCAGCGAGCCCAACCAACGGGTTGTCGCTGCTGTCGGATCGGTCAGAGAGAAAACTTTTTACTCTCAGTGGTTGGGTGAGCGAAGAGCGAAGCGAAGACTTCAATTTCACTTACGTTACCCCAAGAAAAATAGCTCGGGTGTTTTGTTTTTGTTAGTTTTTTTTTCTGTTTGTTCGCTCTCTACCGGACAAACGGCATATTATGTGATCTTGATGAAAATTGGAGGGGACCTTCGAAATCTCTGAACTTAGACCTGCCACGATTTTGGGTAAAATCGATCAAATATTTCTTATGATTATCGTACTTTTACGATTTAAAAAAATGAGATATTTTCGTGATATTTGGCAAACGGCTACTCCGATCTTGATGAAACTTTATGGGAACGTTTAAAATCACTGAAATTATATGTTATGATTTTAGAGACATTTGAAAAAAAAATCTTATAGAAATCGTACTTTTACGCGTTTCCCCCCGGTTTTTAATACGATATTTTCGTGATATTTGGGCCGATTATGACCAAACGGGTGGGGCTACAACGTTCATATTTTACATTGACATAAAGATTATGATGAAGAAAAAGTTGAATTGTTGGTCAAAATTCATAGAAATAAAGGATTTAATATAAAAAGCCTTTCACAGGTGTATAAGTAACAAGTAATATCAAGTAACTGTAGAAAAAGTAATGAGATTCCACTTAAAAACGTAATCATTGGACATAAATATTCTAAAAAAGCTCATCCATCAAAGCGACTGGAAAAAGCGTTCGCAAAGCGGTCTAGTTTTAAGAATAAACCGACCAATCACATCGACTCGTTTAGACCAAGTTTGGTATAGTGTGCTTTTCAGCTCACGGGTTCATACCGAATGTTGAAACTCAGTGTACTATAATATACCTACGGGCTGTGTAGCATGTGCTTGTTTTTCTGACTGAGTGTGTACTGTTGTGTTAGTATTAGCATTGCGACAGTGTATACTTGTCGAATTATCATCACGAAATCATCATCTAGAACCAATTTAATTTTTATCGTGTCAACTACCCACCCGCGACACGCACCCCTCGCGAGAGAATGATGCAACAGTGTAGTGCCACGAGCTACGCCCTGTGAGGCTACCGCTCTAACCATTCGCGAGAGTTTAAACATCAAACATCGCTATGAACATTCTCCCCATTTTATACATACAGTTGAAATGTATCTGATCGGCTCCGTGGACCTAAGTCCAAGTTCTTTACGGCTATTCTGCTCTCCTCATGGTATACTCTCAATCCCTCTGATCTGGAGATTGTCCTAACGTGAAGTTGTAATAGTACAATCAGCCCTCATGTCATGTGCCCACCCACCCACACACCCTCACCCAACCTACGGTCTCTAGAATTAGAATATCGAGTGCAATGCGAGAAAGCTCTCGTGGTTTCAGATATTATGTTGACATTAAACATTAATTTATAATCAAGAGAGAAAAAAGTAGATATCATTGTTTGTCGAAATTTTCTCAACATGATTTCTACTTCCAGCCTCAGTCATCATCTCGATATAAGAAACCACGTAGGTTGATTGATGAAACCTAAAACACGGACATTCCTCTTCAATCTCCTCCGTTTGTCTCACGTTCCGAGACCCTGCTATCGCGGTTCATGCCTAACAACCTAACAAAACCGAAATACTGCACGGTTTACGTCATTTCAACAGCATTCTACTCTGGATGTTCGTGTCGAAACGCTAGGCGATATCGAGCTTAAAGCTCCATATTGTCGAGGAAGATGCGGGGGGTGTTGTATATTCTCCTCGTCCTCATAGGGTTGTTCACAGCAAGCACGCAGAGAGAGCCTGGTAAGTGGGGGGTTCTTTTAATAGGAAAATAAATATAGAAAATAAACAAATACAGGACATAATTAAATGGGTAAAAAGAAAAGGGGTGTTTTTTTTAGAAATCTAAAAATACTGACTCTTCCATGTATCCTTATTCAAATCTGTGTAATCTTTGTTCACAATAATCCTGAATGGTTTCCCCGCAATTCACAAATTCATCACCATGGCACACGCTCGCAAATCAACATTCATATCGACTCTTTCAGCACATCCAAGTTTACCAAAGGACCATTGGCTCTATGCTCAGCCCTCTATAACAAATTACCAGCAGACATCAAACTCATAAATACAAGCAGGCACATAATTTTTAAGGCTAGAGTAAAATCATTTCTGCTTGACAAGTGTTTTTATTCTATTGATGAATTTGTAAATCAGAATGACCGACAAAACTAAACTAATAAACAGTCTTTTATTATGTCAGCACCCTGCACTATGCCTTGGGTATGTTAATATGCTTGTCAGTATAATATTTTGTCAACTTAAACTTACCCTTTTATGTTATTTACTTTTGTTCTAGACTGAATTATAATTATTATAAGTATTTTAAGTATGCTCTACCTAGAATAGATACCTGTATATAAAGTATATCTGTGTATAAGAATATCTACTTTTTCACACTCTCTTCGGAGCAGTGCATATCTGTACCATGTACACGATCAAAATGAAATAAAGAATTATTATTACCTCCCGAATCAGAGTCTTAACGAGTTACGTATGAGCTGAAATGAGCAAAATTCTTACGACAGAAATTCAAGCGTAACGCGCAAGACTCGGATCCGAGAGGTCTCGGATAAGAATAAACACGCCACCGACAATCATCACTGAAAGTTTTTATAACATGTTTGACAGTCGTTTATGTCAATGCAGGGGATTGAGTCCTTGGAAGACATTTTCTTATCTAGGTGCCCGTTATGGCGCCGCAGCCAAGCCGTGGCGCGCTACACACTTGGGCACCTTATACAGCAAGCAAAGTTGGGGTGATTTAGAGGTGTTCTGTTACCCAGCCGTCCTGAAACGTGATGTGAATTTAAACCATCAAAATCGAGGGGATTTAGGTACCTGATATACATGCCAAATTTGGATGGGGTACGAGCATTCCTTCTTGGTGAAAAAATGGATTGAAACATGCTCAAAATCACTTTAAGAATGTTAGTTACCACGGGCTCTACTACTATACTATTGTCTAATCCGTCTGACCAAACGGGTGGGACTACAACGTTCATATTTTACATGGACATTTAGGTAATAGTGATATAGTACCTTTTGAAAGAAAAAGTTGAAAAAGTTTGCTGGAAGGCTTCCAATAAAGGTTTTAATATAAGCCTTACACAGGTATATTATCAACTAGGAAAACGCTAAAGTCCCGTCGCATTGATGGATGAGCTTTTTTTTTTAAAAAAAAATTAGTATGCGTGGGATCTCTTTACTTCTTCAAGTTCCATTACAAAATCATTTTTGTTAAATTAGAATAATTTTTATAAAGAACTAATTGCTAGAATAATAGAATGTCAAATATCTGTAGGTCCGAAGATTGCTTTATGAACGCATTGTAGGTGATTGTTGTTAAGTTTCAAAAGTTACTTGTTAATTCTTATAATGTACCTCTAAAACCCATATTAAAACCTTTATTCTATGGATTCTGGCAAACTTTTTCAGCTTTTTCTATCATAAAGCAATACATAACCATTAACTTAATGTACAAGTAAAATATGAACGTTGTAGCCCCACCCGTTGGGCCGTTTGGTCAGAATCGGCCCAAATGTCACGATAATATCGCACTAAAAATCGAAAAAAATCGTAAAAGTACGATATTCATGAGAAATATTGCTTCGGTTGTACCCAAAAACAGAACAGCTCTAAGTTTAGTGATTTCGAAGGTCCCCTCCAATTTTCATCAAGATCGGATATGCCGTTTGCCCGGTAGAGAGCGAACAAACAGACAAAAAAGCTAACAAAAAACAAAACACGCGAGCCGCGAGCTTTTTTCTTGGGGTAACAGAAGTAAAACTAGGAAAACGCTAAAGTCCCGTCGCGTTGATGGATGAGCTTTTTGTAAGTTTTTAGTTTGCGTGGAACCACTTTTCCTTTGCAAGTGCTTTTTGAATGCATTGTAGGTGATTGTTGTCAAGTTTCTATTGTTAATTGTTTATAAACCTAAAAAAACTCATATTAAAACCTTTATTTTATGGATTCTGGCTAACTTTTTCAACTTTTTCTTTCAAAAAGCAATACATCACCATTACCTTAATGTCCATGTAAAAGATGAATGTTGTAGCCCAACCCGTTTGGTCAGAATCAACCCAAATGTCACGAAAATATCGCGCTAAAAATCGAAAACGATATTCATGCGAAATATTTCTTCGATTGTACCCAAAAACATTACAGGTCTAAGTTCAGAGATTTCGAAGGTCCCCTACAATTTTCATCAAGATCGGATAATGCCGTTTGCCTGGTAGAGAGCGAACAAACAAACAGACAAAAAAAAATAATAAAAAAAAACATTGGAGCTAAATTTTTTGAGGGTTCAGTGAAATTGAAGTCTTCTCTTCGCTCATCCAAAAAAACAAAAAACGAAAGTTAAATTGAAGTCTTCGCTTCGCTCATCCAACAAGTAACTATAGTTACTTGACAATGATAGTCTACAATGGGTACAAAAAGAAAGTCTTTGGACCACTAGATATTTTACATTCTATTGAATTTGAAAGTTGAAGAAACATGGCTGAAAAGTTTTTTGAATAAAAGAGGGCCTTACTTAAAACAGGAAAAAAGAGAAAAAAAATTTTTGGGCGGGACGTAACCTTACTTTTGGCCATTATATGTTGTTTTTTTGACAATAGTGTAGCCAGCACAGTTATTGCAAAATTTCATTTTGAGAATCGGTTTTATGGATACAGTTTCTTAACACCTTTAGCTCCAACTTCAACTATAAGGACAAATAGATTTCTGAAAATACAGTTGGTGTACGATTTTTTTTGTCAAACGGTACAAATATGATTTTTTTTTATTTTTGTATCGTCTGGCAAAAAAAATCGTAAACCTACTGATATTTCAGAAATCTATTTGTCCTTATAGTTGAAGTTGTAGCTAAAGGTTTTAAGAAACTATATCCAGAAAACCAGGGGCACAAAATTTAATTTTGTACTATCTGTGCTGGCTACACTATTGTCAAAAAAACGACATATAATAGTCGTAGTGAGGTTATGACCTTTCATTCAGCCAACTTTCATGGACTTCTAAGGTATTGACCCTACCCTGATTACAACAGCCTTAAGTGGCAATAACATGGCTATTAAATAGACTTCGATAAAATGATTATATATTTAACAAATAATTTTGAGTGGAACTTAAAAAAGTAATGAGATCCCACACAAAACAAAAACTTGTAAAAATACAGCCAAACCTTACACACTCAAAATGAATAAGATATAAAAAAAAGGGCCAAGCTCATCTACCCTTCCACATTTGCGCATTCTTAATTTATAAACGTACATTTTCCCGTAACAACATCCTTGAAAAGCTTGGCAAAATTGAATTTTATTACGTTTAATCCAGGAAAACGGAGGAGGAGGCCCGCCGCGTTGATTGATGAGCTTTTTTGTAAGTTTTTAGTTTGCGTAGGACCACTTTTCCATTGCAAGTGCTTTTTGAATGCATTGTAGGTGATTGTTGTCAAGTTTCTATTGTTACTTGTTGTTGTTGTGTTGTTAATATAAACCTAAAAAAACTCATATTAAAACCTTTATTCTATGGATTCTGGCTAACTTTTTCAACTTTTTCTTTCAGAAAGCAATACATCACCACGATGTAGCCCTACCCGTTTGGTCATAATTGGCCCAAACATCACGAAAATATCGGGGAAAAAATCGGGAAGAAATCGTAAAAGTACGATTTCTATAAGAAATATTTCTTCAAATGTCCCTTAAATCATAACATATCTAATTTTAATAATTTCAAACGTTCCCATAAAGTTTCATCAAGATCGGAGTAGCCGTTTGCCCAGTCGCGAGCCAAATATCACGGAAATATCGCATTAAAAATCGAAAAAAATCGTAAAAGTGAATTAATGATATATGTATATATAATATTAATAAATTAATTAAATTAATTATTATATAATATATAATGATTAATGAGAAATATTTCTTCGATTGAACCCAAAAACGTAGCAAGTCTAAGTTCAGAGATTTCGAAGGTCCCCTATAATTTTCATCAAGATCGCATATGCCGTTTGCCCAGTAGAGAGCGAACAAACGGATAAAAATACATAAATAAACAATAAAAAATAAATAAATAAAAAAAAAAACACCCGAGTTTTGGGGGGTCAGTGGAATTGAAGTCTTCGCTTCGCTCATCCAATTAAATAGAAAAAAAAGAATTTGGATGAACTATTACGTTTAAATTAATAGTTGCAAATTCTATTTTGTCAAGCTTTTCAAGGATGCTGTTACGGACACTGTACGTTTATTGGTATTATTTACCGTAAAAAACTTATATTAAAAGCTTTATTTGTATGGATTCTGGCTAACTTTTTCAACTTTTTCTTTCAATAGGTACTACATCACCATAACCTTAATGTCCATTTATAATATGAACGTTGTAGCCCCACTTGTTTGGTCAGAATTGGCCCAAATGGAACGAAAATATCGCACAAAAAATAAAAAAACTCATGTTAAAGCCTTTATTTCTATAGATTCTGGCTAACTTTTTCAACTTTTTCTTTCAGAAAGCAATACATTACCATTACCTTAATGCACATGTGAAATATGAACGTTGTAGCCCCACCCGTTTGGTCAGAATCGGCCCAAATGTCACGAAAATATCGCACTAAAAATCGAAAAAAATCGTAAAAGTACAACACTCATGAGAAATATTTCTTCGTTTGCACCCAAAAACGTAGCAAGTCTAAGTTCAGAGATTTCGAAGGTCCCCTTAAATTTTCATCAAGATCGCATATGCCGTTTGCCCGGTAGAGAGCGAACAAACAGACAGAAAAAAAAAAAAAAACACCCGAGCTAAATTTTTTGGGGGGTCGGTGAAATTGAAGTCTTCGCTTCGCTCATCCAACTATACCAAGTTTACAGCTTTTTCCTTCATGTCAATTCAAATCAAATCAATTGCTGCACCTTAGGCACTATGGTGTACTCGGTAGAGAAAATCAATACAATCGTATAGGATTAACAAAAACGGCGTGTGATGAGGTTTACCTATAAGTTTTTATGTTGCAGAAAAAAGAAAACCACCTCCAACCACGCCATCTACAATGCCGACCAGATCTTTCAGTCAAATACTGAGAGCGGTGACTACGAAGCCAGCGACGACGACGACGACGATGACGACGACAACGACAACGACGACGATGGCGACGGCACCGACGACGGCGGTGTCGACAGCGGTGGTGTACAAGTATACTGGTACGGCGTGGGGCAGTATCAGCAGTACTACCGTCAAGCCATACACAATGCCAGGCAACTCCGTAGCTCCTGGTGTCAAAGCTTTTGAGATAGACAACACTACCACTGCCACACAAAAAGCCGCCGTACAAAACAGAATTGTTGGAGGGAAATCCATTGACATCGCGGTGTTACCCTACCAGGTATAATACATGTGACATTAGAGTAATAAATATAAGGTTTTGAGCAAGATAAGTATACAAGGTTACATAGCATGTGACATGAGATTGGCGTACAGTGAACAGAGAAGGGTAGTACTTCAAGGTGTTGTGTTGCACCTTTATTGTTTCTAGTTCAATACTTCAGTAGATGCCAGTGTAATACCAAGGTTCTCGAAATCTTGAGGTTCTCAAAGAGATTCGGAGATTCAGTGGACTTTGGTGTCATTCGAAGATAGGCTTACTAAGACCAGATTGATAACAGCGTGTTGTTATAAATCCCAATCGGCAGGTGTTTTATATAAGTGATTAATGCGATTCAAAGAGACGCAGACTAAAACGGAGTTAGCAAGTTTCCAACGTGGCAATTTCAATTTCAAGGTATTCTAAAGGCCCTTCAATTATTTTGTTACGTTTCATTGCTTTTGTTTTCCAAAGAGTTATCTTATCGCAGTTCGTAAGGGGTCGCTGAGACTGGCGCAGAGACGAGTTTAGAGGCTCAGCTTTCAGGTTTTCCGGGTAAACGATTAACAATATCGGTATCATATTTCACAATAACGTTTAAAAGATCCATTACGCGTATTTTTAGATTAATCCATCGGTTTTATATTACAAACATAGTGAAATCTCTGTAATTTACTCAATTGTGGTGAACTTATGGAATTTATTCCAAGAGTAGGCCTACATATTTTTTTAATGCAAATTTTCATACTGGATATCAACGTTTGGTGGGAATTTCCCGAATTGAAATCCATGTTATCTATTTTCGATTTTTTCACGTTTTGGTCTTACCTTTCGCATTGATTTTTTAAGGCTAATTCTTGGCAACCAAGTGTGGATATCAATAAAAAAAAAGAACTCTATTAATATTCTGCAAAATTTAGTAATTATAATATATCGAACCTTTGGGTTCGAACCGTTCAGCTGCAATCGTCAACATCATAGCGCGCCCATTTGAGTTGGGCCAAGCTCAACGCCGTTTTTGAAATCAGAAGTAAAATTCCTTCCTCAGACAACTTTGAAGGCGAGGGCATTCAAACTTTTGTGTTTTTCTAGTTGTCGTTACGATTTGAGGATTCCCACATCTGTGGCGCATGCATAATCAGCCCCTTGTGGGCCCTGACTGCAGCCCACTGTGTTACCGACACCCTGGCCTCCCAACTGTCACTTCGAGCAGGTAGTTCGACCATTGTAGAGGACGGTACCGGTGACATTCATCAGGTGGCTTTGATTGCTTCGCATGCTCAGTACAACATGTACACCACCGAGAACGATATATGTGCGCTCAAGGTAAGTCCTTCATTCGCTTTACATAACAAGAACAGATTCGCCCTCGAAATATTTAGAATATTTTGTTTATTCAATTGAACGTTCTGCACGTGTTAAAAAATTAAGCTATAACAGGTATTACCATTAAAAATACAAATCATTGGACTATTCACTGTCCTGCATGTGATAAAAGTATCATAGGGTTCATAAGGACATACGCATGCAGCATGCTACTCATCTCCAATAAGCTTCCGTTTCTTTGTTTAGGTAAAAGTGGAATTCAGATTTGGTCCAAAAATCAAAGCTTTACAAATTCCTGAACTCTATGAAACAGTAATGGACTACACGTATTGCACGATCTCCGGCTGGGGGTATACAATTGTAAGTATACATTGCTCTGGGTTGGTTTCTCTAGATAGCGTGATGACTTAGAATCATTGTTCCGGCATAGTTATTAACACCGCTTTGCTAAGCGATTCTTTCATACTTTGTCAGATAACCATTCTTCATTTCTGCAGTTACATCTGCATAAAGAAGACTTGAAGAAGAAAGAAGAATATGCACGATGTTGTATTCTTTGTTCTCAATTAATTTAATTTTCACCCAGTGTACCTGTTGATCGTGGTCAGTCATTTAGCATCACAGAGCAAAAACCTTAGTAAAAAATCACAACTTGAACCTATACATCCTGGCCTAAAATTTGACAAGCGATTTTCTGTGACGTGGTACGATTCTAGGTTTCACAGTTTACTTGGACCAAATATGCAATCTGATAAAACCTTGCCATTGGCCTCGAACCTTTTGCACTTTGAAGAATGATTTTAGTTGCTGGTGAAAATTATCATCCAGTGTCAATTACTTGGGAACACACTTTGGGAATGACCTTGACTAACTCCCGGTATGTTTCTAGGAAGACGGGGACACTAGTCCAGTGCTCCAGGTAGTACTACTTCCGATCATCCCCCAGTCCATATGTGAGGCGATCTACGGAGTTGGGGTCATCAAGTCCACCATGTTATGTGCAGGTATCGCAGAGGGCGGTCAAGACGCATGTCAGGTATAGGCTCCCACTTTAGACTGGTTTACAGCAGTGTGATGCGTCAGTATCAGATATCATTTTCTCTATGCTTCAGTTTGATATTTTATAGCAACTTTAATTTGCCGGAAAAGAGAAAATATTAGCAGTTTTCCAATTTTATGAACGAACAAATTTTCAAATATGTGTTAATGTTATATATTATTATGTTGTCTCATATGCAAGCTGACATTATTCACAACTACTAACAAATGAATGTATGGAAAATTTGCTAGATGGAGGGGCATGGATTCATTATTCATACATCCGGTTATTCTTAGTTCGATCACCAGTTTGAAAAAGTGATTTGTAAAATACGATTAATAAATGATGAGGTGTAATAAACAGCGTACTACTAAATTTGGAAATGATCATAATGTCTGTGGTGTTAACGATGATGAAGAGATAAATATTATTTTCAATGTATCTGTCTGTTGCTCATTGCAGCCTGTCAACTGGGTTTCTATCTGCTGGTTTCCAGGGTGACTCGGGTGGGCCCATGCAGTGCCAGGGCAAGCTCGTAGGCATCGTGTCCTGGGGAGAAGGATGCGCGCGCAAGGGTTACCCAGGGGTGTACACCAGGGTGTCCAGTATGAGACCGTGGATCGACCAGATTACTGGACTCGGCTTGAAAACTTTTGCGGTAGCAACTGCCGCTCCCCCCAAGAAAAAGAAGGGGCGCTAGTCATTGCACGCAGACAAGTTCTTGTAACCCATGCTTTACCTCTGTACCCTTAATCTCCCACCCCCACCACTAAACATTCACTGATGGCGACAGAAAATGATTCTATAAATCATGTATTTACATAACAATTTTGAATTGGTTTGCATTTAAAATGTCAAACCTTATTTTCTGAATTGTTGGTAAATGTATTCTTTCATTTCAATACAAATTGTGACATTTGCCGTAAAGTAATGATTAATTAATTTTATCCAATTCACATTTTAATAAGATTTCATTGAGAATGTGGGTGTTTCCATCAGTTTCATGAGCATACTCCGAACCAGTACCGGTCTCCGGTTCATCCATTTAATTCTAATTTCGTTTAACCATAGTATTCTCCATTTCCTCATCTTCTCCCACTCTCTTTATCGCACAACACACACCCACTCACTCATTGACGTTTTGCCACGTATCCTTTCTACTCTTCTCTGCTCGTTTCCATAACATACACTTGTTTTGGGACTTCGTATATGTATATGACAATAACATCGATCTATCCCTTCTCATTTTATGTAATAATAATTTCCAATGTTTTTATCTAGGGCACGAAACCCATTTGAGCTGAGGTTGCCGGGCTCAGCGTTTCTTCATCTTCACTCTTCTTTTTCCTTGTCTTCATCTCCTTCAATCTTCGTCACTTTTCTTTTGGTCTTCTACTTTTCTTTTACACTGCTTTTCCACTTCAAAGTCTCGTCTTGGTATCCTATTTATTCACATCACTTCCTCTGCATATGACCAACATTAGTCTTTTAGCTATAACTGCTACAACATTGTTTTAAATTATACTCTATAAACATTTGTTACTTCTTTGTTAATAACATATATTAATTGATTTATGTATTTTCTGGAAGTAAAACGTTATGTAAGACAAAACATAGATAGAGTGGATCTTTCCTACCTGAATATTTATTTCTTAGTAATGTTTTTAAAATTAAATATCGTTATTCCCATGAAGATAACGTTAGCGTGACGCTCTTATTATTCAAGAGTTAGCTTCAGTCAAAAGGGGTCAGCTGGATGTTTAGTTGTGGTTAAGTTTAAATTGTGCAAGTGTTTATATAAATGTGCAAGTTCGTGTGTGTGTTTGCACAGTGAGCTTCACAAGATTATACATTGAATATCTCAAATAAATTACTTAAACTTGTTACATATGAAAACTAGGGGTTTATCTGAAAATACACGAGCTCCAAAAGAAAACAGTTTTTAATCGTACTCATAATGTTGGCTGCGTGTAATTGCTTTGTCAACCGGAAGGCCAAAGAACTTGGAAGGGATGCGCAAGTAACTTGGATCTAATAAAACGATCGTTAATTTTTTACAACTCAGTTGAATATTTCTCTAGGGAGGAGTTTTCTATTAATTTAACCGAATTCACCACATAAGTTTGAATTTTACGGTAGATTTAACAAAAGAAGAGGAAGATGATCATTTTTGACTTTTACGCACGTTGTCAGAATCTAAAAGAAGCGCTTTTATTTCCCACACTAGAAGGAAAACGAGGAGTTGTGGCCCTCAGATATGCTGTTTACTTTTCGATAAACTGAACATACAAAAACAACCCTTTTGTATACACACTGTAAACACAAGAATTTAGAATGAGATGCTTGGTTCATATTGAAACACTTAGTTCCTAGGCAGAAACTACGCACGGTTTCCTAATCAAAAGTCAGACAGAATCTCCTACATGAAGTAAGATTTTGGTGGAGGTGCCGGGTTCACGTATTATTATACCCGGTTTAAATTCCTAGCGTTTGACGCGTCTTTGCAATCTGCGTCCATTCACACGACGAATTGAACCCGCGTAGAACGCTAGTAATTTAAACGGAATGTGATGTAATGCTAGCCTATATGCGAATAAAATATTTTTGAATACAATTTTGAAACAAACTGAAGATAGGTTATAATATTGTGCTCTTTCAAAGATTACCCATCAATTGCATGCAAGACTATGGTGGAGTTGCCGGGTTGTTTACATGTAGTATCGTACCGGATACATGTTTAATACCACGCAAATGTAAGATTATGGTGGAGGTGCCGGGTTTACATGATATATCGCTCAGGAAGTAAGATTGTGGTGGAGGTGGCCTACTGAATCATGGAAAAATCCATACTATTAAAAAAGAATGTAGCAAGTATTATTGCGTGGTGTAAATACAAATTACCTATCTGTGGAAATAGGCTAACTCGTACGGAATTTTCCATCGTCGGAGGAATCAAAGGATGTATAACTTGTGCCTAGTTTTCGTCATTATCGCACGACGTTGTATTTTTTAATGTAACAGAGTAAAACTGTGTTACTCTTTTTATGAAATGGTTGGAGTCAGTGTTGTCAAAACGTTGGACCAATCAACATTGACATTTCATTGTTTTATTCCATTAAAAGTTAAAGTACTGAAACGTTACTTCCTAATACTAAACATACCTGAATTATCGTTCTTAAATCGTTTTTAGTACCTACATTTCAATCTACATTATTTCCCATTTGCTGCAAGTATGTGCATATCTGCATAGTAGTTGTGCATGTTCTCGATTATATGTTGTAGATAATGTATACACTACACCCACCTGGGCTTACCTATAGCTCTCCCCTTGCAGTTATATTGTATTAAGGGAATACGAATGCCTCATACTGAACACAAGTGTATCTCTTACTTGTTTTATGTGGACTCCAAATCTAACTTAGTTTGTAATCAAAATAATCACAATGGCATTTCATTGACATCTGTTTCATAATTGGACTTTAATTCAAAACGACATGTTTAAAGAAAGGAGGGACGCTTTTCCATGAACATAATTGAGTGGAGAGCGACTGGTAGGTACACCATGTATCCTTGGAAACCTCTTTAGAGATTCAGTCAGGCTTCACTGATGGAGAGGGGGGTGGGGGTTGGAAGAACATGGAAGCACAGATAACAATAAAAGAACAAGAGCAGGAAGAAAAAGTCATCTGGTTACCACTCCCCCTCTTCCACATCCCCTATTCGCAGTCGTTTTAAATACATTACGCAAAACGAATGCAGTTAAGTTGAAATATCGTAACACGAATGAGAGAATAAAAGCCAAGAACAAAAAAATTATTTTATAGATTCATGATCGGATTGTTTAAGCAGATAGCTCACTAGATTGTGGCTTGGAAAGCGAGGGTTTGATGTCACGTGCTGGCAGATACTCACGGCGAACTGTGTTAGCTTATGAGGCGCGTTGCAAAGCTCACTATAAAAATAAGAGAGATGCGGGTTTATTTCAACCCGCGCTCTTAGGTCAAAACACGCTTGAACTATATAGCATTCAGTTCTAGCCTCCCACTCCCAATCAGCGCTACAAATATTATTGCTCGAATTATTTTTCAATTTATCAAATAAACTAAATTCTATCAGAATATAGAACCTTAAATATAAACACAAACACACACAACAATTAGTGGTCTAACGTTGATATTGTATTTCCAACAGCTCATGCCAATGATAATTGTGGTGACTGTTGCGATTTTTCGATACAAATACTATAGCAATGTTTTAACTAAGAACTTAACTTTTATCGTTGCCAGTTGTGACCACACTTTCGCAATCTTTGCCTTCTCGTTCAAAGTAGAAGCACCCTTGTCAGTGTAAGGTCAAGACTATACCATCAGCTCTACAGGTAGTCGACCTACCATTTCGACAAGACCTTTGGGAAAGTACTATTCAGCAGGAGTATTCTACGTCCCGCAGCGGAATGACCGCGACTACCTGTTCCGGATTGGTGTGAAATTACAATATCGATTTCCCTTCGTAAGCCAAATAATCGCCATATTACTCCCTCTCATAGTCATAATGCCGCGCGGCGTTTGCTTGCTAGCTTGCAATACTCTTAATTCTGTGTTTCCCCTTTGCTGTTCGAATTATTAGTTTTGTATGGAACATATTTTTCATTACAGAAGAGTACGTTATATTTGAGTGAGGTAAAATTGTCACAAGCATATGAAAGTGAATGAAACCATATTATGTGAAAACGTGACAAACAACAATGTTGTCGAGTAGATAGTTCAAAGCAAAAAAAAAAATAATTCCAAAGAATTAATAGCGCAACTCCACCCTCCATTCCACTCTCATCCGACATCATTTGAAATACATTACGCAAAACGAACGAATTCCTCTCTTGTATCTCTGTTATCGACTCAACGATGGAAGAGTACAGATTTTTTACACTCGATTCCATTCATCGTGAAGCCGAACGAACAAAAAGAGTGCCATTAACTGACATCCGCTGTGAGGAGCGCTCCAGTCGCCATTAGCACGAGAACAAATGGCTGGCGACGCGCGCGCGCTCTATCTTGTCAACGGGTAATTTACTTTGTCCAAGTCGTTAAGACACGAACAGTTTTTACGGTTTCTTTTCTAGAACTGATACGATTCGTGTAATCTTTATATGTTTATGATTTGGATTCTTGTTTGTGTGCCAGAGCTTTGGGTGTAATTGATAGTTTTAGTTGAGACAAAAGAAACATATTACGTTGGTGTTAGAAATAACGTAAATATCAACATGATAAGAAATGAATACCAGTTTTTAAACACATATAGTGCATTTTTATGTGTCAAAAGTATCAAAATGACAAATGTGTCAAATCTCAGAAGATCATGCAAGTTAATTTATTTTTTGAAGTTCAACCGAGATTGAACGAGTTGTCAATCGCAATCGTTGTCGATTATTCTACATCAATTTAAATATAAAACCATGTTACTCCTTCAGTTTACACTTCAACAACATATTACCTTGAATGACACACGGAAATTTAGCTCAGTGTTCAGATAATCATAATTGTTTAACTGAAGAACCTGGCTTTGAAAATGGATATACAAATTGACAAAGCAAGAACTTCTAACACTATTGTTTTTTATAAGCAAATAAATTTAATACCCATTTTATATTTAAATATTGTACGTTCTGAAACTTGAATCTGAAACTGAATTTCTATAGCTCTGATAACCAACACGAAATTGTTGCACACACACGCTGTTTCCCCAATCAATCTGATATCTCTGATAACCAACAGCACGTTGTTTTCCCAATCTGAACCTCTGCAGATTATCAGTTACAAGCATAGATATCTTAACACCTATAGTAGGCTAGATTAGCAGTCTCCAATACCTCCGCACAGGCGCGAGCGTAGTCAATCAATTGAAGCGTCAATCCCACCTTTTCAAAATGGCGATTTGGCGTTTTAATTTATGCTTTTTTAATACGATAAAGTATTTTACTGGATTGTTTGATATGGTTTTAGTTTGTGCAGTATGGGAATGAACAAACAGAAACAATATGAAGTTATTGCATTGGGAATTTAGTAATCATTTGGTGTTAATGTCTAATATGCTCAGCTGTCAAACTGACAGCCATCTTTAAAAATATTTGCGCTACAAATCGCTCCCATTTAATTAACATGCAAACAGAATTTCAAGATGGCTTCTAATTGTCACGGAAGTGGACCAATGATTGCTAATCTAGCCTACTATAGGTATCTATGGTCACAAGTTTTTCCGGGATACTTGGCAAGACGCAGTTCACTTTATTTTTTTATTATTTATTATTATTCATCTTTGCGCGGTAATGTTGGCCGTACATTACTTACTATGTCGTAGTCTCTCCATCTAAAATTTCCTTCGTGCTGTGTGGTAGTCGACTTATTAAGAAGTCCAATCTGTCTTTCCTTGAAGAGTTGATAACTATTTGCCGCGTGCATAAATATATTGTTTGTACTCTCTCTGCCGAGCTTTAGGCTCCGTCCTCTTTAGAGGGATTCCCTAGATACGCTGACTGGCTGCTATGTGCGAAGACCTGCTGTGCGCATCTGGACCAGTCTATTCTCTGATTTAGGGGTGTTGTGTTGGTTTGGGGTTCAGTTAAGCATCATTCACAATTAGTTCTAAGGCGTAAGGTCTAAGTAGCATGGTGTAAGTCGTAAGAAATGTGAGTCGTTCACACAATCTTGCTTCACTCTCTTTTCTCACTCGCACATCACATCACACAGCTCACTGTTCTGATTAGCTCGTCTTAAGTCCTAGTCGTAAGAATTAGATTTGGGGCAATACGTTACGACTTATGACTTAAGCCTTGCGACTTAGAACTAGTTGTGAATGATGCTTTGTATTTCCTGCAGCTACGACCACATGGGCAATGTACGGGTACCACTTTATATAAAAAAAAGATCACGTAACAATGTAAAGAAAATATTTGAGTTGTAATACGTTTACAATAAACAGTTTGATTTGCTTGCTTTTTGTACTGTGCCTAGAATAAATAATTAGTTATACATTTCTGTCGATCGCTGTCGATCGTTTGCTGTTTAATATATTAATTGAAAACATACTATCGTCTTTCACAAAAGGTGGAGAACGTGTTATTGAAAATACACAAGAAATACGATCAATACATTTTGTTAGATAATAAAACACAATTCTGATCTTACTAACGACAACCTAGCAGGGGCGGATTGGGGAAGAAAACCGGCCCGGGCAATCTGTTGTGAACGGCCCAAAATTATGAGCGGAAAACCGCGGGGCCTGGGGCGGAGCCCCAGCAGCCGGAGGCCTTTATGCCAATGGCGAATTTTTTTTTTTACCTATTATTAGTTAGTTCCCGATTTCTAGGCTCAAAAAAGACATTGTGAGGGCCTTATCCAGCTCCTCCCTAATTATGCCACTGCCTTCACTGCATACCTTCAGGCACCCATTGGCGTCCTATCCTATCCTATTTTAGCGTGTTGTTTTTATACCCCGAAATTTTTGTAACAATCAAAAAGCGTGGATTTTGTGAGTTTTAATGTAAAGACGGATGTTTGTAAAAATTCTTATAGCTCATGGCTTGAGAGCGTGCGCCGATAACCTAAATATAGTTGTCCTAAGCAAGTAGTAGTAGTAGTGGACTAACATATAATTGGATGAGCGTAGCGAAGATTTCATTCGACTACACTGGAGAAAAAAATCCGGAATGTTTTTTTTTGTATTTTTGTGTGTTTGTCCACACGATTCCGGCTAAACCGATACTCCAATTGCGATAAAATTTTCTGGAGACCTTTGAAATCTCTGAACTTAGAACTGCACGGTTCGAAAAATCGATCAAAAAATTATTTCTCATGAAAATTGCAATTTTATGATTTTTTTCGATGTTCTTGTTTTTTCTGTTTGTATTTTTGTGTGTTTGTTATCACGATTCCAGCTAAACCGATAATCCAATTGCAATGAAATTTTCTGGAGGTCTTCAAAATCATTGGACTTAGAACTTCCACGTTTTTGAGCGCAATCAAAAGATTATTTCTCATACAAAACGCAATTTTACGATTTTTTTCCCGTTTTTCTTATTTTTTCTGTTTGTATTTTTGTGTGTTTGTTAACACGATTCCGGCAAAACCGAGACTTCAATTGCGATGAAATTTTCTGGAGGCCTTCGAAATCTCTGAACTTAGAACTGTCACGTTTTTGAGCGCAATATAAAAATTATTTCTCATGAAAATCACAAGTTTACATTTTTAATGATTTAAAAAAAATCTTTTACTTATAAAACCTACGTGCTTTATCCGATTGTAATGATTTTTTCACAGAACCTTTATTTTACGAATTGATATATTTGTGTGAAATTTGAGCGTAATCTAAAAATTATTTCTCATGAAAATCGCAATTTTACGATTTTTTTCGATTTTTAAAATTTCTTCGACTTATTACACCTACATGCTTCGGTACTTTATCCATTCAATTACAGTCGCTAACTACTTGTTCGACGATAGATAATTTTTTTAAAACAATATAAACATTTTCAATCCCTAATAAACATTTTTTTTAAAATAAACAATATTTTTTAACTTCATATATAACAGGTGGCGCGATAATACAACCTACCCGGTTGACGCGCCCCTGATCCTCATGTCGTTGTAAAATTTAAAACAGTATTACCAAGCGTGTTCGCAGGCCATTAGCAATGGGAAAATGAAATCAATTTTAATACCATTTGCAAAACACATGGCAGCTCAATGCACCAATTACGCTCATCCATCAACGCGGCGGGACTTAAGCGTTTTCCTAGTATTACAACACGTATTGTTTCAACTTATCTGAATATCCTTTCTGCATTGTTTTGACTAGTTT
The DNA here is from genome assembly GCA_024449915.1 of Sweltsa coloradensis. NCBI lineage: Eukaryota > Metazoa > Arthropoda > Insecta > Plecoptera > Chloroperlidae > Sweltsa > Sweltsa coloradensis. The sequence continues at coordinate 53,269 of JAMZAV010000084.1, forward strand.
AATATTTACCCTACTAATTTACCCCTAACATCTTTAAACTACTGTATTCAACATTTAGGTCAACCATTCAAAATTACCGATACGACGCCGCCTTTATACTCAGACTAAGCATTTCTGCCGACCGGCCCTACCAACAGACCGGCCCACCGGGCATTCGCCCGGTTGCCCGGCGGCCCAATCCGCCCCTGCAACCTAGGAAACAAACCATCGAAATACATTTCCCGGGTAAGTATGACGCAAGTGGATGTGATTGTGAACTGACTCTACATCTAGGTGCCACGGTATATTTACCTCTCAACTCTCTACAAACTAACTCACAGAAACTATCAATTCTCGTCAGAAAGTTTTCATACACAATGAAATAACTCCGAAAGTCGTTAAACTTATGTCGTTAGATCTGTCGTTCTGTTTGCAAACGAATCTGACTTGGTAGAAGACGATTATAACTTGTGTCATTATTCGACGACTTCGCGGCATAATATAAATGTGACTAACTGAATACGCGACTTTGTCGAAGACTTTATGACATAATACAAATAGCGTTTGCAAACTTGAACAAACAAGCGTCCTAGTTTGCCACTGGTGTAGAATGAACCTGCTAATGCCCTCGCCCTCGGTGATGTTGTATATTGTAACCAGGCAAATCAGTCTATTTGGAGAAACGATAGATAACGTGTTTTTTATAATAATGTTCATAAATTAGTATTGTAATTGATATCTTCTTACTTCTTATCAACACAAATGTATTTGTATTTATAGATTAGTTTAAATAATATGTACCATGTACATGTCCTTGGATTGTTGTAAAATAAAATAATACAAAGGTCGTGGGCTCGAAGCCTCTACATTGCTTTATCCAGTCAGTTACGCAGTCAGTTTTATTTTTATTTCATTAAACCAATCGCTTTGATATTAGTCTGTCAAACAGTTAGATTTTAGTAAGTTACATAAGTCAGCTGAGCATTATTTATATATATGAGTCAGCTAAGGAGCTGGATATTAATTTGCTAAGCAATTGAGAGAAGTGAGACACTAAGTTTAGTACGCCAACAATTGATATTTTATAGTATAGTAGATTTGAACTATTTGTCCCAGCAGCAAGGTTTGAGTCATTAGCCAGAGATGGCGGAAGAGGAACAAGGAAGCATATCGCATTGAAAGACTGACCCTTCGTACCTGCGTCCTAAACCACCCTTCCTCATAGCTGGCCATAAGTCACCGCGCAGTACAGTGACAAATGAACACTGGCCGCCAGCGCGCTCTTATGAATATCAAACAGCGCGTTCAACTGTGAGTGTCTCTTGCGTCCATCTGTCCGTTTGTCCGTCCGTCTGTCTCTCTGTCGTGATTAATGATTGCTGGATACGAGAGGGCACCGCAGAAAGATGGTGGGAAGAGGGGTTGACACAGGGCTTAAGTGATAGATACTAAGACGATGGTCAGTACTTGTTTGCAACAAAAACTTGTGTTTTAATCAGCTTGCATTACAACGCCTGCATCAACGCTCGACAAAGTTTATCGACAATACAGCGACAATCAATCCGTGTAGAAATTACTTAAATAGTCCTAGCATATGAGTGTCCAGAAGTTAACACACTTCCAATAAACATTGATTTGCAATTAAGTAGAAACAGTAATTCTAATAGCTGTTGCTGCCCTCACTCAAACAATGTTTTACTAGTGACTCTTACCTTTAATTAATTCAAGTATAGATTTGAGAAGGGTTGATAGGTTGGGAAAGCATAGAGAACATATGAAGCCCAGCCTGAGCCTGAAAATTAAAAAAAAATATATAATAAATAAGTAAAATCTCAAAATGACATTACAAACAGGATTCGTTTCATAACTATATAATGAGGGACTGATGTCATCCGTGCCGAGGTCTCCTATACATTGAAACAGATTTCCATCATGGAATGCCAATCAAAAAAATTTCAATCTATTGCATTAGCAACGTTGCATGTGTGTGTTTCTTAGATGCGTTGGAATTTTAAAATGAACATACTATCTGTAAAAATACATATTCAACGTTGATAAATGAGGGCTGTTTTTTTGCTGTTTTGTCGCGTCGTACTCGTCGTTCACCCAGGGATCAACGGTAGGCTACTCAATGATCGTGAAGGCCTACAATGTACAATATTTAAAAGTTGTGTATTGAAAGGAAGGGGTCGGTTGAGGCATGAAGGAATACTTAGAGTGTAACGTGGAGAAGGGGAAGGGGGAGGGGCTGGGTCAGGGAAACATAGAGGTAGGACACGAACATGATTGGAACAGTAAGAACTTTGCTATCCTAGCCCACATTATTCGATAAATAAATAAATAAATAAATTTTATTTAGAGTCTGCCCACTCAGTTATATAACTGAATGTGTTGTCTTAGTCAGTTTTTAAATTACTGCGAAAATCATCTGATACACATTCATGTGGGTCTTGTCTTATATATGCAAAATTGTGATATATTAATATATTACTTTAATGATAATATTATGTTCCCTCCATCAATGAACATGCACCCATGAACACAAATGTATATATTTCCACATCACACTATGTACTACGTATCAAATAAACAATGTAAATACAAATAATTTGAATGTTTAGTAATCCGAGATGCACTCGATTACTTTCACTCCGATAATCGAAGTTTTTTGGACGTCCAATATGTTTTAGAATGATATGCAACAACATATGCCACACGTATAAATACAAATTTAATAATAAAAATGAAAAATGCTATACACACTAACCATGTTTTACACAAACGCCCGTCAAAAAACAACTGAATCATCTATGCATAACAAATGTTGAATCTCGATCAGTTCTAATAATTAAAGTGGACATAACCGATAGAGTAAACAGACCCAGGCAATATTACCCCCATAAAATACGAATTAATCCATGTGTCTTTCACGCTCCGCCAACTGACTGCAACAACTTATGATCGCACGTGTAGTGTGAGAGCGGGTATCCGGTATCCGCCGCCGGTGATTGATGGCAACATGAAGGTGTTATGCAAAGTGTCAGAAAGGCATGGAGATGTAGTCTGAGGTGGAAAATTGGATAGCCGTGCGGGACGTGAAACATCGATCATCTTCGACGGCCGATATGATGGAGCTGATGATCAGGCGAGGAGAGAAAGACGACCGGACGTCGACCGAAACCTGCATGGGCAGCGCACTTTCTGGTATATACTCGCAAACCAGTTTACACAACTCATACGATCTGTTTTAACCAATTATGACGAAAATAAACTAATGTGCTCATATTGTAATGCACGTGTATTATCTATTATTGAGAATAAATTAATGTGAAAAGTTTGTTACTAAAATTATTACTACCACTAATAATCTCTTAATTGTACCAATTACCTCCTGCACAACACTACTATACTTGCTCCAACGAAAGAATGCAGATGCTTGGTAGAAAATGGGGTTAGAATGAATGCGCGGTAAAAGAATGTCGCCTTTGTGTATGAAAGGAAAATATATTTTACCAACGCAAGAAAAAATTATCTGTGCTAAATCACAGAGTTCCTCCGTGTGCAAGATCCACACTGAGCTAGCGTGAATAGAATTGACAAAGTTGTTATGTTGGGAAAACAATTTTCGAGAGACCTGCATTCTTTCGTTGGGACCACTATAGTTGGCTATCTTAAATGCATAATAATTACTTTGCACATCTATACAGATAGATAGGTGTACGATGTACAAAGTAAGAAGTTTTCCCAGTTTTCTGAAAACTGTGACTCGGTTGCCCAACGATATATACAATATTCTTTTGGAAGTTTTAAGACTTAGTGAATTTGGTTTACAGTTAACCACCATGGAGTGAGCACGTGCATACATAGAAGTATGCGTGCCTAGGACAGAGTATATATAGGTGTGCACAAAAGTGACAAACTGATCCTTCCCGTCTCGAGTTGTACATTACATTAATTTAACTGTTTTGTGTTTGCTTACTTCTAAAGGTATGTCGACATTTATGATTGATTAATTTCACGAGTGTTCATAAAATGTGATTTGCTAAGTGCGATACAACTAGCTCCACAGGCGGAGCGCGTATAGTTTCCAATCCATTAGATATTTTATTCAATTTGTGTTTTATCACATTTAATTTCATCATTTCAGCGTGAAAGCTTTTATCACACGTTCAAATTGCAATATTTTATAAACAGTTAAGACTTTAAAGAAAGTTTAGAAAATAATGTAAAAGACTCTTGATTGAAGTTGAGATGCATCTATACTACATAAACAACATTTTTAATGACATACGAGTAAGCTGGCAAATGTATAAAATACCATTATTTATAATAGAGAATTAACCAATTACAAACACATTTTGTTAGGTAAAAGTTGAAGATTAGATAAAATGCAATTTTTAAGAAAATGTACCAATTTAGTTGTTTTTGCTGCATTCACTGGAGATGGTAGTGTTGAGTTCTGAAAGTACGATTTGTTATTGTGGCTTTAGAAGCCTTTAATGTTGGTTCAATTGCCTTTTCAGTATTGCCTCTTGGAACTAACTGCGATGTCATCATTCAAACGTCACCTACTCGGAAGTGAAAGCGACGTGTTCTTCAAGTTGTTTCAAGAATGTTCGGACGTCGAAACTCATAACTACACACACATCGACCACACAATCTAATGCACGCTTCACCTAATTGACACAAGTAACTTTCTCAGCACGCAAACACACGACAGGGATTTATTGCCTCTAGCCAACAAAATGACAGCCAATAAACCTCACGTTTAAATATATCGATAACACTATTTACTAGGACGTAGCTCCCATGTCAATTGCACGACATCCATTTATCATACTTGCAAAATAGTGGTCAGTTTTATTTTACCCCTAGGTCAATTTCCAACCTGAATTCAATCATGTAAACCTGTATAAATACGTAAGAATGAAGGAAATGCCACTCGCATAGTAATTCCAGGAGTAAAGGCAACCCTAGTTTCCTACCGGCCATGCGATCATTAATAATATTTACCCCAGCGCAACGTCAAAGTGACTCCGGTAAAACCAACAGAACAACCCCTCCCGTGGGGTACCCACATACGACTAGAGCGCGGGCTAATGATGTTCAGCTCAAAGAAACTGTTTGCATAGTTGACATTTTACACGTGAATCAACTCAACAGCCGTTTAGTACAAATACACCGTTTAGCAGGACGATTTGTTTGGGCAGATTTTTCAACAGCCGATTTATATAGGGTCGTGTTGTGTTAGTTACAATGTTAAGGTAATTGATGTGAACTGAACTTTGGGAACCGCATATCGTCCGATTAACCTAGCTACGTCTACGATAAATACAATTTGTCTAATAAACCTTCTAACAGCTGTCAAAATCTTGTTAGGTTCTATTTGGAGGAATTACTTGGAAATTTAACTTGGAAATATCAACCTATATAGCTACCGTGTTTCACATTCAGATGCAGTGGCAATGCATGCCTCTGATATTACATGTCGTCCCAAAAAACCTAGTTGTATTAATATTCACTGCCATACAGCAACCAATCATGAGACTATAAGGTAATCGAACGTCAATCGATCATTTAGTCAACATTTGGACAGTTCAAGAACTATGCACGACTTATGTTAGGTGCAAGAGGGACCAACACAGATTTCTTTGAATGGTTCAGGACGCAATTGCGCGAACTGGTAATTTGTGTTACGTTTGTAAATTAACATTTCATTAATGCATTATATTTCAAATTTATTTATAAATATGCGATTATTTTGTTTCTCAAGGCAATAGCTTTGGATGCAGAGGTCAATACTAATATCGTATTTTAATGCCAACACTGAAGTTGAATATATTTGAGAATTATTATCCACTATTGAGAAACTTCATGTAGATGCCAACTTGGTTGCTTCAAATTGCACGCGCCAAGAATACCCGCGTAATTATCATCAAGATCAAGATGACTGGCTAATCTCAGACCAGACTATTTTTAGAACCACAATTAAAGAAATGCATTATTCAACAACGCTTGGCGCGAACCAAGTGTATTATTATTCTCCCGCCTAGATCTTGGTGGTTAGCTAGTTTTATGTTAGTAGTCAGTCTACTTGCAGTAATTCGTGCTGAACGTTAGTAGATTGTTAGAGGGTGGCAGATAACTGAATCAGACTGAATGCACATTTTAGTGAGGAAGATGTTGATATAGCTGTGTTAGGCCAGAGGACTTTGTATTTGAAATGTAATTAAAATAGTATCTTAAAATCTGGTATAATGATTTTCATATAAACATTAATAAATAAGTATTGCAATATTTTGTAGGCATATAATGTAGTTTGGAATAATATAGACAACTTCTAACCATACGATATACTTTTTCTCTGCAGCATTGGCAAGGTATAACACCCTACGCCAATATCAATCGGGGCTGTATGATGAAACACACCAGTTGTTCATTTGACACGCAAAATTTATGTTTTGGGTGGGTGTGACTTTCACCCCCACCAGACCCGAATCAGCTCAGAGTAACTTTTCATTGAAGACGGCAGTAGTTGAATGAACCCACTAATTACTTTATACTTTCTTCCACGGCCACTTACCAGTAACACGATCCTCCCTGCAGAACTCATGGCTGCTCTCCTCGACGAGCGTGACCCTGATTGACCCTGGAACAGACAGCGAGCGGTCAGTTGCTGCACGGTGCACTTGCAAGTGCAGTAATTGCAAGCTGCAACACACCCAGCGCGCTCAATATCATCTACGAGTGTGGTAGAAGGGAGGGGCAAAAATCAGTAGTGAAAAGTTGGTTCTGCGGAATAGTAAGGAGAAATGTTCAATGTGTTATATTTTGTTTGACTTTCAAATCCCGTTATCATAACAGCAGTTATACTATTTGATTATATTGATTTGGACTCGACAACTAGGTCATACGGCGTCGGCCCATTTACTCTCCTCGATTCACGATGAAAATTTCAGGATCATCTCGAAATAGTTTTTTAGCAGCTGCATGGCATCTCAAATTTGCAATTGTTAGAGACGAGTTTAGGTGCTCAGCTTTATGGTTTTTCCGGGTAAACGGTTTATAACACCGTTATCAAATTTCACACTAACTTTTATAAAAAATAAACCTATGCTATACAGTACGCGTATTCCTAAGTTAATTCATTGATTTTGAATTAAAAATAAGTGAAATCCCCGATATTTACTCCATTTTGGTCAACTTCGGGAATTTATTCTAAGTGTACAGATTTTTTAACTCAAATTTGCATACTGGATATCAACGTTTAAATCAATGTGAACGCGTAGGTTAATTTGGTTTTTCGTAAGGGTGGGTGGGAATTTCCAGAATTGGAATCCATGTTTTGGATTTCCCATTTCTTCTCGTTTTGGACTTATGTCTCGCAATGGATCTTTAAGGTTTAATTTTTGCAACCAATTGTGTATATCAATAAACTTGTCCTTTATTAATATCCATGCAAAATTTGGAAATGTATTACCAACCGTTCAGCAGAAATTATCAACACCTGAGTGCGCGCATTTGAGTTGGGCTAAGCTCAGCGTCCCCTCTTAAAAATTTTCGACAGAAAAATATTTTATTTAGATACATCTCTACCTAAGTTTGTGCTTCGATGCAATTTTAGTTTGACTGAACAGGATTGGCCTTCCTATCTTATTCAAAGCAAATCGAGGGTATAATACCGTAGCAATTACTCAATAAAATAATATCAATTTATAAATAATTCTTGATTCGATCCCCAACCGAACGTCAACATTACCCTCGAGCCACTTAATTTCTATCGGCATTTTACTTCGACCAGTGGTGATTTGACTCCAAAATCAACAAAATCCTTCTGTTATGGAAACATGTATTATCCAAGTATCTTGTACAGCGCGTGCAGCACGTGCCGAGGTATAATACTTTCGACAAGAGTCGACAGATAACACAAACGTCGCAATAAAACACAGTTGTGTTAATAGGTGTATGTCGGTTAAATTTTAAAGCTTTTTTTAAAGCTTCTAGCTGCATTAACTTATGATAAGTTAACAGAGTGCTCAAAACGATAATGAATCTTGTACCAAACCTTTTACCGGTAGGCAAGTACTTCTGTCAATGTTTATTTTCTCCCCAAATATTCTCCGTCAACTCAACGCGACATAAAATTATTAAGAACAAGGTAAATGTAGTAAAGATACAATATAACATTATTGAGAATGGCTCATTGCAGATATATCTAAACTAAGCTAACTAGTATAACCAGAGATCCCTCATTTCATCTGTAATCTTTGGTAGAACCATCAAGAAGGACTAAATTCTGTTTTTTAGATTGTGGAACAAAACATAATTACTAAACTAAGATAATCGACAATAAATAATGTGGTATGTATTTATTTAAAAATATGACAATTACAAGTATTTGACAATTTCAAATATATTCTGTTGGCTGAGGTATATTTGGTCTATCTGTGTTATCGACAGCACGTAGTCTCGCTCTACCGATACCCCAACTGCAAAGTGCATCTGAGACTGTGACAGAGTCCCTCGTGACCCCGGGAGGTACGACACTAACCGGAAGTGACAAGTGGCGACAGGAAGTGAACTGCGTCCCGACGCCGAATGTCTCCTCCCCCCCCCCTTCCCCACGACGTCAACGTAGGCACAGGCAGAGCAGATTATATACTTTGCGTTCAAAATTAAATTATAAACAGATAATCAATTATCATCAACCGAAACTTTATGTGAACAAATCAATGTATATGTTTGTTTGTTTGTTATATGCGAGTGTAATATGGTATTACCAAGACAATCTTAAATCTCCATTAGTAATAAGTTTTCAAAACAGCCTTCGTCGCATAAATAAGCTACTAAAAGGTTGCAGGTCATGACAGTTGCAGTTGACTGAAAACGCAGCATTTGTCTGAACTAAATCAGGGCTTTTCTAGCGTCCCATCAGTTTAATAAATAAATAAATAATAAATAAATAAATAAATTGTGTTTAGAGTCTACCCACTCAGTATAACTGATTCAGTGGGACTTAAACCAAAGCGACTAAGCAACCTTGTAGGCCCCGACGCAATCGACGAGTGAGCGATAACCACCAAAGATCGATATTTGTAATAGGAAATATAGCAATCAGTGTATGGACATGCGAACACCCGCGAATCAACGCCAGAATCAACAAGGTCGATTCGAACAACTCTGAATTTATTATGTGCCTCGTTGCTAGGACGGCTCCAAAGTCACCCTTTACAAACTCCTAAGACACGAACTGATGGACTTAAGTCCAAATCAGAAGATAAAAACTTCTGACTTTGGCGGGATTCGAACCCTGGACCTTCTGCATCATTGGAAGCAGGTAGGCTAACCACAAGACCAACGAGCCACACAACAACAGAAAGAAGTTATGACCTTGCTTTGGTTTCACTAGGGTAACTAAAGTTTGGACCTACCCTTGATTAGAAAGTCTTTGGGTCTTGGCACCAGACCTCGGTCGCACCAGAGGGTGACTAAAACTAGGACCTATCCCACGCCCAATCAGACAGCATAAAGCAGTTGGGACCGCGACAGAGATTTATCAGTTTTATGATTTCCTGTCTCCTAGATTAGGTTTTCCTCCACGCGCGATTTTCATCACCGAAATAAATTGCCTAAAAGATTCCCTAGACGTCCTGCCCACCCCACAGGAAATATAAAAACAACATTTTTATCACCCCCGACGTTATTGACAGCTCGGCGGCGCACCGCAAATATCAAATCAAATCCCAGAGCTGTCAATTTGCGCTCAAACACCGTGAGTTTAACTGGGGCTGAGTCCGGGACACGGAAAAGCTGTTACAAAGGCAGCGAGTGACAAACTTGCTGAAAGACGAGCTGTAATAAAGATTCGTTGACACTTTATAGACTTTCGGTGCGAAGTCTTGGTTTCAGAGCTGGGGCGCAGAAAGCGAGCGAGTTCGCACCCATGGTGCAATATTCTTTTGGACCATGGTTCGCACCGACGTTCACCAAAGAATCGGTTGAATTTGTGAAGTGTTGAGTGAACTAGGCCTACACTCAGTGCTTTGTCTGTTAGGCTTCGTAAATACGAGATATCGAAGGCCAGATTGATGCAGTACGAACACAACGCTGATCAGAATATCGGCGTACATATTGAGAATTAATGCTGCAGATGATTATACAATTATATATATATAAATGTTAGTTAACCGACTATAGGAGGTCGCCGGCTCTATTCCAGTCACCGGCAATACAGGCTCGATAAGGTTGGCTTAGTCTGTCACTGAAAATCAGTTCCGTGACTGAGTGGGTAGACTCTAAATACGAATTTATTATTTTTATTTTTTATTTATGTTCTTGACAAGGGTTTTCAGTTAAAGATTGCTGGGTTTGAGTCGTATCAAGCTGCACTTGGACACTCCTGTCAAGTCCTAACTACCTCACACCCTATTCAAGAGAGCCAAGTACTTACTGGAAAGGTTTCACAACAAATAGTTTTACAAATCCTAGCACATGCTCACCCGGTTAACGTAAAAATAATATTTTTCTGTTGTGTTTATTAATAGGAAAAATATTTGAGTGGTTCTCGATGAGAAATGAGGTATCGTTACTCTTAGCTGTCGTTTTATTGGCCTTATATTCGACCAGCGAGTATAAGTCCTAATCGATCTTTTGTGCGATTCTGTATCGAGACAACATTCTAGCGATGAGAAATGGTCTTCAACGTAATGTATCTTTTTTTAAAAGTAAACATAACATCCAAATATGAATAAAAGGCAATAGAAATCGCTTGATCAATGTCGTTGCTTACAGTAAGTACTAAACTATTTTTTGAATTGGGTCAATAGTTTTGTATGTGATTTTATGCAGATGACGAAGAAGTGACAAAGAAATTGTTTTTAGTTCATAATGTATTCTTATACATAACCACAGCAGTTGTTAAAGTGGATTATTGAAATCGATTTTAACAGATACTTAAATATTATGTAAATTTTTACACTGGAGATTATTTGTACATTGGTACCATATCTCAAACATCTCAAACGAAAATCAAACGCAGATGTGTGTATCGGTTATCAAATAACTTCTAAACCTATTAAAAGAGTTATAAACACATTTCTTGGCCAAAAATATAATTGCATGGGCAACTACTTTGATGACAAGAATCGTTTTCAATTCAAAGTATCTAGGAACTTTATTTTCAATTCGAAAGTCTGGAATGTCTTAGTTAAATCCTTCACCAAGATCAAGTAGCTAACATTTGTTTAAAAACAGTTTTTAAGATTAAAATATTTAGCTAACATCTCGTCTAAAAGCTGGTAGCTTTTGAATAAACCCTTGTGGTGCGAGCTTCTTTGGGTTCTTTGCCACCACTAAAACTAAACACGGTTAACGATGGAGATGTCTGAGGACATTCCAAACATCTGGTTAACTTACTGACAGTATTTAAATTGACTCCTTTGCCACAAGTAATTATTTTTTAACGAAGCTGACATGCGCCCAACCCACCATTATGCTTTTGAACATGTTACGTTATTGTCTACACCTGTGATGTTTTTTACGTTGGATGTATGGGGCAAGGGGCAAGGGGATACGTTAGCTACTCATCGACTATTCTCACTAACTGACGCACTACTTTTTCACTTTGCTCACTCTCACTCCCACCCCCTCTAACTCCCAATCGATTCAACATCCAATAAAGACAGAAAATAAATTACTATCAAGGTGAAAGGTTAAAAGCTTCTCAGTGGAAGCGCGTAAAAAGCGAAGAAAACAAGAGGCCATCAACAAAGTGGAGACGGAGCTGCCAATCACTCGGAGGGAAGACAGCCGAGCCAATCAGGATCCTACGTCTGGAGGAGAGGACGTGTGACTGATTGCTTTTCGGTCGTGGAAGACTCGGCTTCTCTGGTAGAGGAAGTCCGAGTATTCGCAGAAGTCAGAAGCTACTTCATGTTTTAAATAGCACTCGAGCCAGAGTAAAACACAACAGTAGCTCACAATATTTGGAAATGGGATGTGATCTTATTTCTTCGGTCGTTGTACTTGGTTTTGTATAAGCATTTCCTGTTACCTCACTGACATACAAGTACCACACTGTTTTACACTTATACACATGTATGACACTTATTACACTAATTTACTGATTTACACTGATTTACAAAAAAAAATATTAACTAAACAAATTATTATTATAAATGACGTGATGGGTATAACAAAACAACTGTTTAACATTCACCTAAACTTCAAGTATTACAAACAGCAAAAACAAAAACAAAACTAAGATGATAATTTTTTTAAATTTATTAAGGGCGTGTTGAAAAATAGAACTTATATGGAAAGAGCAAATGTATATATTTTATTTTTTCATTTGTTTGCTTATTTTTTTTTATTTTTTTTATTTTTTTTGATATATATTATATTATATTTTTATTTTGATATATATATATTATTATTTATTTATTTATTCATTCATTTATTTATATATTAAAAGTTTTTACTATTCAGTTAAATAACTGATTTACGAAGGAGAACAACTAAATAAATGTAATTACGTAAATGCAGAAACAACAATGAACTATAGTTAAGTAAAATATACATGCATGTGTATTCATGTGTAATTCATGTGTATTAGGGATTGATTTTGTTTTTTGCATTGATTGATGATGAAGTTAATGAGAACAGACATACCAATCACCAGGACATACAGTAAAAACAAAGGTGTTAAAATGGCAAAGTAGTTGCTCACACCATGCAGCAATCCTGACTGATAGTATCCCCCGAGTAAGACAAATGCTAAGAGCGAGTCCTCCCAAATATACTGAAGAATCTTATCTTGGGCTCATCTGAAGAAAGGCAAGATGTCCCTGGTAACGTTTTGATTTTCCTGGTCTTTTACTTGACTACAGTTTTAATAATATTGTACCTTATTCATTAATATATTGTTTTATTTAATAGCTCATTAATTTGAACAATGCACAGCCATAAAATTCTCCAATAACCTTGCTGTTCTATGGAATGTGATCATTAAATTAACTACGTAATTATCTTCGATTGATGCAAATGTAATCACATTGGATTCCTTGCCTTGAACACACGTTGCGAGAGCCAAGTGCAGACGACGTCAGATGTGCTTCTCAAGGTACAACCTCTTTGCACCATGGCCAAGTTTTGCAGTGCCGCCGTGGTCGTCATGTTGGTTCTGATCGTGTGCCTGTGCCTCGTTGACCACGTGAGTTGTACCGCTCATTTATCATTAGAGATACGTTTTTTAGTGTTTTAGGTTTTTGATGCTTAATCGATGAACATATATTTTATAAAATGCTACAAAATGCAATATTTACTAAAAATAATGTTTCCCATACCTATTGAGAACTAGTTTAGCAATGTATTCGAACGTTTTATGTGGCTAAATGGAATGGAATTGTTCCCACAATTTATCATTTATACAAGTTTAAGTGCAAGAAACAGGCCACATTTAGAGTTTTAGTGGAAAGAAAAAAATAGATGCTACAAAATGCTAAATTTGAATAACAATGCTAAATATTCTAAATTTAAATGCTAAAAAAATGTAGTTATCACTAGTATCGAGCGAGTGGAGATTTATTTGCATCCATTATACTCACATTATAATTCGGTTGGCTAATAACAGTTGCTCAATCCTCAATATTACCATTTGAAAATCGTTTCGATCGGTTAACAAAACACAGCACTTAGCATACTGGCCACAACGTACATAGCTATAAACGGTTATGGCAGGACGGTATCTCAACAGTTGGCGTCACGTTTTATGGAATTTCATACCTGAAAAAATGAAATGTAATGTTAGTCTTACTTTTTAAATCCATACTTGGTTATGTGGGTACATGGTACATCTGATGTTTTAGGTAACATCCAGCCGAGCAAGCCGTCACGTGATATACGAGAAGAGAAACGACAGACACGGGAACGTATCTTTGACAACTGCAGACGATAAAGATTATGTCGCCATTGCTAAGGTTTGGAGGTAGACCGTTTAGATTAGACAACAATAAGCCTGGGCAATTAACTTAATAGTGGGCGTGAAGTCAGTGTTATTTCACCCATATGATTTCACTTGCTAATGCTATCATTAAAGAAGTAAACAGTAAATCTCTTACTACGTGTGTAAATGAAGTGATATTAAACTTTTTACAAGTAATCTTTTTTTTTAATTCCTTCTTTTCCCCCAAATTCATCTTTGTTTATTTTTTACTCGGTTGATTTCACATTTTTTATAATAAACTATATGAATAATATATTAATAATGTGTTGTCTTGTTATACATTGTTGTAATCAAATTATTTAGTATTAGTGCTTAACAACAGCTGTTAATTAGTTTTGAGTCCATTTTTGTCCTCCTTTGTAAATCAGTGTTAAAAACTGAATAAGCTACACATGAAATATATAAATATATATATATATATATATTACCGATATTAGCAGCAATGAAACCTATAGTTATATGAATTTTCGTATTGTATGTTTTCAGTTTACAATTTATTTTTTAGTTATACGGTTTCATATTTTTATTTAGCCCTACACTAAAAATAATGAGATTACATTCTCACGTATAAGGCTTCTTGGGCTATTTGGGACATAAATTAATGTAGTATGTAAACGTAATGATAACAATCAAAACAGCAACACATGTTTTGTTATGTTCCACTAGAAGTTAGAAACAGGCTATGGTGAGTGTATGAGTCAGTAAAGTTCACAATTCTTTATATTTCAAAATATTCGTCCGTGTACTTTTATTATCAGCACATGTGCCGGTTCTAAATCGTATCTCGGCTTTCCTCTTCTTCCGGGGAAGAAGGGGCAGGGGGTGAGGGAAAGTGGGAGGGAAGGGGGTTACTTTTTCGAATCATCCCCCATCCTCCAAAACCAACTTTATTTCGAGAAGACACGACAAAGCGACAAACGTCGACAGCTTTTTTCGTTCTCCTCTTCATAAAACGAATCACAGCCACACTCGCGCGAGAAACACAATAAGTGACACTTTTTTCAGTCTTATCATTTTAAAAAAAGCTTCGTAAAAAAAGAACCGTCACTCAAGGCATGCACACAAGGAGCGAGTGTTATGAATGCGGATATAAGGTTGACGGCGACTGTGATACGCGATCGAGGCGCCCTCTATTCGGGAACCGATGAACTAGCGCCACTCGCACCGTTCCTTCGCATTTATTAGTTCATTTTACAAAGTTGGAGATAAAAATGTTTCCGTTGGAATGAATTTTCGTATTGCATTTTTCATTTTTGTATGTTTCAATCTCACTGGCGTGTATGGAAGGGGGGGGAGGGGGTGTAACATCAGCACAGTGATAACAATACAATGAGGACGACTTCGTTAAAACAAAGTATCACAATCACATAACATGCTACGTCAAATATTTCGAATTAAATTTTACCTGAAGCTGCATTCACTACCTGGACGTCGGCGAGCGCTCGCTGCCGGAAGTGGCTGTCTCGACCAATCACGATGGAGCTACGCTTCGAAGCGCCGAGGAGCGCTGAAGTTGGTTCAGTTCAACTTTTTGGCCGGCGCTCGACCGGATGTTAACGATATAAAGCGTGTTTGAATTATTTATTAATATATTTGCGTCTCAAAAATCGAATACATAATTTACCATACAGTTTAAAGCTGAATTAATCGTTGCAACTCTCATTCATAATATGACTATTTCTGGAGAGGGGGTAAATAGTTCATCGAGCGCCCGCCTCGGCACCGAGCACTCGGCGCTCGCCGACGTGTAGGTAGTGAAGGCAGCTTGATACTTTATTTATTCAGGCAATTTTAAATATATCTAGTAATGGAGATAATATTGTGGAATGATAGTTGTGAGAGAAAAACAATTTTATGGCCTAGATGTCAGCGTATAACAACACTCAACTCGACGTCGCTAGAAATGAGCTTAAAATTATTAATTACTAGCTACGAAGCTTCGCGAACGCTTTTTTTTAGTCGCGTTGATGGATGAGATTTTTATAAGATTTTAGTTTGCGTGGGATATCTTTACTTTTGCAAGTGCTTTGTTTTGCTGCCTATGCATTGTAGGTGATTGTTGTCAAGTTTCTATTGTTACTTGTAATTATTTACCGTAAAAAACTTATATTAAAAGCTTTATTTCTATGGATTCTGGCTAACTTTTTCAACTTTTTCTTTCAAAATGTACTACATCACCATAACCTTAATGTCCATGTATAATATGAACGTTGTAGCCCCACCCGTTTGGTCAGAATTGGCCCAAATGACACGAAAATATCGCACAAAAAAATCAAAAAACTTATATTAAAAGCTTTATTTCTATGGATTCTGGCTAACTTTTTCAACTTTTTCTTTCAAAAGGTACTACATCACCATAACCTTAATGTCCATGTATAATATGAACGTTGTGACCCCACCCGTTTGGTCAGAATTGGCCCAAGTGGCACGAAAATATCGCACAAAAAATCGAAAAAAATCGTAAAAGTACGATATTAATGAGAAATAATTCTTCGATTGTGATTGTACTAAAAAACAATACACCTCTAGGTTCAGAGATTTCGAAGGTCCCTTCAAATTTTCATCAAGATCGCATATGCCGTTTGCCCGGTAGAGAGCAAACAAACAGACAGAAAACAAAACAAAAAACAAACAAACCCCTGGTAGAAATATTTGTATGCCAAACGGTCGCCAAGCGGTCACCAACAGATCACCAAGGCTTATTTTTGATCGCCAACAGGTTACCAAGTGATTACCAAGGGTCGCCACCGAAATTTCAAAAGAAATATATGACAGCCAAACGTTCACCAAAAGGCAGCCAACGGGTCACCAACTCTGCAATGCAGTATTTTGACACAAAAACGACCTGTTGGCGACCATTTGGCTGCTGTTGGTGATCACTTGGCGATCACTTGGCATCAGTTGGTGAACTAGTTGGTGACCTGTTGGTGACCACTTGGCAACCATTTGGCAACCAAATATTTTTACTAGGGACAAAAAACACCCGAGCAAATTTTTTTGGGGGGTTCAGTGAAATTGAAGTCTTCGCTTCGCTCATCCAATTATGATTAAAATTACTTGTATTATTTATTTCACGAATAGTAAATCTCGCATTTGAGCAATTCTTTGGGAGACCTTTAAAAAAAAAATTATATCCGAGCCCACAACTCCACTACCAATGTTAAAGTATTCGTTCCTATTATTCGTTATTATGTTATTCGTCGTTATTCATAATATTGATTATTCATTCGTATTCAAGTATATCTATGGATTGGATTTCGCGAGTTAATCAATGATGTTATGAATATTCCAATTACTCTCTGGATGCGTATGTTGCCATTGTTAACAGTAACAATTGTAAATTTATAGCTTGCCAATGAAAGAATCTTACAGCATAACAAATTTGTATATAATATAGATCACCACGTTCTATTTAACAGAGTTATATGTATTATTATTTTCTTATTATGAAAGCAGCGCACGCATCAAGAACAAGTGCTAGCGTATTAATAGACGAGTCTAATTATATCGGTTTAAAGTTTAAACAATAGACATGAAGAGTGAGGAACTGATTGTTTATTATCCTGAAGAAAATAAAAACAGACGGTAAAGTAAATTCTGGGTGGTGCGTGCAGTTTAATAGGTTCCTCCACTAGTCTGAACTGCTGACGTAAGTGGTCACCCACCGAAGTCCTAACCCCAACCTAACATAGTTTAACTTCGGCGTTTCTATGTGTGAGACGTGCTTCGACCTTATTGATCTCTACGAGTTGGACTGGAAACTGGCAACGACGGGAGCTGCTGCATTCAGGTGGACTGTATATAAAGGACCCAGGTGCTGACATTTTAAAGTACTTCCTTCAGCAGGGACAAGGTGTAAGATATACCCCCCGCCTTCTCTCGCCCAGGCAACATATCACTCCCAAGGTAACCATGGCTACTTGGCTGATGTGAGGCTGTGATTGGCCGGATCTTAACCCGTCAGTGCCACCACCTCCGCCACCCCCGACCTAACCGGGCTCCACCCCCGACCCCGTCATTCCACCTCCAACCACCCTCAACAGCTACCCTCACATCCAGGGAGAAAGTCTTTCTATTCAGCGAGACATTTTAAGAAGGCACATTTCATATCAAACATTAATCGACGTATACAAATACATTGCATACATGCTCGTTGGTCTTTTGGGTGTATTTCTGCTTCGTGTTATTTCCGGATCGGGATCTGGATCTAAAACGAATTTCACTTTAATTGAGTCTACTGACAAATCCAAATAAGCACAATTATTTAAACAACCCTGGGCTGAATGTCGCCCGTTCTACACTCAAAACACATTCCATGGTTATATTATTTTTTTCTGGTCATTAATCAATTGTTACACATTTTTAAGATATAGCATTACCTCGAGAATTTTCTGCTCTTTCTTGTGAAATAAATATTTTTGGTGTAAAACATATAACTTTCTTTTGTTACTTTTAAAACTTTGAATATGTGTTTCATTAATTGAGAACAGAGTTTAAAAGTAACAAAAGAAAATTATATGTTTTACACAAAAACTATTTATTTCACAAGAAAGAGCAGAAAATCTAGAGGTAATGCCATATCTTAAAAATGCGTAACAATTGATTAATTACCAGAAACAAATAATATATACTGTGGAATGTGTTTTGGCCGTAGAACGGGCGACACTCAGCCTTAACAGTCAATTAGCTCTTGCAACAAATTATGTATATAAACCAAGATGTTCAGGCATTATTGCATACTCTTAACGAAAAGAAAACCACGTAGTTGTATATTTTATAATGTATATTATTCTAGGGGTTAAAGTTTGGATCTTTTGGGAAAGATCGACAACCAAGTCACATACAACTTTTTATATTCTCCAATGATATTTTAAAACAAAACAGAATCATCGCGTTCTTTACCAACTTCGACGTTTTTATGTCACAGCTAAAATTCAATAATCTTGTGAATCCAGTTATAAAGGTTCATTTCTCTAGAACCGATCTTCCAAGCTATTATCTCAAGGTTAGTTACCCAATAAGACCACCGAGCTTGGCATTATCGAAACCCATGACGCATCAACTCGATCAGCGCTCGTTGATTGGATGATTCGCTCTCCTGGGCCGCGCCGACTGTGTCATCACTTTACCGCACGCGCCACAAAGAATAAGATCACAGTTGGCTCGCGACGATCGATTTAAATTGATTTAAAACAAAGAGGAGAGGGGTGACAGGTTGATTGACTGGCTTGCCTGATAGGGGTGGGGAACAAACAACCCTGAGATGTAATAATAACCGCACGAAGTGAAACGAGAGATGAAACACATTACAAGATGCAACTGTTCAGCATCTTGACGCTGTGTTTTATTTTACAACCAATACTATGACACGAGTTTTAGCGGAAACTTTATAATAATTTTACTATAGCACCAAAAATAAATGTACACCCTCGCCCAGAAGTAAATCAAGGGATGGGTGCAGTAGATACAACTAGACCCCTTGATTTGCCTTATGGTCGATGGTTTCATTTACAATCTGAAATATATATGCTACTAATCTCTTGGGCAAATCAATTCAAATTTCAAAGTAACAAACTAAGTAAATAAAGTACTTAATTGAATCTCCACCAATCAATGCTTCAAAAATAGTTTTTAACGAAAAAAGTGGTCATGACCCGGCACCTCCACCAAAGACATTGAAGATGATGCTTTCTATCCAAAGTTTAAATAATACTGTTATCGGTTAAAGTCTAAATGTTATCAACACACACAAAAATTGTGATTTTTAAATTTTGAATGGGTAAACAAAGGACTAGCTTTGCAACAAGCCTTAACCAATAACTGGGGGAAATAATCAAGAAACGTTCTACTATAGGGTTCTTATTGAGTTTCATCGTCACCGGATGCTGCTGTTTTGCACACAATCTAGAATGTTTCACGAGTTTTGTCAGCCCGTTTCCATCTCTGGTGCATGGTTTCACAGCGGGCGTGTTTCATCTTTGTGTAATTTAGCTAAAAGAGATTGTCATGATCATAGAGGGGTAATATGAGCTCAATATTTCAAACAATGAGGGCGACGGGGGTGTTCGATTAAATACCAGTAATATTCATTAGGCAAAGAGGTGAGAGCAGGTGCGACATATCGGGGCATTGCCAACCTCACGCCGCTAATGTCGCTGCTTCTACTACCAACCTCTGCGCACGGTGCTCGCCGCTAGACGCCTGGAGTTCGTGGGTTCGACCCTCACGTGGGAGAACAAGTTGTCAGGTTCTATGTCAGCGTTGACCGACAAGTTAGATTACCCAACTACCTATCATAGATTTCATGATGGAGTCACATACATATAAGATATGACTGAATAATAAAACAATTATATATAAACACGTGTTGAAACATGATCTATTTGTAGAGGTGATTGTTTTTCGATTTATTTAATTAATAACACAGAAATAACACCGTTAAATGGAAATAAAACCATATAACACCACTAAATGGTAGAAACATCAAATGAACCCTCATATGCTAAATAAACCATATTTTTCCATTTGCTTTTATAGAAACATGATTATTTTCACTCTTTATCACCTTTCACTCCAAATGTTCCAATAAAAACAAGCTAAAACGAAAACATAACATGCAAATTACTTTCTTTTGATCGAATTGTGCTATGGTTTTAGACATTTTTTCTAACAAGCAATCATTTAAAGGTATCTGCGAGAAAAAATAGTGGTGTGCATATACTATTGGGATTTCCTATAAATTTCAAGTTATATGATTGATTGTATCACTGTTTTGCAATGCAAGGAATGTGAAAATAAAATAAAAACATAAAACACCACTTTTTACAATTTTGAAAACAAAATTTTGGAAAAAATAAAACCTTAACACACCTCTATATATTTGTCAAACTCCACCAACATTTAGTTGGGATATGTGCGTTTTTCCATCTGATCTTTTAACATGATCTGATCATAAAATAATGATTATCATAAATTATTATTGTTTTATTGCGCATTGTTGTAATATGTTTATTTCAAAATTTGCTTAGTTACAGTTTATTATTTTTGTGTGCCTTTATGTACTTAGTTATATTTATTGTCCTCTTTTGCAAATAGTTTTTATAGCTGAATAGGTAGACGTTAAGTAAATAAATGTTTGCCGAGCTCAGTAACCCATGTTCTTCACAGTTTTTCCCGTTAACATTCTTATTTAGTGTCTGTGTACGAAGTGTTCTATTTGTAATCCTGTTTTCCCACCATCTTTTCCCCTCATCACACGGCTACTTTTCAATTATAAAAATAAAAAAATAGTACGAAACTTTAATTGAAAATACATGTGAGCAACGGGGACAAATAATTTGAAATATTGAAGGAATATGTAAAACAACTGCATTCTCTCGATAACTGAAGAGAGGATTTACAACCTATTCAATCAGGATTGCCCGTAGCTGGCATCGAACCAACGTCATCTCACTTGAAACGCACGATCCACAATTCGAAGTCGTCACCCTAGAACTTATTTGTGTCATATCCACTTTTCGTTTTTTTAAAGTTAGATGTTTTAGAGTTATTGTTAATGCTCATTGTTGCCGATTAAAAAATAATATGGTTAAATATTTAAGCGTAAACAGTGTTATAGCAATGTCAGTTTGTGCCACCTCCACCAGACGATACCCTATCTTGGTGCTAATTTGTGTAATATCCCATTTTCATGTACTAACAAGTGGATATGGCACAAATACTGAACCAATTCTCGTTTGATGTAATTTTTGTTTCATATCAATAGAAAGTGCTAATATTACGCATGCCCTACAAGTAAAAACTATGAAATACTTTTCATTTAACCATTTGAAGACAAAAATTGCTTGAATTCAAGCATAAACAGGATGTTGGCAATTAATCAAAGTTTAAAACAGTTTCTTTCCCATATTTGATAATTTTTGTAGATTATTTTTGTGGATATTGTTAGTCAGCATTTTTGTCATAGGAAAATAATAATATGGTTCAATATTGTTGGCTTAATGGTGTTTCTAGTAATTTATGTTTGTGCCATTTCAATTAGATGATACTTTTTTCTTGGTGCTTATTTGTGTCATATCCATTCGATTGACTTTGTAACCTCACTTTGTTGGATATGACACACACACTTTTAAAATATTTACGTTTCTGTGAGAATATTTGTGTCATATCCAATTAGAAGTAAGGTTTTTAAGGTTATTTAGTAACAGTAAGTATGCTATTTTAAGTAAATAACAAATGTTAACTATTTGATATCAGAAAACAAAATCCAGCATCAAGTAACAGTAAAATCAGTTAAAATCTTACAATTCATCTTCAACCCTCATTTTCTCCATGCACGAAAAAGCGGATATGACACAAATAAGTTCTAGGGTGACGAAGTTCCAAGCCACTTTTCTTAAACGCACGTGGATGTATCTACATTTTGGTATTTGCGGTTTAAGGATTTAAGTTATGAAGGAATCTTTGTCGGCTCTCAAAGAGGTTGTAAGTTAGTAAGGGGGATGGGGGCTATAATTCTTCTATACAAATTTATCGTTGCTATTCCGTTGCAAAGTCAGTTTAATAACGAAACTCGACCGATTATGACATCAATCAAGTGAGCTACGCAGTGTGACTGGTGGAGGAATAGTGTTCCATGTGATTTGTGCTACTTCCGTCCGGTAGTGATTGTCAGCTCATCCGCCAGGTGGCAGCAGGAGCGTGCGGCAGGGGGTGCCAACTGTTGATGAACTCATTCAGTTGTGTAGTGTGACGAGCAATTACTTAAAATCACTTTGTAACGATGGCTACCGCGAATGGAAGTGGTTAGTTATGCAGACTTAACACAATTTCAATTATTTATTTATTTACAGACAATAAATTTGTAATGACAGTGTTTGCTCAAGCGCTAAACGCGCGACTCTGATTCGGGAGGTCCCGGGTTCAAATCACGTCAAGACCGTCAATCCCGACTGAAGTTTTTCCCGAGGTTTTACTCAATCGTTACGGCGGATGCAAAAGATTGAATACTTTTAAACAGCCTTCGGACATCCCTTCACAAAATTATCCAAAGTACAAAAAAATACCTTGTTAGACTCCTGAAGATGGTCATGAATTGTACCCTAAGCAGGCTTCCCACGAAAAATTATTATCATCAATACATTAAGGTCGTGAGTTCTATTCTCGACAAAAGTTTTGCAATGGCTTTAAACGATTAACAACTCTTTATTTACTTATGTAAATATTTGTCTAAATAGTTGTTTCTTTGTTTAAAAATAGAGCTAAGGACAACATCATGATCCTACAGTCGTTTATTATTATTTGAACTCATGCCAACATTTTTTGGTAGTAGGTTTGACACATTCTTGTTAAATTATACCTTGGAAATTGTAATTGTAGGAAATTGACGTTTTTGGTGGAGGTGCCGGGTAATGAAAATTCCCCTTACGGAAGAGCTATCCCCGCTACCCTGACATTCCGAGCTACCAAAAACATGTTGTATTATTCTTGATGAAGGGAAATGTTAATAAAAACGCATGCCATGTTCGATTTTTATCCGGAGACGTTATAGGCTCATACAACAGACAGACAACCGGACCGAAAAATAGTGCATACAGGGACACATATTTGCACGAAAGCAACGAATATTTGTCGCATCACGTGAAGTTGTTCACTATCACTTCAAGCCCTAGTTCCCTCAGGTCGACACCCGAGCAGGGGTATTATACCCACCACATGGGCAGGTGCCGGAACACGAGGGGAGGCAGGGATGACCCCACGTGACCTTGGCGTGACGTCACAGCGCACGTGCGCCTCGCCTCGCCTGACCGATCAGTTCACTCGCCGGAAGGAGATAGGCTCGATCAAGGGGTGGGGGGGCGGCAGGTACTGATTTTATTATTAGAAACTAGTGACCGTTGTAAGGTCACGGAAAACGTTGCAAATGCGTTCAAAGTTCAATACTTGGTCTGTGAGTTTTTTCAGTAACCCTTGTGTGAAAATAGGCCGCAGCTGTTCTATGTTAGAAATGTCACTTTTTCATTCATAGAATATAAATTTTATTTATTTTCTGTGTTTTGAAGATGTAAATGTCTTATCTATCATGTAAACGATTATTTTTATTTATTGGTATTCTACTACCTTAATCTTACTTCAATCGGTCATCACTTCGAAACGTATAATCTGTATACAGTTGCTGATATTGAGTTCAATAATTATCCGTTACCGGTTTTCTCGGACATATTTAAACGCCTACTAATCAGCTCAAGATGCAAGAGTCCTACAGAAAATAATATGCTTTAATGCATAAGACACCGAGGTTATGAGTTCCTTAAAATAATTCATTAGATTTAACTTTATATCATTATGTCATTACCAGTATCACGGGACGGGAGATAATATGCCAATTGGTGGGGATACTGACGAAGTTAAAAATATATGAAGCGCTAATTGGATGAGCGTAGCGAGCGTAGCGAGCGAAGCGAAGATTCCATTTCACTACACTGGAGAAAAAAATCCGGAATGTTTTTTTTTTTTTTTTTTTCTTTCTTTCTGTATTTTTGTCTGTCTGTTAACACGATTCCGGCTAAACCGATACTCCGATTGCGATGAAATTTTATGGAGGCCTTCGAAATCTCTGAACTAAGAACTGCCACGTTTTTGAGCGCAATCGAAAAATTATTTCTCATGAAAATCGCAATTTTACGATTTTTTTCGATTTTTAAAAAATTTCTTCGACTTATAACTCCTACATGCTTTATCCGATTGTAATGATTTTTTCACAGAACCTTAATTTTATGAATTGATATATTCGTGTGAAATTTGAGCGTAATCAAATAATTATTTCTTATGAAAATTGCAATATTATGATTTTTTCCTTTTTTAAAATTACGATTAATTAAAAAAAATAAGTTAATTTTTATTTAATTTGATTTAATTTAAAAAAAAATTCAACAAAGTTCTGATTTTTTCACAGAACAACAGAAAATCCGCAAAACACATGGCAGCTCAATTCACCAATTACGCTCATCCAACAACGCGGCGGGACTTAAGCGTTTTCCTAGTTAGATCTTACACAAACTATCATTGCAATTTCTATGTCTTCTGTTTGAGATTATTTACTACGTATCATGGCACCCAGACACTTCCTGTTAACCCAAGAGGGTGAGGCGATAGTAAGTACAGGTGTGGCGTACGATTAAGATTTCAAGAAACCTTACGTGGAGCCAACTTCAAGGGTGGGTGCATTTCTTGCGTGGTATCATGCACATCTTCACCGGGGTATCATGATAATATACTATCGGCTTACGATTAGCTGCGGTTTGTGTGTAATATGAACTAACTGATAATACAATATTGCCTGGTAGAACTAATGATAATTATTAGCCTTCTCCTCTTCGAGCCTAAGTTAGTGCTTGTGTGAGGATAGGTGGATGAGCGTAGCGAGCGAAGCGAAGATTCCATTTCACTACAACTGGAAAAAAATCCGGAATGTTTTTTTTTCTTCTTTCTTTCTTTTTGTATTTTTGTCTGTCTGTTAGCACGATTCCGGCTACACCGATACTCCAATTGCGATGAAATTTTCTGGAGGCCTTCGAAATCTCTGAACTTAGAACTGCCACGTTTTTAAGCGCAATCAAAATATTATTTTACATGAAAATGGCAATTTTACGATTTCTATCGATTTTTAAAAAATTTGATCGACTTATAACATCTACATGCTTTATCCGATTCTAATAATGTTTTTACAGAACCTTAATTTTATGAATTAATATATTCGTGTGAAATTTGAGCGTAATCGAATACTTATTTCTTATGAAAATTGCAATTTTACGATTTTTTACGTTTTTAAACAATTACGCTCATGCAACAACGCGCCTGAAAAAGCGTTTGCGAAGCTTTCTAGTTAGGAGTCCAAAGACTTTTACATCTGAATCCCCTCACACAGATTTTGACTGAGTGAAACCTGGGTAAACCCCGCAGTGTCCGGAATCAACCAGGTTACCTAACGAACTATTGAAATTCGCGTGCTCGATATGACATCTCTATCTGTTCCACGAATCGACGTGGAGCAAAAGTTATAAATATGTTATTACATCTAAAATACATTTTATTTGATCAAAATTGTACAATAAAACATTTCTGAATGGCGTGGTGACCGTGATGTATTTAGTCTTCTAGGTTTGTATTAAACATTAATTTTGGTTCCCATTGATTTGTTGTTTTTTTGCATCGAGAGTTCTTTTGTTTCTTGCATTATTATTAATTGTATATGGGGAGCCGTATTATTTTCCCGTCAGCGTAGATAGCGCTGCGAGCGATCCAGCCACTCTCACGCGCGGGAAAATGGTCTTACGGCGGAGCCGTATTATTTTCCCGCCAGAGTAGATAGCGCTGCGAGCGATCCGGCCATTTTCACGGGCGGGAAAATGGTCGTACGGCACCCCATAATGATAGTAATTTTTTAAATATATTTTGAAGAACCTATGAATAAATACACCACGTACAAATTTCAGATTTGATCAATAGTAGCCAAATAGTTCATATTTGTCGAGGTTACGTTTGCATTACTTTTTCATGTTCTCCTACTGACTTCGCTGTGTAAGAATAGATTTAGAGCTCTATTGTACGGTAACTGTATTTACCTAAAGCTATTGATGATCAACGATCTGTATACGCTGTTCAGTAATATAAAATCTAAATTTAGATAATAAATGTGCTAATACTACATTCACACAGTATGTCTACGAGTTGTCGGTTGCTAACGAGAGAGTCGTGCACCGCCCTCTGAACGTCGGATATTGCACTGGGAGTAAAGTGGAGAGCGCGGAGGGGCCCACGATCCATCATACCAACTGTCCGACATTCGATGATCGATTCACGTTAATGCGAGCCAAGCGGCACAAAGAGGAACCACCACCATCTCTCAGGAGACCGACACAGAATTATTGCAAGCTGGATATTAGAGTTTGATCTTCTTCACTTGGATTGGAAGGATTTGTTGAATCGCTGCGAGGTATTGGGTAGTAGATCTAACCTACATAACACGTGGGTAGCGTGAAATATGACGCAAATGGCATGCTAACATTGAAATATTTAAGAGGAATTTGTCAGAAACATGCACTAGTAATAATAAGAGAACTTGTTTCTGTAAGAAAAACTCAAATAACTCAAATAAAAAGTTGTACAGAAATCGCAACTGGAATGCCTATAGTGGAAAATAAAGTGCTCTTGGGCAAAGCATTCGACTATAAGAGACGGGTTAACAGGAGAGAAGAGAAGTAGAAGTTAAAGAAGTAGACGGAGTAGGAGAAGTAGAGAGTAGAGAGAGAATAAACCACTTTTACAACAATAATTTTGTCAGATTAAAAAAAAAAGATTTAAGGATGAGGTTATGAAGCCAAAATAACAGAGAGAATGTGGGGGTGGTTTAGACACCAACGGCCTTGCCGTGTAGAATACACCAGTTCCCGATAGACTAGGAAAACGCTTAAGTCCCGCCGCGTTGATGGATGAGCTTTTTAAAGTTTTTAGTTTGCGTGGGATATCTTTACTTTTGCAAGTGCTTTGTTTTGCTGCCTACGCATTGTAGGTGAATGTTGTCAAGTTTCTTTTGTTTCTTGTCAATTGGTTTTATTTACCGTAAAAAACTTATATAAAAAGCTTTATTCCTATGGATTCTGGCTAACTTTTTCAACTTTTTCTTTCAAAGGGTACTACATCACCATAACCTTAATGTCCATGTATAATATGAACGTTGTAGCCCCACCCGTTTGGTCAGAATCGACCCAAATGTCACGAAAATATCGCACTAAAAATCGAAAAAAATCGTAAAAGTACGATATTCATGAGAAATATTTCTTCGATTGTACCCAAAAACGTAGCAAGTCTAAGTTCAGAGATTTCGAAGGTCCTGTCAAATTTTCATCAAGATCGTATATGCCGTTTGCCCGGTAGAGAGCAAACAAACAGACAGAAAAAAAAAAAAAAAAAAAAAAAACACCCGAGCTAAATTTTTTGGGGGGTCGGTGAAATTGAAGTCTTCGCTTCGCTCATCCAATCACCGAAGTTAAGCAGCATCGGGCGTGGTCGGTACTTGAGTGGGTGACCACTTGAGATTTGGGAACACCACGTGGTGTTGGAAAAGGGGGTGAAGCAGATCGCCAAAGTGTGCCCCCCGATAGGAAAAGATCTTGCAATATCACCCTTAGCAGCTCTGCGGGAGAACAATGTATACATAACAAGTTTCTGGATTTCGATTTAAAAAAAATGTAATGTAATGATGCAATGCGAGACGATCATTAAGAAAACATGATTGCCCAGGAATATAAGGAAAAATAGCGGAAAAAAATGAAACACAGCTAAATTTTTTCTCAAGATACTAAGTTGGGTATGTTGTTTAACATACTCAAAGTCCCCACCTGTACCGCGTGAGCTTCCTTATAATATGACCTTGAAATGACCCCGATAAACGTTTGTTTAGGTTTATCTCGTAAATGGTGGAAATTAGAAAACAATGTTTCAAACAAATAATGTTTCTTACTAAATTTCTCACAAAAAAGTTCCCATCCATTTTTTCACCAGATCACTCCTTCCCTTTAAAATCCAGGATTTAAAAATCAACTTTTAATGGAAATAGTGAATTGTAAGAAATTCTTATGAAAAATGATTTTAAAATGCATATTGTATTTACATAAAACATGCTCTCACACTTTGACAAGGTAAAATAAGGTGTCAACAGTTGATTGGAAGCTGGTGTGGTTTTATTTAGGTGACGAGAGGGCGGGGAGGGGTAGCTTCAGCTCAATAAAAGTAAATGTAATCAACAACCAGGAAATGTTTATTGCATTATAATCGTGTTTATTGAATACATTCTCGTATGATAGTTTCCACACCACCCTAGACGTATAGAATTAGGCACGTTTCTGTATGTGGAATGTATCCCCAGTATAGGCCAGTAGGGTAGTTTGTTAGAATTTTAATCTCTTGGTCGCTCCAGGTGTCTCTTCATCGGCTTCCTCGATTCCCATTTCATCATCTGACGTTTCATTTTGACTTGATAACGTATCGACGGTACTCGGTTCATTATCATTGCCGTCATCATCTCGACCACTTCTGTCGGTGTTGCGACTTGCATCTTCTCCATCTTCTTACTCCTCGAACGATGATTGCGGTAAAACATGTTCAATATCCTCTTCCTGAACGTCATCGACATCTTCGTCGTCCTCTATCTCAAGCCTTCCTGCGTTTTCACACGAAACTCCACTGCAGTGCACGCCCCCGTCTGGGCCCGGGGTAGAATTCGGCCAGAGCATGGCTCTGCTAATCGTACAAGGCGATTCAAGAGAAAAGTCCACCTCGCAAACATCAGCTAGTACGAGGGGTGTATATTACACCTCGAAACTAGAGGCGATCTATGCCAATCGTTGTCGGGGACACCTCCCCTTTCCCTTGACGACCTCCCCGACGACGTTGACAGTGACACAACGAACGATGACAAAGACGATGACGACCGCGACGTGAGAAACCCCCCTTCCTCCCCTTACTCATGGCTGGCGGCAAAACAGATAAACGTTTCTTCCCGACTGCAACACCTTTCTTGAAACATTTAAAACAGTGTTTGTTCAGCGATTCTGTGATCGTGCACCGTATAGACCAAGGAATAGTTTTGTTCCGGCTTCGGCTATTTCCTCTTGTGAAGCCGTTTCAGATTCAAAAGTTTGAGCTGCTTCCTTCCACAAGGTCTTCTCTATTTTCCAGCATTTTGCATAATGATATTTTTCCCTTGTTGAAAATAGCAGAGGTACAATCACATCCTGAGAAAGCGTGAAGGAAGAAAATGTTATCCTTAATTAAGAAGAGGTTTATTCCTATGTGACAAATACAGCATAGTTGCCACCTTGCTTCTTCCCGGTTTTATGAAAAATATTTCTGATTCTACAGGTGCAGTTGCTGTTAACAGCACAAGTAGGTCTATGTACTCTCCAACTATAGCACAGTTTTCTTCAGACATCAAACAGTCAATAGCGGTTTGAAAAATCAGAGTATCAGCGTCTCCATCAGCATGCTTGACTTCAAAGTCATTTTCAACGAACTTTTTCATAATGAAGGAAATCAGCTTGTTCTTATTATGACTATTGGTCAAGAAGTTCTCTTGACCGCAATCAAGTTCATTTCCTCGTGAAATTCTATATCCGGAGAAAACTTTTTGGAATATCTACGAGATCTTTCGGATACTTTTGTATCATAAGTTTTTTTTCTGAATATCCATAAAACAAACAATACCTGTTTCCATAGTGTCTTTTGATGTAAGAAACGTATACTTCAAACAGGATCCTGTAAGTTCCCCCAGCGGGCCACACACAACGATGGAAGAGCAAACTTCCATATATTACGTAGAAACTGCCAGTTGGGACTGTATTTCCCTGATTCTTTTCAAATATTGAATTTATAAAGGTGCCTTATTAGTTTTTCTCATTCCATTTTTATCAAACAGAGAGAATGGATAAGGTAATAATTCATACTCAAAATAACTTTCTAAATCTTCTTGCGATTTCACGGAAACTGATGTGCGCTGAAAAAGTTGCAGAGGATCAGCGGCTACGACATGACCTTGAATTTTTGAAGGAATTTTTACCTTTGCTAAAGTCTGCACTCGATCTTTAGTTTGACATCGCCAATTTCTTTTCCATTTTGTTTCTTTAAAGCTCTGCAGCCGACAATGTAAGCATCATGGCAGTTGATTTTTTCATCCCCCATACAATCTCACTTGAAATTAACATACACTCGCCAATGATAGCCTCGCCTTATTCAATACGTCACAACTACAACCAAGAACAACAGTCAATCTTGATCTGAGAAAACACCCTGAAATCACTCTGGACCACAACCAAGTTTGTAACACATTTTAACTTGTCTTTCTAAGCGTTGTTGCCAGATTTCTGAAATTATCTAAAACGTGGATTAACGTTTCCTTGATTTTGGAGAGGAAGGAGTGAACTAGCGATAAAATAGGTAAGAACCTTTTTTGTAGACAATTAAATATACAACAATATTTGCTTGAAGTAGTTTTTTCTAATTTCCACCATTTGCGAGATAGAACTAAAAAAACGTTTCTCGGGGTCATTTCAAGGTCATATTATAAGGAAGCTCACGCGGTACAGGTGGGGACTTTGAGTATGTTAAACTACATACCCAACTCAGCATATTGGAAAAAAATTCAGCTGTGTTTCATTTTTTTCCGCTATTTGCCAAATTTAATTCCATAATTCCTGGGCAAAAGATAATATTGGAAATATACCCACGTCCTTCAGTACCACGCTTACAAACTTCGCCCCAACCGTACGAGCCACCGCGTACGAAGGGGCGAAGAGGTCGTACGCGATGGAGTCATACGTCTATGAAGAATATTTGTCAGCATAGGGATGCCCGGAGAGCATAGCATAAAGTGGTGAACTGCGTCGTCTCTCGCACCCAAGCGTCGTGTCGCTCAGCAACCTCGAGACGCAGGGCTCGAATCAATGGCGGGAGCCCCGAACAAAACGCACAGGTCTCTTAATTTAAAACCCCGCGCTTCAGCTTCGGCTTCTGCACTCGAACTTAATTGAAACGCTAAACAAACAACGCGTTCTGTTTGTCCATTCTCAGCTCAAGGCGAAACAATAGAACGTCGCGATTAGAATATCGGAAAACGAACACAAAGCGGCGACCGTCGGACAAAGAGGATTGATTTTACTTCAAAACCGGGAGATCGATGGAGGTCCAGTGTTATCAACTTTTCAAACAGCGGAACTCGTTGGGGAAGACATCTGCAACACGGGAACAAACATATCGGCGTCTCCGAAATATGATATTTTATAACCATATTATAGTACATTTTAAGTTGTAGCCATCATATTTCTATTTGAATCTAACAAACATTGAAAACAAATGTATGAAACATAATATTAAGCCACAGGTTGACAAAACAAAACACTGTGTCAATGCAAAAG
Source organism: Sweltsa coloradensis (assembly GCA_024449915.1). Lineage (NCBI taxonomy): Eukaryota > Metazoa > Arthropoda > Insecta > Plecoptera > Chloroperlidae > Sweltsa > Sweltsa coloradensis. The sequence goes on from JAMZAV010000084.1 coordinate 85,219, forward strand.
TCGTGGACATGGAAACTACTCACCATGGAGACTCACAAATTAGTTTCCTTCCATTTAACTTATAAACGACTATTACTTTAATTTGCAATTTTTTGTTGATATCCTAGTATTAATTTCTCACGATAATGTATCACACAACAGCTACTAATCCAAAATAAATAACTCTTCTATAACTAACTATTTCCGTTTGTGTTTATGCTAAAAAGCGTGTGCTTCCTAAGAAGATAGTTATAAGAAAATGTCAAAGCATTGTAAATGTAACGTGGGGCAACCGTGCGGAAACTCGATCGTCACACACGGCTCGGTGTGACAGTGTGGCCGGTGTGACACTGTCGCCCCCGATGATGGATGCCCCCGGTGCCCCCAGGGCTGATCCCACCTCCCCGGGGACGGGGGCAGGGACGGGGACTCAATTTGATTGCACTCGGCTATCGACAAAACTGGCATCGTAAAAAATATTAATGCCTCGTTCATCACTGGCAAAGATCTGTATCGAGAGACGAAGACAGAGAGGGTACGGACGCCGGACGGAGAGTGAAGTGCGAGGATTTTGGTCGAGTGAGATATTGCAATTGACCCCTTGGATTTTCTAGTTTCATCAGAAGCTTATCATAAGTTATTTTATTTATTTATTTATTGATTTATTTAAGGCTATTGTACCACCTCTGGCTGATAATTTGAAAGTCGAAGAAACATGTCTGAAAAGTTTGCTGAATGAAAGAAGGCTTTTAAAATAACAGAAAAAAAATTGTGAATTTTTTGGCGGGAGCATAACCTCATTATTGGAAATTAGATTTACATTTTTGGACAAAAGTGTACACAACAAATCTAGTTCAAAATTAAATTTTGAGAATCGGTTTTCTGGACATAGTTTCTAAACACCTTTAGCAATAACTTAAGCTATAGCTAAAATAGTTTTCTGAAAACAACAGTTGGTGTACGATTTAGTTGTCAAACGGTACAAATACGAGTTTTTTTCCAGTTTTGTACCGTTTGACAAAAAAATTCGTACACCAACTGTTATTTTCAGAAAACTATTTTAGCTATAGCTTAAGTTATAGCTAAAGGTGTTTAGAAACTATGTCCAGAAAAACGATTCTCAAAATTTAATTTTGAACTAGATTTGTTGTGTACACTATTGTCCAAAAATCTAAATATAATTTCCAATAGTGAGGTTATGTCCCGCTCAAAAAAATTCACAATTTTTTTTCTGTTATTTTAAAGGCCTTCTTTCATTCAGCAAACTTTTCAGACATGTTTCTTCGACTTTCAAATTATCGGCCAGAGGTGGTACAATAGCCTTACAACTATTTTATTCAGTTAAAAAACTGATTTATAAAGGAGGACAACTAAACAAATCTACTTAGATGCAGGCCATATTTTTTTTTAAAATTAATTTATGAACTAACAGTTAAGTAAATATTTGAAATAGTAATACTAGAAAAACGCTTAAGTCCCGCCGCGTTGTTGGATGAGCGTAATTGGTGCATTGAGCTGCCATGTGTTATGCGGATTTTCTGTTGTTCTGTGAAAAAATCAGAACTTTGTTGAAGATTTTTTTTTAAATTAAATTAAATTAAATAAAAAATATCTTATTTTTTTAATTAATTGAAATTTTAAAAAAGAAAAAAATCGTAATATTGAAATTTTCATAAGAAATAATTATTCGAATGCAGCACAAATTTTACACGAATATATTAATTCATAAAATTAAGGTTCTGTGAAAAAATCATTATAATCGGATAAAGCATATATAGGTGTTATATGCCGAAGAAATTAAAAAATTCGTAAAATTGCGATTTTCATGAGAAATAATTATTTGATAACGCTCAAATTTCACACGAATATATCAATTCTTAAAATTAAGGTTCTGTGAAAAAATCAATTACAATCAGATAAATCATGTAGGAGTTATAAGTCGAAGAAATTTTTAAAAATTAAAAACAATCGTAAAATTGCGTTTTTTACGAGAAATAATTTTTTGATTGCGCTCAAAAACGTAGCAGTTCTTAGTTCAAAGATTTCGAAGGCCTCCATAAAATTTCATCGCAATCGGAGCATCGGTTTAGCCGGAATCGTGTTAACAGACAGACAAAAACACAAAAAAAAGAAAAAAAAAAACATTCCGGATTTTTTTCTCCAGTATAGTGAAATGGAACAATCGATTAGCTAGCTTCGCTCGCTACGCCCATCCAACTAATATTACAACAGCAATGTATTAGAACACAATAGTTTTGGTAACAAATTTATCAAGGATATTAAATGCAATTAATTAATGAACCTAATGAAAAGGCGGGGGGGAAGAAAAGAAAATAAAATAAAAATAGTAATTAATTAATTAATTAATTAAAGATAGTTCCTTCATCCCGTATGGATCACAAGAAACACGCATACTAACTCGAATATAACTCGATTTAACATAATTGCATGTTCAAACACAAGACTAATTTTTAACGTTTAGCTAATTTTAGTAATATAAAACTTATTAACTTTTAAATTCAAAACCCTTCCTGACCTAGCTCAGCTTGAAGTTTTTATCACGAAGCTTACAATTTATTAATATAACCTAAATAGAAAACGATAGTAAATGGGTTCATCAATAAATTGTAATGAATAAGTAGAAACGGAGTAAGATTTTAAATTGTATTAATGAAATTAATAAATCCTCAATTAGAGTCCATCCACTCTCCGGCACATAACTGATTTTCTGTGGGGGAGTTTAATTTAAATCGGACCAAGCCCACTCTGTCGGCGTCGTAAGGCTAACAATACTATTTGTGTTGGTAATAGGAGATGGGAAATTAATTTCTGTTCATCTACTTTCGAGATGAAATCTTAAACGAAAATAATATTATTTTCTAAGAAGATAATATAGCTTTTATTAGAAACGTCAATATTTTCCTTCCCTCCCTGTGTGGTGTGTTACATCTCCCGCTACTCCTGAGTGTCATGTCACAAGTCATATCACTTCCCCCTCCCCTCTCCCCCGCGTCAACACTCGCAAGTCACAACGCCACGAGGTCGGTACACACGGTGCCTGCCTCGAGCAACGCTACGAGTCTGCTGCGGCTCGCTAGAGGGAGCGTGTGCACCCGACTTGTCGAGATATATATTAAAGGGGACAACACGGATCCCTGGGGCACGTCGCAAGTGTATACTCTTTTATTTTTTATCTCTCGCGCTGACAGGCGAGACGAGATGATATAAGGCATATCGTGCGATGCATTGGCATTAGTATGACATTTACTTTATATGTGGATATATTATACGCGTTCACTCACCTTATCTTGTACTCCGGAATATTCTTGGAACGTTGGGGGTGTGACTGTGTGCTCGACTAGACTTTGTCCATCGGTATCTAAAAATAAAACAAATTATTCATTTAGTATTGCAGAAAGAATAATGTATTATTGGGAATTGGCAGCCTTCTTCGATAAATTGCAATATTATAATATTATACTATCCAGGGACAAAACTACATTTTACTCATATTATGACATACAAATTTAGAACTTTTACATATTCTTTTTAACATAAAATACATATTAATGCAATATTTCGGATATTTTTAATACCTTTCTAATGGCAATAACTAAAACATAAATTTCTGTCTCCTAATTAAGATCGATACATCAAAACAATCACTGCCTTATTGGTATCATTACAATTATATAATTACAAAACAAATCGAAAGATATACCACAACAACTTAGTTCCATGGATTCGATGCCAGGTTAGGGACATCCCCTTCCAATTAGCCGGGATTTTACTCATCACACACTTTTACACATTATCAGTTCGAAGGTGTTTAGTGAGTTATTTCTTCGTAGAGTTCCCTGAATGCTCCAAACCCACATATGTCACACGTGGCAAATTGTTGTTTTGCTTTGAATTAATTTTACTGTTGTCAGCTAAATTGTAGCCTCGGGAGTTGAGACTTATTTTTAGCCTGCAGTAAACAACCGAGTCAATTATTTAATTACATATTTTGTATTTTCATAATTATCCCTCACTCAACCTGCCTTATTGCTATTTTGACTTTAAATTAAGTTTAATTTCACGTTTTTATGGAGCTTCATAACAGAAAGACTCACAAAAACAATATCAGGGCAAGGTCACCTAAAAAGCTATGTAACAAATTCCTTACTAGGTTCATAATTACTTAGACCTTTCGTAAGTAATGTATTTGTGAACCCAATCTGTTATAGGGCTTAAGGTCACATTCAATAAAGATAGTTTTTATATACAGTCCATAAAATTCCAGAAAATTAAAGTGACATTCGTCTTCTCGGAATTAATGAAATGTTAGCATGAAGTGTCGCTTATTGTTGGTAATTGAGAACCGCGTTCACAGATGGTGCTCGCATCTGTCTGAGTTAACCGCCATTTGACCTGTGACCCGACATTTAAAAATAACCGAACATGAAGTTGTAGTTCTATAATTACTCCAAGTATGCGGCTCGAAGATGTCTGCTTGCGAGCGACCACTGTGTGTACTGACCCAAAATAGTTGGCCGAGGTTACATCAATTGCAGAGTTCAATAACTTTTATCATGTTGTCAGCTACATAGAATTAGGAGAGTATAGTGCAGAGATAGGTCAGCGAGGGGTTAAATCGACGGAAATCAAGAAAAAGTGACCTCTTATTAGATATGGAGATTGACTTCAATTGAGTGTAACAAGCAAATATATTTATCTGGTGTTCGTGTTACAATATTTATGAAATAACCACACGTGACTTAATTTTTCAGTGTGCAGCAGTATATATTTGTAAGGTTTGTGAGATTTAAAAGTTTTGAGGTGTTGTTGGAAAATATTTTTATGCAAAAGTACATCAAAATTAGGTTTTACAAATCTCAAAGTATTTTGCCATTTGATGCAGAGTGAGGGGTCGGAAACAGCAGCAAACTTGTTCAATAATTCGACAGTATTTTACAAAAAAAACTATTGATTTTAATTATTGAGACTTGCCCAGGAACAACTTGCCCATGTTCAGTTGACGAAACTTGTTGCTATTTTAGGACTCAACACCAGCATTCTCCTTTACTGACTGAGGAAACCCTTGATACAAATCATCAGTGAGGATTGCCGGTGCCTGGGTTGGCCAGCTACCTCTAGCGGTACACACCGGCAGAAAACTCGTACCAGTCCCACATTCAATGTGTTAGTTACATATTCCGTGACACTCTCAGCTCGGTTAGAATCTCTCTTCTTCCTCCTTCCTACCGTGTTGCTCTATACTCTATCTCGAGTTCTATCTTTATGTGTTTACAACTCTGGCGTTGTCAATCTTGCAGCATGATCTTTAAACGTCCCTAATGCATCGTTGTCGTCAGTTTAAACTTACCATAAATTACGCTCCGGAATCTACACCGACAATCTTTGATTTCCCTCCCTTGCATGTATAGCTGAGCTCTCTCTATACGCGGCGGCAATTTGACCGATTTGCATCGTAATGCCGCGACGCGGGGGAGGGTACCCCGCGATCTAGCTTTGCAGTGGGCAGGAGACACAATATCGAGACACTCAAGCTAAACACATATATTTTTAAATTGCAGTTGACGGGCAAATTTATAATCGTGTATATTTTACGTAAGGCGATAATACAACAGTCTATAATTATACGAATATTCATGCTGTTACGTGAATAATGAAGAATCACAGAAACAGTCACCAGTCAGTCACCAGTCCATCGTGAATCCAATTTGTTTTGTTCTCGTTAAAATAACCATCTAATTAGACTGTATCAAATATATGTTGTTTTGGTTAAGCAGAGAGATACCATGTTAAAAAAACAGAACTTAACATCATAAGAACATCACATATTCCCCATTTTTTTTGTAAAAATAGAAGTTGGAAAAAGATAATTTATACTAATTATTTTTTTAAAGTGTTTAAATATTCAAACTCAATAGTTGCTTTCATTTGCTACCTTTAACCATAACACAGTCTACGAAAAAGCAAATGTAATGCGTCACTTTTTTTTTATTTTTTTATTTATTAATTAATTATTATTTATTTATTTTATTTATTTATTTATTTAACGTCTATCCTATTCAGTTATAAAAATTGATTTACAAAGAAAGACAACTAAATAAATCTAATTACAAAGATGCAGACACAACAATGAGCTACGTTTAAGTAAATATTTGAAATATTAATATTACAACAATGCATTTAAACTCAACAAATTTGGTAACAAATAAAAAGGATATTAAATGCAATTAATGAATGAATCAAATATAAAAAATGGTGGGGAATGAAAAGAAAAAGAAATGAAAAAAGAAAAGAAAAGGAAAAAAAGAAAGAAAAGAGAAAAGAAAGAAAGAAAGAAAGAAAGAAAAAATAAATCATTAAAAAAGAAAAACAAAACGTAAAAAAACTGATTTATTAGACGATCCCACTAAAACGAATATGAGGTTTGCCAAAAATCAGGAACAGCAAATCAGGGAGGAATCAATGTTTCACGGAAGAAACCACCGAACGCGAATCTTCATTCTTGTGTTCAATCTTCAATGTTCTATTTTTTGCATTTGAATTTGAATATATTGATATTCTGCACCTTTCCGCCTAAAGGCGGCGACAACACCGCCCTCTGCAGCCCACATGTACAAAGATACATACACATAAACAATAAAAACACATAACAGAGGACAATGCATAAAAGAGGAGTCAATCATGCATATTAGGAAACACTTTAAACTTAAAGTCACAGTTACAGTCTTGTTATGCGAGGCTCAAGAAAAACACCAACAACAAGGTGGCAAAAACAAACGTTGATAAGCAGCTGTAGAAGCAACAAATAAAGTAAAATTAAAAACAAATCACGCGACAAAAAAGTCCAAAGCACAAAGCAAAAGTACGGAATAGGCTATCATATTTAATTATGCTATTTTTTTTCAAAATAGTCAAACATAAGCTCGTTCACTATTTTAAAGTAGACAACACAATCCAGTCTCTCGCATTATAGCCGCATACTTCTCCGAGTCGTAGGCCTAGCTCTATGTAATCTCCTGAGCAGCCGCCTGCTCTGGAGTGGCACGCATTCATCGGCGCGTATAAGCCACCGTCGCATTCATCCCAATCATCCCACCCACTTTGCCACAAATCTTTTAAAATAAATCCCCTTTCACATTTAACTCCCTCGATTTTTCCGAGCCGTCCTTTGGGGGTTTCGAATATAAAGTTGTGAACGAAGCCGTGCGCTCCTCATCGCTCGACACCGAGCGGAGACGAGCGCTGATTTGTGAACATAATGGCGGAATAAGTGGATGAGTGGAATCTCTCCCGGGCTGAATAATCGCGCGTCAAGTCGCGGGCGGGGATGAGGGAACGTGAGCCGAGGAGCACGATCGCACGGATGCGTGAATACCAACTACACAAATATAACAAGTGGTGGAATTGTAGAAAATCAGCACTGGGAACTTTTTCACTTCACTGATCAATAGTGTGGAGAAGAATAGCGATATCCGGTGCGATTTGGAAATTTTGTCAAAATTATTTATCCTACATTATACGACTTAACTTATACACGTGAATATATTCTGAGCTGTCGGCAGATCATTAACACATAAGTTTAAACCCGAATTTAAGTTTCATTATCAGTTAAAATAAATTATCCTTAACCCAACCACAAAGTGTACGTCTCTTTTGAATAAAGGTAATCAGTATTGTACGGTAGGTAGGTAGAATCCAACAAATTAAATCCCAGGAAGAACCTTTTTAACGTGGATACCTTAAGGCATTTTTGCTGTGCTGGGAAATCGAATCAGATAACCCTAGCTTAAGAACTCCCAATCCCATTCGGTCTCTCTCGAGAGGCTAATGAAAATATACGACCAACAATAGCCTTATTGTTCATGTAAGACAGTATATTTGTTAATAAATTAACAAGCTTCAAGCCTTTTTGAGGGATAAGTGAAGTGCAACAATAACAAGTATTATTTCGACATTGCAATTCGCAGGGGCCAAGTGTAGTGTGTTGGTTGAGTGTGGTGTGTGTGTGTGTTAGAAAGTAAAGAGAAAGAGAGAAAGAGAGAGAGAGAGGAGAGAGAGAGAGAGAGAGAGAGAGAGAGTACTGAGAGAGTAGTGTGCTTACGAAGTTAGCCGCCAGAGCGCTCGAGATAATGCCTGTTATTTTCAGGCACATTAATATCAATATAATATCGCGGACGGACAATGCCCAGAACAGCACAGCACAGAACCGTATGATGGGGAGAAAGTGTTGTCTGTCCTAATCCCATTACCCAAGGAAGTGGTGTGTCCCTTAGCGGTGCGACGCAGGGATAATTATTGCACAATTCCATTAGGCGGGAGACACGCGGACAAGTGGGAAGACACACTGGCTGGGAGGGCGTCAAACACTTTGTTTTACTCTTGGCTGAACAATTACTCGCGATACTTCACAAGATGCTGATTGCTGAGCGAAGCTCGTGGCAGTCTGGAACAGCAGTAGCGTCGTCATCCGACAGTCAAGTCATAATCGTCACTTACGTTTAAATACTTGTCAATAATGTCATAAATGTTTATGGTTATACCCAGTATCAAAAATTATCCATCTGTATAAACAATATGTTGGTAGAGAATTAACATACATTTTTGTTAATAAAAGGGCAACGATCCCACAACCTCCTAAGCAAATTGACATTCAATGTTTTGCTTTGTTTGGCGTATACTAGAGCTATTAAAGGGGTTTTTACCCGCTAATCTCAAAAATATATTTCATTCATGCACAACTAGTTATGAATTTAGAAAGTAACAGAAAAATTATCGGGTCCACCATGACCCGAAAATAATTTGTCAATTTTGGTAAGTTTTGAGCTAGGTCCCATCGACAAAATTAACCCATAAGAAATAACATGGGGATGCTTTATGCCCCGTGACCTTGGAGGATTTTGATAAAAAAAAATATTGCCCGTTATTCAGCCTTTTCTGTAAATCCGTTATATTTTGTTTTGTAATTTGGGCAAGTGGTTCGGTTAAAATAAGCTGCAAAGGAAAGGTGTGATTTTGGAAGGCATATTTTTTGGATGTTTGAGTGTATATTTGTGCACAGTTTCAAGACACAATGTTATAGTGCCATTTTAGATTAGTACGATGCTCTAGTATCTATGTGGAACCAAAAATAATGGAGGTAAAGCCGATTTAAGAAATTCCCCAAAACCCCAATTTATCGCAATTTTAGGATTGAAAAAACTTAAAAATTCGTGTAAAATTACAGTTACGAGATATAATTTTTTAAACGATCATTTTAGTGTAGTATTATGTAATTGATTAAGTGGTAAAACATATTTTTTGGGGGTAAAAGCCCCTTTTACCAAGAGTTACTTACTAAAATATGACTGTGTACATGTTTTAATATTTGTACAGTTTGGACGAACTGCTCAAGTTTTATAAAAATATATGAACTGATCCTGTCAATCACTTCTTCACAGAAGAAAACCTTGGACAAAAATGTATTAACATTATAATTATAGTTTAATATCTTTGGGGGGACAATTTCAATAAAGTTTAATCCCTTGAATCTAGTACAGATGATTTTATTCTAATTAATCGTTCCACTAATGTTTCATACCAAAAATATAAAAGTTTGCTAGTGAATTTCTGTGGGTTTGTAGGATCTTTCACAGGAATATTAGTTTTCCATATTTTTTATGTTATGCTAAGTCGGCGCGTTTCTTGTACTGCAGCCATAAATCATTGCATCTGATCTGAATACAACTTGGCCTATTTGATAATGAAGGACATCTGTACTCTCCCATCATATCATATTTTCAATATTAATCAAAGATCAATCAGAAAATGCGTAGTTATTTGGGTGTTCTTCACCATTTTGAAAGATTCTTAATTCTAGAAAATTGAAATTATTTTTTGTTTATTCTCTGTAATCAATTAATGGAAAAGTGCTGTAATAGATGCCTTCATTATTCATATTTACACAATTATGTAAAATTACAAATAGATGCGACTAAAATTGTCTGAGAAATTTTAACGCGCGTAAAATGAGCATGCCTGCCTCCTCTTAGAACTACTTGTTTTTTATAAGGGCGTTTTCATTGAAGTTTTATACTCGATTAATAATGTAAATTAAAGTATAATATATGAATAAAAAACATGTCCCGTACTTTAATATTATACCTAAATTGTGTGGTGGAATTGCAATATATGGAAGTGTTTGATAAAATCGTCAATGTGCTAAATATAGACATAACTAAATAAAGACATAACTAGTTTATTTACAGCTCCTTGCTACCTCGTATATCTACATTCGAGGTTGTATACAAGGTAGGCCAGCCCTGCAATCACCCTACCTGACTGCTCTGTGCTTGCGTGTACGGGGGTGGTCTGGCGAGGGAGGCAATCTGGGAAATTAGGCTCGTGGCTAATTTGAGTGGCTGTGTGGGGCGGGGGGGGGGGGGGGGGGGGGGTCTCCAGGCGTCGCTCGGCCAGATGTGGCCTGGATCACAGCAATGGAGGCAAACAACAAGCCGCTATTGTGTCACAGTCGTCATCAAGACAAATAACTAGCGATAAGTTATCGCCTTGGTAGACGCACTACTCGATTACAACATCGAGGGCTATGTGTGTAGTTTAAACCACACCCTCACAATCATAGGCAATTCACAATCATAGCCATCATCCATAGTAATGATTTTATGCAAGACGTAAATCATAAAAAAGTCGATTAGTATAAGAATTACGATACCATTTTATTTTTTACGAAATTATATTTAAATTATTTAAAAAGAATTTCGTAAAAATTAATAACAATAATAATAATAATAATATTATATTATATTATTATTATTATTATTAAATAGATTGATAGGTTGACATTATGCACTATATTATGTTTTGTATAAAAGCTCAGATATCATTGTCGAGCTTGATAACATTGAGACGAAAAGTGTTAAAATCATGTGAAAGAAGGCACAACAATGTGAGACAGCGTAGAACGCTGAGAAAACAACTATATGTACTTAGGTATGCACCTATGTACTTACAGTTAGGAAGATTATTTTCTAATCAATATACATGTACCACATAAAAGTACTGTGTTCGACTACTTTAGTTACTCACTAGACACAGCCAAACTATCAATGCTCATTATTTGCTCACTAACCCGGCACCTCCACCACTTTCCACGAATAAAAAAATATATTTCTTCATGTTAGTTCAAAACTGCTTCGAAAATGGTTGTCCACCCTTAAAAAAAAACACATGTTCTGATGGCGTTCATTTCTCTCCACACTTACTGATCTAGAACATGTCGAAGATGTTCAAACGGATCGGAAGTGAAAAGATGAGTGGATAAAACAGAGTGAAATGTACTTGACAATTTGACTTACCAAGTATGACAATAAGGTTATGTGATACGATTTATGGTATAAATGTATACTGAGGATTCACCTGTTTTATTCATATGAAACCATTATCAGCCATAAATCGCAAGGAAATTGCGTTTTTACGTTATTTGCGTTTTCAATTTAAATTCTGTGTGAACTCGAATAGTCACTTTTGCTTATAAGCGTTCATCTGTGGAGGCGTGGTAAAGCTCAGAAAATACGTGTTTTATTTTATCCAATCTAAATCCAAACTTCACGTACTATGACACTTTTGCGCCGTGTTCCGAGTTGTTTTAAACAGGACAAATAAATGAACCTTATGTTTCTTCCATCGGACCCGGCACCTCCACCAAATGTCTAACCACTATAAACTAATGTGATATTGTCCTCTGTAAAACAGTTCTTTGAAAATAATACACGTTAAATAATTAAAAAATACAAACAAATATAAATAAATAAAGAGGGTGTACGGAAAATAAATAATGGCTAAATTTCGTACAATAATAACCAGTTGGTTTGCATTTCTCATCTACAATGATGTGCCGTTCACGAACATTTATATTTTTTAGCTATAAATCATTATCTAAAATTCTGTACAACAAAAAAGTGAAATTTTCATTTAAAAAAATCGACAAGAAATCATTGTTGTGAATTACCCTCAATATATTCACACGTTGTTCTCAATAAGCGCAATATCCTCCTATAAGTGTTTTAAAAGTGTTTAATGATAGTATGAGAAAATGTTATTGAAGTTCTTGTCTCATTATTATCTCCACCTTAAATAAAAGAACGACTTACTATCCAAACAGTATCCGTAGACATTATTAAATTGGACATGAAACATCAATATCAAAGGGTGCCCAAAATGGTGTAGATTTTAATGCTCTTGCCCTTTGGTATGTAAAAACTCAAAGAACTTATATGTTGTTTTGGAATTAAATTCTCTAATTTAAGTGTTGTTTATTAGTTTGGTATACTAGTCTTAGTCGAAGATAGGCTAGTAATTATCGTGAGTGAGGCTCGGTTTGTTTATTAATTGTTAAAGCTGTGGGGAACATAACGTCCGTTGGTGAGTATAGCTAACGGTGTCGGTTGGCAGCGTCATGTGCGTCATAGGCCATACCTGATGCCTATCGCCTGCACTCGTTACCTGGGGCTCAACGTCTACTCCATAGCCAAACAATGCCCAGTGAAAATAATTGATAAGCGTCGCCGGCAGAAGGGGTTGGTGCGGGGGCGTGGGCGTGGCACGGCAGGGGGTGGTTGGCTGGGGGAGGGGTGAAAGGTCGATAGGTCATTCGTTACTGAGACACACGCGTGCGAGATCTCGATTCTGATTGGTCGTTGGCTTCCTTCGTGATAACCTTTGACCCCTCCCACGCAACGACGACGTGACATTGAGTCGTGATCAATACCCACGCATTCGGTACCTACCAAGGGGTGTCGCTTCGGAGTTCTAAGCCACTCCGCTTGTGTGGATAATAAGTCATGAAGCTGGTCCATTTGTTTGACAAGTAATCCAATTGAGAAGTCGCTTTAGTTATTAAGAACGGGCCCGGAAGTGAAACAGATGTTGGTGGCACGTTAACAAATAAGGGGCACAACAATCGCACGACATGATAGTGAGCTCGTACCCGCGCCGGATGCCGCACACGGTTGTGATGCAGTCACAACAATTGTGCGACACTCAAACACAACACGAACCTCGATTAGTCTTATGAAACGGAATCGAGCAGGAATCTGGAATTATTCATGTTATGTTGGGTTTGAGTTTGACTACTGGAGCACAAATAAAACGACCCGTAATCAGTCCTAGCATGCACCATGTAATTACATTCAAACCATAACACACTTATTTCATTTTGCATATAAACACACTTCCCATAACACTAAAGCGGCATTGAGTTAAAAGATCTTTGGATAAGACGGAATCAGTTTAACACCTCTTGTTCGTGGAAGTCATGAAATGATTGACTTACGCTTAATTCTGTGCAAATTGTTGTGGCCTACAGGGTTGGCTTGGTCGCTTTAGTTTACTGTTCCCCACTGAAAATCAGTTATATTACTGAGTGCATGGGTAAACTCTAAGTACTGATTTTTTTTTTTATTATTATTATTATTATTATTTATTATTATTTATGATACAATGATAGGCGAATCTCCGTTGCATTCGTTTCATTATTATTTATGATACAATGATAAGCGAATCTCCGTTGCATTCGTTTCAAATATACACAGTTTTAATTTTTCTCTAGTCTTTCGATTATTTTTATTGAATAAACCTACATTATTTGTTCGCACAATTTGCTACATTTAAGTACAAATAAAATGTGTAGCATTGTAGTTGGAAATCATCTTTAAACAGATCCTGCAAGTCGATTCAGATTTTATTTGCTGAAGAGACGCCCACAATCAGGTGTCTAGATTTAGTTTATTATGTCTTTATCTTATTCCAAGGAAGCACAGGAATAATATAATGGTAATGGTAATGAAAAATTATATATAAACCAGGAAAACGCTAAAGTCCAGCCGCGTTGATGGGTGAGCTTTTTAAAGTTTAGTTTGATGCGTGGGATATCTTTACTTTTGCAAGTGCTTTGTTTTGCTGCCTACGCATTGTAGGTGATTGTTGTCAAGTTTCTATTGTTTCTTGTCAATTGGTATTATTTCCGTAAAAAACTTACATTTAAAATTTTATTTCTATGGATTCTGGTTAACTTTTTCATTTTTTCTTTCAAAAGGTAAACATCACTATAACCTTATGTCCATGTATAATATGAACGTTAAACCCCACCCGTTTGGCAGAATTGCCCAAATGCACGAAAATATCGCACAAAAAATCAAGACTTATATTAAAGTTTTTTCTATGGTCCTGCTAACTTTTTCAATTTTTTTCTTTCAAAAGGACTACATTCCATACCTTAATGTCCATGTATAATATAACGTTGTAGCCCCACCTTTGGTCAAATCGGCCAAATGGCACGAAATATCGCAAATAAATCGAAAAAATCGTAAGTACGATTCAGAGAAATATTTCTTGCGTATGTACCCCAAAACAATAAGTTCTAAGTTCAGAGATTTGAAGGTCCCGTCAATTTTCATCAAGATCGGATATGCCGTTTGCCCGTAGAGAGCGAACAAACAGACAAAAAAACAAACAAAAAAAAACAAACAAAAAACACCCGAGCTAAATTTTTTGGGGGTCAGTGAAATTGAAGTCATCGCTTCGCTCATCCAATAATGGATTTTAAATTAACTAGCCAAAATCACGTGTAAATGTTAAAATTTCTTAACCTTACTTTTTACGACCTTTATCTAAAAAATGTGGAATTTACATTTTACTAAAAATGTGTTAGATGTTACTATACAAAATGAGATGTTATACTACTGGTTGAATGGTACATCCCCATCTAATAAAGACGACGGTTACCTCTCTAGTTATTTATTTTCACCTCCAAACACGTCTTCCCCGTGGTTGCAGAAGTCCACATCTCCATCTCGATTCACCTTATTGCATCATTGTGAGCAGCCAAGCTTCATTAAACAACCGGAGAAACTCTGTCGCAAGGTATAGTAAGTCCTTTGCTACAGCATCTCCACTTAGTTGTTTGACTTAGTAATTACAATATCCTTGTCATAACTTACGGGTTACACTTACTTAGCGAAGCTACGCTCTCCGTGAAATCTACCCTTAGATCAAACAACGATCTCCCTGATTAATGACATTATTTAATGGGACCTTGTAAACGAAGCCTTGCTCGCTAATGCAGGTTTGCGGTGGAGAGTAACACAGCTGTTTAGAAGGCAAACACAGTGGGGTGAAGACCAAGAGTGGGGGACACGCGTTTGTCACCACAGAGTTCAAACGGTCCAGCAACGAATAAGGTTTCTTTGTGTGATATTCGCATATATCGTAGTAATTACTCAGTTCAAATTTGAAAAAGTACAAACAACTTGTATGTAATTGATACTTTACACAAGGATATTGGTGTCGTTTGTTGTGCGTGAGTTTGATTTTACAAAGTGACAATGTTCACACAAACGAGCTCTAGTTACGTGCACCATGAATATATCCTATCCTTTGGATACAATAAATATTTATTAGTTGTAATTTTTGTCCAAAATTAATTCAATGGTAGCTCGGTGTTGGTATTGAAAGGTAATTTAACACTTCTTCGAAAACAGTCTCAGGTGTGTGATACTGATAAGGTAAGGTATGCAATGTGTTGCCGATCCATGTCTCAGCCATCAACGTCAATCCTGCTTCAAAGGTGTTTCCAAAATATTGCTCAGTCAATGTGTGAATGCTGGGATTGTGTCCTGTCCTATAAACTTTAATCGACTGAAAAGGGCGTCCCAAAAAATGTGTTTTAAAACACAATTTGGCTCCATAACAATTCAATCTTCATTTTACAAAATAATCAATAAAATTAATATCGACGAAGGACACGGAAATAAAAGTCATTCAGCGTGTCCCCTGGTTTGGTGGAGGCGCCGGGTCTAGATAAATGTTCCCTTTAAGTAATGCTAGCCCCGCACCCTGACCCATAGGGTCACCAAAAACATTCTGTGTCATCCCTGTTAAAAGGCAATATCAACAAAAACGCTTGATAATTGAAGGTCATGTTCGGTTTTTGTCTTGAGGCGTTACTCCCAGACAAACGGACAGAAAAGTGATGCATTTAGAGTAGCTCCGATCCCTAATAGTACCTAAACTGGAACCATGAGGTGACGCAAATGTGGTTGGCCAGTAGCTCCCTTAAATATTTCATTAATCTTTTTCAACAGATGAGACAGTACTCTTCTGGTACACGATTACGCTTCAAATATTTTAAACGAAAGATTTAACAAGGGATTCCCCGAATGAAAAGTAAAGTAACCTTACAACTCTTCACGAGGCATAAAATAAGAAAGTCCCAATGTTTCACCTCGCCTCTCTCCTCCGAGATTTGCTTAGTGCCCGATACCCCCCCCCCCTTGCGCCCCCAGGTCCCCAGGTCCCCGGGGCCCCCGGCCCACCGGAGCGCACCGAGCGGGATCTTCGACTGTCAACTCAATCAAGTCACTTAATTAGAGGGAGGCTTGCACTCACTCACTCACGCCCCGAAGCCCGACCAATACTCGGCAAATATTTGACTTAGTTCTCCGAGGACACGCCAGGCGCGCTGCTAAACCGTGACCTCACATCGAGGGGCTTCTCACTGTCAGCGAAGCCGGATAACTGGGGTGTCATTGTCCGGCCTTACACGGTGCAAGACCTCGCAAGTACGCACACATTGAAATCTAGACCTTGGAATATTCCAGATTCTGTATATTAGGTCTATGAGCGAGAAATGCAGATTTAATGAAAAATTAGATAGAGATAATATAGAGCTTTCAACTAAATGCTGAATTATTTTCACCACCATTTCACCGCTTTTGGGCATAATTAAAGCAAAAATTTACTTTTATTTCAACCCCAAATACCTGCCTTTGTCTATGGACAAGATATCGTAGGAGTATTCCTTGAATTAATTAAGCCTTTGCTTTATTACTGAAAGATGCATTGCTAAACCTCCTAGCCATTAGTGTCAGTGGTGATAAACAAGCAAAGTATAGGCCTAATGTCTGACTTAATTGTTCCAGCGTATCTGAAGTTTATTCAGCCCCTGGCTGCTAGATCTCAAATCTACCATGACAGTGGCCTTGTGCCATGTATAAGTACTACTTATTACATGCCAAAACAAGAAGTTGGTACACTTTGAATTGCGTTGATAAGCGGCGGGAGTTTAAAGACCATGGAAGTTACAAGTTCGAAGAAGAATCAAAAGAGATTACGATGAAAAGTAGGCACAATAATGAGAGATGAAATATTACACCAACATTTGCTTTAGACTTGAGGCTCATTGAGGACACCGGTCACCTTTACCTCACTAACATTAGTCACGTATCTTATCAGATAACATGTATTGCTGTCGGTAATTACATGATGGGCACTCGATCTCTCTTCGTCTTATGTTTTTTAATCCTTGTCCGTCATATCGTTTTGTTTTTAGAAACAATTAAAGACAATGCAGGTGTAATCACGACGTATACTCTGAGTCAAGCGCAGGCCGGTTCCACGCAGTCTGAGGCACAAAGCCCTCCGCCCTGGCACTAACTAATGACCCTCTCGTTGACTAATGACTTGCTCTGCTCATGCGCAATATGGCCGCAGCGTCAGCTCTTAATTAAACATCTATTGTGAAGGCGAGGCTAATTCATTACATTCTTACCGCCTAACCTCGAGTAATGCGGCCTTTTTGTTTTCTTACGATTATCACAACCCTCGAACTAATTATTTTAGTTTGAGTTTTGACCAAGGCTATTTTTCAATGTCAATAATGAAATTAAATAGCTGGTGTTTTGGACTGGAGCGCCATCCCCCTCAATTACTTCCAACGCCCGTGTTTGCCGTGTGATGCCACGGGTTTAGCAAGGCTCTTCGCTATCAGAAAACATTTTCCGATCATGAAGTATTTAAATAATTTTAGTATAACTTACACAAAGTTTAAGTTTAACACATTTAAATTTTGAATTTAACTTATTCCATTTTATAGAAATCAACCCAGAAATTAAAAAATCCATCCCAGCGGGAATTGATTTTTGATTTTTTAGAATTTTTTTTAGAAAAGATTAATGAAATAATGAGAAATAACTTATTCCACCCACAATAATTTAAAACACAGTACATTTTTGGAGCATATTGTGTTTTAAATTATTTTATGAAGAATGAGTTAGTTTCAACAAAGAAATGTGCAACAATACAGTTTTTTTAATTTTAATTAATTATACATTACAATTATTAATCCCAAGTTGGCTCCCTGTATGGTAAGACAAGGTAGAAGTGAATTCGAATGTAACTTCTTTTAGTATCACATTTGAAAGGCTTATTTTATTTCTTTACAGTATGATCAATACTAAAGTATTGGGTTTAATGTAACTTTGTATCTTTTCTATCAAGATTTGAAATCGGGTGTAAATATGAGATGAAGTGAATAAATGAACAAAATTTATTATTATTAATATCCTGAAATCCAATTTTAGATTTCTCTTCTATTGGATGGAGGTTATAAATGGTTATAACTCATCATCACTTAAATTCTTTTCCGAGCGTTTCGGCTTACGACTTTATGTTTTGAAAAGTAATTGAAAGTGATGCCTGCATATTCTCGTAAACTGTCTACATCGTTCAGAAGTGGAATCTTCAGTTCAGCCACGCACAGTTTTATAAACTCCTCGGTAATCAAATGAAAGCAGTGAATCTGATGAGATTTACTGCTGGCTGTCAGCGCTAATCCCGCTCATAAGTGAGTTTCAAGCCCCATGTCTTTGTGTCATTGCGCCAAATCGAGCGGCGGTGAGCAGCGCACTGCCTCTAGGATCATTGCGGGGGGAGGGATTACACACGACGCTGAACAAGGGGGTGGGGGTGCACTTGCAGGAGAGTCAGAAGCAAGAAGCACTCGCTGTACTCTCATGTGAGACAAGGCGTTGTTGGGAGTGGCAACAATGCGATGACGTCGGGAAGCGCAGACAAATGCAAACTAAAACTTATTCTATTCTATTCGTATAGGAGGTATAGTAACAAAAATACTCGCGACACTTTATTGCAAGCTCTTACCCAATGGCCACTTTTGTTGTGTTACGTTTCCACAAATTGGTTTTGTAGATTTTGAATTGGGGCACCTTCAGAAATGATCGGGAATTTGCAAGCTATAATTTTTATTTCCAAAGAAAGAAAAAATTGTGAATAATGAGTATGTTTACGATTTTCTTTGAATGTGAATGTTTCTGCATGCAAGTTTCCAATAATTATATGCAAATATAGAAGTATATGTTCAAAACCTGCCAAACCAATCAGAAGTCTCTCTCGTTACTTTGTGCATAGAAATCAGGAGTAAACCGACAGGAAAAACTTCAGTCATTCGTCGTTTCATTTCATGCAAAGAGAGCCCGCTTCTATAGGAGGATACCCCACTTCGCAGGCCCGAGTGTATTCATGCCTCTGATAAAAACCCGTACGAGGTATACACATTGAATGAGCCGAGAGGAAAATATAAAAGCGTGCAGATATTTCCCTGTTTGCACGGGGACTATAGAGCTTTGACGTGCAGGCGAACCGCTTTGCCGTGTTCATAATTAAAAAATGTATGTTGACGGAGATCTAGTCGCTTTGTGGGATGTTCTTTGATGTCGTAGTGAGCCCGGTCAGCGTTGATCCAGCTAAAGCCGCCGCGCGCGTACTGATCATGTAAGAGGCCTACCCTACCACCAGGAGGCACCTCATCTCATGTGGCTGGAGAGATATAATCTGCTAGCTTGCTCTATGACGTTTTATTGATTACAGGGGCATATTAATCGTGTAGTTAGTAGATTCTACTTTAAAAGATTTGTTTATTATTCGTTATCGTTTCAATTCATTCATAATTTATTTATGATTGGATGTAATTCTTGTCTTGAGGCAAAAGAATTGGCAGCAGAGAAAAAATTAAAGGTGTATTAGTATTATAAAATACATTGCGGTTATGGTGATGGCACTTCAAATAATATTCAATTAATAATCATTCTGGAAAATTTCACAATCTTAACATGAAAATGGTATGGTGATGAATATTTTATAGTTTCCAAAAAAGCTACCCTGGGTTTTGAATTATTGATTATATTTAATAATTTTCGAGCTAAAGTAAAAACGACTTTGAGTTTAGTTATAAAGATTACAAAGATTAGATTACAAATTGTCACTACACCACAACGTATATCCCGTGATCCTGTCGATTTGTAATTTCATTCAATTAATTGTAATCTTTGCTACTTAATCCACCTCCCTGAGTCTGATCATCTCTTCAATCTATTACAATCTAGTTCTACCTTTAATTTTTTGCTGCGATTGCCACATCAGTTTTCAAAGTTAATCGTATCACTGGCAGATTTTTACTATACCAACTAGAGCTAATTTAAAGATTCGCCGAAAGGTTTGTATTTTTTTGTACAACAGGATACCTGGTAAGAAACCATGTTGGAATGGAATGGTTGATCGTTAGCTCATTAAGATGATAGTAATTACATTGAAATAGTTCATATTTGATTATGTTAACATTAAAATTGTTAGTGTGGGACACGAAGATCGCTCAATTGGCCAAATTCGGTAAACGTTTCAAAAGTTTGTTTACGTTTTTTGAATACGAAACTCTCTGCGTTTGAACACAACAATCCAATTACGATCTAATATTATTGAGATCCACACAAATTTCACTGTTATAGTTCACTTCAAAGGATATAACTTCCAAATAACTCAAACAATTAATCCTCGTCGAATCAAACTGGCGAGATGGCATCAAAAACTTTAAGTAATTTCAATTTTGGTAATGGTAACTTGCGGTTTGTTAGGAGGATATGACTTGAAAACATTCGTTTCGCTTTGATCGTGCTTTCTAAAGGAAGCGGATGGCTTTCAAAGTAAATGAAAAGATATTAAAAACTTAGATAATAAGTGTTCTTGAGGGAAGGGATTAAGCGAATATTTTGATTTAAGAGGGATTACAAAGAGCTTGGAAAGAATTGCTCAGTCGTAATAACACAGTTGAAAGAAGATGTGAACTGAAAATGATTCAAAATGGATTTTACTGTGAATCCAAACCAGATACTTACATAACAGATTAATTAAATGACTATTGACGTAGGCAACAATCTTATAGTGGATCTCTTATTTTGCTTTTAAGAACTGGATATAAATTATTCAGCTTCCGACGTTTATAATATTTTGTAACATTTCCATAAGAATAATTTTATTTAAAAATTGTTTGTAGAGTTATATATGCAATCCAGGCCATTGTATGCATCAGTATATGCTTGCTATACTACAAACGAGCAACCCTTGAATCATAAAGCAGCCATTACCCATTTTATTACCGTGGCAACAGGCTACTTAAATCCTCCTCAGGTCTTTGCATGTAAAATTAAATTCCCTCAACCAGATCCCCGATGAAATATGAAAATATCAGCTGCACACATGGGCTCCCGTAACAACGTAACGGCGCGCCCTCTCCCGAGTCCCGTGGGATACAAAGGCCGTGGCATTTCGCTCCTGCACACATTTGTGCACATATCGCTCCCAGGCCTCATAAAAGTTCAAACACTAATTCCCGAGCAACAGGGAGAAAGGTCGTGCATGACGTAACGCAATGGAATCAATCGAGCCATTCAATAGGCCACAGCAAATAAACCAAGACAACATGGCATTATCTTCCACAATCCACACGACAAACATTTCACGTCTTATTGAAAGTGATATTTCTAATAAGCTTTTTACCAACGGAAATTTATCCTGATGCTATAGAGTTGCCCGTCATCATGTGTATTGGTTTTTTGATTTCTGGGTAGATTTGTGTATATGAAGACTTCAAAGTTATGTTGTTGAAATTCAATAAAGAATATAAATGTCTTATTGATCATATCAACTAGTTAAACATGTTCAAAAATTCTTACGTTAAAAACAATGATGAGAGCAAAATATGCAATACAAAACAAAGAGGACCCATTAAACATTCAGTACTTGTAACTTTCTAAAACCGACAATTCTCCACATTTCTGTTGAGTGTTGAAAAACGTTCCAGTTTTTAAATAATATACCAAACTATGTCTTCTTTAGAACAAGAGAGCAACGTAAAGTTATCCATACTTGAAACCATTGAGAAAGATCCAACGCTGACTCACATTCTGAACTTATGGAAATACCGGATTCAATTCCAATGGTGACCAACCACTAAGAATTTTATAATAAACCCCTATTCCCCCCTGGAAAGACACAGTAATTGAATGAACGAGATACCGCTGATATTATGCGAGGACTCTCGAATGCCATACCAATGAGGGCTATAAATTAGCTTGGCCCTCTGTAATGAAATTCTTGACCGTCCCCCCCCCCTTGCCCCCCATATACAACCGCCAGGTCATGGGTTGTCCCTGGAGACCACCATGTTACATTCACAGGGAAGTCACATAGATAAACAACAGGGTAATAATGCTGGTCGTACAACACTGCTATGTATGGTCTACCTCAACGGGGAAGTTGTGTGAACGTAGACAAAATTGCCCAAATCAGGTCAGTATAAACATTTATATACCAGTATATAACTTATAGTCCTGTAGAGACGTCACTATGGGTGCTAGTATTTTAAATAATACACTTCAGAAGACAAATTTTGTTCATTTTTATTACATAAATAAAGTATATATAAACAATTTACTTGCATCAACTTCTATCAGTTCATTCATATTCTCTTCTTTAAATTTTATATTATACTCATATTTCATCATACTCATCATATTCATAGATCGTATTGTTGTTAATAATTTTCACCAGGAATACTCATTGTTTAATAATCATTAAAATCTAGAAGTTCCAAGCTTTCAATCGAAATCAAATACGTTGTTCGATAAAATCAAGGCAAATTGCAAGACCCGGCACCTCCACCAAAACCAGGATTGTAAATTATTGTAAGACACCAATGTCCACTATTATACAGAAAATATTATACAATTATACTTTTAGCAAAGTAATCTTAGTAAATGTTTAAACAAAAATTAGAATACGCCATAAGGACCACTATCAAAGCACGATACAGTTACGGGATGTGATGAACTGTATAACAGCTGTTCTGAAAATAATTTTTGGATGAGCGTAGCGAGCGAAGCAAAGATTACATTTCACAACACTGGAGAAAAAAATCCGGAATGTTTTTTTTTTTTCTTTCTTTCTTTTTTTTTGTATTTTTGGTGTGTCTGTGAACACGTTTTCCGGCTAAACCAATACTCCAATTGCAATGAAATTTTATGTAGGTCTGTGAAATCTCTGAACAAAGAACTGCACGGGGGGAAAAATCGATCAAAAAATTATTTCTCATGAAAATCGCAATTTTACGTTTTTTTCGATTTTTAAAAAAATTCTCGACTTATAACATCTACATGCTTTCTCCGATTGTAATGATTTTTCACAGAACCTTAATTTTATGAATTAATATATTCGTGTGAAATTTGAGCGCAATCGAAAAATCATTTCTTATGATAATCGCAATTTTACGATTTTTTTTCAATTTTTAACATTTCTTCGACGAATAAAACCTACATGCTTTATCCGATTGTAATGATTTTTTCACAGAACTTTAATTTAATGAGTTAATATATTCATGCGAAATTTGAGCGTATCGAAAAATGATATATTAAAAAAATCACAATTTTACGCTTTTTTCGTTTAAAAAATTTCGCTCATCCATCCAACGCGGCGGGACTTAAGCGTTTGCCCAGTATAATTTATATCATCTTAAACTTATTAATATGTGGAGACAGAAAGTAAAATGATTGTGTTTTGAACTGAGTTGTTGGGTTGTAGGTACCTGTCTTTGTCAAGGCGAGAGGATCATCGTACCCAGATGTTCGTGGTAACTCAACGGTTCTCACATCGTTGTCACACCCAAGTACATCGTACGTTTGATGGAGAAGATGGATTGCTGCGGTTACCCCCCTGGGTGACTTGAGTCTGCTTCAATTTCCCGCGTGTCAAAGCCGAGGCCTGACCTTGACTGTTCGCGTCAAGGTCAAGTGCGCAATGACTTCAATCGGGGCTGCTACACTAGCTCCTTCATGACACTCATCTTCGATACCCATCTTAAGATGTTTTTATTGGGGAAAATGTTAAAATTTGAACAAATAATAATAATAATATGGAAATTAAAAATTAAAATTAAACTAAATAAAACTACATAATATGCAGCTGACCATTGAGTGATGATTGTGTTGACAATGATCTCAGATAGGTTATAAGTCGTTGCCTATTTAATTACATTCGAATTCATTTAATTTACCGTTGTTTAATTTAACGTTCTTACGAATATTATAGTATTATAAGTATTTAAAGACAAATGATAATATAATCCACAGTTTTCTTGTTTTATTATATTAGTACTAGATATGCAACTTCAGTTTAAGAGCAATCACGTAATTAAATACACACTAAATTCAATTTTCAGATTAAAAGAACGATAAAATGTAAAACAAAAGTTTAAAAAATAGTATGGTTCAAATGGTTTTAGGTAAAAACACATTCAACGATGATTAAATTTATCTCTACCGTCATCCAAGAGAGGTGAACGTCTAGCAAGTATCGTTTGCACCAGCCCTGTTTTGATTTACCGCCCGTAGAATCGCCTGTCAATCCGTGTCTGTTAGATTAATGACGCGTATTATTTGAGGTGGCTGTGGCCGGTTAGTTCATTACTCGCCCGCCACGGGCGGAGCTCTCACACCTCGAGATATCGAGCCAACTATAGCTACAGATCGGGAGGATAGACCACACACCTTTGCCCACGGTACACCTGTTTACTCTTCGGGGTCATAACAGACGAGCTAAACTGACTCCTTTTTAAAAAAATCCAACGCAATTTGGAAAAAATTAAGTAATATTACATTTTTGGAAGATACTAATTGAGGTGTTCAGAAGCGAATTGGACCAACCCTAATTTTTTTAACTGAAGTGCATTTCTGTATTACCTACATTCAAATATATTTTAAGAATTGAAACAAAGCAATGGACCAATGTATCAACTTTTTGTTGGACCAACCAACATCAATTAACCCAGAATACACAAAGAAAAAAAAATTGTTTAAGACGCAAAAAGTATGATCGTTTAAAAAATGTTATTTGTGATATTTTTAGTGATATTTTAAGTTCAGATGTAACAATAGGTTACATTTCAGTATATGAATAAATTTCAACTTAAACTCAAATTATCTACAGAAAGAATTGTGTGGGTTGGTCCATTTTGCTTTTAAACCCCTCAAATCAATTCGGGTCTCGGAATTTGTTATGATATTCTGTATGACTTCTCTTAGAGAACATATAGAGGGAAATTAATAAAATAATCCTGCATGTTTAGGACATGGGACTAATCTGGGAAGCTACTTAACCTTTATATTATAAACGACTACGACTTTACCAGCGATCTCGATTGCGACATGATGCATGTGAAGAAGGACAAAACAAGACTCCATGCGTTATTCTGTACTAGATTTCACACCCCTTTCTTCCATTCGACCAGGACCTGCATCTCGACCGTATGAGCTAACGCGAACAACAAACATTCATTCATATAATCATCAAACTTTGGATTGTTTTCATTCGTTGTGTAACTAGAACGTGTCTGTTTTTCATTAGTATGATTACGATTCATAGGTTGGTACCAGTCAAACAATACGTCCGTGTTATTTGGACAGGACATCCACTTACTTCTCTAAATGGGATTTAATTGAAACGCGGGCATGTAATTGCAAAGTGGTGTAATTAGGGTATTAGGATCCCGGCGGCGTTTGCCCCGCGCGTCTGCAATATGTAATGAGACTTAGCGGGGGATAAACCCGCTCAGGGCCGTACCCTTTAGATAGCAGATAGCAGATAGTGAGGAGGAAAACACCTGGCGGGGATTCCCACACTAACACCAAGCTGAACACTGTGGGTGGGTGACACCACTACCATACGGCGAAACGACAATGTACAAACTGAGGGAATTAAAATTTAAAAAAAGAAAAACGGTTAAGTTAGGTGCACATTTATACATTAAAAAAATACATTATTGGACATTGAGGGTTTATTTTGGATAATTTGTCCATTCCCTTTCAGAGTCATATAAAAATGTGCCTACAGACACTATTGAGTTCTAGGCGTTCGTCATATAATGTATAAAATACTCTTTTGTAATGGAATGAACATAAAATGTCTTATTTTACCGACTCTAATGAAAGAATGAGCACTGTGTACTGTGCAGTGCGCATGGTTTCTTTAAATATTCCGAAAGTTACTGGCAAAGGTATGATGAAATACTACATTAATAAACCATTAGATTAACTCGTTCGAGCTACATTCACTTTAACTGTTTCCCCATCCCATTTTGGGATTGGATTTTGTAATAATTATCTGCATTCTGCACCAAATAAACTTGTTTATGTTTAATAAATTCTTATTATTTCTTATTATATATTTAGATGAATGAATTTATAAATTCAGGGAGTCTTTTGGACGCATCTAAGATCAAAATATAAATCATGCTGATTGATTCAACACTTTCCGATGCCCTGCCACAAAACGGTTTCAAGGAGATTTATCAAAGTAAAAACCTTTTGAAGGCATGAATGCGACAGCCAGCGGTTCCTTATTTCGGCTAAATACTTTAATAGAGCGAAAAATATTGATACTGACAAAAACAATATTTTACCACGGTTCTTATAAAAGCTGCAGTCGTTACTATCGTTCACGCTCGAGCGTATTATATACAGGCGGCTGTGGCGGTTCAAAGCGGTTGGATGGCAAAGAGAGAACACTCGTGCAAGATCGATGATCCGTCATCAGTCATCGGCTGGGATTCGAAACATTCCGATGTGACCGTGTGTGCTGGGTGGGGAGAAATCTTGGAGGAGAAGGCGTGAGAAAATGTGTAAACATTGGGTTGAAAATAAATTGACGACATTTCAATAAGACAGTCAAACAAACGTCAAAGTAAAATATTTAAATACAAGAGTAATCGAAATTCAACTTTAAAGCGTGGTGGAATTTGATGCTTAATTTAAAAATAAGATCCCAAAATACCAGGCATTGAGTTATAATTTTGCTGGTTGCAAATCTTATTAACCTGAATGTACTAAATTAATTACACAATGTTTTAAACATAAACTAAGGTAATTTTTAATTCATAAAAAAAAACACAATTTAAAGAATGACCTTGGTAATGTTTAAATAATTGTGTAATTTTAATTGCAGCACACCATGTAAAGAATGTAAAGCCACTCTTCGCCCTTGCAATACAGGAACATTTACAAGTCAATCTGTGGAGGTCCCCTGTCCTTTGTTCCAGCAGTAAACCTTCATTACCTCACTTGTGCTTAGTCCGCTCAAGGCACAGCGCGCTTCTTGGATCTGCCAATCAAGGATGCGTGAGTGATTACACGCACAATCAGACTCGGTGCTGAGATCACTCGTTGCCGAGGTGTTGATGAGAAGCTAGATCTTTGCAGGTGGAGACATTAGTAGCAGTAAGACAGCCTTTTACGCGCAACGAGGTGAGGCGAGACGATCAGTTAGGGGTCTAAGACAGAATAGGGGAAATGGAAAAACTCAAATTCAGTTCTAATTATAAACAAATTGTAACGAAATCTCTAGAAACGTACGTTTCCTCGTGTCACGGAGAAATAGATTCCAAATCTCATACAACTTTGATTCCGTTAAGTTTTAGTTGTTATTTTAGTTCATTAATGTATGACATATATTTTCAAATTGAAATACATTGAAAGATACCATAACATTCTATCGGAAAGATGTAGTATTTAAAAATACGATTTGAGTGTTTTAGGGTGGTATACAATTTAAACAAGATTGTATCATTGTATGTACGATATACTTAAAATATTATTCGTATTTTTATTTTGCGCTCAAAAACAAATAACAACTAGCTTCTAAAGATATTTAAAATAAAAATGTTAGTTGGAGGCATACCAATATTGGTGTAGCTGGCATTCTTTAGTTGACTAAAGAAGTAAATAATGTTTGATGTAGGTGAAAGAAAATGCCCAAGTGCTATTTTACAAGACACAACAATAGTATTCGCTTTTTGAAAAAGGAAAATCTGGGACGTAACTTTCAGACTGGAATTCCGAAGACCAGTAACGAACTGCCGCCATCCCAAATCAAATACCTTCACATATAACTTGTGAGCCGTAACTTCATCAGAGTTGGAAGAGATTATTAGTATTGTCAAACAAGGACGCGTTGAAAAGCGTTAAAATATCTATTCCATGACAATTCATTGTCTCCCTGTTATAATGAGGGCTCAATTAAGTAAGTTGAAATTATTATTAATAACCACTTCCTCAGCAGCTGAACGATGAACAAACAAATAAAACTATTTCCATTCAAAACTGGAAACGATTAATTTGGAACTGTCCCCGGAAACGCACCCAGATAAGCGCACCCCAAGACAATACACCGCCGTCCATTTATGAATGGAATCAAATCAAAGACTCCACATGCAACTAATAAAGAGGGTAATTTGAATCGGTTCGCACCTGCTCGGAGTCGCTATCAGACCGGATGTGCGGTCACCGGAACTACGGATCCCGGAAGTTGTGATTTACTACGTGAGTCGCGCGTAAGGATGTGACCTGTTAAATCTCGGAGCACACCTTGCAATGGAAATCAACTGTGTTCCACCTAACCGACCGAATCGTACCGGCGTGCATGAAGTGGAGTGTGGGAGTTGTGAGTGGGGCACCTGGATTACTACTGACCTCGGACTGCGGGGGAGGAAGTGTAGCGCGGAGTAGGCGCTCACGAACAAGCACTATAGGAGTAGGCCTACACTGGGTCTGTTCTGGAAAGTCATTACGACTATGTGTATGCAGGCAAATAACTACAGATTATTCGTTTTAATACGGCCCTGAGTAACGTCAAACGATATTCATTCGTGACCCTGTGTCAGTCAGAACATACGCGAATACGACACCGAATGCAACATGATCGGTTACAGCGCGACCCCGCAAGATCAAAGCCGCGTGGCGCATAGAAGGGAGACCGAGGCATTAGGCCGGTTTATCAATCCTTTATCTCGTGTAGTGGATGTGATTTCAAACAACGGATCAGAGAGCCCGTGTTATTTGCATTAGACAAGCCAACCACCCTTCAACATTATCCGACCCCGATCAACCGCCCCCACCTCTACTCCCAAGTCTGATTTTTACACTATTCAACCCCTCGACTTTAAATTAGAGTTGGCCTTGCGGTGGGCCCCAGTGGTCTGCAGGGGTAACTCATTGGGGGTTGGTATTGGTCTAGGGGGGCGAGCCCGGGTCACAAGCGCTGCGACTTCAATCAGCCGTCACGCAATGCATATTTATTAATTATTACTTCCACTCAGACGGGTAAACAGAAGGTTACACACTAATGACTAGCATGTTATATTTACTTGTATACATTGCAATTTTTTTCAATTTGGAAAGTATAATCAAAATACAAATATGTATTAATTGCTTGTATGTAATGTGTGTGTTGACTCGTACGTTACGAAGAGATTTGGTGTAAAACAACAAAAATTGCCCCTCATTGTGTGTAAATATCACGATTACGTACAAATGTAGAATTTAGATCCATGTAAATAGTAAGGCGATCAGTAATAATGTTCAACTAAAAGACATTTAATTGTGAATGAGTGGTTTAGAACAGACATTGAATATGTTTATTTATTTATTTAAACATGTAATTTATCGCATAATTAGTTGCATAAAATATTTAATGGTCAGCTGACTTCATAAAGGTGTCAGGTAGCTCGTTGTTAAGGGCCTACTTCCGACTAAGAGTCGATATGGGCTCTGGTTCGATTCCCATTGCCGGCAAACTCTTGGATTGTTTTACAAATTCTTCCCAGTACAAATAATAAAACATACTGCGAATGGTTGGTTTGAGTATATGAATACTTACTTGGAAATTCTTTATTAAGTATGAATTAACGTGAAGAACGTACACATGCATTCGATTTTCTCCTGCACTCGTTTCGATGCAGGGATAATAGGGATAACAGGGGATATGGATTTAAAAACCACTTCAACTTAGCACAAACAGTTTTGTCGTTCCCCTGCTGCAGCTGTGTACGATGTTGAACTGTTAAGGCTATTGTAATCAGGGTAGGGTCAAAACCTTGGAAGTCCATGAAAGTTGGCAGAATGAAAGAGTACCTTTAATAAAACAGCGATTTTTTATTTTTTTTTGGTCGGGACATAACCTCACTATCGGCTATTATATGTCGTTTTTTTTTTTACAAAAGTGTAGCCAGTTACGCGCAAAATAAATTTTGTGAATCGGTTTTCTGGATATAGTTTCTTAACACTTTTAGCTACAACTTCAACTGTAAGGACAAATAGATTTCTGAAATAAGAGTAGGTGTACGATTTTTTTTTGCCAGACGATACAAAACTTTAAAAAATCGTATTTGTACCGTTTGACAAAATAAATCGTACACTAACTGTTATTTCAGAAATCTATTCGTCCTTAAAGTTGAAGTTGTAGCTAAAGGCGTTAAGAAACTATATCCAGAAAACCGATTCACAAAATTTAATTTTGCACTACCGTAACTGGCTACACTATTGTCATAAAAAATACATATAATGGCCGATAGTGAGGTTATGTCCCGCCCCCCCCCCAAAAAAAAATCCTGTTTTAAGTAAGGCCCTCTTTCATTCAGAAAACTTTTCAGCCATATTTCTTCAAATTTTAATTTATCGACCAGAGGTGGATACACTAGCCTTAAAGTTTCAAATTGTAATATAATGTGCTGATGTTCATATCAAAAGTATAGGGCTAATTGTTTTTGGAACAAATCCTGAAAGAATATGTTATGTTATGTGTAATGCTAAGTGATGTATTAAGTTATTATAAGGTAAAAAAAGTTACCCTAATAAACATGGTAATGTCAAAAGATGATTGTGTTATTTAAACAGTGGTTAAACGTTTTACAGGACGCGTTCAATCAACTGTTAAGTCAGAGCGTGTGAAGAAGGCTTGCTTCACACTTTGTTCCCAAATGGAGCTCACGAGATTTTTAATGCGGTGTCTGACAGCCCAATCAGTCATTGCTAACCACTAGAATATCACACTTGATGATGCCACATGGCACTGGAAATAAAACCATTTCTTTACTATTATTGTCTGTAATCAACATCGTACAGAGTTGAATTCAAAATGCGGGTTGAATGATCCTTGTCGTTGTTACACAGATGAAACCTTGTTAAAATGTGCTATAGATCGTGTGTGTGCACACATTTCTCTCACGTTTCTCCGCTGCAGTAGGACAAACTGTACAAGATAAAGTTAATTAATTTTTAGTCAGTCGATTCCTTCATAGACTAGACTCATGCACCCACAAATCAAACTGAATGTTTTATAAATTATTATAGTGCGTGTGAGTGAGAAGAAAATGTTTTATTTGTATTTTTTTGATAAGTCTAACCCATTAATGCACAAAGATTTAATGTCTGAAGAATTGATTGATTGATTGGTTGCTACACGTAGTATTGTGATTAATTGGGAAGGTCTCTGCTTCGATACCAGCTACCTACAATGTCGACTGTAGGGTTTTCCAAGGTTTTATCAATAAAATGGTGAGTGCCGGGATGGAATCATATAGACAAATAGTTTTATTTATCCGCGGGTACGATTCCTAAGTATCCCTCACCTTAAATCCAATATAAACATATATAAACGTACTACAAATTGTATACTTACATTTTCTACGTCGTACGTCATGCACGCTCCATTTGATATTATACAAACCGCAATATTTTAATTCGGTGTATTTTTCTAGGCACTAGAGTTTGGCAAATCATTATGGTTCATTTTGATCATGACAGTTGTTTGCTAGTAATCAATTATTAATGATTGTATTTATTGCCAGAGTATGCAAAGCGTAGGTAACAGTTCCTGTTAGTTCATCCCTTAGGCTACTTTTTTATTTTACTTTATTTATGTAATTATTTATTTAACGTCTATCCTATTCAGTTAAAACTAAATAAATCTAAATACATAGACGCAGACACAACAATGAACTATATTTAAGTAAATATTTGAAATAGTAACATTACAACAACAATGTGTTAATCACACAATAATTTTGGTGAGAAATTCAAATTGGATATTAAATGCAACTAATTAACTAACCAAATATTAAGGGGAAAAAAGAAAAAAGAAAAGATCATCAAAAAAAGAAAACGAAAAGAAGAAACCTAATACATTCGACGATCCCATTTAAACGAATGAGGTTTGACAAAAATCAGGAACAGCAAATCAGGGAGTAATCAAACTTTCGCGGAAGAAACATCAGTTCAGTTGTACACGAGAAGTGCATAATTTATCCGTGGTTTACAGTAAAATAAATAACTATACAAACTTTTGCAGCTAGTGATCAAAAATGACAATAATCAATTAAAACAAGGGTATATTTCCAAAGGAATCTGCGCCATGTTGACAATGTAAACTTAGCCACCGAAGTTGTAAAGAAATATTAAGAGGAATCTTCCCCCTTCCAACCACTCACACCAACAGAAGAACTATAAATATCGAACAGTGACAAACCCACCCCCAATACAAATCCACAAACAGAGTTGACAATGAGTCTCATCTTATCTTTTGTGCGGCTGTCAAGCGGGTGGCACGGGGAAAGTGAAAAATGACTACGAAGAATCCCAGATGGGGTGTCAATGGTGTAACGTGGGGGGTAAATGTTAAAAAAATACTTTGACTTTCTTATCGATAATCGAAATCTTGTCCTCTCTTATCGAGTTTGAGATCTCGAGAGTTTAAATTCGGACGACTTGTAGGGGTTAACGCGGCGTCGTCAGCGCGCGCTGCGGTGATCCCGGTACTAAAACCAAACGGCTACATTAGCATACGGGACGAGCGCCAAGCCTAAGCTAGCCGAGGATTTCTTTGACCAAGACCACGAGGATTTACCGGAAACGTACGACGATCGTTTGGATGGTAAAAAACTTCTGATGCGGTCATTCGCCATCTTGAATTCTAATTTATGTTAACTTTTATTTAAATAGAAACTCTTGAAAAGTATGGAGGCGTGGATGGTTTTATACGTTTACATAAAAAGAAAGTCTTGCTGGGTTGGGTTTATTCCGTGGACCTACACTGAAGGACGGAAAGCGGCAGCTCTTAGAACTCGACGAGGTTTGATAAGCGTCGCGTAATAGAAAGAAGAGTGCTTTCACATTTCTTCTTATTGAAGATTCTAAAGAGGAAAAATATGGGAATTATTTGAGAGAAAATAGAAAAGAGCCACTGATCTACCCTAATTACCTTGCCAAGTGACGTTGACATAAATTGGTCGAAATTGTAACAACAGTGATGATGATAGTTAACGTCGTCATCAGTACCTCTAAAGTAACAATAATAATAGTAATAAATAACAATAAAAATAAATTCATTTATTTTAATCTTTACGCGACTGTCTAGACTCCAGATAATTTAAGATTTTTAGTCTGTTTGAGTAATTTTGAAGAAAAGAAAAAACTAAGAAACAGCTTTCAGTTAGGATTGCTGGTGGCGGGATTCGATCCCGTGACCTGGCTGATCATAGTCTCGCGCGTGAAGCAGGAACTACTTCTGTCGATGCATAGTAATAAGCGAGCGAAGCGAGCGTTTCCATTTGACTCTGCCGGAAAAATTATAGTCACTGTTTTTTTTTTTTTTTTTTTTTGTTTTGTTTGTTTGTTTGTTTTTTGTTTGTATGTCTCGCCATAACGTTCGAACGGAGGCTCGGATCGAGTTGAAATTTTGACCATCCGCAAGCTTCGTTCTCGATTGAATGCCATTAGTTTTGTGGCAAAATCGTTCAAAAAGTTAAAAAGTTACATTAAAGTTAATCAAAAGTTTTTTTTTCAAACTAACCGGCGACAAAATCTGAGATAGCCAAATCATTTAGAATGTCCGTCCGGTCACGAATATGTTAATTTTATTTTGATCCGATAAGTAGTGTAGATGGAAATTACATTATAACAAAAGTAACGTTGCCATGGCAACGAAAAGACGCGCGAAGTTTCTAATGCACTGCCACCTAGAAGTAATCACAATACTTTCGAGCAAGCAGTCTATTATTTGTCACCAAAGAGTTTAAATATTTTTTCCCAAGGAGTCAAGGTCCTCTAGATGGCGGTGGATTTTATCCACAAAGTAAAGGTTTACACACGGGTTTACCCAAATACCTTGGCAATAATAAACTAGGAAACGCTCAGTTGGACGCGTTGATAAGCGAGCACGTGCTATAGCTAGACCCACAATGCACATTTTTTTAATTTTAAAATTTGCGACGTTCGCTGTCCACAGGGCCATGTTTCCGATATTATTTATTATTGCCAAGGTATTTGGGTAAACCCGTATGTAAATCTTTACTTTATGGATAAAATCCACCGCCATCTAGAGGACCTTGACTCATTGGGAAAAATATTTAAACTCTTTGGTGACAAATAATAGACTGCTTCCTCGAAAGTATTTTGATTACTTCTAGGTGGCAGTGCATTAGAAACTTCGCGCGTCTTTTCGTTGCCATGGCAACGTTACTTTTGTTATAATGTAATTTCCATCTACACTACTTATCGGATCAAAATAAAATTAACATATTCGTGACCGGACGGACATTCTAAATGATTTGGCTATCTCAGATTTTGTCGCCGGTTAGTTTGAAAAAAAAACTTTCGATTAACTTTAATGTAACTTTTTAACTTTTTGAACGATTTTGCCACAAAACTAATGGCATTCAATCGAGAACAAAGCTTGCGGATGGTCAAAATTTCAACTCGATCCGAGCCTCCGTTCGAACGTTATGGCGAGACATACAAACAAAAAAAAAACAAACAAAAAAAAAACAAAACGAGTGACAAATTTTTCCGGCAGAGTCAAATGGAAACGCTCGCTTCGCTCGCTTAATAATACTGGAAACGCGAACGTCGTTTTTTTTTTTTTTTTTTTTTTTTATAAAAATGTGCAATGTGGGTCTAGCTATAGCACGTGCTCGCTTATCAACGCGTCCAACTGAGCGTTTCCTAGTACATAGAATACGGTTTAAAGCAAACTTGTACTGAGAAGGTAAGCTATAATAAGTTCATTATCTAGTTTAAATGTGTTCTCTATACTCGATAGGCCTTACAATCCCCGGTTCTCTTGGCTCCTATCTCGACTTTCGCAGACGCCAGGTTTCTCAGGTTCCCCGTCTTCACTGGCCAAAGAGTGTGGGCTAGAAAGAAAGGAGAATGAAACTAAGAAGGAGATAAAGAACGAATCGAGACAACGTCGGGGAAGAAAAGTCCAGACCCTACACGCTGTACTTTTACTGATAAATTCCTCTTTTATAGACAACTTTGGACGAATTATGTGGCTATTTTATAGAATGAATCGTGGAAGATGAAGAGGACATTCTTATCCAAACTCTCTAGACACAAAACTCAAAACCCTCTCGAATCGGAACCGAAAATAAAACATAAAATCTAAAACCTTATCAATAGCATTTCAATCGTTTCCCGATGGAAATCTCAAGCATTATGTTAAATTATTACACTATTGAAACATAGCAATTGTCCTACCTAACTGCGTTCTTTATTTTTATACTGTGGGGTGTGTATCCAAGCTCAACGTATAAATTTCCCATTTTTTGACATGAACGATGGCAAAAATGGTTCTCTAGGAGGAGATATGTGACGGGAGATGTGGAAAGATGTAAACGCTCCCTAGATATGCATAAATCTGGACACGGGCTGATAAAAGTCGCTCTATCGCTCCTCGTCCGGTGTGCGCGCTATGAGTCCCAGGGGAGGCGAGGCGGTTCCCCAACATAGAATACTCAATGAGCCGGCCTAAAAACCACGTTAAAAAGTGCTCCTTGCAGAGATGAGACGAGGGAACATGCTTGAATCTTGGGGGCTGAGGTAGGAGAAGGTTTGCCTCTTAGGGAGTGCCATGTGGGCATGTTTGCCAAAAATGTGCATGCTTCCCCCCACCCCAGAAAAAATTTAAATAAATTAGAAATTGTATTTCATTGACAAAAAATATTCGTTAAGGATGAATTTTTTTTTGATCCAAAATCCAAAAGAGGTGGAAAAGATAAAAAAAGAGATTTTTTAAAATTGGCTACATGCTCAATTTTAAAACCACACAATTTTAACACAACAAAAAATCAGTAATTATCAACTTGTAACCATGCATAGAAAATCATAATTTGATTTAAAATCAATGTGCTATGTTAAATCTAAAATTTGCCAAAATTCATGAATATTGAAAAGAAAAAAAGTATTACAATTATCAGCTAGCTACAGTTGTACTTCTGTGGGGAGCGGTATCTGAATAACTATTCACATTAAAAGCTTCGGCTGACCAACCTGTATTCAATGTATCACTGTATCATATTGAAATAAATATTGAAATATTGAAAGCTGATATTGAAAGCTGAAAGAAAAATATTACAAGTCTATTTTGTAACCCCAAAAAATCTAAGTATCAAATAAAAAATGTTACCTGAATAGGTAAAGGGATGATAAGATAAAGATATCATATCACGCAAGCGACTGAAGCACAAGCTTAGGATATAATTAGTTCTTATTACCAATAACTTTGAACTGTCATTAATTCTTAAACAATGACAGATCCAAATAGATTTATATTTTTAAAGTTTATAAAACCCCGTCTGGGCCCGGGGTAGAATTGGCCCAGAGCATGGCTCTGCTAATCGTAAAAGGCGATTCAAGAAAAAGTCCACCTCGCAAACATCAGCTAGTAAGAGCGGAATACCTAACTCTCCGAAACTAGAGGCGAGCTCTGGTAATCGTCGTCGGGGACCTTAACCCCTTCCCTTGACGACCCCCCGCGACGATGATAATGACACAACGAACGATGACAAAGACGATGACGACCGCGACGTGAGAAACCCCCTTCCTCCCCTTACCCGTGGCTGGTTCTGACCAGCATGGGCCCCTCCTCTCCCCCCGCCCCCCCCCCGCTTAGGCTAGAGTGGTGCATTATGACCTAACAGTTGACGCGTCCTTAATACAAATAAATAAAATTTTATGGAAACAGGTATTATGTATTAGGAAGAAAGAAGTAAAAAATGATTAACTGTTTTCACTTTTCATGCTGCCTTATGTATGTCGACAGCTAAATCTTAGTCTAGTCTGGCTGGTTGGCTTCACCCTGTTCTAGCTCAGGAATATGCAGCGACCAATCCGTCTGCTTTGTATGGGCTCGCGTTACAGTTTCAAGGCTTCCTTGGCTTCACTTTCCGCCAATAAAGTGGCTTATTTACAACCCTACTTCTTCGGCTGCCAATTAATGCATTGCGAAGTTCATTACGGTGCATAAAGTACAAAACACACTGTCTGCTCACATTTGAGACAACTTTTCTACAGCTGCATTCAAAATAATATGTATATCACAAAATAACTCAGTACCAAAAAAAGGCAAACTGAAAATTGTGTTCATATGTGATAGGACCTGACTATTTAAAGTGCTGATCTTTTCAGAATCAAAATTCTGATTCGCAAATCTGAAATCCCCTATTGCTTTTGAAGTGCTTCTTTCTTTTTTCGCATCAACATGGAATAATCAACCATCTTGACTTCAGAGAGCCCTAAAAACGTAGTCAAATTAAAATACAAAACATTTTAGTATTCCTTGAGTAGGAAGACAGCTTCTTCGCCCCTAAAACTTCCATTAGACTTCCATTCAGATCAAAGTGAAGGGTTGTACTCATAAAATTGTGAATACAGTGCACCAATTAGCGGAATAGTGACAGGGGTGGTAGCGAGTGTGGGTTATGTTCTAGAACTTCCCCTACTCACCGCACTCACCCCATAACTCGTCCTAAAACAAGGGGGGGGGGAAGGACCAACTGTTTCACACTCGCGTAAGATAAGGGACGTTATTTTTATTTTATAAACAGAGTCCCAGCTAATTAGACCCTGGGTTAAGTACAGTCGTAAAATTAAGGTAGCTCGTAGGTCTCTCTGGGTAGGCCGGAGAGTAAAGTACGAGTGTTCGCTTTATTGTTCGCTGCCCAAAGGTCAAAACCCAGGGGTCATTAAGTTGGTGGGGTAATTCTACCACGTTGTAGAAGAGAAAAGTGTTTTCGAAGAGCAATTTAGATTATTTTATGGATCGTTGAGAAGTAGATCAAAACCGTGACTCTACGAGTAAAAAAACAAGCATATTATTGAATTTATTACAAAATGTTTGACAAAGACTGTTTCGTCGAGTTATTCTGAGTTCATTGTGTGTGAAGATTAAATTGTTATTTTCGCGTTTTCATTAAAAACTTTCTTTGAAAAAATTAATCATTTACACAACTATTTAAATCTATTTAAATTAGTCCCTTCTGAGCTTACAGTGCAAATGTTTGTAGGCCTATAATTATTATGCGAGATTATGAAACTGTTTTCTAACCCCTTTATTTTGTTTGAAAGTCATAATGATGATATTGTTTTTATTTCGATACAAGTGCCCGACACTTTCTTTGTTATTGTTGCAAAGTTTGTCTTTTAACTCAGCAAATTGGCTACTCAACAAGAGATGTGGAAGTAATGTCTAAGTTTCACCCCCATAAAGTGAAGCTCTGTTCTGTTTCTCGGAGAGTATGTTGTCGGCGGTTTGGCGGTAATTGTTCCCCGCCATTACCCGCAACCCTTTAACTACCCGGCCTCCGGATAATTGAATTACAGGCCCGGTTCCTCTGTCAGCAAGGATACAGAACAGGGGACGATATGAGATGAGATGGGGCAGTCTTAACGACCTCAAAGTGCTTCCACACTTACTGCAGACACTTGACTACACGCATCGTGGACCCGGTGTGTGTATGGGAGGAGAGGGATGGGTGACCGCATGGCTCTTTAGTACCGAGTAACGTTTTCTATGTTTTGTCGTGTGTTTGTTTGTTTTTGTCAACAGAACCAAAGTTCCGAAAAATAATGCAATATCCTAGAGTAATATTGAACAAGGAAGTGAGTAAACAAAAGCAAAATAAATTATTTGTAGACACTGTAGACACACACACATTATTATCTACGCGATACTATCGAAATTAAATTTTTGTTGGTGAATTCTTAACT
This sequence comes from Sweltsa coloradensis, assembly GCA_024449915.1. Taxonomy (NCBI): domain Eukaryota; kingdom Metazoa; phylum Arthropoda; class Insecta; order Plecoptera; family Chloroperlidae; genus Sweltsa; species Sweltsa coloradensis. The sequence goes on from JAMZAV010000084.1 coordinate 124,266, forward strand.
AAAAACCCCAAAAATTATTTTTTACCACGTGATCTATAGCACAATACTACACTTAAATGACCGTTTAAAAAATTATATCTTGTTACTGTGATTTAACACGAATTTTTTAATTTTTTTGATCCAGAAATTGGCGAAAATTGGTGTTTTGGAAAATTTCCTAAATCGGCTTTAACCTACTTCTTTTTTGGTCCACATAGATACTAGAGCATAGTACCAATCTAAAATGCCCCATTATAACATCGTGTCTTGAAACTGTGCTCATATATACCCTCAAACAGGCAAAAATATGCATTCCAAAATCACACCCCATCTTGGTAATCAGCATATTCATATAGAAAATTTACAGAAAAGGCTGTCGAGTACGTCAATAATGGCCAATATTTTTTTGGATCAAAATCCTCCAAGGTCACGGGGCATAAAGATCGTCCCCATGTTATTTCTTATGGGAGATTTTTGCCGATGGGACCTAGCTCGAAAAATGTCATGTTTGACAATTTTTTGGGAGGTCATGGTGGCCCCAATAATTTTTCTGTTAATTGCTAAATTCATTACTAGTTAGCCTGAATGAAATATATTTTTTGAGTTTAGCGGTTAAATACCCCTTTAAGTGCATTATTTTGGGCATTGCTTGTGTGAGATTTTGTGCGTGTTTAAATATGTGTTTGTGTTTGTATTAAGATTTAAGAGCCCCCAGTTTTAGGTTTTAAAATGTTTAAACACATGAAAATTACCACAAGGTGACAAGATACGCAGTTTCCGCCATAGGATTGCTGTGATCAGTTTGACATAAACAATTTTAAATAGTTATATATCTGATATAATTATATATATGAATCAAGATTTTTTGGACTAAAATTTTATCAAGATTTGAACACAAAAATGAAGATTGAACACAAGAATAAAGATTTCGCGTTTGGTGGTTTCTTCCGCGAAAGTTTTTGATTATACTCCCTGATTTGCTGTTCCTGATTTTTGGCAAACCTCATATTCGTTTGAGTGGGATCGTCTAATAAATCAGTTTTTTTCTTTTCGTTTTCTTTTTTAATGTTTTTTTTCTTTCTTTTTCTTTTTCTTCCTTTTTTCTTTTCTTTTCTTTTCTTTTCATTCTCCACCCTTTTTTATATTTGATTCATTCATTAAATGCATATAATATCATTTTTATTTGTTACCAAAATTGTTGTGTTTAATGCATTGTTGTTGTAATGCTACTATTTCAAATATTTACGAAAATGTAGTTTATTGTTGTTTCTGCATCTATGTAATTAGATTTATTTAGTTGTCCTTCTTTGTAAATCAGTTTTTATAACTGAATAGGATAGACGTTAAATAAATAATAAATAAAATAAATAAATAAATAAATAAATAGGTAGTTATACTTTTTTTAAAGTGAATTATTTATAAGAGAAAAATGCGTTATAAATTATCAACTAGGCCTAATTATCTATAGTCTTAGAAAAGGATATATCCCCAACCCCATCAAGACGTGTCTAACACACGATTGATTTTGAGCCCTGCGTTCTTTGTTTAATAATTGAGATTAGCTTAAGTCCTAAAGACGCCCAAACACGTTATTTGACCAATTGTAGAAAGTCAGAAATACTTCAATTCTTATTTTACTTTTAAAAGATGGGCAAGAGAATTATTTGAAACAAGAAAAATGGCAATCATTAAATCATTTTTACAATGTTTGCTGCCATAAAAGAACACCACAATAATTAAAAAATATATTGTCAAGAACAATGAATTCAAATGAAAAGGCAAAATAACAATACAGACCTATGGGCGATATAAAATTATTGCCACTGTTTCTCCCCCCTTGATAATCTCGTCGCTCATCAGATTGAATGCACAACAAAGGCAAAGCGTCTAAACCACGTGAGCATCAGTTCAGCATCTGTGAAATCTTATCTCCCATCCCACAGTTCGTCCACCCACAGCCATCTCTAAACGCGGGGTGATTTGAACACTCGAGCACTGCCTTCCATAGAATACAGCTCGCCTCTCGAAACCCATTGAAACGCATTCGGTTGTAAATCCCATTGAAAGTGTGTATATCGCGGTGGCGGTGGCAAGAGGAGACAACGAGGGGGAGGGGGGGTTTAAGAGTGTTTAGTTGAAGGAGGATAATCGCATTTCGTTATTGGATTCAGCTCAACATAAAGGTTTGTATCTCGTCAGTTGGATGAAATGAAACCACTCGAATATCGATGTGGTGACTTGAGACTTATGACGAAGATGTTGCCAAGGGAGGAATAGAAGGGTTTTGAGCTTTGATATAATGTACTTCGGAGCTTTCACTGGGACTAAACACATCATAAACCACAACCAGGCTCAATGATGACTCTGGGGACCATGCAATAAATACACACGATTCATTATTGTGGATTGGTAATAATTTACATTAAAGAATCGAAAGAAACACTAATATAAAGACTTGACTTGACTTGACTTGACTTGACTTGACTTGACTTGACTTGACTTGACTTGACTTGACTTGACTTGACTTGACTTGACTTGACTTGACTTGACTTGACTTGACTTGACTTGACTTGACTTGACTTGACTTGACTTGACTTGACTTCCACTACTGGCCAAAAATGAATAGATTTGTACTTGATTATTTGACTTGGATTTTAATAAAAAAAAATGTGGGAACCAGATGATCGATGTATTAAGTGTTCACGGAAAGAGCAGGAATGGTAATAGAGTCATAAAAGTATTTTTTAAGGGAGTGAATAAATATGTACCGGTAGTAAGTCAATAATTTAATTTTTTAATTTTCATGTTGTACCGCTATAAAGCGATAAAACAAGACCGCAATAAAGCGATAAAACAAGGTTTCAATTAGTCAATTTACTCGCTAATTGAACTAATTAGCACACTTGTACCATATTCGTTCTTTATATTGTCCACAAAAAATTGTAGAAAATGTGCAGCAAAATGCAAATTTCAATTTTTACGTTAATATTAGCTACAAACTGTTTTTTGGACAATTCATAAAAGAAAATGCATATTTTAAACTTTAAAGTACTTTCCTGGACCACTATATCCAACAGTAAACAAAGTACAATGATGAATCACAATTTGAATGTATAGGGATAGATAATATTCAACAAAATAGCATTGGTATCAAATGTAACGAGAATTGCTTAAATGTGTGGTTGACCATTTTCAAATGAAATAAAGATGGAATAACCGCCCTTCAACACTGTCAATATATGAGGTGTAAACCGGCACTGTTTGTGATTGCACTATATTATCGCATTATCCATCTCCATTGCTATTTCAGGCGACTGCGTGTGTGTCCATGCATTGTGGATGTTTTGCCGGATTGGCCATAAAATAGCAATGGATTGGGTTCCATTTCAACGCCACAATCGAGATATCGAATCGAAACGCGGGCCTATCATTCAAATAACAGTTCCGAGTAGATGCATGGGGCTTTGTTCCAGGCGGACAGATCTGCTGACTGGCAAAATAAACCTTATCCCCGGACTGCATGGCCGATACTAACACCCTATAATCATATTAGGTTTGAACGCTGGCTCAGGCAGCGGACGTACATCGACACCCACGGTATTGAAGAGTGTTCTACTGGAACAACACGCGGGATCTATACGTCAACACAACGCGAGCACATTCGCGATCGGATAATTCTCCCAGTGCGGGTGTTATGTGCTACTGTGGGCGTCAGGGGTGGGCTGCAGAGGCACAGACGGCTGGTTACCCCCTTTCAAAAAATGGAAACATAACTACGCGTGAATAATATATAAAATTATACGAAAATTACAAAATCAACTTGACCGGGGATTGAACCAGGGTCTCTTGCTTGCCGGCTTAATGAATGAAAGAATATACATTTAATAAATTAAAGATCCAGACCGAGAAAATGAATCCAATCCGACAATGGTGGCTAATGCGTATAACGTGCGAGACTGCTCACTAAATTCGGGAGGTCAAGGGTTCGATTCCCGACGAAGCTTTTAGTTTTTTACTATTTGGATAGGAAATGTGCGTAGGCGAAAAAAACATGTATTTTCTTACCCGGTGTGACCCTCTTCAGGTGACTATAATGGTGTAATGCCCAAATGTTGTTAGACTGTTTGAGAGGACTAGATCCCTTACAATCACAAACCATAAAAAACTTGCGGTCTGAATTGACTGTGGCGTGAATCGAACTAACTGCCTCCTGAATCGCAGTGTCACGGGCTGTTCCACAAGAGCTACCTTGTTTGTCGAAGTTTATATAAAGGTTTGCCTAACGAAGTATTAAATGTTCTCGAAAATTATTAGCAATTTATATCATTGCACCTCCCCTTGCTTCTCCCTACCGAACCTAATTTCTTTCCACATACAACCAAACGCTATTGTAAAGTGTTTAAGCAATAAATAATAATGACTAAAAACTAATTACAACCGACAGCTTAGTTACATAACCAACTGCAAACTTCCTTCTCATCTGTTCCCACACGGTTTATCTTCTAAGCCACCCTCCTGATTGAATTGTAACCCTTTGCTTCGTTACTCAACTCTAGCGCATCGCGCGGTGATAATGCGAAGCTCACCGCGGACATATTGTGAATATTTATTGCCTGATTAATAAAACAAAGTATACGGCTCGTGGGCGTGCGCCAGAAGAGGCGCCCGATGACGACACCACGCGACAGAGACGAAGAAAAATGCGTCACACGGGACGTTCACCGCAGCACGAGTAATTTGTAATTTAAAGTGTGGAACACTCGGTAATCATCATCAGTTTACTTTAATTGTAATTAAGGCGATCAATCAATGTAGCTTCAACTCCCTTGAGGAAACTGATCCGTGCTAATAAAATATTGTCCTTGGTGATTATACTTGCGAGAGTGAAAATTGCTTTCGTGATATAACGTGGCGAGTTCATTTATATAGAGCGTGGCGGCGGAATTAGCTGTCACAACACAACGTCACTGGGTTTGAGATAAGGCTCAATTTACCTTATTACTTACTTCGCAAGACTCGAGCACAAGAAGAGCTGGGAGTCGTTTGCAAGACCGTTGAGACACTCAACAATGTTACAACTATCGGAATAAAAATTAGTTATGCAATCAACACGAGGATGCATCCACACTGAATATTATGTTTCGGCTGCATTTATTTACAAGTCATAACCCTTTCATCCCTGAACGTAAAGAAAAATTAAAATGTGGATTTTTTTAACTTATTCATCAAATAATCATACCCAATAAGAAATTGTGCATGAAACTTTTTTTGGTATTTTAGTTTTTTTTTTGCAAAAAATTGGATTTTGAATATGTACCACAATTTGTCATTTTTTAAATTTAAAGATTTTAGTCCAAGATCAAGCATCTTTAGTTTTAAAACAAATAAATCGTGTAAAAAATTACTAATTTTTTGTTCCCTAATTTTTATAAATTATTTTCAAAATTTCACTATTTTTAATCTTTTACACTAAAAGACTTCCAAAAAGTTGTACAATGCGTAAATATTATCCTATGTGAACGTGCGATAAATCTATGTGCTCTGGAGCAGTTGGTCTCAAACGTCCCGTCAGGGATGAATTAGTTATAGCTATATAATAATATAATGATTATATTGATATAATGATGATGCATCCACAGTAAATATGTTTCGGTTTTAGTTATTTAAAACACTTAGGTTCAATCCGAATAATATGCAAAATGAAGTCGATATAATATATTGAAAATTATACCGCATTAGGTGTATTTTTCAATACATTGACTCAAAATTAATTAATTGTGATAATGTCAAAACTAGAATAGAAATATAGAACACTGGGTTCTTAGAATAAACATACAGAACATGACTCTTCTGAATCAGGATATCGCATTTCATTCCCCTGACCTTTTTGTTGGAATAAACGGTTCCAAGAAGTTGCCATAAAAGTGAATAAAAAGTCAATAACCCATCTCGTCGTCATGAATATTACATTTCCAATAGCTGTTGCTGGTATCGAGTTTTCTAGATTTTAAAATGAGAGCCCTTTGCGAAGGCCATTGGTTCCGGCAGTGCCTCCGTCACATAGGGGAAGAAGGGGACAAACTCATAACTCGACACTAAAATGAAATTTATTTGAGTCGTTGAGGAGTTTTGATTCTCTTCTTCGAGTCATGCGTCAAGTTGAGACATTACAGTCGGTGGTGTAGGATGCGATGTTTCGCTTGAAACCTTTACCACAGGCGTCCACTTAGCAGTGTAAACAAACAAGTTCTGAGTGAGCTAGAAATTCGCAAATTCAGCCTTTAGTGAAATATGTTTTCTTGATTCTATTTTAATATTGTAATCTCAAATGATTAGATTGTTTAATAACAACCTGAAGAAGTATCCAAATACTCGAAATAAAAGGAAATTAAATTAAAATTAAAAAAAATTAAAAGCTGTAGAAAATTGGTAATTACTATATCTGTCATAGCAGCAACTGCAGCATAATAAAGCCAAAAGTTAAATCATATAATATTTTATGAATATGTGAATTAATAGGTTTATATCATCGTATACAACCTCAAAAGGCGTCCATTCACTAATGGATACACTAACTATCGTATTATAATAAGTAACCAAATAAAAAGAGGGTGCCACCGTGCCAGAAAAAGGTGCATCTCTTTATAAAAAATATTTTTTCGTATAGATAGATGCACAGTTCATAGTTTATACTTTGTTTTATTGTTTCATAGTTTTATTCTCAAGCAAACACTTAAAAATACATTTTCACATAATATATTACAAATTTACGTATACATCAAATTGTTTTACATACTGCCATTGGTTGGACAAGCAAAATGATTAATGCAGTAAAAGCAGGTGGAACAGTGTGAGCTGTCACAATACAATATACGTAAATGGTGACATACTACATGGCAAGTAATGTAAAATAGTTTAGTAGAATAGTCTAGTTTTGCAATTTGCAAGTATAAAATATATGCTTTAAAATGTTGTTAGTATAATTTATTTTATCAAACCAAGAAATTTAAACATTTGGTGGAGGTGCCGGGTACGATGTGATGAATTGATCGCATATTAGGCTAACTCAGATTACTGTGTCATAGAGTGATAGACACCTGCCCCAATGTGTATAAATTGTTTTGTTTCTTGTTTGTATCTTTGAAATGAATACGTGTAGGGGGGGGGGGTCTAAGCGGAATGCTTCGGAAGGGGTGGAAAATTAAATTAGGAGTACGGGGGATTAGCATCAATATTTCTGAATGTATTTATCAACCGATGGTTCCCCTGTACCGTGCGAGGTGTCCGTCAAGCCCGAGCGAGGTGCGCGGGTATGTGACGTGACGTCACACTATGAGTTATACCCCGAGTGGTTTATGGGTTCGCCGACGACACTTGACAAACCGCGTGTTCCGGTTCCGGGCTTATTAGCCACATGCGCCCGCCCATAAATAACTCAACGGAGATCCGAGCACGCAAATCTAGCCGGATTAACTCATTTGTAACAAACAACTACTAATGGGAGTGTCTCTGTGTGCGTGAGAAGTACGCGTGAATGTGCGTCGGTGTGATTATATTGTGAGGGGAATATGTGTGAGTTGCTTCTGCTTGCAACTGCCGCAACAGTCCAAGAAGAAAGAAAAGTTTTGTGGATCCTAGAACCACCAAAAAATCTTGAAAAGTAAAATGCGTTATTTTGATAACCAAAAATCATGGAAGTAATCTAATTTGAATGACGTGATTTCGACTGAAATATTTGTATATAGGCCTACGGTGTAATATAAATTAACACTCAAACCATCTCAATAATAAAAAATAAAAAGAGTGATTGATCTAGATATAAATATTTGGTCGTAAAACTAAATAGACAAGAGTGGTTGAGAGCGTTAGAAATATAGATATAAGTATAAGGCATTCAAAATTTCGCATTTACGTTTCAATGCTACGTTTGTGGATAACTATAGTTTTGAAGACCACGTGAGTGTGACTATAGCCAAATACATTTTCAAGACTATGGGCACTTAGTTTCTACATTAGTTAGTGGTCATGAAGCCTCATCCTGTTCAATTTCAAGTTTCTCAAACCTGTTACTGTACAGCAACTCGATAACACACAGTCACTTAAACCATCATAAAATATAGATTTCGAATTTAAAAGCTCCCGATCGACTTTGCCTTGAATAACAAAACAAGTTTACGCATTGTTCGTTTTAGCACTTTGTTGGTTTGGAGTCGGTTCTTCAATACATTTAAATGTCGTCGTCCTCTCCTGCTCGCTGCTACCGTCACGACGCGTTACTTAGGTTATTGAGTGGGGGTGCTTGGGATGTAAGGCCACGTACGCCGGGGTGTGAGTTGCAACTAAAAATATACAGACGCTTTACTCAAGTCGCGGACGCCAATAAAAGAAAGAGCTTTTTAGGGGGTGAGGTTTTTTTACTGGTGACAAATACTATTAGGTGAGTGGCTTTCAACCCCCCACCGACCCACCCAACCCTCTAAGCGCCCCTAAAACATTCTGTGGTGTAAAACATCGTCACCACAAGGGTAGTTTATTTCACACCCACGATAATATTGGTCTCTAGCTGGACGCAGACAACAAAGACCTACTTAATATTACTATGACCAATGAAATCAGCTATCTTCGGAACACATACATATTTCCGATCTTACTTTGGTTTAATTAAATAATTTTACTTTAGCTAGGCGTTAATATCATTTAGTGTAGAAGCTATCAATGGAGAAAATATAACAAATTACTCAAGCTGCAAAACAATTACATTTTTATTAATTCTGTTCATTTAAATCGAAGAAACTTGCTATCGTAACATCACCAAAATATGCTTTCCAGGTATAAAAGTAGGACTAATAAATTGAGCTTTATTTTCTAAACTAAACGTAACTTAGACGAATAGTTGGAACGCAAAGTAATCAATTACAATAACAAAATATTCAAACGATAATCGTACCGTTCTGTGTTATATAGTAGTTTGGTAAAGTTCCGTCATCTGTTGCTTTCTGTCCCGAAAGCTTTGTTTTCAGGGCTTTGCCCGGTGGAATTAAATTCGAGTGGTGTATAGCTACCAGTAACAAGATGATCATGGTATGATGTTTATTACACTCGCAAGAATTAATATGCAACCAGTTCATCGCATCTTAGCTGCGTACCCGGCACCTCCACCAAATGTCTAAATAATATTTGTTTGATTTATAAATTGATAATACGTATTCCAAACAATATTCATATTTTTAGATTTGTATTGAAATAGAACCGATGTTAACACTATGGGAAAAATATTTTGTTGCTATCAGCTAAGAGGAATATATTATTTTGAAACACAAACATTACCCCCCTCACCGTCACAATATTGATGATTTATCATCGATTTTAATCTATTAAACCGAATATATTATCATGATGTTATCACCGAGGGAGAAAATGGAACTTCACAAACAAAAGAAAATTATGACGAAAATGCTACCCGATAAATGAGTATCTCAAAAACTGTTGACAATGAATCGTTTTTATCATTGTCTATATCGCTTCATTTTCCCTAATCGCGGTGTCTCGTTGCAGTTTTTCATAGCGCGTTTCAGGAGGAGGGTGGGGGGAGTAAATGGACATGACAGAAGGTGGGGGAGAAAGATAAAGCACTATGGAGAATGGAATAATAAAAACACAGAAAGAGGGAAGAAACTGGACCGTACGTAAGCGAATGTGGGATCAAATGACATCTGAATATATTATTTCACTTTTCGAGTCTCGTCTCCCTCCTGTATTTCTATCAGACAACAACGCAGGAAACTTAAGAAAATCCACCCGGACTTTAAGATCTCTCCCCTTGAGGATGGCGTTCTTAAATGGAAAGCTGAAGTTAGGCAACTTTACATAGAGTTTGAATATATGGGTGACCAGCCACGATTCTCTTTAATTTGCACTGGAATCTAGACAAAAGAGGTTAAAAACCTTTAATAGTGATAAAACATATCGCCAAAGTTATAATTTATCTACAATAATAGTTATAGCGATAATAATAATATCATCCATATGCAGAAACATTTAGTTTATTATACTAGGGAAACGCCAAAGTCGTTGTTAGACGAGTGAGTGAGCCATGTGTTGAGTACCCGGTAACATTCCTTTTCTTCCCCCTACCTTAGGCCTCCCTAGCCTATCTTAGGCTACAGTGGCGCATTATGACCTTAATTATGACCTAAACTTAAACACCCTATTATTTATACGAATATTATAGTCAAACTTAAATGCAAATGTTCCCGCGTACTCAACACATGACTCTCTCACTCGTCTAACAACGGCTTTGGCGTTTCCCTAGTCGAGTTGGCTAAAGCGCCCTTATAGCCGAAATGTGGGAGACGTGGGTTCAATGGTCGGGAAAGATTTTGTAATTCCTGGATTGTATTTTTTAAATTATTTAACATGTTTTGAAATGCATATAACGTAGTGTAGTCCATCATCTGTGACAATACTATGGAAAACATAGCCAGTACGAAATACGTGAAAATATTGCAAGGTTTACTCAATCTACGAGCGGAATTTTGGGGGTACCTTGACGTCCAACATTCGATTAACCTTGGACACGGCATTTCACAGCCAGGTAAATATCAAACAAAAAAATATTATTTCAAAATGTAAACCATTGTCGTTAAAATAATTCCTATACATTTCAACGAATTTTTCAGTTTTTTTATTTCTTGCAGGTTTAAATCGCAACGGATTGTGCTAATTTTGTTAGCAGTTTCTCAGTTACCTGGTCACGGATGTCTGTTTAAAATTTCAGCTCAGTCTATTTGGCCGTTCGGCCGTATGGGACCGGACAGACAGACATTTAACATTTAACACACAGAATTAATCACGACCAAGGCCCGATCGAGTAGCGTTGTAGACTACGTTCGCTGCGCTCACTCGTCTAACTAGTTGTGCATATGAAACAAATGCAACATTTATGTGAAAGAGTAATACAATTTCTATTCGGAAATTGTTAATCAGGCACATGTTTCATACAGTCCACCCAATTCGACTTGATTTTGCACTAATCTTTTGTGTGAGGGGTGCAGAATGAAGTAGAATTGCGTAGTTTTCCACAGTTTTATATTTTTAAAGAGATCCAAATAAATATATTACTTGTTTAAACACATTTCATGTTCCGAGACCTCAAACAATGCATGCGATGAATACGATGCGACGGCGTTGTACACTATAAAGTCAAGCACCGCGTCACGTGACCGCCCCCATGGCCGTCACTCTGTCCGTATCTCGAACGTGCCGTCCTCGAGGACCGCGAGTATACGTCAATGCTTCTTATCAACCCTCTTGGGTTCGCCTATCAACCTGGCAGCACTCGAGGCTGACGCATAGGAGGTCAGCCCCGGGCTAGGCGTGGCCCCCATTAACTACCGGGTCGGCTGGGGGGCAAGGTGAGGCATAAATCCAGGCAAGGCAAATCCCTCGGACAAACTTAACGGAGATGAGCTGTGGTTGTTCACGTGGCAGAACCTCCGACTTACACGGTGCAACGGGAATACTACTTCTGATGTGGTGTAGCGCATATTTTATGTGAGTCCTTTCGTGTTATTGAGCAAAACAGTCTGTGAGAGCTGGTACACCAAATATATATATTCTGTAGTTTAGCCCACTTCCAGTAGTTTTCAATACTGAACATTAAAACCAGAAATATTCCTGATCACCTCATCTACCTAACTGGAAGATAACAATATAACTGGAGCTTAAAAATTAATGGACCCGGTCATAAATTGGTTGTCGATTAAATTTGTACTAAAAAATTATGACATATTTTAAGTTCAAGCACATAATAAAATAAATGAATATTATTTTTCTCCGCGAATTTTTATTTGAAGACCCGGCACCTCTACCAAAAGCTTGTCCCATGTTTAATTTTATTATTCGTTGAATAACGAACAGAGAATAAAAATATTGTTTTATATTGACTCTTTTTAGTTGCTCGTATAGATCTCTTAAGAGTCTTCACGAGACAGACATGAACACGGCACGCTCGTAAGCACTCAAATTCAGATGTACAACGCTCTGGAGAAGAATTTAAACGCCATACGTGAATTCTAAAATACACAACACACATATATTTTTATGCAGAACACCATACAACAAACAGAATTGATGTATGTAATAAACCCTAAAATATACCATTGTTACGCACTAGGGAAACGCCAAAGACATTGATAGTAGAGTGAGTGAGACGTGTGATAAGTACCTGGTATCATTCCCCATACTGGGCTAGATCCAGCCTTAGGTATGGGAGAGAAAAGGGGATGTTCCCGGGTACTCAACACATGGCTCACTAACTCGTCTATCAACGACTTTGGCGTTTCCCTAGTATCCCTTGACTTTACAGCGTATAATAACATAGTCTAATAATTATGAATGTGTTCACAAGTTATCCCTTGACTTTACAGCATTTGATAACAGCTAAAGCCTAATAATTCTGAATGTGTTCACGAGTTGTAGCAACTGCATGGCAACGGTTTGTTTAAATCCAAGATGGCAGCGCCCATGCGACCTAGTATCCTTTGACTTAACAGCGTTGGAATTTTCTGTTTTGTGAAGACTTTTAAACACACAGGGCAACGGAAATCTTGTTACGTGTTGAGAAGCTTATTTTATGGCAGGCCTTTCGTGTTATTGACAAAACAATTCCTTAGTTGGCTATCAATTATATTAACAAACATTTATTTTGAAAAGATATTAGTTGTTGCACACAATAAATTAAATGACGATGTTTTCAATGAATTTTTATTCGAAGACCCGGCACCTCCACCAAAAGCTTGTACCATGTTTGATTTTATTAATTGTTCTGTAACGAACAGGGAACAAAAATATAATTTTATATTGACTCTTTTTTGTTTAAGAGTACAGATCTTTTCTTTAAATCCGCTAAATTTTGTTGTATAATTTGGGCAAGTGGTTTGGTCAAAATATGATTATTACCAAGAAAGGGTGTGATTTTGGAAGGTGTAATTTTGCGCGTTAGAGTGTATATTTGCGTACAGTTTCAAGACACGATGTTATAAAGGGCCATTTTAAGATTGGTACGAATCTCTAGTATCTAGGTGGAAGAAATTTTAGCAAGTTAAAACCGATTTAAGAAATTCACCAAAACGCCAATTTTCGCCAATTTCTGGATCAAAAAAGTTGAAAAATTCGTGTAAAATCACAGTAACAAGACATAATTTTTTAAATTCTCATTTGAGTGTAGTATTATGCTATAGATTATGTGGGTAAAAAATAATTAATGGGGTAATAGCCCCTTTTAGTAAATATTTGAAATAGTAATATTACAATAACAATACATTAAAACACAACAATTTTGGTAACAAATTTTAAAAAAAGGGTTCGTGTTATTGTCAAAAACAATCACATAGTTCGCTATCAATTATATTAGTAAACATTCATTTTGAAAAGATCTTAGTTGTAGCACACAATAAAATTAAAACGATGATTTCAATAAATTTTTATTCGAAAACCCGGCACCTCCACCAAAAGCTTGTAGCAAGTTTGTTTTTATTTTTTGTTCTGTAGCGAACAGGGAACAAAAATATTATTTTATATTGACTCTTTTTAGTTGAATAGTACAGATCTCTTCTTTAAATCCGCTATATTTGTTGGTGTAATTTGGGCAAGTGGTTGGTATATTTTTGCGCGTTTGAGTGTATATTTACGTACAGTTTCAAGACACGATATGTTACAAAAAACCATTTTAGATTTGTACGATTCTCTAGTATCTATGTGGAAAATAAATTAGCAAGTTTAAATTGATTTTAAGAAGTTCAACAAAAAACGCAAAATTTTTTGAATAATGTTCTGTTTCAAAAAAGTGAAAAAAATTCGTGAAAATTCAACAATACAAGACAATCATTTTAATGCGCTAATTTAAGATATATAATTCTATAGATTAGTTGCGGTAAAAAAATCATTTTATGGGGTAATAGCCTTAGGTAAATATTGTCAAAATGTGTATTAAATTACAAGCAATAAAACACAAAATTTTTGGTAAAAATTCTAACGATTATTAAATTGCAAATAATTATGATTAAATATAAAGGTTCTGTGACAAAAAATCATTACATCGAATAAAGCATTAGTTTTGATCAAAAAGTTTTTGAAAATCGAAAAAAATCGTAAAATTGGTTTTTTATGAAAAAATTTTCGATTGCGCTCAAAAACGTGGCAGTTCTAAGTTCAGAGATTTCGAAGGCCTCCATGAAATTTCATCGCAATCGGAGTATCGGTTTAGCCGGAATCGTGTTAACAGACACACAAAAATACAGAAAGAAAGAAAAAAAAAACATTCCGGATTTTTTTCTCCAGTGTAGTGAAATGGAATCTTCGCTTCGCTCGCTACGCTCGCTACGCTCATCCAAAAAAAACCATTTTAGATTTGTACGATTCTCTAGTATCTATGTGGAAAAAAATTAGCAAGTTTAAATTGATTTAAGAAGTTTCACAAAACGCCAAATTTTTGTCAATTTCTGGTTCAAAAAAGTTGAAAAATTCGTGAAAAATCACAGTTACAAGACATCATTTTTTAAATGGTTATTTGAGTGTAGTATTATTCTATAGATTATGCGGTAAAAAAATCATTTTTGGGGTAATAGCCCCTTAAGTAAATATTTTAAATAGTGATATTACAATTACAATGCAATAAAACACAACAATTTTGGTAACAAATTCTAAAAGGATATTAAATGCAATTACAATTATTAATGAATCAAATATAAAGAAGGGTTCGTGTTATTGACAAAAACAATTCCATAGTTGTCTATCAATTATACAAGTAAACATTTATTTTGAAAAGATCTTAGTTGGAGCACACAATAAAATAAATTACGTTGTTCTCAATTAATTTTATTCGAAGAACCGGCACCTCCACCAAAAGCTTGACCTATGTTTGTTTTTATTATTTGTTCTGTAGCGAACAGGGAACAAAAATATAATTTGATATTGACTCTCTTTATTTATATCGTACAGATCTCTTAAACACACAGAGCAACGGAAATCTTGTTACGTGTTGTGTTGTGAAGCTTATTTTATGTGAGGCCTAATTCGTGTTATTGACAAAAACAATTACTTATTTGACTATCAATAATAGTAAACAATAATAGTAATAACAATAATAGTAATATTAGTAAACATTTATTTTGAAAATATCTCAGCTGTAGCACACAATAAAATAAATTACGATGTTTTCAATGAATTTTTATTCAAAGACCCGGCACCTCCACCAAAAGCTTTTATCATGTTTTTTTTATTATTCGTTGTGTAACGAACAGGGAACAAAAATATAATTTTATATTGACTCTTTTTAGTTGCATCGCATAGATCTCCTAAACACACAGGGCAACGGAAATCTTGTTACGTGTTTTATACTTCTGTTTTATACTTCTGACGTGTTGTAAATCTTATTTTGTGATGTATTTCGTGTTATTGACCAAAAAAATCCCTCAACTAATTGTCGATGGTTAAATTAGTAACCGTACTTGCTAAAAGATCTTAGTTAAAGCACACAATAAAATAAGTGACAATGATTTTAATGAACTCGCCGAATTCGAGAACCCGGCACCTCCACCAAATGCTTGTTTTAATTCTTTCTGTAACGAACGCTGAACAATAATACTATTTGACGTAGGCTCACAGTTTGGTTGCTTCGTGCAACAGAAACACTCATCCTAGATCTAGCTAACAATTTGGGCCCAGACTGAATATTTTTATTTGATCCAAAATATTCGAGACGTCTTTTATTTCATAGTGATTATATATACACATACCAGGCTCAGATGGGAAGAAGTTATAGCAATGGATTTGAAAAGGGTTAATGCAGCTTGGGAAAGGGTTAACCAGAAAAGATGTTGGGAAGAACGAAAAATATGTAAAAAAAACTGGTGGAGGTCCCTGAGGAAGAAGACAGTGAAGAGGAAGATAGTGAAGTCGATGATGCAGAGGAAGAAAAAGATGATGTGGGAGAAGCGTCAGGCATGGCTAGCCGGCTTCGATATGCCCCGGGAGCCAAGAATGTGGCGGGAACCTCCCACCCCCTACCCGACTTAGTTGGAAATAGGGCTCGATATTATTATTTATATATACATATATTTATTAATATTCATTCAATTCAATTAATTTAAAAATATTTTCAGATTCTGATTTAGGAGGTGGCCGGTTTGACATCAAACCAGACACCAGACACCCGACAGTCTTGACTTAAATTATTTTTCAACGGTTTTTCTCAGTCAGGTGAAATCTGGAGCTGACACAACTAATAACCCTTCTAACATATACATTCCTTCCTAACTACCCAAACACCACAATTAAAAAATAGAGAAAACACCCGACGAGAGTCACTGGGTAAAGGTTTGTAGCCTAACGAAAAAGTTTCTTTCTGTCCGCAAAGTCCTCCCAGGCCGTGAGTGAAGCGAGGAATGCGGGGTTGTGTTAATTCAATAACGCGAAGCCAATCCGTCCGATCGGGCGCAACTTGCAGGTTGTGAGGATTCTAATATCCGACGAGAGAGCGAATTTCCGGCCACGTGAAGTGAAAGCTTTTCATATCCGTAGGTGAAACGAAGACTTCGCGCTTGAGCGCTCCCGGCGGCCACTCGGCGCACTAACGCGGCGAATATCACAAGTTACATACACGTGGAAGAACAAATTACCGTGGTGTGACTTTGGAACGTCATTATTATTAGACATTGCGTATGTTAAATGTTGGGGTTTGTATTGATTTTCATAACAGTATATAGGAGTCACCATCAGTTTATTACTACCTTTGATGGCACCAAATCAACTGGTGATGTAAACTGATTTAAATAAAATTTAAACAAATAAATACACATATGAAATCAAACAGATTGATTTAAGAAAAAATTAACACAACACATTAGTATTGACTATTGAGTATATTATACTTCTTTTGAAACTTGCCATGACTTCTCTTGGTAAACCTGTAGTAGAGCGGACGTGGATATTATAGCGGCTAATACTCCACCTACAAAACCTTTAACGTTGCTGTTTTAAATCTAAAGTACCTTCTTTACCTTTAACGTCGCTATTTTAAGCGAAAGTACTTTTCCGTTGAAAGTCCTTTATAATTAAAATAGCGACGTTAAAGGTTTTGTAGGTGGAGTATTAGCCGCTATAATACCCACGTCCGCTCTGCTACACGAGGTTTACCCTTTTCTTATACTGAATGGGGGATGATTAGTAAACTTTCTGAATCGTTGTAATTTAAGAATTGTTGAATTTATATCTGACATAGTTATTTCTTTTATTGTATGGAAGTCAGTGTCATTCTTGAATAAAATTAGAGAAATTCTGTAAACACACTTTTGCAGGATACTATATAGACTACAGAGAGTGGTATAGGTGTTGATCTATTTGCTCCTCCATCATTGTGTACACTTACTACGTTGGTATTGAATATAGATTACATTTGTAGAATTATTATGCATCGTTCTACTTAACTAGGAAAGCGCTAATGTCCCGCCGCGTTGATGGATGAGCTTTTTAAAGTTTTTAGTTTGCGTGGGATATCTTTACTTTTGCAAGTGCTTTGTTTTGCTGCCTACGCATTGTAGGTGAATGATGTCAAGTTTCTTTTGTTTCTTGTCAGTTAGTATTATTTACCGTAAAAAACTTACATTAAAAGCTTTATTTCTATGGATTCTGGCTAATTTTTTCAACTTTTTTCTTTCAAAAGGTACTACATCACCATAACCTTAATGTCCATGTATAATATGAACGTTGAAGCCCCACCCGTTTGGTCAGAAATGGCCCAAACAGCACGAAAATATCGTACAAAAACAAAAAATCTTATATTAAAAGCTTATTTCTATAGATTCTGGCTAACTTTTCAACTTTTTCTTTCAAAAATGTACTCAACCACCATAACCTTAATGTCCATGTATAATATGAAAGTTGTAGCTCCACCCGTTTGGTCAGAATTGGCCCAAATGGCACGAAAATATCGCACTAAAAATCGAAAAAAATCGTAAAAGTACGATATTCATGAGAAATATTCTTCGATTTTACCAAAAACAATACACCTCTAAGTCAGAGATTTCGAAGGTCCTGTCAAATTTTCATCAAGATCGGATATGCCGTTTGCCTGGTAGAGAGTTAACAAACAGACAAAAAAACAAACAAAAAAAAAAAAAAAACACCCGAGCTAAATTTTTGGGGTCAGTGAAATTGAAGTCTTCGCTTCACTCGCTTCGCTCGCTACGCTCATCCAATAAATGATCTTCCATCTTTCTACAAACATTTAAGTTGTAAAACACCACATTCCGATCTCTATTTACAAAAATTCTAACTCTAAAAAACACGCTTAAAAAGGTAATTTGAGCATAAACACACAGTTATGAAAACTGCGAACTGCCATAGTAGCTATTCTATACCAAGATATAACTTAATTAATTGCCCGGATACTGAAACGGATTCGAATCGAGTCCGATAGCTTCCTCTAGTCGAGTGACTTCTGTCACCGTCACCCTATGGTTAATACGCCCATGCACACCACGAGCATGCATGCAGTAACTAGCTCTGTGAACAGCGTCAGCCTGATAAATCAATTGTGTGTGTCTCTATAGAAACAATGAAGTGTAAAGCAATAGATAGATGTAATAGAATGCTCACATAAGCGCAACCAACACGCCCTAATTCCGATAATAAATCAAGCTTAATAGATGTCTGAAATGCATTTATATACAGCGTTACAGTTGTGATACAAATAATCCTCATTCATCCCATTGAAATAAGCTCGACAAAGTGATGCTATCCCAATGCACAATCTTTACAAACGGAATATCAATTAATTGTCGTGAATTATTATTTTGTTGGCTTCTGATGAATGTTTATATGAGCATAGCTTGCGTCGTCCACATTTTAGTGCAATGTAGTACACAATAAATTTATGACTATTCACATCGCATGAACAGTTATCAAATCATCATGCAATAGTAATACTATTGCGACAAGGCAATTAATATAGTTACATTTACATTCATGTTCATACTATTCATACTTCTCATGGCATTTGATTTGGTGTGATACAGAATAGCAGTCAATTCTTTCGCATAAAGTCAGTGTTATGTTATCATCACGTGGATACCCGCCACATGCAGCCAATAAAATATTATTATAATGATACATTATTAAGTATTATCTTCTTTGTCATAAAAGTTTGCATCATTTTGATAAAATAAAAATCGATATCAGAATTAAAAACCTAAATTGCGGTTTGAACTCTTGACCTCCTACCACAGATACCAGGATTGGAGGTAATTTCGTTCAGTTCGAGTTGAATTTCTAAGAAGATTACGATTACGATCGATATAATATTATACAGTCATTTGGCTGTAAGAATTTATGTTTCCTGTTTATGGTGTTAGTCTGCATTGTCTATAAAAATAATAAACATGTATTAAAACACTAGAACTAAATCTATTACTAAATTGCAAATATAAATAAATATATCTGTGTTAAGAGTTTATACCCATCACTTAAAATGATTTAAAGAAGCAACTAATTTAAGAACCACCACTATCGACGCCGACGCCATCGTTCAGCGAAAAATAGTCAACCAGAGACCGCGGGTTGGCCACGATTCACTCGAGAATGAGACCTGCACTGCATTATAGATCACAACTTTTACAATTTATTGTGCTTCGTTTCTAGGACGGCTCCAAAGTGAGTGTTTACATAAACTACTCAAATGTCATATTAATATTTAGGTCTAACCAGTACTTACTATACAAGCTTTGGTGTTGAGATGGTTCTCAACATTTTGTTCTCAACAAAGTCGAAACAGTTTTCTGTATTTGCTAAGTGTACAGTTTCTCCCCGGTGCTAATTACGCTGAGCACTTGTGTGCACGTGCTAACTACTTGTTTGAGGCACTGACAGCACCAAGCCTTTGAAACCAGTTGATCGTGCATTTGTTTCGCAACCTCCCAGCTCGAGAATCTTATTCACTCGTTCTTCATCTCGAATTAATAAAAGGAGAAATATCGTCGAGATCCATTAAAACAAAGGCCTCTGAAATCTGAAATCCGCCAAGATTTACCGACTACTTACGGCTTTACTTTATCCTTGCAAGACGCTTTTTGTGTTTATCTTTCAGCATGGCTTACATGTAGGAGGCCTATGCTCTGTCTCCGTCTGTTTCTCCACGAGGAAGGCGCCAAGTCAACATGCCCCGCCCTGGGTCCCGGGGTACGCCCCCTTCCCCTCAATCTCAAGACTCCCCCTCCAAGATGCTGGCTCCAGGTCTCACCTCCACCTCACCTCTGCAGAGATAAGGCTTGCAGAGTAGAGGAAGATGGCTGAGTCACTTGATATACAACGCCCGATGTGCAGCTTGAATAATGATTCCAGGATCTAGGAAATGTTCTTTCTTCGCGTACCTTGCCGGAGTCGAGCTGGGGAGCGTTTGTGTGAGGCGCACTCGCTGCCCACAGCTGCACTTGCACATTGCACTTGCACTCGCAAGTCACGTACATTTAAAACTTTAGTTAGAGTAAACGAGGCTCGATGATGAAAGATAGTGACGATAAAGACAAAAGAGGAGTTAATCTAAACAATATAAGTAATATACAAACAACAATAACGTTGTCAAACATTTAAATAATGAACCACATTGAAGATTTGTCCAGTCACTTTTACCCTATATATTAAATACGTTCGAAAGAAAGTTTTATATCATTCATGTAGGTTTGAATTTTCGAAAGAGGTATAGGTAAGCCAGGTACGACTCGTTTGGTGACATCGCGTGCTTCGAATGGGACATTGCATTAATTTCCTTACACAAGATCGACACTCTACAGGTGTGATTGTTGAGTGCACGAAGCCATTTTTTGCTGCTTTATGGTTTGTGATGTGTTCTAATTTCTAGGTTGTACATGTATGTGTCATATGATGGGGGGGGGGGGGGGGGGTGGAGATAGAACATAAAATATTTACTCAAGTTTAAAAAAAAAAACTCTCAATGATACGATTTTCTACTTCCACCTGTTTACTTATGTCAAATTTGCTAATTGAAACAACAACAAAAAATTCCATCGAAGATTACCTTGAATTTCCGAGACACTGTATTGAAATCAAGCGCGAGATCAAGATATCACCCCAAAGTCGGAGCGATGACGTCATCTCCGAACCCTGAAAGCATAAAAAAAATCACTGTTCTGTAACATACGGTCTAGACTCGAGCCCCGGACTCTGCTATGCATGCCACACGCGCCAACTGGCCATCTAGCGTGATTGGTTACACACTTAGAGAATCTGTCAGCGCCAATCACTCCAATTCCGCCCACCCTGCAATCAAGTGGTGTACATGGCTGATTGGTCGCGCGTGGCACGTGGCAGTCATCACATCCTGAGTCACATGGCGCGTCATCAGATCGTGGAGTAATTACCAGCTCGCTTCTGAGACTATTTGATCTGTGCTGTAAGTTTCACTCTAATCAGGGTCAACTGAGTGCCGAGTGGTCCTTGCCTTATGAGCTTGAATTTTGAGAAAACGAAATAGAGGTTATAGGTGTTCTTATTTCTTTAAACTTTCATGTTCCAGTAATTTTTTTTTTTAATTAACCAAAGGGATTTCACATCATTAAAAATATCCTAAAAGTAACTTATTTTAACATGAAATATTAAGCCAGAATTTTATACTGCGAAAAAGCGAAAAACAATGGAATGAATTTCATAAAAATGTTTTTTCGATAGTAAAATACAATTTAAATTATCTTTTAAATTAAACGTTTCAAATGCAAAAAGCAGTGGAAATTAAAGACAGACAGTGGGGGGGGGGGAAGGGGGGAAATCCTTGACCCATCTGGTTGCTGGTTTGAATATATAGCTGCAATGAACCCATTCGTAGAGAATGAGTATAGAAACAGGAATTTAGCATAATAGCCAGAATTGAGCATGTTTATTACTGCAGTCAGTGTTCAAATGCATAATAGAGTGAGTGCCACTGCTCACTACACATTCCACCACATGTCGGTTGTCGATATGTCCGGGAGTAGTAGGCCCTACTCCTTACCATGTCATATTCTATACATTCTAGTTCTAACATAAGAAGCAATACAATAATTCAAATACTTGATGAAACTGCTGTAAACTTTCAAGTGGTCCCTTCCATGAGCTTATACACCAAACTCATCCAAGCGAGCATCATACGGGAGTACACGCTGTGAGCATGGGTATATCTAAATCATCACTATAATAAACCACTCATAAGTTCGGTGTGTGGCCGCGTAACGACCCCGATTCTTATCTCAAGCCGGGCCTATCACTCAAAGTCCGTATCTAGCGTCCATCTGGGTCTAAGCCCCGTGTCCGAATGTTCGCGCACGCGCACACAGCGCAATCAATGCTAATAAGCAAATACTGGCGAACTCTACGAAGACAAACAAAAGATATAGACGGCCATCTGTGTTTGTGTACGCAGGAGGTAAAGGTAATCTACATTAACTGATTGAAAATGCAGCTTCATTTGAGCTGCCCGTGCTTAGCTGGGTGGATATGATGGGAATACAAAATATTAATTTGATTAATGTCAATGAACTGGTGGCCAACAACTAATTAAAATTGTTAATTATTTAACTTATGTTTGGCTCTTTTAAAGGTGATAAACTAGAATGTATGGTATACACAAAGTAATAAGAGTAACGTTCTCCGGGTGCCTATAACAAGGAATTTAGTTAGGCTACTAATTAGAGATACAACGATACGCTTGTATACATTTGAGAAAGTTTGTCGATGAATAAATTAAGTAATATTAAAATGTATCCTTGAATCTATTAACTACAATCAATAAAACACGCACTTTTAAAATTACAATTCGAATTTGTTATAACACTAGATTTTAGAATAATACGTTCGGTGTATAATCTAATTAATTCAATACGAACTCGTTTAGTTCGTCAATCCCGGTGTCATATACAGATTAACCCCTGAGTTGTTTTAAAGTCAAGTCAATGTCGGTCTCTATGCTCTTAAGTCTGCACCTGCCACGTGGCCAAGAGGCCCTGCACTCAACCAAAGACAAACGTCTCGCCTCATTAGCAAAAACACAAATTAAAATTATGACGTTTCCGAACATTTCAAAGAAATGTCTCTGTAATTGGATATTTTTCGTCTAAGGGGTCCGTTATTTTGGCAACAAATCACCCCTGTGCCCCCTGGGAATGGAGGGGTTGTTCCGTCTGGAAGATCTCTGTGTGTCTGGACATGCCGCGCCGTGAACCTGTCCTAGATTCTCACGGTCAACCACACATGGACGGCAGACAGGTCGTGTCGTGACCTTGCACAGGGGGCGACAAGCTGCGGTCGTGTTGTGGATTTCGGGTGTTTTTCAACTAATTGTCAACGACCCAGAATCAAGGATGGGAAAACATTTTAGGTCAAAAGTTCAATATGAATTAGCAATAACAGAAATTTCACAATTTTTATGAATAAATTTAGAGTAACAAAATTTATATTCGTTGAAATACAAACACATGAATAATATTTTATACGAATGATTACGATACAAACAAGAACTACTTCACAAATTTACTCCAAAAAATTATAGTCAAATTTCATGACAGCCCTTTGTTAGATTTATATCACAGAGTTCAACAATAATTCTAAAATATATTGGTTCATTGATGGTTTGTCTTGAGGTGCCAATATAGCTCAATTAAAAAGCGCATTGGTAACCCATGTTGGTGCAATTTTTATGGCAATTACTATCAAGAGACACACACGTATTATGTATAAATTTATTTATGTTTTAATAAATAATTTCAGGTAATATAGGCCCTACACCTCATTAGGTACTTCTTAATTCCCCCACAAATTTGTCTCGCTTCCTAATATTACCTCAAAATGCATAAAACAAGTTCACTTGCTAATGATATGACTTCCCAAATACTCCGTATAGTTAAACAAACCGTGTTGTAAAATTTCCTACATTACAAATGCAATGATTTTGTAATTGCATCTTGAATGTTAATGTGAAAAGGGATTTGTTGAAGGCAACATGATGTTTTAATTGTTGGTTTGTTTAAATAATATTCAAGATTAAAGTGAAAATCTGTCAAAATAATAATTAATACACAGATTAAATCACATTAACTTCTAAACTTGTGATACCTAGTTTCATTTTGTTCCTAATCTTGGTTGTATAATAACTTTTAAATAATTGCATAATACATCAAAATTTAGAAGTATAACAATTGTTGTATGAAACGTTATCCAACCATCTATCTCATTACTTCTGGACGTCAGAAGCCTAGGTAAATAATTTATTATTCTTTTTTTGTTTTGAATAATTTGAAAAATTATAATGCTTTAAGTAAAAAATCTCAAATAAACATAAATTGACAAGCAATTAAGTGAATAGAATACTTCTTATATTGATTGATGTTGAAGATGAAATTTTATACTTCAAATATAGACTGCGTTGTAGATGAGTAAGATGGTTAAATGTGTACCAGCTTTTAATGCCGTGGGACCAATGGATGGAATATCTGAAATCTGTTCGTCACGTATCACTGAGGACCTCAGAAACTTTAGGAGGATCACCGCTGACAGGACTCGAACCCACGAGCTTTGACTTCCGTTTTCCAAATGCATATTTGTTTTATATTCATATTTTGTATTATGTGTTTGTGTTGTTATTATTTTGTTGTACCGTGACTATCAGGTATTATTTATAAGTGTCCCATATAATGTACGTGGCAGTGGACTGCAATAAAAAATAAAACAGATATTAGTGAGTTGAATGGAAAAGAAGCCCCATCATCACCAATAAAGGCAACAATCAAATCTTCGTAAATAAAATAAAACAAGAATAATATGTCTAGTGAGCCCCACGACCTCCGCTTCACCAGTAAAGGAAAGTGTTAATTACAGCTTGTCCACCCCTGAATGTCGCTCGTCTGTGACAAGCCAGAGTGCGGTTTCTCAACCACAACATTCCCACAGTTTTCCCTCCTCCACCCCTCCCACCCCCTTAGCTACAGCTGCATCTTATGATCTCCGTCTCAAAACATCCCCTCAAATCACCCACACACAAAAAATAGCAAACGTCACAACTCGACACATTGAATGCTATTTTTGAAAACCGTAAAAAACAGTAATCTTGTAAAACTATTCAACAAAGAATTCCATCAGCAACATCCTCGTATTTTGAAGGCTGCAGTCAGTTGCTGGGGTCAGGGGCACCGCAGTTTACAAGCTAAAAATACGGAAACATCACTAGACATATGGCTTTCAATCTTTAGTGAGCAATTCTTTTGTCAGGAAAATTTGCATTCATAAATAAAACAATATTTGAAGGAATTCATTATCTGAGAGCAGTGTGGAGAAAAATGGGCTAATACATTTAATAAGTTCTTTGTAAAAATTCTAAAATTCTAATATAAAACAATCTTTTGAATTTTGTTATGTTAATATGTATTCAACTTTACAATACAAAAATGTTGTGTGACTGTAACTGTAAAAAATAAAATGTAAAATTTACATGTAAGTGATAGTTATAGAATCGGTGAACATTTTTGTCCTGAGTTATTCTTGTGGTTATTATAAATAAAAAAATAAATAAAATAACAAATTCTACATTGTTTCATGAATGTAATGAGTAAATATGAGTCAGGAATCGAACCATGAACTTAGAAAAATAAAAGTTTCATGACTACTGTCCGAAAATCCAAAGAATAAGTATAAATGTTTGAAAACCAAGGATAATTTGCTACTATTGATGTAAATTATTATTGTATAGTTTAATTTCCCCACATACATTTTTAAAAATTTTCGATTGTAATACTTTTATTTAAAAAAAGTTATGTTTCATTTCATGTTGAATATTAATTGAAAATTGATAACGGTTTTAAGAGATTTAAAATTAGCACGGGTACAGGAGTGGAGTGCCCGAAAGAGGGAGCGAAGCGACTGAATCAACTGAATGTCGAAGAAAACGGAAAAACCGTTTTGACCTTTTTGGTGGAGGCGCCGGGTTAATAAGATTAACTTTACAACAAAAATGTTCCTTGCTTCAATCGCATTTTTTTTGCATTCATTAATTGTGGTGGTGGCGTGAAGATGAATTTTCAAATTTCTTGTGGGCTTGCTACCTCTGTTGGCTTGGTCGCTTTGGTTTAAAGTCCCCCACTGAAGATCATTTATTTGACTGAGTGGAGACTCTAAATACGTTTTTTTAAATTTTTTACCCACAGGGCCCGCAAAGAACATTCTGCATTATCCTAGTTGAAGGGCAATGCCAAAACAAAGTAACCCAGTCCATCCATTTCCATCGGACGTCGTGTTCGGTTTTATACCGTGAGTGAGACGTGACACGCGCACAGAAGTACGGACGACCAAACGGACAGAAAATCTCTTTCTAGTTATATATATAGAATTGTGTAAAATTTCATTGGAATGTAATTTAATGTGTACGATACAATGTACGCAAGTTATCGAAAATAAATGTTTTAAAAATGTGTGGCAAATTGTACTGTTTTATTGGATTGCATATTATTAAAACATGCATTGTGTATGATTGTATAGCTGAGAACTGATTGAAGCAGAAAAATAAAATACAACCTAATATCAACAACTCTATGCAGAAATTGCAGAACACTTTTGCATTGCTTTAAAATAAGCATTCAATAAAATGATTTTTTTTTCTCATTAAACAAGCACGGTTTTGAGTAATTTTATACATTTCACCTATACAGCTGTTTAACTGAGGTGTCCAATGAATACACATAGTTTATATAAAAAAAAATTCTATAGTGCAGTCATCAACTCAAACTTTGTTTTCATGTTTTAACTTTTCCTATAACTTAGAACTATATTCTATAGTTTGTAATTGAAGCTGAACAATAATTGAGCATTATAATCGTCTCGAATAATTTTAACTAATTCGATGTAAGAAAACATGTGAGAGTTGAGAGAAGGGTGGCCCTACTCAACCCCCACCCTACAAGAACTAACACAAATGGCGAAGTATTGTAATTGAATTGTCTGTTGATGAAGCGAGCATTTTCTCGACGTTTCGGTAGATCAAGTTTTCAGTTTGTGCCGCCTCACACGTCCGGAAGAGCGGAATAATATGCAGCCAAGCCGCCGGTTGAGTTGAAAAAATAAACAAGCCCCACATTGTGTGATTTTTATCTGTTTTAAAAGTGTTTTCCTTCCTTTCTGCGACACCTCTGAGCTTGCACCTCTGACCTGCTCGAAATAAACCCATCAGACGATCTTGACGGAAGTCGACTTATCCCTCCGCTGGTTCCGATCCGACGTCTGGGTGTTTGCATCGAGGGTAATCCACAACACATGAGCTCGTATTATTAGAGAAGGCGTATCGCGACAACAGGTCGTTGTTGATTGATAGCTAGCATATTCACTGGCCCTGACAGAGTATACTATAAATACTACATTATATAGATGATTGGAGTTCGATATTTTCGTAAAAGTTGTCTATTACTACCAGGGTTGAGAAAAACCTGGGTTTTATTGAGAGAAAAAAACAACCCGGGCGGGGCTTTTCAGGCTTTTCATTTTTTATTTGTTTTTATTTCCAGTTCAAATAAGTGTAAAATGTATATTTTGTATACTTTGTTTCTTGTAATATCTTGAGTGAATTATTAAAGCAATAATTAAAATACATCTATTTTGGTGTGTTTTACTTAACAAAATCACTTTGTACAGTTTTTTTTCAAGTGGGTTCTTGGTTGAAAAACCCGACGGTTTTTTTCTGGTTGGTCAAAATTTCTCAACCCTGGTTACTACGTAATGCGTATACATTATTTACATTGAAAGTAAAAATATAAGTTCTTCGAAAAAATACATAAGACATATCTTTTTTGTTCATGACACATTACCAAATGTATAAAGTTTATGTGTTTTAAAAAAATCGAGAATGCCATCACGGAAACAAAAATCCACTTTTTGTAGTTTTTATCAGATTCTTCACTACGTGAAAAAAATAGCTCACTGGCAAAATTTCAGACTTCACTGCGAAACCGTTCCATCCAACAACTTGACTCTTACATCGTTTAGTCATTAGCGGTTTCCATTCAAAGCTGTGAGAAATATAATAAAAGTGTCAAAAACCTATTATGAATGTACACTAATAAATGTTTTGTGTGACTTATGTTTTCAATAATCTGAAGAATTTTTAGCAAAGAATCTGAAAATAAAATAAATCGCAAGGTCCTCCTGCCCGTGAACTTAGAGTGCGACATAAGAAGTCGTAATAACATGCGGAGTATGCTAAGTCACCCCCCCCCCCTCCACCACCCCACAGCCCTGCAAAGAGTGTTCAAGGGGTGTGAGCGTGGGAAACGCTTTTCGATCGCTTCCTGTGTTTCCTACGGGACTTCACTTCCTCTTCCTGAGCTTGAGAAGGTCCTGGGTTCAATCCCCCGGGCCTCGCGAGGTCTATGGGGGGGGGGGGGGGGGCGCACAACCGCTGGTCGGTAAATCACCTTTTAACTAGGGGATGTCACTGGAAAATGACAGCCAGGAAAACATACGTGATTAGATACAATTAGATGAGGCAGACGGAGACAAACATATGGGACCAACGAGACAGATAGGAGAGCAATACACGGCCATAGGAAACCATGGACCTTGAAACCACGAGACCATACAAAAAACCTGTCGAGAAAGTATTGAGAAAGCCCTGATCACAAGCTTTGGCAGTTTGGAGATAGGACAGACGAGGGATACTGACATACAGCTAAGTAATTAAGCCATCATAGTAGTGATGATGGGTCATACTCAGAAATGGTGTAACTTGAAAATTCAAGGCTAGAAACTATATTATATTTATAATTTAATATTTCTATTTTTTTTTTTTACATTTTAGATTATCTCATGTTGTTTGTAGTTGCAGAGAATCCACATGGCATAATATAATAATTATCTCATGTTGCTTGGGGCAGAGTATCCATATGGTATAATGCAATTATCTAATGTTGCTTGTAGTTGCAGAGTATCCATATGGCATAATGCAATAATTATCTCATGTTGCTTGGGGCAGAGTATCCATATGGCATAATGCAATAATTATCTCATGTTGCTTGCAGTTGCATAGTAACCATATGGCATAATGCAATCATTATCTCCTGTTGCTTGCAGTTGCAGAGTAACCATATGGCATAATGCAATCATTATCTCATGTTGCTTGCAGTTGCAGAGTAAACCATATGGCATAATGCAATATTATCTCATGTTGCTTGCGTGCAAGTAACCATATGGCATAATGCAATCATCATCTCATGTTGCTTGCAGTTGCATAGTAACTATATGGCATAATGCAATCAACATCTCATGTTGCTTGCAGTTGCATAGTAACCATATGGCATAATGCAATCATTATCTCATGTTGCTTGCAGTTGCATAGTAACCCATATGGCATAATGCAATCATTATCTCCTGTGTGCTTGCAGTTGCAGAGTACCATATGGCATAATGCAATATTACCTCATGTTGCTTGCAGTTGCATAGTAACCATATGGCATAATGCAATCATTATCTCCTGTTGCTTGTAGTTGCATAGTAACCATATGGAAAATGCAATAATTCATAATATCACAATTCCCGCCATGCAGCTGCGACTGCCGTGCAGGGCGGGGTCTTGTCTGTCTGGGAGAGGGATCGAGTCTTCCGGGTCCTCCGCCGATGACTTGTCACCTCTGTGTCTGTCTGGAAGAAGCTCGATGCTCCGTCTTCCGCCATCTCCCCGGGTAACCCCAACCCGACAGATCCAGACTGTCTGACGTGATGGTAGATCAGGAACCACGTGGTACGATGGAGGATGTCGCCGGTGGTTGGAGCCGTGCTCGAGGGAACCGTAGACGGTCGCGGTGGCTCATTCGCGGATCTGACCCGAGGGACGGGGTTCGGATCTCGCATTGTTGCTGTGCCACATTCTCTCTTATTAAATTCGTTGTCCCAGAAATAAACAACACACACCAAGGCTTCAAATGACGTTCTTGGAACAATTCAGGTCATACATAATACGTGGCTTGAACGTCAATAAATTGGTCATAAATCTATGATGATGATGATGATGATGATAATTTTTGTTGTTTAATTTTTGTTGTGTTTTGTTTATTATTGCCATATTGGTATTCGAGACGATGAGTGGTGGGTGATAAATAAGGGTGAAAGAAAATTCCAAGAAATTCATGCGTTATGCGGGATTCGAACCCGCCCCCTACTATAGTGTCATGCACTTCGGACCAGCACCCTAATCGAACTATAAATTAATTTAATACAAATTACAATAAAATAAAATGTGTTGTTGGAAGGAATGGTTGAAGTCTTCTCAAATGTGTATATTTTCTTCCGTTCCCACGAGTTATGGATGTGAGGGGGGTAGGCGAAAACATTGACCTCCCTTCCGCCATATTGGCACATCTTCACCCTGGGATCGCGAGGATGCGACTTCCGCTGTCTCCCTCAGGACCCGGGAAGAGAAGAGATTGCGGAAGAAGTAACCTCGGGTCGTACAGCAGGGGACGCTCTCACGCACACACGCACATCGCACGCGCATGTGCTATTGTCAGTCAGGAGGCGCGGGAGAATGCGGATACGTAATGTGCAACTCATTTAAACGCGCAGTGTGTTTTGATGGAGGGAAGGAGGATGTCAACCTTACACAAACATATTTTAGGGAAATTATTATTTCCATATTTGGTGGTGGATGGGAGGCGAGGATGTTTGGGTGTATGAGGCCAACACGAGCCCGCTTTATCGTTAGACCTGGATGAGCACACATTGTTCGATTCTTCATATGTTTTCAATTTCATTTGGTGACTTTTCAAATTTGTATTTAAAACTATGAAAATTTCAAATTTTCTTTAATATTTTTTTTTATTTCAAGTCAATTTCTTCATTCCTTTTTTCAATAAAAGTTAATAAATCCACACAACTCAATGCAACAAGTTTTTAATTTCCTTAACGCATCGACATATTTGTTCCAATGTGCCCACTAAAATTTCACATTTCAAAATTAAACTCATATTTCCAGTGACTACATTTTAAAAAATCAAACCGAAATATTTGCTATGTTGGTAAAGATAAATAATAATGAATTAATATAATGTTGAGTGAGTTTTATTGTATTGTATTTATGATCTTACATAAAACCATCCAAACCTATTTACAGGAAATGTTTTCCAAAAATATAAGTATTTGCAAATAATAAACACACGAGGAACCCCCTATGAAAAAAGGCGGAATGGGCAACTCTTTTGTAGATTCGGAAGTGGCAATCGGCTTACAAAAAAACTAGGCAATTGTTGTACCAGCATTCTTGGCAAATCCCCCCTGGGCCCCTTGTCATCACTCATACAAGAAAGACGTTGGAAGTCATGAAATGCACGCGACAGAACAAAAGAACAACCCCAAGTCAAAATTTCGGGTCATGCCGGATAAAAAGCGTGGGCCCAATGAAGGCGGTTTCACACCTCCGACCTTTAGCGCGCGCACAAAGAAGATAAATAAAATTAAATAAAGTAGCCCTCACTCCCTACTGGATGAAGAAACCTATTGTTGGCGTGACAATAGTCTAAGACAGGCCGTGACATGGCTTTGATGTCTTTCTTTGGTTGACCGCTGATGCCGCAGTCTTTGTACGCCCGTATGACTTGCGCGATAATATACCAAGCGCTGGATTGTCGGTAGTTATGGCTGTGTGTGTGTGTGTGAGGGGGTGGGGGGAGAAGATGTAACTTACCGTTTTACATGTGGTGAATCAGTCTAAGGATGAAAATAATTTGTACGAATTTTTAGCAAAACACAATTTCACAATCTACACATTCAAAATAAATATAAATAAAAATGTGTACCTTCATCAATTATTCAACTTGTATTAAATACCATAAAAATGCCATTGATTATTATGACTTCAATTTCTAAACAACGTACATAAAGCATTGCTTGCATACGTTGTTTAATTAGTGCTTAACTTTCTGGATGTTCACTTTTCACTGCACTTCATTATAACATATTCCCCAACAGTATCTTATTTTACAATGTGTTTTGCAACGCATTATTCGATGAGTTTACTGTCTGATAACTTTGATATGCATACTTTGGAAAATGTAAGTAGGCCTACTAATGCAAATAAGCCACTACTATCAATGTTACTTCATCATTACTCCAATGCAAATCTCCTAAAATAATGAGAAAAAATGTTGTGAAGGGTCTGTGATTTAAAATCTCTACGCAAAATATAGGTGAGAGCACATTCTTTCTTGAAATCAATATTTGATTTGCTAGCTTTACTTTTTGATTTGTTGGGAGAATATTGTAGCATTCATTTCCTCCGTCTTAATTAGTTTCTAGGTATAAAAAGTCGCGAGACTTATTTTCATTATCACGAACGACTTTTTTCATGGTAATTATACAGCCTATACAAAAATGCTAAATTCATAACCTAAAAATAATGAGAATGGGGAGGTTGATATAAAAGTTTGAGTCAAGATGTTGATTGAAAAATAACAATGTGGCAGAGGGGTAGTTGAGGGGTTGAGATGAGTCTGTGGGGAGGGTGGTGGTGATAATTCATCTTAATCACGGGGGATTAACTCTTGGCTTAATGAGCAGAGAGACGGAAGACAGACAGACCGAGAGAGAGAGAGAGAGAGAAAGAGAGAGAGGCGAATACGACTGACATGCATCGCTCCGATTCACTTGATTAGAGAAACTTGATTAATTAAGCGCCACTCTCGACATCCGAGTCAAGCTTTGTAATCTGTTGGATTCGGTGTAGGTGTTCACAATAACAGTCGCGGCGTGCATCAGTGGGCCCGGGGAGGGTCCGTGAGGGTAATAGAGACGACGAGAGTGCGGGGGGGAGAGTGAGTGAGAGAGAGAGAGAGAGAGAGAGAGAGAGAGAGAGAGAGAGAGAGAGAGAGAGGCTAATGATTGTGAACACCACGAGGAAGACACACCCGAGCAACTGAGCATGGATTATGCTTGGTGAACCCAGCCACAGACAACTACAAAAACCGGTCACCCACGTTTTGTGTCGACGAATATGTGCCATGTATAGTGAAACAATGGTTGCGGGTTCAATCATATTAAGCCGGGATCAGCCTATATTTTATTGCCCACACTTATGGTGAATAAATAAAATGTCGTTAAATAAATTGAGATAAAACACATTTAACATTTAGAAAACAATGTATAGGCCTATACTTGTGACAGGTTGGAAGTGGTTGAGGATAAACAGCCCATAAATGATTTTTTTATGACTAGGAAGCTTCGCTAACGCTTTTTTAGGCGCGTTGTTGGATGAGCTTAATCTTTTTTAAACGAAAAAAGGCGCAAAATTGCGATTTTATGAGAAATAATTTTTCGATTACGCTCAAATTTCCCACGAATATATAAATTCATTAAATTAAGTTCTGTGAAAAAATCATTACAATCGGATAAAGCATGTAGGTGTTATAAGTCAAAGAAATTTAGAAAATTGGAAAAAATCTTTAAATTGCGATTATCATGAGAAATAACTTTTGATTGCGGTCAAATTTCATACGAGTATATCAATTAATAAAATTTAGTTTTTGTGAAAAAATCATCACAATCGGATAAAGCATGTAGGTGTTATTCGAAGAAATTTTAAAAATAAAAATAAAAAAATCGTAAAATTGCGATTTTCATGAAAAATAATGTTTTAATTACGCTCAAATTAACACGAATATATTAATTCATAAAATAAAGGTCCTGTGAAAAAATCATTACAATCGGATAAAGCATGTAGGTGTAATAAGTCCAAGAATGTTTTTAAAAATCGAAAAAAATCGTAAAATTGCGATTTTCATAAGAAATAATTTTTCGATTGCGCTAAAAAACATGGCAGTTCTAAGTTCAGAGATTTCAAAGGCCTCCAGAAAATTTCATCGCAATTAACGTATCGATTTAGCCGGAATCGTGTGGACAAACACACAAAAATACAGAAAAAAAACAATACGGATTTTTTTCTTCAGTGTAGTAGAATGGAATCTTCGCTACGCTCATCCAACTATAATAAGCTGAAAAGAGGAATTTTTATTTCTGGCAAATTTATTTATTTATTTATTTATTTATTTATTTAACGTCTATCCTATTCAGTTATAAAAAACTGATTTACAAAGGAGGACAATCAACAATGAATTGCTCATAATGAACGACTATGAATGTTTTCAATTTGATACCATTCTTTTGACAACTATGCATGCTTCCTTTCTGCAATTGTAAGCATTGCCAAATGTAAAGTTTTGTTTTACAAATAGTTTAACGGATGAGATTGTAATATGTGTTCTGCGATAGAAACCACTTATATATTTAGTATATTTGAGTTGTTTGTTACATGTTAATTTTTAATTTCGATGTATTTTTATCAATTAATTGTTATTCTGTGTCGTAAGGCAACAGCGCTGGCTGCAGAGACCAATAAAGGTTCATTTTATAAGTGAATATAATACGATGACTACCATCTCAATTGTTTTGTCTCTATGCACAACTACCTATGCAATATCCACAATTTTAAATTTTAAATACTTCAATTGCCACTCAAAATCGTCATCATCACCATATCATATCATATCGTTGAAATTTATAGTTAGTTTAACTTTGCAAGTCCCTCTGCGCAGGTGTCAACTGTCCCACCTCTCGGCTCAATGGTCACACACAGCGTTGCTAATCGAATGTCAAACTTTATGACTTGATTCCAGTCACGTCTGCGGCCATTAGCTCCGCCTGATAGCGGGAGGTTTAGTCACCGGAAAACGACACAATGGCGACAAAGAAGAGGTCAGTTTGCGCCCAATGGTCTCATGTCGTAACAATAAACTAACAATTACTTGTGAGGTAAGGAAGGCGAACGCCCATTTTAGCGTTATTTGTCCCGTTTATCGAAATAAAGAAATGTGGTTCACTGTACTTTTGTGAGACTGGTTTATTATCTTCTTTATGTGATTGTCACGTATAAAGATGTCAGGAGAGGGAGGCTGCAAGCTGATACGAGCGCATGTCTTGGAGAGTGAGAACTTGAAGTATATAAAGCATAAATACAACTAGGCCTAATCTCCTGTATGTTGTGCTGTGGGCCTCTGACGTGCAATGATTATTAAAGGAAAATGCTAAATAAAAGTTGAAGTGCCTTTTTTAAATATCGAAGAACAATCGGATCATATCTCAATGTATTTCCTAGTTCGTCAAATCATGGCCAAATGTTTTAAAATCACACATTTTAGCTAAGATATACTGTTATAATATTTTGTATAGCTGTAGTTTAATATACTAGGAAGCTTCGCAAACGCTTTTTCAGGTGCGTTGTTGGATGAGCGTATTTTTTAAAATTTAAAAACGAAAAAAGGCGTAAAATTGCGATTTTAATGAGAAATAATTTTTCGATTACGCTCAAATTTCACACGAACATATGACTATATAAAATTAAGGTTCTGTAAAAAAATCATTAAAATCAAAGTAAGCATATAGGTGTTATAAGCCGAAGAAATTTTAAGAATAGAAAAAATCGTAAAATTGCGATTTTCATGAGAAATAATTTTTCGATTGCGCTCAAAAATGTGGCAGTTCTAAGTTTAAAGATTTCGAAGGCCCCTTACAAAATTTCATCGCAATTGGAGTATCGGTTTAGCCAGAATCGTGAAACACACGTCGTGAACATCGTGAAGTGGTTTAATTTTACGAGAAAGTGAACGAATCTTTAACGGCTCAACTTTGTTTTAAGAGAGACAGTACATTTTTATATCGTTATTGGATGAGCGTAGCGAGCGAAGCGAAGATTCCATTTCACTACACTGGAGAAAAAAATCCGGAATGTTTTGATTTTATTCTTTTTTTGTATTTTTGTCTGTTGTTAACACGATTCCGGCTAAACCGATACTCCAATTGCGATCAAATTTTCTGGAGGCTTTCGAGATCTCTGAACTTAGAACTGCCACGTTTTTGAGCGCAATCGAAAAATTATTTCTCATTTAAATCGCAATTTTACGTTTTTTTCGATTTAAAAAAAAATCTTCGACTTCTAACACCGCATGCTTTATCTGATTGTAATGATTTTTTCACAGCACGTTAATTTTATGAATTTAAATATTCGTATGAAATGTGAGCGCAATCGAAAAAAAGTTTCTTATAAAAATCGCAATTTTTCGATTTTTTTCGATTGTTAAAACATTTTTTTGACTTATAATATAACACAGACATGCTTCATTCGATTGTAAAGACTTTGTCATAGAACCTTAAATTTATGAATAACTATATTGGTGTGAAATTTGAATGCAATCGAAAAATAACTTCTCATGAAAATCTCAATTTTAGCATTTT
Source organism: Sweltsa coloradensis (assembly GCA_024449915.1). Taxonomy (NCBI): domain Eukaryota; kingdom Metazoa; phylum Arthropoda; class Insecta; order Plecoptera; family Chloroperlidae; genus Sweltsa; species Sweltsa coloradensis. The sequence goes on from JAMZAV010000084.1 coordinate 160,599, forward strand.
TTCGATTAAAAAATAATTTCTTCGACATGTTACACCTACGTTCATGCTTTATCCGATTGTAATGATATTTTTACAGAACCTTAATTTTATGAATGTATATATTGGTGTGAAATTTGAGCGCAATCGAAAAATAATTTCTCATGAAAATCGCAATTTTACGATTTTTTTCGTTTAAAAAAATTATGCTCATCCAACAACGCGCCTGAAAAAGCGTTTGCCAAGCTTCACAGTAGAAAATAATTTGTAACACTTAGATCCACAGATTTGAATATAATTTAAAACATACTGCATCAATTTAGAATTGACATTTAACCATAATTCTATCGACTTACGTATACATGATCCCGTACTCTCTTGTTGGATGAGCGGAGCGAGCGAAGCGAAGATTCCATTTCACTACACTGGAGGAAAAAATCTGGAATGTTTTTTTTTTGTTAACACGATCCGGCTAAACCAATACTCAGGATTGAAATTAAAGCCAATAACATCAGTTCACGATCATAGCACAAGAGCAGCTAGAACTGGTTACTATTTGAAAGGTTGCAATAAGAAATTAGCCAGTAAATCAATTTTTTATTCCGGTATTAGGGAATTTAACAACTTACCTTCTGTAGTTATTACTTCCATTAATGTTGCTAGTTTTAAGAGAAATTATCTCTTGCATAGAGCTCAGTCTCAGCAATGTAATTTATAGAAATAGAATACTTATAATATAATATTATATTATTAATAGAAAGGATATGGTTATTTATTTTTTGGTATAAGGCTCCAGACTAGAAATCAAAATATGTACTGATATCTAGTCAGGCCTATCTACTGTAAGTGAAATAGGCTATGTAATGTAGTGGTGTGTAATATGTGAAATATTTGTACAATTGCTATGAATTTTCTGGAGGCCTTCGAAATCTTTGTACTTAGAACTGGCACGGTTTTAAGCGCAATCGAAAAATTATTTCTCATTAAAATCGCAATTTTACGATTTTTTTCGATAAAAAAAAATGTCTTCGACTTATAACACCTACATGCTTTATCCGACTGTTAGGATTTTTCCACAGAACCTTAATTTTATGAATTCATATATTGGTGTGAAGTTTGAGCGTTATCAAAAAATAATTTCTCGTGAAAATCGCAATTTTAAGCTTTTTTTTGTTTAAAAATAAATCTTCGACTTATAACACCTACGTGCTTTATGCTATTGTAATGATTTTTTTACAGAGCCTTAATTTTATGAATTAATATATTGGTGTGAAATTTGAGCGCAATCGAAAAATAATTTCTCGTGAAAATCGCAATTTTACGCTTTTTTCGTCTAAAAAAAATTACGCTCATCCAACAACGCGCCTGAAAAAGCGTTTGCGAAGCTTCCTAGTAAGCTACATTGCGCAAATGATTGGACATTGGGCACTGCAAAACAGCGAACAGACAACAATCATGTGCGCGCTATCTGACGCTGGGAACAGGTACTCCTCGAAGCTTGTGGTCGTGGGACAACTGGACAAAACGTGTAGAGATATCGTCGTGAGGATTACAAGGGGTTTAGCAAAGTAAACATTGGCATTGACAGAATTAGGGGGAAAGTACACTTGATATTAGGGGGGATACGTTTAATAGGCTACCTGCTGAATATGAATGACGATAGTTTAATTGTGGGCCTATAGGTCGCAATAAGATCTTAAGGAGTGTGTACGCAGAGCTGCGTATAAACGTATTTAAAATGTGGTGGTGGTGGTGGTGGTGGTAATGATGATTTGTTGCTCAAATCAATGTGTTACACTTCAATTTTACATTCTTCGAAATTGTACTAAAAAGTAAAATTATTCCTCTTTATGTAAATTGTATAATTTTCATCTGTTTATAAGTTATATATAATATTCAGAGGTTTTTGTTATGTACATTTTTATAAAAACACACATTAATTAGTTTAGTTGAGAAAAAAATTAACAACACTTGAAAACTCTGTTTAAACACAGTGGGTAATAGCATTTTTTTAAAAAGAAATATGAAAATACGTCCATACGAAAAGTTTTTAAGTTCAGATTGAAAGCTGAACTGAAATAGTGCAAAAAATAATTATTAGGTTCCAAATATAGTTGGATGAGTGAAGCGAAGACTTCAATATCACTGACCCCAAAAACATTTATCTCGTTTTTATTTTTGTCTGTTTGTTTGCTCTCTACCGGGCAAATGGCATATGCGATCTTGATGAAAATTGGAGGGGACCTACAAAATCTCTGAACTTAGACCTGCCACGTTTTTGGGTACAATCGAAGAAAATTTTTTCGTGAATATCGTACTTTTACGGGGTTTTTTTTCGATTTTTAGTGCTATATTTTCGTGACATTTGGGCCGCCGATTCTGAACAAACAGGTGGGGCTACAACGTTCATATTTCCCATGGATATTAAGGTTATTGTGATGTAGTACCTTTTGAAAGAAAATGTTGAAAAAGTTAGCCAGAATCCATAGAAATAAAGGTTTTAATATAAGTTTTTTTAAGGTATTTAATAACAATTAACAAATATCAGTAGAAACTTGACAACAATCACCTACAATGCGTTAAAAAAGAACTTCAAAAGTAAAGACATCCCACGCAAACTAAAAACTTATTAAACAAGCTCATCCATCAACGCGACTAAAAAAAGCGTTCGCGAAGCGGCCTAGTTAAGTGGTAAATTATAGGAAGATACATTATTAAAAGAGGTTAAAATGCAAAATAAGTTTACACTTTTTGCAGATCTTATCCATTCAACCAGCAAGTCAGATGACTGAGCCTTTGCCAAACCGCCTGCCAAGTGTTGACAGTTGTAAAGGACGAGATCTGATACCCTCATCACGTCACATGTGTGTGTGTGTACGGGGAAGAGGTTACGTTGCCCCCTTCTTGTCACTTTTTGTGCTTCCTAGCCGACGCTATTTTGACTCGTCCGTGAAGACGTCATTAATAATATTACAATTCAGGGTCAACATCGCAAGCAAACACTTAATGACTGGAAACGAAATACGACACTGAAAGGTGACGCATAAAAAACGTTTTATGTTTGTTGAAGCTTTAGACATCTTCGCAGCCGAAGGGCAAGTCATAAAGTCGTCCTCGTCCTCCAAGTCTTACCGAGCTATCGTAAAAGTTCTTTCTATTGCACGTTCTCGTAAACTCATGCTGATACTTGACTTACAGATGAGTGATGTATTGGGTTGCTCTTGCACATACCTATTAGTTCTAGAGCTACATTACAACGAGCACACACAAGGTAGAGTGGTGAAATAGTGAAGGAAAGTCGGCACAACCACAACCACAAACACAAAAGATGACGGTATTAAATTTACACCTAAACAATGGTATCGTTATAGTTTGTAGCGTTTTACTAAAAACAAAAAAATTATTATGTTCGTTATAATAATTTACTGTTAAATTAACTGAACTATTTGGATAAAATTCCAGAAAATGTCAGCAAATTTAAAAAAAAAATATATATCGTTGGTAAAGTAGGTTTATTACACAAAAGTATCACTAGGCGTATTTAATGTTGGTAATATAGGCTACATATTAATTTTTAAATTGGTTCATTTTAAAATTGTTTATTATGCTGAACCTTACAGTTGTGTCACCAGTGAAATGGTTTGTGAGAGAAAAAATATTCGAGTGAAAACCTTTTTTTTAAGGTGGAAACTATTGATTGCGGAAAATTTAGCACACGACTAACATGTATTCGAATATTTAGCATTCGCATAGCCATAAAACGCGCATTCTATTAGATTAGACATGGCGTTGCAAAGTCGCAATTAAATTTTATCGGGTAAACATGCACTTACAAGTTTATGTACAATTTAAAACCGCTTACCCGTAAAAAAATATCCAGTTAAGTAGGTATAGAAAAAGAGTGAATGAAGAAATCACAACATCGGGAGAACCGTGTAATAGCCTTCTACGGTTAATCAAGGTTTTATGACTGAATTGATAAGATTTGCCATGCAATATAGCAACAGCATGGTACGTAGGTAGAGACTCTCTACTCAGAAGAATAACCCCGTCGGTGATGTTTATACATACATTTATTTATTAAGGTCAAAAACCACAGAGCAAGCTCTACAAAGTGTGATGGAGGCATTACATTACAATAAATTAAATACTAAAAACCTAAACAAATATGTAACCAAAAATACAAAAAAAAACAACAACTAAATAATATGTCTACTAAGGTGCATAAAAGAACATAATATTAATACTGTATACTTATAAGTAGAAATAGAAAGCTATGTCGATTACAATGTTTTACGATATCAATAATATTAGAAGAAAACATTTTAAAACATTCAAAATTTATTTATCGAAAATCTATGTTGTAAAGCCAATTCACCGATATCGCAAATAATTGCAATGTTTAGTACAACCAAGTACTAACCCTAGAGCCAATGTTGTTTGGAGAAGAGGGCTAATGTAATACAATGTGCGGGGGTAGAAGTGAGATGGGTATTGCAGGGAGGTCACCCAGAGATTCTCAGCTGTAACTCTTGGCTAGAAAATATGTGGACCCATGCAGAGCAAACCGAACGAGACAAAACCTAACAGACTGATTTTGCTCTGGTCCCAAAACGATCCAACTAAAACTTGTTCCCTGATATTGATGTGATTGTGGAAGAGTAACAATCAAAGAGTCGTGTGACATGTGAGTCGTACATTTAGAACAAAATTTTACCTGTGCAGGATCTTTTGAATAGGAGAAAAAGCCATAACAATACTACAATAATAAAGTACAAATTATTTGTAAACCTATAATTCGTACTTTATTGTTAATATATCAACAATAACATACCAATTGTTAACATAGTTTTTTGATGTGCCGTTTACTTTTTGGATGAGCATAGCGAGCAAAGCGAAGATTCCATTTCACTACACTGGAGAAAAAAATCCAGAATGTTTATTTTTTATTTTTGTCTGTTTGTTACCACGATTCCGGCTAGACCGATATTCCAATTGCGATGCAATTTTATGGAGGCCTTTGAAATCTCTGAACTTAGAACTGCCACGTTTTTGAGCGCAATCGAAAAATTATTTCTCATTAAAATCACAATTTTACGATTTTTTTCGATTTTTTAAAAATGTCTTCGATTTATTACACCTACATGCTTTATTCGATTGTTATGATTTTTCACAAAACCTTAATTTTATGAATTAATATATTCCTGTGAAATTTGAGCGCAATCGAAAAATTATTTCTTATAAAAATCGCAATTTTATGATTTTTATTAATTTTTAAAATATTCTTCGAATTATAATACCTACATGCTTTATCCGATTGTAATGATTTTTTCACAGAACCTTAATTTTATAAATTAATATATTGGTGTGAAATTTGAGCACAATCGAAAAATATACTCTTATGAAGATCGCAATTTTACGCATTTTTCGTAAAAATAAAAAATAAAAATCTTCGACTTATAACATCTACATGCTTTATTCGATTGGAATTATATTTTCACAGAACCTCAATTTTATGAATTTATATATTTGTGTAAAATTTGAGCGCTATCGAAAAATAATTTCTCATGAAAAACGCAATTTTACACTTTTTTCGTTTAAAAAATCATACGTTTATCCAACAACGCGCCTGAAAAAGCCTTTGCGAAGTTTCCTAGTTTAAGAGGATCTTCTTAAAACTATACGATTCTATTAGAGACCAATGGATAATTATTAAGTATAAAGCCAACAACCTGACATACACGATATATATTTGTTTTACTCGCCCTTAGATTGAGGTGAACTCATTGAAATGGAACAAAGCAAGTAACAGATGGAATTTGTGTCTTTCTGGCATTGTAGCACCCGTTTATGGATTACCACTTGCCCTACTGAGCTAATAAAGCTTAATTGGTGTAGCAAGGCAAGTGAAGTGATGCTACGTGGCCTACACTGACATCTCTGGTGTAGCAAGGCATGGTGAAGAGATGTTACGTGGCCTACACTGACATCTCTGGTGTAGCAAGGCATGGTGAAGAGATGTTACGTGGCCTAAACTGACATTCTAAAGCTAAACCCAAAGCTCTGGTGTAGCAAGGCAGGGTGAAGAGATACTACGTGGCCCACGCTGGTGCAACGAAGGGGTAGTTCTTGCAATTAGCATATTAATTTGCTGGTTGGTTCAACACAACTCTGGTAGCTAGAGATAAAACATTCGCCTGTTCCATTAATTCAGTTTGCTATCTCCCACTGTCTTACGACTTTTTTTAATTTCCTCGCCCTTAATTCATAGAGTTCTTTATAAAGAATAAATTACGGCCTCAGTTTTGCCTCCTAAGAACAATTTACTCTCTAAATAATATATCATTCCCTAAGACGATTCCCTCGTGAGAGTCCTCCAGGACGCGTGGGTGGGAGACCGGGAAGCGATGTGCTGCTGCTGGGGCGAGACTCATTATAACATGCTGCAACACGCTCATTTACATACAATGTTGGCTCTATTTCTATAAATAATAGTAGTAATAACAAATACACATCAGTAATGATGCCTGGACTCGATAGCATTTATAGAAGAAGAAGAAGAAGAAGAAGAAGAAGAAGAAAAAGAAGAAGAAGAAGAAGAAGAAGAAGAAGAAGAAGAAGAAGAAGAAGAAGAAAAGAAGAAGAAGAAAGAAGAAAGAAGAAGAAGAAGAAGAAGAAGAGAAGAAAGAAGAAAAGAAGATAGATCAGAAGCAAACATATACGAAAGAAATAGTAAGCAATGAAGTAAAGTAAGCATGAAGAAGGAAGAACTTCTCAGATTTTCAAAATAATATTTATTTTAAATCATGTTAAATTTATATTAGCATCAAGATTCTATATTCTGACAATTTGATATCCATTAGTATCCATATTAACATGTTCAAAGTAAGCTCCATTCTGATACTGCTTAAAACTCTGATTCGGTGTCATGCTCATACAAGTATGCCTTAGCAGCTGCTATACATTCATGTTGTGTTCTATTTGTTATATTAAGAGTAGTCTTCTAGTCTTAAATAAGTTATACTATGATATATTGTTCATGAAGAAAACATAATGTAATCTACTCTATTCCTACAAGTACTCCACATTAAGCGGCGAACTGCTCACGACTACAGCTCGGCATAGATGTATTTCATAATGCTCTGATTTCCGCAGATCTCCCAATTAAGCTGTAACTTGACTGATGATCTGTATAAGAACCCTAAAAGATCTACGTGCGTATCCCAGAGGTCCCGGGAGCGACTGCTCACGCAGCTCGTGGCAGGATGTATTCATAAGACTCTGATTCCGCGCGTTCCCCATAGGTGGGAGACAGCTCTCGCGTCGAGTCAAGGCCTAGGGCTGTCGCGACGCGGGTGGGAGACTACAGTGATGTCACAGACAAGAGTTTATGACGCTAGCGCGTGTCTGGAAACGTAAGGAGACAACTTCATCCGAACATGGTTCGTTTTATTTCAGGTCAGACAGTGCCATCGATGTTCTTTGATTGACATACGTATTAAAAAGTTATTATGTGAATCATAAATAATCATAAATGTTTGGGGGTTAATTGTAACTAAAATGAGAATCAATTAAAAATAGCTTAGTAAATAAAACCATTTGCTATAAAATAGGAAACGCTTAAGTCCGCCGCGTTGATGAGATTGCGTAATTTTTTTAAACGAAAAAAGCGTAAATTGTGATTTTTTTAATAGATAATTTTTCGATTACGCTCAAATTTCACACGAAAATATTAATTCATAAAATTAAGTCTCTGTGAAAAATCATTAAATCGGATAAAGCATGTAGGCTTTATTCGTCGCGAAGAAATGTTAAAAATTGAAAAAAATCGTAAAAATTGCGATTAATCATAAGATAATTATTTTCGATTGCGCTCAAAATTTCACACGAATATATTAATTCATAAATTCAGGTTCGGTGAAAAAATCAATACATGGGAAGAGCATTAGGTGATTATAATTCGAAGAATGTTTTAAAAATTTAAAAAATCGTAAAATTGGACGATTTTTATCAAGAAATACATTTTTTATTGCCTCAAATTTCACACGAATATATTAATTCATAAAATAAGGTTCTGTGAAAAATCATACAATCGGATAAAGCATGTTAGATGTTATAGGGCGAAGAATTTTTTTAAAAATCGAAAAATCGTAAAATTGCGATTTTCATGAGAAATAATTTTTGATCGATTTTCCCCCCGTGCAGTTCTTCGTTCAGAGATTTCACAGACCTCCATAAAATTTCATCGCAATTGGAGTATTGGTTTAGCCGAATCGTGTTCACAGACACACAAAAATACAAAAAAAAAGAAAGAAAAAAAAAAAAACATTCCGGATTTTTTTCTCCAGTGTAGTGAAATGGAATCTTCGCTTCGCTCGCTACGCTCATTCAAAAATATCTAAGTACTCGAGTTTTTTGTTCATTTAATTCAGTAGTCAAACCATATGACGATGTTTGTATATAAAACTTTGATCACCATATATATAATATTCAAACATTTTCTGTAACAGGTGGAAACAATGTAGGAAAACTTAGGGTTTCAGAATAAAATTGCACGACTATGTTTGTCTAATCTAAGCATTTGATGTTTTTTTACATTTGCATTTGAACACAATATGCATCAAAACTTTCATCATAGTTGTTGGATCAATTAATGCATTACCTTATCAAATTACATTTCAGTTACGTATGCGTTGGTTTAATGCAAAGAAATTGACATTTCAACCGGAAAAAATCATGTTTACAAAACAAAAGTATGGTAATGTGATTTGTTCATAATTAAAATCTAAGTTATTTATAAAAAAAATGTTCTTTTATTTGCATTTTTTCACAAAACCTGTTTGTACATACATAATTTTTGTAACAATTTTACATTAACAAAATGTTGTGTCAGACGTTGTTGAGCCGACGTGCAGTGACGACGTGCAGTTGAGTTGATCTTGAGTGGATCCTTGCCATTGCCATTTGTCTCTGTGCATCCCATCAACCACACCGTACACTTTCCCAAGCAAAGAGTTTGATACACGTCAAGAAGAAGACGTGGGGAATATTATTAATAGGGGGTTACAAAGAGGTTAGGAAGAGCCTCCATATTTCTCCTCGATGATCAGTCCCTCTCTCTCTCACACACACACAGAGGGCGGCCTTTAGCCCACTGTCCCATCAGGGGGGCAATCTACGGCTAATGACCAAAAAACTACACCTGTTCTAACTGATGTGTGAGGGGGGACTGATTCATCATACCAAATGGTTCAACAAGCGATTTAACTTATAATTATTATAATTTTTTATCTGTTGAATAAAATACCTACTCTATTATGGTTTTTAATTAACTTTTTTCATTGTTGCCACGTAATTGATGTCTATTCTTATTACACCATACAAATCAATCAGGGTTGATCGTTCCAAGGGTAATCAAATGTCAAAACGATCAACTGTGCAGAACTCATCTAACTTATTAAGTCTGACACACCTTGAAATCCCATTGAGAATAAATGGAAATATTTTTTATAAGTTGGATGCGATTAAGAGGTGGCTCAGCAGTTGCACGTGCGACTCGAATTCGGAAAAAGAATCAAGACATCGTCAATTAGGACTAGTGTTGTGCGGTTACCCGAAATTTCGGGTCTTGTATTTGTGAGCTGACCCGATAGTAAAAACAACTACCCAACTTTCGGGTAACAAAAACAAATCTTTTTTGAGGGATGGTGGAGGTGCCGGTCCAGAAATGTGTAACCATTATTTTGTGTATAAAATGCCATTTAACGAAAGTCCAGACAACAGAAAATGAATTGAGAGATAAATTACATTATAAGATTCTTCACAAGGGAAAATTCATAACTTATTTTTATTCGAATAACTGCAGTCTTCTTTTCCCTACCCGACCCGAAAACCAGCATCAGTTTCAGCAGAACCCAAACCCAATCCGATTGGCAAAACCTCTAACCGCACAGTCCTAATTAGGACATAAATGTTCTTCATTCGTGCTTTTACTCGTACTGACTATCTCGGCGTCATCTTATAGAAAATACACAATGAGGCAATGATCAAAAACAAAATAACATTAATTGCATTTGTTTTGTGTTTGGTTTTAGCATACATCATATTCATAGATAACCAGCGTGTTTGCGAGAGTGTGCACATCTCCGGTAAAGTAACAAAGCTGTAGGAACCCCGCATCGCCAGGCCAGTATTGGTCCGCACAACAGACTGAGATAAATCCTCTTCATATCTCAGCTCCAGTGAGCGATGCTGCTGCCATCTAGTGACGGGCAGGTTAATGTGCGCCACATCTCTCTGCGGGGTGCTCGGTTTAGCTCGGGTGTCCACCCCTCGTCGATGACGTCACAGAGCTAAGAGCGTGAATCCGACAATCCAATAAATGATTTATTTATTGAATTTTACCTACCCATATAAGGCAGGTAGGCTTATGTGGGGCACGTGTGGCGTGATTAAAGAGTTACAATATCAGTTAAACAACTATTTAAAAACACCAAAGAGAACATACAATTTGTTGAGTTAGTCAACGGAAAGGGCAATAGGTGGGTAAGGGTACTCGAAGAAGGGGCGAGGCTGGTGGACGCGAGAGGATATCGTGAAGCTCACCTCGTTCGCCTGCGTGAAGACGTTGCACGTAAGTCCCTTCGAGGGAATCGAGTCGGATGCTGAGAGCGCCAGCGCTGGTTTGAATGTAGATGCTTGCATTCTGCGTTATCGGAGGAAGCCGTGCGATGCAACGGAGGATCCTTCGCTCCAGAGAGAAGTACAGGGCTGGAGACATCCTCAAACAACGGGTGCCAGCGCCGGGCCGCGTATTCGAAGAGGGGGCGGATGAAAGTTTTATGTGTGCCGTAGAGTACGGAAGCTGCAGTCAGAAAGTCACCCAATAGTGTCTGCACTAACTAAGACATACAATCCCCTTCAAGACGATATCCTTAGAAATACACAATCATGTATATACAAATAGGTTTTTACATTTAAAAAAATAGTAAATTGTTTTTAAGAAACGACAACATTCGCTGTAAATATATTTCAGTTTCTACCGGGGTAATAATAAAACTTTTTTAACACATGGAAACATTCGCAAGCAAATCTTCACAAACAGAAAAACCTTATTTTGTGGATAATGTTTATTTTTAATTAATAATAATAGCAACCTGTTAAAATGGGATAAAATGTATTACTTTTCTTGATTTCTTATTTCTGATTTCTGGTGGTGGAACCTGCCCAGTGCCCAGGGTGCAATGTGTGTTTTTAGAATTTGGACAAATGTGAAGGGAATGGTGATCTTGATAACACCATAAATAAATAAATAAATAAATAAATAAATAAATAAATAAATAAATAAATAAATAAATTGTATTTAGAGTCGACCCACTCACCTATATAACTGATTTTCAGTGGGTATAAGCATGCACATAAGCATGTACGATAGGAGTAGGCCACGTGCCGATTCGACTCAATGAACTTTCCTGGTCTTTGGAATGGATTAGTTATAGGTTAGAACCTACTATGGGGGAAATTATGTCGAAGGGCCCGCCATTGGCCCATTGGACATGCTCTTCGAAACATCATTTATCACTAGGATTTACGCAAAAAAAGTTATTTAAAAATATTATTGTAGTTGGACTATCTAAGACATAAAATCCACTAACGTATGTTACCGTTTAAAAATGTGTGTATATCATGAGTATGTACCAGAGATTCGTGTACTATATTGGCTGATTTATTATTGACGAGTGCAACAAATGTAAAACATAAACTATCACACTGAGCGAAACTTTATTTCCTCGTGAATGGGATTCCGTTTGTTGGAATGTGCCTTGAATGAGCCTAAAATAATGTGACCATATGTTCCGGAAAGCCAAGGACAGTCTCGTTATTTACTTCCGGTGTCACAAGACACGGAATAGTACATTTTGAATTCTCAATTTCTATTTCGACAAACTAACTTGTATTGATTGTACTGGTTTTTATATTTTACACACAGAAAATGGTTTGCCATGCCTTATAAATAGTAGATGATATATTGACACCTACTTTTCTCATTCTTTACGTCCGTTTAACATGCGTTTTTTAAATTGGTATTGCACTTATATAATAATGATAAATATTATACAGAATGAATATGTTTTTTTAAGCATAAGCCCGCTTTAAGGACATCGTTTTTCACGACAATTTCTATGAATCAATAATTGTACAGGATGTTTCTGGAGACCTTGGGGGAAAGGAGAGTTTGAGAGAAAGTTTGAAAACTTTTGACCCGGCACCTCCACCATTTTGAATTCGCAAACTAGCAACGAACCTTTTTTGGATGAGCGAAGCGAAGACTTCAATTTGACTTTGTGTTTTTTTGTTTGTTTTTTTACTTACGTTACCCCAAGAAAAATAGCTCGGGTGTTTTGGTTTTAGTTTTTTTTGTCTGTTTGTTCGCTCTCTACCGGTCAAACGGCAATGCGATCTTGATTAAAATTGGAGGGGACCTTCGAAATCTCTGAACTTAGAGCTGAATTGTTTTTGGGTACAATCGAAGAAAAATATTTCTCATTATCGTACTTTAACGATTTTTTTCGATTTTTAGTGCGATGTTTTCGTGATATTTGGCAAACGGCTACTCCGATATTGATGAAACTTTATAGGAACGTTTAAAATCACTGAATTTATATATTTTATGATTTTAGAGACATTTAAAAAAATATTTCTTATAGAAATCGTACTTTTACGATTTTTTCTCCTGTTTTTAATACGATATTTTCGTGATATTTAGGCCGGTTTTGACCAAACGGGTGGGGCTACAACGTTCATTTTTTACATTGACATAAAGATTATGGTGATGTAGTGCCTCTTGAAAGAAAAAGTTGAAAAAGTTTGTCAAAATTCATAGAAATAAAGGTTTTAATATAAGCCTTTTACAGGTGTATAATGAACAATGTAATATCAAGTAACTATAGAAAAAGTAAGGAGATTCCACATAAAAACGTAATCATTGGACAGAAATATTCCAAAAAAAGCTCATCCATCAACGCGACTGGAAAAAGCGTTCGCGAAGCGGCCTAGTTAATGGTAATCTAATACGCAAAAAGACCAACGCACTACGAATTATTTGATTTCTTTCTTCTTCTTCTCGGTCTGTTGGATGTGCGCTCCCGTGTTTTCGTACTCGCGTCAACCGTACTTGTTCAAACCAATCGTATTATGAGGAATCACGAGTATATAGCTACATGGTTGATGCACTCCCTATGTAGGTTATTCAACATAAGAACATTGGTAAACGTTATCCACTTCGACTACTCACATGTTAAATAATATCTCCCCTCCCTTTACCTTTATAACTGAGGGGACAAATTTACTTACTGAGAAATTCAGATTTCTGAATTGCTTCTTCTATTCCCCTAATATTTAAATCCACGAACATTTTATTTTGCATCCCCCAACCTCTCTTCCCGCTACCGCAAGGGTCATCTAGTAGCAACCATGACAGCAATTCTACATGGAAATACACGTCACGTGGTTGCAGGTTCAGTATGTAAAACAACAGCGATGCAGAATATCAGAAGAAATATGTAGATGCGCTTGGCGCGTGTGTGGCATACCGTACGTGTGTGATTTGTACCGTGGCACCCGGGACAGATTTAATAAAGACGTCTCGCGACAGATGGTGATATGGTGATAAGGCGTCACATAAGGCGGGCGGGATATTATTCAATTCTTGGTCACTGGTGTGATTTGAATCCGATACGATCTTTATGTCTTGTCGTACACAGCTCAGATGCATGCTCGATTCTACACCGCGGATCTGGTTTAGCTGTTTCCAGTTTCGATATAACCCACTTTAGGGAGTAAAACTTGCAATATTGTGAACAGTCTTCAATGGTCTTGTAAGTAATCTTAGAGGGTATAAAGTTACATATTGTTAAACTGAACTATTTGTCAGCACACATTATTATAAATCACTGTTTAACTTATACTTTAGGTAGTAAAACTTCAATATCGTGAACAAGGTCTTTTACGTTAGAGTATAAAATACAAATTGGGTTACAAAAGTGAACTTTTTGTCAGCAATTTGTATTATTTACAATAAATAAATTAAAAATAAATTGTGTTTAGAGTCTCCACTCAGTTAATATAACTGATTTCAGTGAGGGACATTAAACAAAGCGACTAGCCAACCCTGTAGTGCAGTTTATAAAGTGATTTTGTGGAGATAAATTGTAAATAAACTAAAGGCTAACATACTTAGTCGATTCTTAAATTAAAGTAAAATATAATAAAATGCAAAATTAATTTAGAAATTTTTGACCTAATTAGCCTTTAGTTTCTCGATTTGGATAGTCGGGAAACACTCCCGTAGGTGGATTGTATTAAATATTAAGCCATTAGTTGTTAAAGCACACAGCACTAATGTTATTTTCCATTTCATTTTGCCTTGTTTCATCAGAATAAACAGATTTGAGCAGTTCCTCTATTTATATATTGGATTTATTGGGTGGGTGATGACATTAAAAACATAGTTGGTCAGAGTCTCACGTATACGAATGTTTGAACATGGCTGTCCGGGGCTGTGCTTTTAAACAACTGTGTAAAATGCGAAACGAACATTTATTTTAAAACAAACACAGGTACGTGAGGGCCTTATATAGGGAGCGAAGCTACATAATAAACTGATTGTCCAAGAAGAACTCGCAAATAAAATCGTATAATGTGCATTGAAATCTTTGGTGGAGGTGCCAGTTCAGAAAAAAAATTACTTGTGTTTTTGACAGTGCCAGTTGGGCAGCCATTTTTATATTATGTTAGTTGGCCAGAGAAAAATGGAAAGTTCGGAATCATTTACACATCCAGTCCAGTAATATATTAATTCTACATATTTTTGTATTTTCGGCTTTCCACTAACAACGAGAATATTGAACCGAGTCTATAGCGTTGTATCCTTGGCAATGGTTGATATACTTGCTCCAACGAAAGAATCCAGATGGTTTGTAGTGGTGGAGGTAGTATGAATGCGCGGTTAATGGGACGTCGTCGAGAAATATCTTTGACCAACGTAACCAAAAATGATCTGTGTTAGATCACAGAGTTCCTTCGTGTGCTAGATCCACGCTAAGCTATAGCGTGAATAGAGTTGACAAAGTTGTTATGTTGGGAAAACAATTTCGAGCTAGCTGCATTCTTTCGTTGGGACCACTATAATATTGAATAATGCATAACATATTTGTGGCAACATGTATAGTTTGAAATGGGTCGAGGATCTTACCGAAACAAAAATAAAAAGGTAATGTCAAACATGAAATATGATCACCCCGTGCCATAACACCCGCCATACAGTCGGAGTTATGTATGAACCTCCTTCCCGACGCCGGCGCCGCGACGTTGCTGACTGTCTAGTGCTGACGCGACTCAAGTCAAGTGCGCCCCGATGAGATGCGCGACTTCTGGACCCGACAACCCCCGTGACCCGCGTGACCCCGAGACAGCGAGATTTACTCCCCCGGACCGGTCGCTGCACTTCTGCCCCTAGCACTGAGTTATCGCCGTACAGGCACCCGCAAGACTGTCATCTGTCATCCCTGGGGCATGTGTGTGCTTAAAACATGGAACACATAACAGAGCGGATTGAGGAGATTCATATCTGGGGAAATGAGAAGTATGGAATGTTATCATTTTTCAACTATCACAAATTATTAAGCGTTGTTATCAAACAATCAATTCCGGAACTTGCTGAATTGTAGTCAAGAAGAATATCATAATACGCAAAAAGACCATGTCTTAATAACATTACAATTTTCCCAAAATTGTGATGATATTCTGTCCCACGAATATAACGAATTTTACCGTCTCTATTCGAGATGTTATGTTGTACCGATTCAATTTCTCAATTGAAGTATATTTTAATAATTTTGATACATTAGGATTTTCTTACCTTCTAATAATTTGATAACCCTTTCCAGTGCTAATCAAGTTAGGTTGTACCAATTGAACTTTTTCTATTATCTACCCCTCGATTTAAACACAAATCAAGGATCGCTTTATTCGCTCATATTTTGTATATGTTTATAATACCCACAATGGCAAGGGCAACTATTCACAGTGTTCAAAGTATGAGAAATCAACTTTCTGTATAAATAACCAAGTCAATAATTAGTTTACTATAAGTTGCTTGATATCATTCGTGCATGTCTCGCGAATGAAGATGAGAGAAATGTAGCTGTTTTTGGTGAATGGCAACGAGTTTTGAAAGCTTAAAAAACGTATTTATTGTATTTATGTGTTCTCTTTCAACGATCTGTTGATTAAGTAGCTTAGCTCTCGTTTTGGGCACTCCCGTAACCTTTCTGAACATGTTTCTGTAGTCTATCAAAGTTAGTGTGAAGCATCGACCATTAAAAAATGAAGGGGTCTAGTTGTATCTACTTCACACAGCCATTGATTTACATCTGGTAGAGGGTGTGCACTAGGCGTCAGAAGTAAATCAAGGGGTCTGGAAGATACCTACCGTTATCGACCTCGCTCGCTCGTTCTGCGCTATATTCACAGAGCTATCACTCGCTGACGTCATCTAACAGACGCGTGAGGAAACATGGCGGCTCTATTTCACTTTAGCATTTGGCTTATTGCGACTTTTAAAACACTGTGATTAGGGCGTAGTTAATTTTAGAACAAGGTTTGTATATATTAATGGATTCACCATACACTGCATAACCTCAGCAAATGCTTATTTCTAGTGAAGAAATCAATTAGGGCCAGTTTTTCTGGTGACATAAATAGGGCAAGCCGTCCACTCCTTGCTAGTGCTAGCTTTGTGTATTTAGTAGTGTGCCTTCCAGAACAAATCGGAGATTTGCCGAGTGAGTGTCGGTGGTGTCGGTAAAAGATTACCCTTGATTTACTTCTGAAGCCGATCGTACATACCAAACTGTGCTATATGTTGAGTGTATAGGCTAGCGTAAACAGAACCCAGCCAAGCGCACGTGCTCAGTGTATCCTTGCTGTGCTATATGTTGAGTGTATAGTCTAGCGTACACAGAACCCAGCCAAGCGCACGTGCTGAGTGTATCCTTGCTGTGCTATATGTTGAGTGTATAGTCTAGCGTACACAGAACCCAGCCAAGCGCACGTGCTGAGTGTATCCTTGCTGTGCTATATGTTGAGTGTATAGTCTAGCGTACACAGAACCCAGCCAAGCGCACGTGCTGAGTGTATCCTTGCTGTGCTATATGTTGAGTGTATAGTCTAGCGTACACAGAACCCAGCCAAGCGCACGTGCTGAGTGTATCCTTGCTGTGCTATATGTTGAGTGTATAGTCTAGCGTACACAGAACCCAGCCAAGCGCACGTGCTGAGTGTATCCTTGCTGTGCTATATGTTGAGTGTATAGTCTAGCGTACACAGAACCCAGCCAAGCGCACGTGCTGAGTGTATCCTTGCTGTGCTATATGTTGAGTGTATAGTCTAGCGTACACAGAACCCAGCCAAGCGCACGTGCTGAGTGTATCCTTGCTGTGCTATATGTTGAGTGTATAGTCTAGCGTACACAGAACCCAGCCAAGCGCACGTGCTGAGTGTATCCTTGCTGTGCTATATGTTGAGTGTATAGTCTAGCGTACACAGAACCCAGCCAAGCGCACGTGCTGAGTGTATCCTTGCTGTGCTATATGTTGAGTGTATAGTCTAGCGTACACAGAACCCAGCCAAGCGCACGTGCTCAGTGTATCCTTGCTTTGCTCTCAGCGGATTGGATGGGGTCAAATTAATCCCAACACCAATTTACATCTCGTAAAAACTGTCTTCTTTTTACACTGGGTACTTTGACTATATATTTATGAATTTGAACTCTTGACTGTTGTTTGACTCGCTCGAGCTGATGAACAATAGTATCTACGTCACTTGTTTTTCTCTGTTAAGTTCATTTTAATTGTTATTGATTCATGAATAATAAACGACAAACGAGCATGGAAAGAAGTGATGGAAATTATTAATACAGCCTTCAGAACAGAGCATTGTGTACTTGATATCAAACATACTTAGTGTCTACTAATTGCATAAAATATAAAATAATTCTCCTGTACAAATATTATGTGGTCTGCAATGCAAATTTTACATGAGAGTAAAGCAACACATTGCACACATTTTAAATTAACTTAACCATCATATGTAGGGGGTGGGGAAGGTTTCTGTCATCATTTATACTTTACATGGATTTAAAATAACGAAACTTATAGTAAATAAAATAAATAAAAGTAAAATCATTTCTTTTTTAAATGTACGATATTTGGAAAATATTTTATTAGATGTATTCTGGATCCCACACATAACAAAAACTTGTAAAAATACAGCCAAACCTTACACACTCAAAAGAAATGAGATCTAAAAAAAAGGGCCAAGCTCATCTACCCTTCCACATTTGCGCATTCTTAATTCATAAACGTACAGTGTCCCGTAACAACATCCTTGAAAAGCTTGGCAAAATAGAATTTGCAACTATTAATTTAAACGTAATAGTTCATCCAAATTCTTTTTTTCTAATTAATTTTAACGTAATGGTCATGCAAATTCTATTTTACCAAGCTTTTCAAGGATGTTGTTACGGGACACTGTACGTTTATAAATTACGAATGCGCAAATGTGGAAGGGTAGATGAGCTTGGCCCTTTTTTTAGATCTCATTTCTTTTGAGTGTGTAAGGTTTGGCTGTATTTTTACAAGTTTTTGTTGTGTGTGGGATCGCATTACTTTTTCAAGTTCCATTGCAAAATTATTTGTTAAAATAATTTTATCAAAGTCGATTTAATTGCAATGGTATTACCAATTAACAATAGAATGAAAAAATATAGTGGTCTAAAGACTTGCTTTTTGTAAACAATGTAGGCGATTATTGTCACGTAACTATAGTTACTTGTTGATTGTATGCCTGTGTAAGGCTTATTTTAAAACCTTTATTTGGAAGCCTTCCAGCATTTTCTTTTTACTTTTTCTTTCAAAGGGAATTACATCACTATTACCTTAATGTCCATGTAAAATATGAACGTTGTAGGCCCACCCGTTTGGTCAGAATCGCTGGGCAATTGAAACTGACGAATTAGATAGTAGTAGTAGTAGTAGTAGTAGTAGTAGTAGTAGTAGTAGTAGTAGTAGTAGTAGTAGTAGTAGTAGTAGTAGTAGTAGTAGTAGTAGTAGTAGCCAGTAGTAGCTAACATCCTTAAAGTGATTTTGAGCATGTTTCAAGTCATTTTTTCACCAAGAAGGAATGCTCGTACCCAAACCAAATTTGGCATGTGTTGTCGGATACCTAAATCCCCTCGATTTTGATAGTTTTCAAGTTCACATCACGTTTCATGACGGCTGGGTGACACCTCGAAATCACCCCAACTCTGCTTGCTGTATAAGGTGCCTGAGTGTGTAGCGCACCGCGGCTTGGCTGCGGTGCCCTAACGGGCACCTAGATATTTGAATGACACCAGTTTTTATGCTGTGCTCATGCTATTGAGCGCATGGTTTGTTACATAATATTATATCATATCCAGTTAAAAAACTGATCTACAAAGGAGGACAACTAAATAAATATAATTATCTAATCTAATCGTATCATCGTACAATCGTACATTGGTATGCCATAGTGCATATTAAAACTTGCCACTTCAACTGTCAGAGACATAACAATACGAACATCTACGAATGCTTCATGGTACAACCAGGGGCGTAGGAACGGGGGGGATGGGGGGAAACTCCCTCCCCCCACTTGTTGGCTTGACCCCCCCAGTGGGGGGGTCAAGCCAGGTATGGGTGTAATTTTCTAACTTATAACTTGTTGGGTGATTTTTAGGATTTTTATTACAGTCGGGCTTGCAAACAAAAAGGAAGGTTTTTGTTAACATTTTTTAGAAAGATTCAGTAAAGACGTGATTTGCGAAACTAGACTAGCCATCTGATTTTAGACTAATATTCATCATATTATTTTGTGTGCAGTGTTTTCACTCCCAAGCAGACTGTCGATCGATTTTAGTCAGGTAATCAATTTTCAATGCAATATTAGCTTCAAAATGTAACCCTTATTCATAATTAAAATTCGCCTGAAAACGTGTTTTAGGCCACCTATCAAGGGCGCCTTTTGAAAAAAATCTCGCCTACGGCGATAAAGCCTCCGGCGGCTGGGGCTTCGCCCCAGTCCCCGGTTTGCCCACCCGACCTCGTAGTCAACTTGAGTATGACCCCCCCACTAAGAAAATAGTTCCTACGCCACTGGGTACAACTGACCTCAACCCATTTCACAGGATTCAAATCTGCAATCGTGGAAGAGAGTACGGACGTGGTGTCACCATAAAACCTCCCCAGACAAGAACTTCGTCTTATCAACAAGGATATTACTATCGGAGTTGCAGATTATGGAATGATTTGCCGGTGAACATCCGTGAATTACACACTCGGAGCCATTTCAAATCTGCAGTAAAAAACTTATTTTCTGGTGTATCCTGATAATTCTATTCTGTTCACAATAACATTCATGTTTGTCATAATTTCATCACCCTCACTTTTACATGTCTACACAAACATTGTTTTCTATTATTGTATAATGTATTTTTAATTAATTAAATTGCAATCTATTAGTATTAGTATTGAGTAGATTGCTAAACAATAAAATGTGAATGGGGCTATGCCCTTTTTTAGCTACCTATAACACATCAATGTGTTAAAACTAGGAAAACGCTTAAGTCCCGCCGCGTTGTTGGATGAGCGTAATTGGTGCATTAAGCTGCCATGTGTTACGCGGATTTTCTGTTGTTCTGTGCAAAAATCATTACTTAGTCGAAGATTTTTTTTAAATTAAATAAAATTAAATAAAAATTAATTTAATTTTTTTAATTCATCGTAATTTTAAAAAAATAAAAAAATCGTAAAATTGCAATTTTCATAAGAAATTATTATTCGATTACGCTCAAATTTAACACAAGTACATTAATTCATGAAATAAAGGTTCTGTGAAAAAATCATTACAATAGGATAAAGCATGTAGGTGTTTAGGTCGAAGAAATATTTTGTAAATCGAAAAAAAACGAAAAATTGCGATTTTCATAAGAAAAAAATTTCCCGAATGCGCTCAAAAACGTGGCAGTTCTAAGTTCAGAGATTTCGAAGACCTCCATAAAATTTCATCGCAATCGGAGTATCGGTTTAGCCGGAATCGTGTTAACAGACACACAAAAATACAAAAAAAAGAAAGAAAGAAAAAAAAAAAAACATTCCGGATTTTTTTCTCCAGTGTAGTGAAATGGAATCTTCGCTACGCTCGCTACGCTCATCCAACAATAAATAAAAATAAATAAAAAAATCATATGAAATAACAATTCCTAAAACTTGTAAAGAGATGTGTACAAGCCAGTAAATACAACACCGTACCAAACATCGTGCATGCATTGAAAATAAAACACAGGTGGTCACAAGAATATATCGAGCCTAGTACATAACATGTGTATGCCGATCAACTAATTCAACGATACAAGAGTAAAAATCCCGTAATTCATATCACAGGACTTTCGAGTATTTTATTTCCCTCTCGATATTTGCTAACGAATGTTTGTGCACTCTGCCTGTCCGCTAAATAAACGCGGACCACGTAAAGTGATTGCACTGTGGTTATAGAAGGGGGGGCGGGGGGTAATTACTATTATTGCCTGGCAAATGGCTAGTTTCATAGCGTGGTATATGCAGCTCGGGTAATGATTAGAATTAACTCGGAGGGTCTGAAAGGGTTTCGTTATTACAGGAATGTGTGTGAACAACTAAGGAGACGCTCAATACTTTATTGGACGCGATGTGGCTTGCAACTTTGAATCAAGAACACTTTTAAAGTTAAGTTAAAGCTAAGTCTCGCACATTTCAGGGAGACTCGGGTTCGAAACCCGATCGGGATGGATTTTTTAACTTCTGAATTGTTTTAAATGTTAACAATTCCATCTACGGGAATGTTTCCCGATAACCAAATCGAAAAGTATGTATTCAGGTTTAGAAAAAGGTCTAAAACTTTGGTTTTATAGGCTAACTTGATGTTTTTCAGCTGAAATAATATTTATTAGTATATTCAAGTTAATACGAATTATTTGTCTTTTGAAAAATCGTGTTGATTCTAGCAAGCAAGAGTAATGAATTGTATTTAATGGCTGAAGCAACACTTATCATAAATAAACTTTTAATAATAGAACGCAAAATTGAATATCAATGCATTGTGTTTAAATTGCCCTCTACCATACACTACACCAAACCATAAACACCAAGTGTGGAAACACATTACCATACTAAGCCATAAGTGCGCTAAAAGTAAAGTGTTATCTTTATGCCCGTGGGTTATCAGGTTTGCTAAATAACACCAACATTCCGAACGCGGAATTCCGTCCCATCTCGTAATAATAAACATTAACCAAACCAAGGCACTTATGCCAAACCTGTTCCACCTGTTTGTTTTTTATAGATGCGGCTATTAATAAACGTACAGGAGTCTGTGCAGATGGGTCCAGCGGAGGTCAGAAGGTGAGAAGCGCGTCACGTGACCTCCAGTGACCTCCAGTCAAAGATCACAGTCAACAAGTCGGTCATAAGAGGACATGCGACAACGGGGTATCCACTACCGTAAGGCAACAACTAACTGAGATACTGGTATCGATTGAAATAAATAAAATCCAAGCTAGGCAATCATTATTGTAATCCTAAGCCGGATGTGTCTTCCTTGACTTGTTCAGTTGCTCGTTGGTACCGTGGATTTATCTTCGTCTCCAACACAGAAGGTACAGGGTTCATATCCCGGTTCGGGAAGAATCTTTGTTCACATTGAATCCCTTTTAATCCATATAGTTATAGTATTATTATAATAATTAACCGTGTTTTCAAGTCGGTATAATTGCCGTTCGAGTGTAGAATGTGTGAGTGAGTGAGTGAGTGAGTGATCAGTGAGTGATCAGTGAGTGAATGGTTGAGTGTGTGAGTGAGTGATTTAGTGAGTGAGTGAGTGAGTGAGTGAGTGAGTGAGTGTGTGTGTGAGTGAATGAATGAGTGATTGGGTGAGTGAGTGGGTGAGACCAAAATCCACATCGCTCGGTAGACGCAATTTGCTTTGGTTTTGATTTTTTTCATTGTGTTCTTCGAAAGAGATGAAACATATTATAGACCCTGGGAAAAATTTGTTCTTTAATAACTGATGCTCCTATTTTCTTCGTCTTCTAATTAATGAAGGTGTATTCTTGTTCTCGTGCATTTAATTAAAATCATGTTTCATTGGATGAATTAATTAATGCCAAGATAAGTGACATGTTGGTGATACAAACAAGTTAAAATACAACAATGAAAACATTATCGATTAGTATACTTTTTATGTTAATTTTATCAATAAAGCAGCTATTATACACAACTCCAATTTTACGTCCCGACTACTATTATTAATTATTAAAATATAAACTGTGTTTGTGCTGTTTTGCTTCGATAGGCTAATAGTCAATGATGAAGACGGTGTCAGGAAATCCAAGACCACCTCAGCGTTGTGTTCGTAAAGATATCACGTTGCGTACGATACCTCATTGAGATGTTCTTTAAGACGCCCCTTTCCAGCGCCGAGTAACAGAATAGAATGGGGTTCAGTTTGAAATATGAAGTGAACAAGTGAGGCTGTCTTCCTACCATAACTAACTCTGATATAATATAAACAAGGCGACAGAATTAACTCGGCTCATAATTAAGAAGATAACGAGGCCCTGGATCTAGTGTCTCAAGGCACGCTTTCGTCGCTGGGGGAGGGGGGAGGGGGAGGAAGGGTTGGAACAAAAAAACTCGCCTTCTTTATTACACTGTCGAATTTCTACTGCTGTCACGAATGGCGTTTTTGTCGAGTCTCTTTTATGACATTGCATCCAATTCTAGTAACTTCCTGACAATTGCTCTCGAAGAACAGCTGGAGAGGTTTAATGGAGAGTGAAGAGCGAGAGGAGAAACGCGTTTATACTAGAAAATCACATACGGAGTTAAACATAGACAACATCAACCCACTCTTAAAACATAAACTTTGAAGTTTGAAAGCAATCATTCGTTTTGAATTAAATTGTTTGTGTTTTATCTAATGGAATACTGATATCAAATTCAGCGATGCAACTTGATATAAAAAGCACATTCTTAGACAAATGTTACAGAGATACAATTAATAATAGAAATCGACCAATATTTAAACAATCCAAGTCACCAATGTGACAAAGGAAACTACAGAATAAAATACCGAAATGTAGGTCGAATCCAACATGTAAGCCCTGCATGATAATAAGAGTTGAAATCAAAACTTATGTAATTTGCAGATTGTTTTTACATAACCAGGGCCATCGTGTTTTAAAAATATAAATACGTAATACACTGCCATTAATTATTTCTGTAAAGCAAAAAAATTCTGTACTTTGTGCGAAAATTTTACTTGAGTGAACATAAACAATAATTATGTACAGCAGTCTGAATTGGTATTTGCTCGTTGTTAGAAGATCCGTAAAAGAGAAAATCTACCCAAAATAGTAATGTAAGACCATTTTTAGTTTCGTATTTTTAGTTCTGCACATCGTGAGGGTTGCGATTCTGCACTATGGAGATTCCC
This sequence comes from Sweltsa coloradensis, assembly GCA_024449915.1. Lineage (NCBI taxonomy): Eukaryota > Metazoa > Arthropoda > Insecta > Plecoptera > Chloroperlidae > Sweltsa > Sweltsa coloradensis. Next base: position 185,184 of record JAMZAV010000084.1, read on the forward strand.
AAATACATGCTCTTGGGATAAGAAATTGTGTAGAAGGGTTGAAAGATTTATAATTGAAATAAAATATTACAACGCCGTCGCACAAAAATACTAATGGCACTTGGTTTGCACATAATTATCAGTTTCATCTTCTTAAGGCCATTATTTTTCTGTTAGTCCAACTAATTTCTTAAGTAAGTAACGCGGAGTTCTTTATTGCCTCGAGGAATCAAAGGGACGCTTCTCGAGATTATCTCGCCACATGACGCCCCACCCCAGCCGTGACAAAACACCGAGGCTGTCAGCATTCTATCTAATTACCACGCTCTTTCATCCATCCCTAGTCACACCATTATCTTATATTTTGATTGTAATAATTGGGCTGACCGACAGCGTTGGCTCGAGTGTTAAGAGCGCGACTCTGATTCGAAAGGTCCGGGGTTCAAATCCGGTCAAGACCGGCAATCCCTTGGACATCCCTTCACAATTGTTCTAACTCTAATACATCCCCTAGCTACGATACCTGAAGAGAGGCATTATTGCACATTGCACCCTGGGCAGTTTTCCCACGGGCAAAATGGCTAATATTTATATTTTACATCATAACTGTATTATGCAGAAGCTAGATGATACCGATTCGGACATAATCGTGTCCGACCATAATCCTACCGTAATAAATTATCTGTTTCTTATTTGATGCAACTTATTTATAATATATTATGCACTATTATTATTAAGTTTACTGATATTATTTTCAAAGTAATTTTTCGAGAAAGAAATTCAAATATTACAAAAATCTACCCCCACCCCCAACACCTTTAGTAAAGTTATATCCTATACAGACAGTATACACGATACATGTTTATGCTATGTCCATGTTTACCATGCCAAATAAATCTGTTTTATTAATCCCACAACACAAGTCCTTTAATTGAACTGAATTCGTATGCTAAATGCTATTTCAAACTTAACGATTATATAATAGTGTAATCTCTTCCACGTGTGAGTGACGAATATTAAGGTGTAGCTGCCAATTAACTAAAATATCACCCATAAAACAATTCGACGTGAATTTAAATATGATTGTAGTGTAACTTTGCCCTGAATCATGATCAACCCAGCACGTCCACCTCCACACTTGGTTAAATATTTTACAACAATGTATTGTCACGTCTCTAAATTGCATGAATCATTGTTTAAATTGTTTTGTTGCACGCGAAGCACGCACGCGTTTATTCTTCAACACGTTCATTCGTTCAAGAATCACGATTTTTTTTTTAAATGCTATTAATTATAATAATTAATATAATAGTATTGAGTTTGTCGAAGCTCGTCCTGCGTGGCAATATAATTATTGCGTAATTACATCTGTAATGGGTCGGGCTACGCGAGATAGTCTACTAATAAATAGTTAGCTACATTAAATAGGGGCATGTTCCCGCCATGGCTGGACTGACGATACGGCCCGGGAACTTCCCGATCCTATCGGAACTTCTCGCTCAGACACCTCAGGAACTTCTTCCGAGCGAGACTCGTCGGGGCCTATACACTTGAGTCACGTGGTCATTCGGAAACTCATTACACTTTCATATTCATTAGTAATAAATAATAATATGCAAGTTTGAGGGAATATGTGTTACAAAATCCTGCACATTTTCTTAGGAGCTGCATGCCCGTTCAACAAGCCAACAAAAAATATTTTATACACTGTTACCTATATTAAAAACATTGATTGATTAGCAGAAGACGAAATAAAAAAATCTTATATTTTCATACGCGTCCTTTATTAATTACCCGCTTTCATGATATTTGAACTGTTCTTTCGCCATTAGTTATTTTATTTTGTTCGTTGATTATTTTCGCTCACAGTAGTATTTAAAATTACATACTATCTCGATTAACCTTTCAGCAATAAAAATTACAACCTCATGCATTTAAAATATGTATTCGTTAACATATTCTTCCTCTTCCTAATGAAGTTGTTTATAATCCTTCATCGTCTAGATTAGCCTTCATTACAAACAAAAATGCATAACACAAACATAGATTGCATTTCGTAACCCTCCTCATTAATTTTAAATATTCACAGACCCCACTTGAATTAATTCCACTGGACGTGGAATTGTTTGCAATCACGTGTTCATCGCTACGTAACTATACCGGGCAAGGTCCAGGTGTGTCTGCGCTGCGCGTCCTTTGAGCGGCCTAATAACAAGAAACCAACTGACACCTGGTAAACTCGAAGCTGATACCGGACATTTGCATAAGGTTAATAGCATGAGACAGGAATCCATGCGGAGTGTGAGGTTCATAACAGGTTGCTGGATTTGAGCGACACTTAAGAGAATGAAGGTACGATATGAATGACACAACACTGTAATAACATTGGTAATCTCTAGGAAGAAGGTAGGCCTATATCACGTAAGTGGTTTAGATCGTGGAGTGGACACAGTTATGCCAAAGCCTCTATAGGTTGTGTGGTTGAATTATTATCGTCTTCCTGATCCGGGATATGAATTTAACTGTCATAAAGTGATATTTACAATTTATAATGATATGCACAATGTTATGAGTTTCAGGCGTATCTGTTGTATGGCAGTAAAATAAGGTATGTGTGGGGAACGTGCAACTTCTGGACTTGTAAGACTGGAAAACGTATTTTAGTATAATTTATGTTCTTGTCCCCCAAGTATAAGAAAATTACTTTTTAATCACACTCAATTGATTTATTAATTAAGATTAGTGTTGCACTTCTGTGTTTGTTCATAAAACGCATATGTATAAATTATTTATAAGGTACACAGATGTGCAAGTGCCAATGTATAAACATGGAACATTGCTAATAGAAATTATGATGATGAAGATGGTGTTAATATGCGAGTGTTGTTTGTATAATTTTCATATCTACATTCATGAGCTTGGATGATTCGTGTCCAACAAGTTGTATCGGTGTTTCTTATTTCAAATAATATACCTCTCTGGCAGGTCATTGTTCGCTCATCGATGTCGTCGTCGCCTACAGGGTTGGCATGGTCCACTAAAAATTTAAGTTCCCCACAAAAAAATCAGTTATTTGACTATGTAGACTCTAAATACGAATTTATTTTATTTTATGAGAGTTCAATATTTAAATTAAAAATAATTGTTTATGGCACATGTGAGAGAAGACAATATACACCCTTGTGTACGAGTAAGGTAAGCAACGTTACAATAAGATATTGAATGGCAAACACGTGTCCTAACAACCCTCGAGTAGCAGCTGAACAGTTGTACGTACACCGTCAATACCGTGGCAATAACAGTACCTCACGCACGTGCTATACCTAATACCCCTGTTCATGTCCTAATGATGGAACCTTGAAGCCATCTTTGATCCCATATTAATATCACGCCGTCCAATTATCAAAGCTATAGGCGATGAGCACGGTAGATTTTAATTGGTGTGAATACCTTGTTAATTTTACAGGAAGTTCAGAAGGAAGACGAACTAACGTTTATGACAGGTTATAGGCCTGTAAAATCGACCAATTAGTTTTATGTAATTTAAGAATATTATTAATGAAAAAGGAACAAAGCCGACTGTTTTAATGTGAGTATGGATGAGCTGGCTACCGCACGCAAGAGCGTGCGTGCGAACAATATACGCGCTAAAGTGTTCCCAACATGGTTGTTACGCGTAACGGAGATTCCTAATTAACTGTTTGATGGCTAGAAACATAGATAATATTTAGAAAACATTGCTGGCCAGCCGGAAGTCAGCTCAGATTCTGCAAGGTGGAGACTGGAGAGAACTTGATGGCAAGTCTCAAGAAATATTCATTGATGTGAGTTTGGACAGTTTGGTTGTCTTTTTAGGAGAATCCCTAGATTGAGAAGACTATTTGTGGTCATATTTCCAATCAGTAGCCACAGAATGTACTATTTTATTGTGAGCGTTTATATAAGCCCCCCTTCAACGCACCAAAAACTCGAAACGAGTGATGATAGATGAGCATAAAGAACAATTACTAAAATCTATTACTTACATGTGAGGGAGCGCTGAGCTTGGCCCAACTCAAATGCGTGCGCTCGGGTGTTGACGATTGCATCTGAACGGTTGGATACATCATAAATAAATTTTGAATTAATGTTAATAGAGTTCCTTTATATTGATATCCATACTTGGTTGCCAATAATTAGCCTTAAAAAATCAATGCGAGATGTAAGTCCAAAACGTGAAAAATTCGAAAATCGAGAACAAATTCAGGAAATTCCCATTCAAACCGTTTATCTTACGATGAAACCAAATCAACGCGCGGTTTCACATTGATTTAAACGTTGAAATCCAGTATGAAAATTTGTACACATGGAATAAATTCCCGAAGTTCACCAAAATGGAGTAAATTATGGAGATTTCACGATTTTGTTCATCAAAACCGATTAATTAATATAGAAATATGCGAACTGGATCTCATAGATTGATCTTTTATTAACGTTGTTGTGAAATATGATACAGATCTTGTGAACCGTTTACCCAAAAAAACCTGAAAGTCGAGCGACTAAACTCGTGAACGCGACACCTCTCCGCACTCAAGACGACTGGTAAGAAAATGTGTTTCAAGAGGTTTACTGTCACTTTCACTCGAGAATTACAATAGTTTCTATTTTCAAAACATTGTTTTTGTGTGTTACATTTATTTATATAATATATTTTCATTTCCCACTTTAGTTCTCCATAATATTTTGCAGTTCTGTCTCACTAATTTGGTATTATTTTATTTTGAGCGTCCTATACTCAATCTTCATATCCCAAGTCAGAGAAGCATGACGAAGAAAGCCTTATTCGCCTCGGAATATTGTTAGATGGTGATTTTTAGTAGAAAATTGTTTTCTTGTAATTATTTTGATATCTCCTTCTCGTCACAACGCAGTGGTTTCGCACAGTAATTCACGTTTACTCAATTTAAACTGTCTGCGTAACTATCATATCTGTGAATAATAGCCAACTTAGCGCGTGTTACAGTTACGCCTTATACTTTAGAGAATTTAATACATACACATTTTTAATTGTATGTTTCCAAACAATAACCAATAAAAACATGACTCGTGGAAGCAAATTTTTGAATCATTGTTCTTGGATTCTGTGTATACTTGGTTACTTGGTATACCTGGTAGTTTATATAGCTGTAGACCGGCGCAAGAACACCACACTGACTAAACTTGATTATTTATAGCGCAGGGGAGCGCAGAGTGGACAATATGGAATGCCATTCTAGCGGACACGAGTATTTCACTTCACTGAAACAGACGTTGCCAGGGTCGACTCCACTGCAGAAACACCTCGCTTTGCAACGCGTGTCAACCTCGACAGGCCAGGCCCCAACCAGAATATCTTATTATGAATTCTTAATTGAACGAAATCTCAACAGGTCGACGTTATGTACGTGTCTCGTTCAGCTCTATCTAGAAATAAGTTTTATGTTTGATACCTGTTTGTTGATGTGATTTATTGCACCCAATCTGCCACCTGTTCTTCATACAATTTGTGGAGTACTAAATAAAAAAATACTAGCTTAGCTGCTTAGGTTTACGAAATCCGAAACCCAAAGTCGCAACTGATTGAAACCTCAACTGGTAAAATTCTCGACTGGTCGACGGTTTTCACTATTCATGTTTCTCATCTGGACGACGTTGAAACCGTCTGTAGTCTCAAGTGATCCAATTTTCCAAATAAGTTAAGTCACGCAACAACAACACAACACACATGACAACATGACAACTTTTCGACGAAGTAAAAAATCGAGAATTAAAAAATTAAAATTCAACTTGTTGAGACACAAATGACGTGTTCAGAATACATCGGCTCATGTACAAGTTGAAGTGTTCTTCTGCAAACTGTATCTACCCAATTCATGCAGGGTGTAAGGAAAGAACACCGCAGTAGCTAACTTCTCGTTATATATCAACTATGGAAGAATCTCTACCATTTTCTCTAGGGAATATTCTTAGGCACTCCTGTCTCACGTGACGTGGCGAATGAGTGACAAAAAAACTAAGACTAAGATAGATGATGCCCAATAAACATCTTTTGACCAGAGTTGGTTCCAGTTTCCTGCTCATCTCCACGTGACTATCGTCGCCATAATTCGTAAACATCGTTGTGAATGGTACAGGTAGGTTTCGGCAGTGGGGCTATGCTCGGTACATGAACATGTTGACATAGGCATGGTATTATTGTGCCTCCTCATTCCATCGACATAGCAACTAATGCAAATATGTGCTGAGTAACAACCACTGATAGTTGTGCTACCAGTGGCTGCACCCACCTCAAACACGAGTGGGAACATGCTAGCGACAAGAGTGCCAGGTTCGACTCCCGCCACCGGTAAGCCAGAGTGAGGGCATTTCTGTGAGGTTCATCCCCTAATCATGTTAATATTGTGTACGATCAAGGGAGATCAAATAGAAATAAATAATAAATATTTACATTTTATACATTAGAAATGACGAATTTAGAGAAAAATGTCTTAGGTCTGAATGAAGACCTATTTAAAAAAATAATACAATAAACGTTCCAAATTAAATAAATCTAATAAGTTAAAAATTGAAATATTTAAACACTGTAAAAGGGTTTTATAACTTAAGCCCTATACTATCAGTAAATTGGAAAATTTAAACATACAAAAATTATACTTTAAACAGGAAACACGCTTAAAATTGTAACGTTGAAACGATAAACATGTATTTTTTTTCTCTGAATTTGGTTTCACGTATGTCTACATGTGTATACCGTACGCTGTGCTGTAACCTAGCGTTTAAAGTGAAAACACAACATTCGGGTTGTGCCTATGAAGTTGACGCTGATGGGCGCTGAATGTTGAGAAGGTTATAAGGTTGACAACGTGGCCAGTTATCAGTGTTAATATCCACATTAAACCGCTTGTCTGTCCTCCATCTTCCGATAAAATTTCAAGTCCAACCACGAACAACATGTCCGAGTGAAAAGTGACAGATCGTAAATGTCCGCCTCGTGCCGGGAAGAGCCGAACTATGCCGAGAAGGCGGTGGAAACGACCTGCGCGCGCATATAAATTAGCAGCGAGGTGTCTACGAACACGGAATCCCTCTCTACACTCTAGTCCGGTTCACACTCGATGACGTCATCGATATACACGGACAATCGATTGGAATTATTCTTACTTTGCTGGATGAGAAATGCACAAGTGTCTTCTTGAATTGATGCTTGTTATTTTGTATTCATGAGTTTTCTAAGCCTCATGCTGACGTCATTACACAATAAAGTACAATGGTTAGCTCAATTTATCAACGGTAGTTGAAGGCACTTGTACCTTAAAGCGTTCCTGTCTCAGACTTGCTCGCATGAGGAATACTATTCACAAAGGTTTTCTACCAGTACTCAAACATTCCTAAATATCAGCAAGATATTCAAGTCTTATTTATCGCCTCTATTAATATTTAAAAGGCAATTATTTACCAATGCACTGGTACCGGAGTACCCAAAATATCGAGCGAAGCTTACCGTCAGTATAGAACGTCAACATATGATGACAGTATTCTAATAAAAATGCTCGGACTAGCGTTGAACTATATTTGGTGGAGGGGCCGGGTCCAAAAAGGTATCTTCTTTGCGTTAATCTATAGCCTCGCTCCCTGACACTGACACCAAGGACCACCAAAAACATTCTGTATCATCCTTGTTGAAGGGTTGTTTAAATTAAAAACTTGAATTTCCCTATGATATCGGTTGAAAACAATAACTTTTATAGATGAAGCAAAATCGTATTTATACATTTACTAAAAGTTTCAATATCATTAATTTCACTTTTTCCTTTAGGGTCTGATGTTCCATTAAACGGGAAATGAAACCATATATACAAGAGTGTTTGAACGTGAAATATAGACACTAATCGAAAAGCCAAATTGTGCTAAGAAAAAAAATACTAGTGCGAATTTTTCACAATTTAAATGCTATTTGTGCACATCTTCTATACTTCTGTTATATAGTTTATGGACATCATTTCGACAAGAGAAGCAAACTCCCCAAGGGTGTATTGTGCAGATAACTTGTGCATATATAATTTAATGTTATTAAGTTAGATTACACATCGAAATAAATAAATATATTTAATAAATTGTGTTCAGGGGGACTAACTGATGTCTCAAGGAAGCAATCATAAGATTGAGTACTCGTCTCCCAGTCAAATGACAGCTCCTAGATTGAATTCAGTTAACTTTACTATGTTTCTGTAAACACAATCAACGATGGAGAAACCTTGGTGCTAGTTGTTGCAGGAGTTGATCTCTGAGACAGACAGACAGACAGACAGACAGACAGACAGACAGACAGACAGACAGACAGACAGACAGACAGACAGACAGACAGACAGACAGACAGACAGACAGACAGACAGACAGACAGACAGACAGACAGACAGACAGACAGACAGACAGACAGACAGAGACCTGGCAATTACAGCTGGTCACAGGTCAACCACACCTCATTGTTGGTACATTCCAGTACCCGACCGAACTATCAGAGAAACAGTATAAGCTGTAACACTATGATATGCTGTAATTAAAATCAATTTGTAAGTTTGTTATTAATTTTAATTACAGGTCTATGTTTTGGTAGACAATTTAACTATAGTATTTAAGCGTGTGAATGTTACAGCTCCAGAGTTTAGTCTTTATACACCTTGTGGTTATATTGGAAGCTCCTTCAAACTAGAATATCCGAATGTAGTAAGCATACAAGGTCATAGGCATTGGATAACAAAAAATAGTACAGAAATTAAGAATTATACTTAGATAAGATCACCAACAATCTTTTGATTACTTCTAACTAAACCTTTTGAAGAACTACGAATAAATAAACTTCTTAGTGATGAGATTATAATATTGACGTGCGCTTATGCTGCATATTTTGGCAACGATGCTAATCGAAATTATGGAGGTGTGACGAATGAAGGTTGAAAGATGCCACATGGCGTTTCTCAAGCCATGGCATCGCAAAAACTGCAATCATAATATTATTATTTTATTTATTTTTTGAATATATATATATATGAAAATATATGTTTTGAGGTAAAACTGCGTGTGATGATTTATAATAAAATAATATTTTATTACCGACGTTTCACTATACATATATTTTCATATCATGTACTGCGAAAGCCTCAAATCTAATATATATATATGGATAAAAACAAGGATCTTGGGTTACACCGCGTCGAAAATAAGATGAACCAGGGCAGAACCTGGGCGTCCACCGACGTTTCGTCTGAACTACGTCAGACATTTTCAAGGTTGACTGTGACTCTACGGAGGTTGGAGTCACAGTAGTTGGCAAGCACGCAGCGCCCGCCTTATATAGCCTCGGCTGAAGGTGCGAGGCGGCGAGGTTATTTAGAAAATAGGTGCGGGGCGGCGAGGTCATATCGTGTAAAGGTGCGGGGCGGCGATGTCATATCGAAAAAAAAAACACGGGCCGCGAAAGCCTACAACAATCCATATATATATATATATATGATGATTACATTGTACTTGATTGTACGGTACTTTAATTGTATTGTATTTCAATGTCCTTTAATGAGCTTGGCAATCACCAAGCCCGGTATTAGTTTCATAGCCAACATAACGGTAAGAAACCACCACTCAATCCGATGCATTTGGAACATCTTTATAAAAAATACATATTTATATACCCCTTCAAATTACTTCTAGTGTAGGTATAACTCAGCCTCTCCTTGGAATAGGTGACACTTATATTTTCTCCATACATCTAAATTAGATCGCCGCAAACCACAAAATATCTAACCCACTTATTATAACCTTCAGCAAACAGCTCTCTGTGAATAGAATAGAATTTAACCTACAGAGCCAATGATAATGATAGTGGACCGATGTATACATAATGTGATCTTATAAACTATTTTAGGATGGTATAAATAAATGTCAACACAAGTCAATAATAATATACAATCATAAAGTACGCGCATATCATGATTACTAGATACTGATTTCAATTTGCCGCACTTAGAACGGATGTAACAGTGGTTATTTAAAAAGGTTTGTTTGTGTGGGCCATTGTATGCAAATCTAAGTCACCCAAAATTTACTACGCGAGCTCAGATCGCGGGCGGATCGCGGCTAAACATACTTGGAAAAGTTATGAATGAGATGGGGGCTGGATTTCAATTCAATTGTTTACGAAAATTGTCTATTAAAGTCTAGCGGTTGCTTGCGATAAGGTCCAAATGCAAGATTACTAGTTCGTAAAAATCGATAATTTGTTGAATCCCAAAATGAAAATTTTTATGACTCCCATTGTCACAACCACTAACATACTTGTTTTGCGCTACACTTATAAGTTATAGACTGATTTTGTTACTGGGTCTTTTACATTTTTAATTGGGCATTGTCAAATTTAATAATGCAATTGGCAAATCTATATTTTATTTTTCTCTGAAATAATTAAACAATATAACTGAATATAAATATAAAATACTAAATACTTGTTGATTCAGTGCCAGTTAACACCGAGAACACAACATTCTTATCTCATTTCCAATCCCCTCCTCGTTTATTTTATCGTCTCAAACGATTCGTTCCAATATATAACGTTTGTTTCGCATGCATTCGTATTATTTTATATTTTATGTGAAGTATGCACGACTTTCCTAATTGAGTTAACCGATTTGTTCAACCATGACAGGTTAATATGCACAACGCTTCATGGCAACTGCATTCTTGTAAAAACAACGCTTCAAACTAGTGTAAGAAATGCACAACTACTTACAATAAGAGCTACAATTTTTATAGTGCATGCTGTTTTTTTTATTTTTTTTCCACGTGTGACCTTGTTCAGGTGTCAAACTAGATTATTAGGGTGAACTGACGGTAACAACTGAAGAAAACCTCAGATTCAGGCTGCCAAACAATCATGTCCCGTTCGAAACCGTGTTTTAGTACTAAATGATGATACAATCGTATATAAATTTCATGCAAAAATTAAATAAGTGCAGAATTATTCCACCAAAATAAATCAACACAAAAATGAGGTAGCGTAATACAGTTTTGTATTTATTTTGAAACAAAAACGATTGTGAACTGTGCCATTACGCGCTTGTTGAGGCTAAACTACCTTCACAACTCAAGTGGAGATCGCTAGAGAAGCGAAATTAATCAAGTCCAAATTATGAATGGAGCACGCGCGCAAAGAAACGAGATTATTTAAATGCTCACCGCAGAATGTAAACAACACCTAATGTGGTTATCATAATCGCACACAAATTATATTCGACCCCGAATTAATAAGTACAAAGTGCAAACCACAATAGCCCAATTGAATTAAATCAACAATGATTACTAAAATCCAAAACCATTGTCAAATATAATTAGGTCCTACATACATTTCATAAATTACATTAAAGGTAAATTAACAAGTCGAAAAAATACAACCACAAAGTTGCGTTACTTATGAAACCGCATTTAACACGTGGCTAGGTAGGCATGTCGGTGGTGGAAAGACGTTATTTTGCACCTCTCATTGCAATGGAATTTACAGTGTAAAGTAGGTACTGTTGTTTGAAGGGATTTTGGATATTTATTTACCTTGTTATTGCTATTTATTACGAGGGTTTTGGAAGTTTGCCGGTTGAGATTTCCTTCATCTCTTTCCACCTCTATCGTTGTATTGGTTTTAGTTTTGTTGTTATTTATTGAACACGTTTATGCAATAATCATAAAAAAAAAACGTCAAGGTGTGAAATAATTCAATATTCCTTTTGAACTCGGCAAAATAGTTTGAACGACTGTTGTACATGACGTATTGAGTGAAACACATTTTAATTTAATTTCAACAACTACGTCATAATTGAAACGTGCTTAGAAAATGTATATTTTAAATTGCAGCTAGTGGCTGCTAGTAAATGCAGATGCTCCCGATGACGTCATAAATGCTGCTGCCACATATTATTTCTCGCTACCAAGTCGCAAGCTACAGTTCCGACTATCGAGACTTATATTATCAAAGTATAATATGTTCTCTGAGTTATAGGCGTGTGGTTATGGCCATACAACCATCACTTGATTTACAGCCGGTGAGCCCAGACATTACTAGCCTGGGATCCCATTGGTCACTCAGATGACACTTATGGCACTTATGAGAAACTGCTAAAGAGCTGCCACTTGCAACATTGTGTACTTCAGTCCTTGAAAGCATGTTGAATTTTTAAATAATAAAATATGTATTTATTTGCCACTCAATCTGCCACTTACAAAGACTTTGTTCGAGTGTTAGGCTTATAGTGTATTTTTGCATAAATTCTAAACTATATTGAATAATCTTTGTTGTTGTACTTTGATGTTATGTCTAATGTTTTCGAACATTAAAGATTATACGAGAAGGCCAGTTAACAATATTGTGGTATGGTAGGTAGCATGCATATATCAAAACTAATTTTCCTCAATTTTAATTTGTATTTGTATTTGTTGATGTTTTCACAAACAATTTTCATTCCAAATTGTTCTACTCTTTTCAGTCCAAACCCATCTCGGCCCCCTTTTGGGGACCTTCTACCTCCCCTCCCTCCTTTATTATGTGATTTTTTCGTTATATCCTCTACTCAGGAAACAGGCGATCGATACAATATATGAATATAATTTAGTTTTATTTTATGTATCAAACCCGTTTATTCACAAAAACACACAGTAACCATGTGGACCTTATTGTACCCCTTGGTTGAAATACTCCACTTACATCCCAAATTCTCGATTAAAAAACATTTATTACGAAATAAGATTTTACACGTATGTAGTTGAATACTTTGTAGCCACTTTCCTAACACTCACACGCACAGAATGTAAACAAGTGTATGTGCTCATCTCTTGAACACGTGTATACAGTTTCCCTCCTAGTGCAAACACGAAGACCTGCCGTAAAACAAACAGGAAATGCTCCTGGACGTGGAGTGGCTTCCGTGCGGGATCTCTGCACACAGAGCTGTTGATTCATTGTTCGTGTTTTATGGTGGTTCCGATGACTTCCGCTGCGCTAGAGCGCTGTGTTTACTATTAGGTCCGCGCTTCTGTTGACACCCGGCAAACAGGGGCTGCTAATACCTGCCTACCGCCATGCATGTTTCGTCGTTGCAGTTTCCACGACAGCCAAAAGTTGCTATTTGCTTTCTTTGTGATGTTGTGGCCAAGACATCTTTACAGTTTAAAGTAGTTCTCAGAATAAACTATGCCTACTAGCCTAGACGGTGTTGCTACTATTGCTTTGCTACTATTATATGCTATCAGCAAGGCTCTTCGCGGCACGAGATTTCTTTCCTAATAGTTTCACAACCGTACTTAGTTATATTTTAGTAGATATAAGTTTGTTGATTGTTCCTAAATTTTCACAATCCCCCAACCCTCCCTCCATCCCTACTGGGATATGCAATAGGTATGTAGGAGGGATGTACTAAATATGGTGGGTATCGAACCCTCGGACCTCGTCTACAGAGTTTTGTATCGACTTCAACCGAGAAGCTTCCGTTGGTAAACGTGATACATGGCATCACCGTCCGCACTTGAACAATGCAGTATGTTCTCTTTCCAATATATTTAATATTTCCTAGAAGGATGCTGTTAAGAGACGTCGTGATCAACAACTAAACATTGTCGGCCCAAGTATTGACCCTTGAGGAATGACCTGCGAGGACAGAGTTACGATCAGGTTGAGTTTTCGCAAGCGGCTCCCGTCCGAGTGTGTTCCGTACTGATTCATGTTCCGTAGGGAACACGACTTTGCTCTTGAACCCAGGTCGCAAAGTGCACCTCCCCAAACCCGAGTTATATCGGCCATTTAGAGGGTGGGTGTGGTGACAAAGCTGCGACTGAAGTGACTTACGCGCTGTACGCGGAGCTGGCGGTGGACAGCGGAAGCTTTGAAGACACACTCGCCAATGTTGTTGACGAATAAACATTTCACACCTAACCAGTTAGGCCTAAAGAAGGTAAGCTGATGAAAGGTGAGAGGTATGTCGGTATGCTGTTTAATTGTACATTTAGCTTGACTTTTAACCTACCTCGTAACCAGTGTAAAATATCTGAAATTTCAAAAGTATTTATGATTATATCGAAAAAGTTGTACGACAGATAAATGACTCAAATGATTCAGAATTGACTGAGAGCGATAAATTATTTAACAGATATTAGCTTCACTCACAAATATATACATACTCTGCACCTCCACTAACAACGAGATTTAAACGCAGGAACAAATCATAATTATTTAATTTCTTCGCACCCTGTTTTGGATACTCCTGTAACAGTTGCTAGTACAAATATTTGCACTCAAATTTTGAGACAACTCCTAATATAAATAAATAAACAAAAGTAGAGTCACAACTGAAACTTTTACAACCCCAAAGTCTACTAGATTTATCTGAAATGCACAAACACCGCATCACTTCTTTTTTTGACAATCATACCATGGCAATAAAATATGTAGATGTGTTTTAACTTTTTATTGATATATAAGTTGTCAATACACGGGCATTGACTGAACCTAGGGATTCAAACCACGAACGCAGGAAACTGTCTGCTAAGTGCAACTGCAACCATAAAGTATTCGTGATAAGTGCGCGTCATGATGTTTATAATGTTTATTGCAGATCACTGGTTCTTTTATTCATGATTTGTAAAATAGCTGGAAATGCAACTCGGCCCCGAGTCTGAGTCTGAGCACGAGCCGTTCGAGTTGAGGATTGGTAGTATTATTGGCTTACTAATTATACGTGAAACGATAAATAATGTTACTAATTAAAGTTGATTCTTGCAAAGATAGATAGCTTTCCAGTCCCATTTGTTTAGATTCTAAGCATAGTTTGTTTTCCATCTTTTACGAAATATGATCCAATGATGTAACAATATTAAGATACAAGTGGACAACTAAATTTAACACTATTTTTTGAAGTACGATGCAATGCAAATTATAAGATGCTAAAACGTTATAATTGAACTAGTCATAAATGCATTTTAAGTTACTCTATTATTAGATTGGTTACTCACAATTGTACAGATGCTACAATAAATATTTACCAATTTAATCTTACAGATTCTTGGCTATTCTTGGAATATTTGTACCCATAATCCTGAAGTTCAGAATAACAGGTGTGGCCACTTGCGAAATTAAACCAGAGGAAGTCGTTAAATATCAAGGCAAGCTGGGAACAAACGAGAGTGAAACATTTTCTATTACTATTATAATGTAGATGTGCATTTCGCTATATAAATTGTTGAACTAATTCGAATAGTTCTAAGTTGGCATTTAGATTTTGATCCGAGTATAGGCACAGTTGAATCTTTTCTATCTGAAATTTTTGGTTTATGAATAATATTGGTCATACATCATGAATTATGCAAGATATAACGAGGTGTGGCCAACTAACGAAAATTAAAGTATGGATTAATGACATGGACAACATTGAAAAGAACGAGACTGAAAATGTGGTTCTATGCCTATTTTATATTGCATGGTATATTAAACGTAATAGAATTGTGTGAAAGCCACGTGAAATGAGGTATAAAAGGAGAAAGTTATAGATTTTTCGATGCGAGATATTTGAGGCACAGTGTGAAATGACGTATGAGGGTAACATTTTTTGGAAATGAAAGGTAAATAACTAGAGGCAGACCGTGGAGGTGATATTTGTGACAAAAACAAAATCAATGAATAAATTAATACGCTTATACCAAACGACCCCCCATTTGCGTTTCCCGTCCACTAACTTTGACTGCCATGCCTTATACTTATAACTTCATTGCCTTCCTGCCATAGTGCAGGTAAATATCATTTCACACAATATGGGAGAATGAACTCGACGACTACGACACTATGGGTTGAAAATTTCAACAAGTATATATAGTCTGTAGAGCTGGATTGGTTCTGAATGAAGAATACGAAACATGAGTAATTTAAACGAGGACTGAGTTTCATGGTAAGTGTGTCTAGAGGCGACTGAATTGGTTATATGATGTGTTAAAATCAAATTGTAAATAAAACAGCTCGCGATGATCTTGGGGACTAAAAGCGACGCAGCATTCCGCTAAGCCTTTCAACATGTCTCATCCTTGCCGTAACGAGAAACGATGATGAATATTATAAACTAATCAGCGAGTATTGTTACCGCAAGTGATTGATACCCGCGCACACACGAGACACGTACGTCTGTTTCTCTCCTCCCCGCTTGTTCTGGCGAGTAGGCCTAACTTACACCGCCGCGTTACAATTGAATTGAGTCGCGTCGCGTCGCGGGGGATATTAGTATTCACGGTGCGAGGCGAGGAATACTTTTCCTCCTCAGGTCGTCAAGGAATACATTTATTTTTATTGAGTGTCACTTCACTTTGCGGAGCGGTGAGTGATGAGCGATGATGCACCGTGGTATATGGCCCCTCCGCGGCGGAGCACTATATACTTTACACCCCGCAACGACAAGGAGTTTTCCACAATTCCTCCGTTGTTGCAGTCTCATTTTTATTTTTTCATTTTATATTTTTCGAAATTTGTGTTTCGATTTTTATATTATTTTGGAACTTTAAATTGGTATTTTTTATTTTTTGAAAACCAATGTCGACCGACATTTTACCATTTCTGCAGTTATAATCATTTTTATGCATACATTTTTGCTATGTGTTGAATTATTGATAAAAGGATAAAATCCTGTGTCAAACCAGAAATCTTGGGGTAAGAATCGTACGCGCACACGTTTCAATTCACATTTCCATACTTTTCAAGCTATAAAAGGTAGCGATCCAAACCTGTTTCATACCCGGCACCTCCACCAACGATGCGTTTTTCTTTAAAAATATCATCACTCTCATATTCTCGTGTTTTAGTTTGTAATTCAATACTTAAGCAAGTCGAATTACATTTTCAGTTTGTATAAAGTCTATTAAGTATCCGTGGTAGCGATTACATATACTTTTGTCAATGTACAATTAAAGTAGAATAAATATCGATCTTGGAAGAAGTACGTTACTTTACCCCCAAAAAACACAACTCGACCGCATGATTTTTCCCATTCCCACATTCTACAAGGCTCCCATCCGGGATACCTCATCCTGCACCAAAAAGTCACGTGGGATAATATCATTCTGCCGTTGACATTCATATTTAATTAGATTCGTCCAGTTCACACGGTTTCATGATTTCTATCAGGTGGCAAAATGCATTGCACCTGCATGATAGTCACCACATTTTATTACACACACCAAATCATATCCATGACAGAGATAGGTCATGCGTGACGCACGAGACTCTGATTCGGGAGGTCGTCGGTCGATACCCGACACCGGCAATCCTGACTGATCATTTTCCCAGGGTTTTCTTCAGTCTTAATGAGAATGCAACTGATTAATTCCTCTAAAACAGCCCATGTATTCATCCCCTTCACAACGACCCAACGCCATCATTACCTATTGGATAAAACTGATTTGTACGCTACAGCTGAATGGCATCCTTACAAAAATAATAATATATCATATATGATCATGTTCAGATTTTTTTTATGAACGGAAGCCGTTGAGTAAAAAAAAACATAAATCAGGTGTCTATATTTTATGTTTTAGATTAATCTAATGTGCGACCACAACACCACACCGGATATTCCCAGCCCTCTAGATCGGCGGCAATAAGTCCACGAGCACGACCACGTGTAATCTGGGAATCAATAACATGAACTATCACCCGGATATATAAATACCCCTACAAGGTGAGCACGACCCACTTTCACGTGCCATTAGCATAATCCATGCGGAACATTCGTCCCCTACCTCCAGCCCGGCTAACTGACTGACCGTATCACAGAAATCGCGACACTCGAGCCCATATCCGCCACCGAACCAAACATATGCACATATGTTGCGTGTGAGCGTGGGAACCGTCTGGAGGGAGGAAGTAGGAGAAACGCATTCATTGTGCGGGGAGTGGAGTGGAGTCATCTGGGATGCGGACACCGATTTCGGGATTTGCTGCTTCTGCGGTTTGTGGAAAGGAAAACCCAACATGTTCTCTCTTGGCTCTTGCATATTTAAACATGAACACACTGTGAAAGAAGTTCAGGAGAAAACAAGTAACAAGAGTTTTTTTTTCAGTGATTAAAAAATGAAAAATCTGAAAAAATTAAGAAAATGATGTAGACATAATTTAAAAATTAAAAATCAACAATGATTTCAGTAAAACGTAATGAGTATACTCTGAAAATCTACTTCAATTTCCCCTATGATAATAAATTATTTTACCTATACAATAATGACATAAAAATAAAATTTTGATAACGTTGGAAACAAATATATTTTACAATCAGATTTATTATTATCCTCTCTATTGTGTATACTTCGTTGCTTTGGGACGGCTCCCAAACTCATATTTCACCCAAATCAAGTATTATTTCAGAAGTTACAATAGAGGATTTCAGACTGGAGCGGACACGCTGCTGGCAACAGGTCCCTGTCCTGCCTGTGCGGGGGTCACGCACGGCTACCCCGGACCCACGCGTTGCCCCCTCTGCAGACACCTGCCGCACCGACATGGGAAACTATCACAGCCAGTCATTAGGGATATCAGTGATTTGTCTCTCTCGTTCAGGAGGGGTTGCTGGGTTACATGGATACAACGAGACTAATAGAGACGACTCGGGAGTAGTAGGTGTGTTTCTGAATTCTAGGTCTTCTTGTCCTAATATAGATTGCAGTTTTCAGATCAGATACTTGACAGTTTTTTTCTTCACAGTCGAAATGTTTATTGTGTGCTTTCAATTTCTTGTTCTTGACCGGACATCTATTTGCAAGTTACTTGTTCCGTCTCCTACGATTGATGAGATGATGACGTAAAATCAAAACCAATAACAAGTATTATCCACGTTTTGAAAGTATTCGGAAACGTCCAATAGATGATTGATTGCAAATGGTCTGGCCTGGGAGTGGGATGGAAGTGATATCCGGGCGATACATAAGAGTGGATATATAATAATAAGGTAGTATTGGTTGTTTTCGTTCACGCACTTGTCTTGCACGAGTATTCATGAAGACGGTGCCTTAGCAGAATATACATTGAGGTCCGTATCGGATGTGCCAACCGCATTAACAGTATTGCAAAACTAAATAGTTCACTTGTGCACTGTACAGAGCAGAAAAATGAAGACTTCGTCAAGACCAACGAGAGCAACGGTCACCACTCGGAACCACTTACTTCAAACATTATACATAACTAGGAAAACGCTTAAGTCCCGCCGCGTTGTTGGATGAGCGTAATTGGTGCATTGAGCTGCCATGTGTTACGCGGATTTTCTGTTGTTCTGTGAAAAAATCATTACTTAGTCGAAGATTTTTTTTTATTCAATTAAATTAAATAAATAATTAACTTAATTTTTTTAATTAAAACGAAAAATTTCGATTTTCATGAGAAATAATTTTTTGATTACGCTCAAATTTCACACGAATATCTTACTTCATAAAATTTAGGTTCTGTGAAAAAGTCATTAAAATCGGATAAAGCATGTAGGTGTTAAGTCGAAAAAATGTTTTAAAAATCGAAAAAAATCGTAAAATTGCGTTTTTTATGAGAAAAAAATTCTCGATTGCGCTCAAAAACGTGGCAGTTCTAAGTTCAGAGATTTCGAAGGCCTCCATAAAATTTCATCGCAATCGGAGTATCGGTTTAGCCGGAATCGTGTTAACAGACACACAAAAATACAAAAAAAAGAAAGAAAGAAAGAAAAAAAAACATTCCGGATTTTTTTCTCCAGTGTAGTGAAATGGAATCTTCGCTTCGCTCGCTACGCTCATCCAAAAAGAAATCGTATTTAAAAATACATTCTTACGGCCATATGTATTTGAATGGCGATCCGCTTAAGGGCGTTCAAAACTCCCGAAATAAAAAGATTGACATAGAATTGGCATTGTCATAAAGCACAGGTTGTTGTCAGAGTATTGTTATGAAGAGTGTCTTACATTAGCATAAGAGTCTAGCTCTTGGCCTTGAGGTCGTCTGCGCACCCCAGTCGCGCACCTTGTATGGCAACACAGTTACACGGCCATATATCCCTTGGCAAATGTTTGATTCTGTGCGAGATAAGGTCAAAGCCATTAGTTATCCATCTGTGCACTGTGCGGTGATGATATTTCAAGTGGGCAGAACTAAGGTGTCTCATTCGATATTTTGATCGGTGTTTTAAACGTATGCACCCCATCGACGTTTCACATAAAACGTCAGACCTACATAACATTTATTTGCATCACGCAACACGAGATTCCTCCCAGTCTGCAGGGGAGCTTCTGCTGGGGAAAAAATACACTGAAAGATGGGCACGGGGCATTAATAGCTTATGTACGTGTATGTATGCATTGAATTTGATGAAAAGTCGTCAACGGGAAACTCAATTTTTGGGATTGGGATTAGGATTCGAATTGATGTTTTAAATTAGTGGACCTGAACTGAAAAAACACACATTATAAGATAAAAATCGAATTGATTAATTTGTGTTGCAATTTGAAAATATTATAACTAGGAAAACGCTTAAGTCCCGCCGCGTTGTTGGATGAGCGTAATTGGTGAATTGAGCTGCCATGTGTTTTGCGGATTTTCTGTTGTTCTGTGAAAAAATCAGAACTTTGTTGAATTTTTTTTTAAATTAAATCAAATTAAATAAAAAATTAACTTATTTTTTTTTAATTAATCGTAATTTTAAAAAAGGAAAAAATCGTAATATTGAAATTTTCATAAGAAATAATTATTCGATTACGCACAAATTTTACACGAATATATTAATTCTTAAAATTAAGGTTCTGTGAAAAAATCATTATAATCGGATAAAGCATGTAGGTGTTATAAGTCGAAGAAATTTTTTAAAAATCGAAAAAAATCGTAAAATTGCGATTTTCATGAGAAATAATTTTTCGATTGCGCTCAAAAACGTGGCAGTTCTTAGTTCAGAGATTTCGAAGGCCTCCATAAAATTTCATCGCAATCGGAGTATCGGTTTAGCCGGAATCGTGTTAACAGACAGACAAAAATACAGAAAGAAAGAAAAAAAAAAAAAAAAAAAAAAAAAAAAAAACATTCCGGATTTTTTTCTCCAGTGTAGTGAAATGGAATCTTCGCTTCGCTCGCTACGCTCGCTACGCTCATCCAATTAACTTTTTTGCAAAGACCGAAAACTAAAACATCTACTTTCAAAGTGCATGATTGTTTTTTTAAATCTAAATTGTCCACGGTTTTATGTTTTAACATTTATTTAGTAATGCGTTTGGCAGACATATTGTGTTCGGGGGTATGCACTTTTCTAGCAATTGTCACATTTGCAATTATGTGAATAATATAATTCAAAATAATGAGTTATGCGGAATTCAAGCCCCATTGCCTATGCACATCTTGAAGTTCCTTGTACCTATTTTTTCAAATGGTATTCATACATATTGTGTCGGAAAGAAACTTAAACTCAACTCAACTCAACTGCTCAAACAAATACATCTTCAATGTGTGTATAAACACGATACAGAAGCCACTTATATGGTGATTTACAACGGTTCTTTAGCGGTTGGCTGCGCGTGTATTGCACCCGTGCGATATCGCCGAGATGTTAATTAATAATTATCAAATTAGTTTGGCTCGTTGCACTTTTTAGCATATAAATGCGTTGGCGTTGAAAGATTATCTTTCTCATTACACCACACTTGCCTTACATTCCCCATTGTATCTTGTCATCTTGTGTCCATATGTACAAGCTCATTAAACGTATAAAATAACCATTTATATTCAAATTTGTAAAACTTTTTGATGCCTACTTGAAAATTGTATTATTGCTACCTCACAAAAACGTATTTTACGTTGTCAAAATAGTTAATCAACTTGAGCTGTGCTAAGGTGTAAAATGGCGCATTAAAAACTAGTCAACTTGAAGTCTAGTGTAATTGGATGAGCAAAGCGAAGACTTCAATTTCACTGACCCCCCCCCCCCCAAAAAAAAAATAGCTCGGGTGTTTTTTTTGTTCGTTTTTCTGTCTGTTTGTTCGCGCTCTACCGGTCAAACGGCATATGCGATCTTGATGAAAATTGTAGGGGACCTTCAAAATCTCTGAACTTAGACCTTCCACGTTTTTGTGTATAATCGAAGAAATAATTCTCATGAATACGTACTTTTCCGTTTTTTTTTTCGATTTTTAATGCGATATTTTCGTGATATTTGGGCAGATTCTGACCAAACGGGTGGGGCTGCAACGTTCATATTTCACATGGAGATTAATGCAATGGTGATGTATAGCTTTTTGAAAGAAAAGTTGAAAAAGTTAGCCAGAATCCACTGAATAAAGGTTTTATTATGAGTTTTTGAGGTATATAATTACAATTAACAATTAAGTAACAATAGAAACTTGACAACATGCATTCAAAAAGCACTTGCAAAAAGTAAAAAGATCCCACGCAAACTAAAAACTTACAAAAAACTCATCCATCAACGCGACTAAAAAAAGCGTTCGCGAAGCGGCTCCTCTATATGGGAGAATCCAAGTCTAAGATGCAAAGATCAATACGATGCATTGCCAAGCTGGCCTGTTTATATCAACATGAAATACAAGTTACTTCTATGGGAGCGCAAACCTGATCCAAACAGGGAGTTTATAGCCTTGTCCGTCCTCTTGCGAAAAGGTTGGTTGGAGGGGCATAATCCCCACACACAACATAATATCCGAAACCACATTGACACAGAGGAAATAGAAATATGGTCGTCTTAAAATATTCAAATTTTACCAATAATTCAGCTCGGATACAATCGCGATGCGAGCCGTTATGGGCTCTAGCTGACCCCGGGAATTGGCCGGTGACCCGTGAACGCCGAGCCGATCGACTAAAATATGCGGTTTTCGAGGGGTTTCGAGAAATATCATAAAGGTGTGTGACAGAGATATTGGTGAGAAAAGGTGAATAAGGGGAACGCGGAACGATGTCCGATTTTATCAAAACTATCAAGGTGACCGTTTGATTGAAATATGCATGGACGCATTCACCGTTGCAGGTTTAAGGGTGTTGCAGATATATAATATCAAATATCGTCTTGTATAGAATGTTCGAGAAATAACACCTGTGTGTTGCTTCTGCTACTACATTCATTCAAATCTCTTTTTTACATCCACACCAAACATTTTGCACCTTATTGAAAGTAGTAAATTATTTTTTTAGTAACATTTTATAAGTATAGAAATCGCTCTTCATGAATTCTTATTTTATTTACAATGCATTGACAAGAGGTTCAGAGGCCAAAATGTGAAAAGTTAAATAATGAATAACACAACACAAAGATACGACACGAAAACACAAAAAATTTGAATGTCGTAATACACAAAACTGGAGGTAGCTTCCAGAACAAGGAACCCGAAACTCATAAAATTTTGATTTAATGAGGTTGAATATATAATTATTCTCTTCTTTAAATGAATGCATTAAGTCCATGGAAATATAGGCCTATACTTCCAAGGCATAAACGGAAACAATGTACTATTAGAATGTCAAAAACATATTTCAATCTTTTAAATGGCACACTGCAAATATTGGTTACTGAACATCATCCAATGAGGGTAATATTTTGCGGTAATGGTCGTGAGCGTAGCGAGCGAGCTACAAAGACTCAATTTGACAACCAGCAAAGATAGCTTCGTATTTTTGTTTTGTTTTTGTTTTTTGATTTTTTTCTTTTTTGTTCGCATGTTTTTGTGTCCGTTTGTTTGTTCGCTCTCTACGGGACAATCGTCCGCCGATCTTGATGATTGGATGAGCGTAGCGAGCGAAGCGAGTGAAGCGAAGACTTCAATTTCACTGACCCCCCAAAAAATTTAGCTCGGGTGTTTTTTTTTTTGTTTTTTTGTTTTTTTGTTTTTTTTTTTTTTTTTTGTTTGTATTTTTGTCTGTTTGTTCGCTCTCTACCGGGCAAACGGCATATGCGATCTTGATGAAAATTTGACAGGACCTTCGAAATCTCTGAACTTAGACTTGCTACGTTTTTGGGTACAATCGAAGAAATATTTCTCATGAATATCGTACATTTACGATTTTTTTCGATTTTTAGTGCGATATTTTCGTCACATTTTGGCCGATTCTGACCAAACGGGTGGGGCTACAACGTTCATATTTCACATGGACATTAAGGTAATGGTGATGTATTGCTTTCTGAAAGAAAAAATTGAAAAAGTTAGCCAGAATATATAGAAATAAAGCTTTTAATATAAGTTTTTTGATTTTTTGTGCAATTTTTTCGTGCCATTTGGGCCAATTCTGACCAAACGGGTGGGGCTTCAACGTTCATATTATACACGGACATTAAGGTTAAAGTGATGTAGTACCTTTTGAAAGAAAAAGTTGAAAAAGTTAGCCAGAATCCATAGAAATAAAGCTTTTAATATAAGTTTTTACGGTAAATAATACCAATTGACAAGAAACAAAAGAAACTTGACAACATTCACCTACAATGCGTAGGCAGCAAAACAAAGCACTTGCAAAAGTAAAGTTATCCCACGCAAACTAAAACCTTTAAAAAGCTCATCCATCAACGCGGCGGGACTTTAGCGTTTTCCTAGTATTTTCAATGGACCTTTTGACACCTTTGAACTTAGCATGTTACTAATTTGGTTAAGCTATAAGAAATATTTATCGCGAACATTATTATTATTATTATCCTATTTTGTTGATTTTGCATCTTTGTCTAATTGTTAGGTTTCTTCTGGACAAACGGCTATAACGGCATTGATGAAATTTTCAGTGGACCTTTTAAATCTCTGATCTTTGTAACGTCATGTTTTTAGGAACATTCAATGAAATATTTTTCATGAAAATCGCATTTTTATGATTTGTACAGTGTAATGCATGGAAGCAGGCTATAGCTCCTACGCTTATCCATTATCCGACTATGAGAAACGTTCGCGAAGCTGCCTAGTATTTGAAATATTATTTACATATTGAATGGTAATTTCTGGTTAGCCTTTCTGTTCAATCGATGGTCTACGTTTCGTCTTGTCAAAACCGACATCAAAACTTCATTGGGTGGTGTCAAATGCACTGGGCCAAAGACAAACGTGATTCCCACACGGGTCTGAACCCCGGCTTTCTCACTTGCTATTATTTTATTTCTTGACTTATAGCCCCGAAAGGGTTAATACATACACACCGCTAGTAGCATTATACACGTTTGAAACTGTAAATGGGTGTTGGCGACCATTCTGCCCCGAAGTAATTACTACCAACCAGGACTAGGAGTGCAGGCCCGAATGCAAGTACTTGACCGTCGTATTCGCCACGGTGATCGTGGTAGTGGTCACTGGTCAAGCCCACCGGCCAAGTCCGGGCCGGGCCTTCCCACGGTGCATGTCCAGCAGAGACTTGGAGCAAGTTATACCGGTGGTCACTCAACAAACTGACCACTGGCCGTTGGAAGAACGCTATGTAATAACAACACTTCTTCAAGATCTCCATGGGAAGAGTAAGAAAACCGCCTTTTCTCCGGACAATACAACCCAAGCAACGAGTCTACATTTTCAAGACTGACCACTGACCAGTCGTCAGCAGCCGTTTTTTACTACTTGTTTAAAATGAAAAATTAATAAGCTTATAACATTTGAGAGCACATGTTACGAATGTCCTGCATCAAGCAATACCTCAAATTAACTTCAAAAGGTTATTTAGACCATTTTGTCTTCAATAATTTAATACGTTCTTTATGCGATTATTACATTTTTA
The DNA here is from genome assembly GCA_024449915.1 of Sweltsa coloradensis. Lineage (NCBI taxonomy): Eukaryota > Metazoa > Arthropoda > Insecta > Plecoptera > Chloroperlidae > Sweltsa > Sweltsa coloradensis. The sequence goes on from JAMZAV010000084.1 coordinate 210,937, forward strand.
TATACAACTCTTGCAAAACAAGTAAAACGATAGTTCATGGCAAAGAAAATTAAACAACCCTTTCCCTATGGCTAAGAGAACAAGTATTTAAAAGAATCATTCGATAAATATTTTAAAAACCTATACATTATAAACGTCTTTTGTGAATATAATAGATGCTGAGCGCCTCTGCGCAACTCTAAAATAATAAAAATGGTACACACTATTATCACGACAAGCCTCATTGACAGAGCACCTGCATTAAAAATATTGATCTTTGGTTGGTTATCGCTCACTCGTCGATTGCGTCGGGGCCTACAGGGTCGGCTTGAACGCTTTGATTTACTGTCCCCCACCGAAAATCAGTTATATGAGTGGGTTGACTCTGAATACAATTTTTTATTTATTTATTTATTTATTTATTAATATAATTCGAGCCTATAATTCTTAACTATATAATAAGTAGCTTCGCGAAAGCTTTTTATAGTATAGGCGTTGATGAATGAGATTAAGAAGGTCCCCTCAAATTTTTAGCAAGATTGGAGAGGGTTGCCATTTGTGCAGTTCAGTAGGGAGCGAACTGACATAAAAACCAAAATGCATAACGGAGATAATTTTCTCATGCTGGTCAAATTGACGTTATCGCTGTGTTTGATACGTTCATCCAATATTAATGATATCGTTAAATTAGCTGCAGTAAACATTTTTTGAACTGTAGACTAGGAAATCAAATGGTAAAAATGTAAATTTATCGAAAATTAGCAAAAATAACACCATGATATTTACAATCAAAATGATCAGAAAAGTGTGTGTCTGAAATAAAATATAATTTTCTCTGCTTATATTTATATTTTGAATCCGGAATAAGTTACTCTTTGTGGTAATCGATCGAGCCAACATTCTTCCCGTGTTATCTACAGCTGTTCAGTTGATGTATTGGGGCGCCCGCCTCTCTCTTCTCCTCCAAGTCTTGTGGCACACCCCGGGATGGATAGCCAAGGGTCAAGGGCCAAACTGTCTACCGAAATTGCGATAAACGAAATTGTATTTTATGTGAGGAGGGGGAGAATAAAAGAATACCGATGAGGAGGGGGGGGGGGGTATGAGTATTCGGACAGCAATATGAAAATCCCTCGGGAAGATATTTACATAAAGTACGTAAATATCCGTCATCTTCGTCTAGATTATCTATCAACTATCAAGCGCGAGCCATTACAAGCAACGCAACATGCCACTAAAGAATGTGTGAGACGAGATGTGAGAGAATATTAATTCAATCTTGTCATAGCGTTAAACGACTTTCAGGCACTCTCATACCTTAGTGAAGGTTGATAAAAATATATTATACATAAATAAAAGTTATACGATTTGAAGAACTTTCATCGGTTGGTTTTTCGCTCGTTGTTTCTGTTGCTGTTAGTTGCTACTAGATTGTTCAAGGATGGTCATTACTCATTAGCTAGATTTAGGTAACACGGAAATTTAAAACTATGTTGGGCAAAACAAAGACAAAAAGTAACACATTTAATTTTAAATAACTTTTTGGTCTCAAAGTTCTTTAGATTTAGAAGATCCCCAGTCCCACTTTCAACCTAATTTCGAAATATTTGTGGCACAACAAAAATGAAAATTGCTATTTATTTTCATCAAATACCTGCCCCTGACCCTGTCCAGGCGTGTATAGTTTCGAAAGGGTAGCCTAGTTTATGTAAAATAGTTATCTTTCTAACGACATTGTAAGTTAAATTGTGATTTTATTTGAAGAGCACATTACTTGGTGATACTCGAAGTCGATCATAATCACAAGTCACAATTCTTCTACACAACACCGCATAACACATATCAATCACTTATTATTTGTTGTTTCACCCACCACCATCACAGACTGACGCACTAAGGAGAGATTAACCTTCATTCCCGTGCTTCCCAAACAAACCACTGTTTCTAGATTTTACTTCCATCACTTATAGAACCTATCATCAATATGTATTTTTATGTGTTCGTATACGATTTTTTAAAACTATTTTTTAGGAATAATAACACACGTACTAGAAAGCAATCCAAATGCAATTTATATCAATATTTTTACAAAACATTTCGCCTTTCCGATTGAAAAAACTAACCCAGACCGAGAGTTTCCCACTCCTGGCATAAATCATAACACCAAACAGTGGATAACTATATATATATACCCCATCCCCTATATATTCCCCCAACAAATCAACTGACCCCAACCTAATTTTACCTGAAACTTAAACTACTGTGAAAAGTTTTCAATCTAATCCGGGAATATCGTCTCGCATCCGTGCTCTTTTCACCAACTTTCAATTGAATTTGAATGCTAAGTATCCGAAGAATACGATCACGCGGGTCTAAGTTATGCCCGACGCGGGATGGGAGCTGGTCAGTGTGTTGGGGCACCCTCGACCCCACGATGAGAGCGCAAGGTGGGCGTGAAGGATGGGGGGGGGGGGGAGACACGTACAGTATTCCCAGGGGTGAATACATTACAAACGATTCGGTGAGGTGAAAGAAATGCGTAAGATATATCTTGTCTAGGTAAAGTTTTCTACCCATTGTGTAGGTATTTATACAGAAAAGGAGCATTTCGGTTTGACCGGGGTTTTATAATGGAAGTAACTTGAAACCCAGCGAATAATGGACTTGCTGTGTGTGAATCTAGGAGAGGTTTTCGGAAATGGCAAATGAATCAAATTTATTCGTCTTGTGCGTGATACAGTTGAAATTGTTGAATGTGGAGTGGACAACATTTCAACATCAAACAACATCATTTCAAGATCGCAGTTCTCAGCTATCTTTGTAGTCCGCATGCTAAGAACCAGCTTCTTTGTTTCATTGTGGTTTGGGACTTAACAGTGTACAGTATAATTATGTAGTATACATAGTATAAAAAGGTATATTATATATCGTGTGTTGTATGTATACAAACGCTGATCAATCGATTAACTTACATTGTACAATTCAATAAATTTATGTTTTATGGTACTTCATTTACAATGGTTTACGTTACACTTGGAAATGTTACCTTCACTTTCTACTTAAGCAGCTGAGCTGATAGTTTGAGAGTTAAACTAAATTAATCTAACAGGACCACAACCGTTAAAAGACTGCGTAAAACACATGATTATAGCTCATGCAGCGGACGTTATACCAAGTACTTTTTAGCTTAAAATTTTGGTTTCCCTCCCAACATTTTCAAATAAAATCAGAAATACAATGATCAAAGCTTTTTTAGTTGTTTGAAGGGATGTAGAGTTGCGAAAAAATTCATCTTTAATTTTTATCCATAATTCTGAAGTGAAATGAAATGTTCTATACGTCAGTCTTGTTGAAGGGGGAGGCTAGTCAAGTCGTACAAACATCTCGATTACCCTGGCTGTCACGGCTCGGTGACAGCAATTAGCCTATACAAACAAACAGTAAGGCGACGCCCACCCCCTAACATCGTCGTCGCTATCCCTCAGGAACCATCAATAACGCCTGGGGACTCCCTCCCCTTGTAAGACGTCTCATCCCCCATAACTCTTGTCAAACTCCTTGCTCCAATTACTGGTGGAGACTACTTGAAGGGTTATTCATCCAGTTTCACCGAACTAATTCATTTTCTCTCTCTCTCTCTCTCTCTCTCTCTCTCTCTCGCCAGTGAAGGATGAATGCTGTGGGGAGATAACCTCGTGGACACTGACATGCAACCAGGTTAATCGAGACTATACCTTGTTCGTAAAGGAGGATCACCGAGAGATATGTTTCGTAAAACAGATTGCAGTTACATAAGCGCCACTGACATAGCATTACATCAGAACGTTTGGATTGGATTGGATACTGCTTAACGTCTCATATTTAAAAGACTAAGTCTTAATTATTGTTTTTGTAAGCCAAAATATCGAAAGCAAGACGAAAATGAGTGTAGAACCAGAAATCTCAAATAATCCAATACAATGTTCTCTCTACATCGTAGCTTTCTAGTTGTGAAAATTTATAATCACTGTTTTGCTAAGAATATAACGTAAATTAAAAAATAAATATGCTATCAAATGTCAAATAAATATGTAATAATTATTTGTTCAAACCACAAAAATCAACACATACTAAACATTTTCCCTAATGTTGCCAGTTAGTGAACTGCAAAATAAAATAATTCCATCCTCAACAACATAACCATTTTAATAGAAGGTTGTTGTGCATACATCAATAGTATAATGTAAAATAAAAACGTGTACTAATTACTTTGGAAATATTCAACGTATTTATATTTAATGTCTAGGATGGCATTCTAACATTTTTCCGCTCTTCGATCAAAATTGTTAAAGTAAATTTTGGTGAAGTTAGACTTTTACAAATATATCCAATCATGTAAACAGCACCAATATCATAGTTCCCTAATTTTAGATGAACAAACTTGGCTAACTACTTATCAAACTTTATTTTCATACCTGTGTTCCTGCTTGCCAAGACATTGATTCCCATGCCGTAACTGTTACCTATATCCCCTCCCCCTCCCCCTGTTGCTCCGTCTCTCTAGGGACTCCCTCCACCCCCCTGCGTCTTAGGGGGTTGATCCATCTTAATTCATTACGACTGTTTGTTAATTACGCGGGCAATGATCTCCATATTGACGCTCGGTCCTCCTACCTCCGTTCGTTGCACTTCTGCTAAGCCATCACACCCACAGACAGAAAGTACACGAGAATATTTGAACACGCGGTAATTAAAAGTCTACAATCCTGCAACAATCACCATTTTGTTTTAGGTTCGGAGTCATCAGGAGTCGCGGTTTTAAATTACACTTTCCAGACTGATGGGTTAATTCTTCACACAGCAACGAAGCATTATAGCTATTACGTTATTTTATGAAGGACTATTGAGCACTTTCGAAGGTTTCCCCTCTTGTATTCAAAACTAGGAATTATAACATGTAATTGCGAAAAAATACAAAATTTGATTTGGAGTACTGTTCGTTGAAATGTTGTAAATCTTCCATAAGAAATAACATGTGGATGATGTTTATGCCCCGTGACCGTGACCTTATAGGATTTTGATCCAAAAAAATATTGGCTATTATTGACGTTCTCTACAGCCTTTTCAATAAATCTTCTATATTTTGATTTGTAATTTGGGCAAGTGTTTTGGTCAAAATATGCTGACTACCAAGAAGGAGTGTGATTTTGGAATGCACATTTTTGCGTGTTTTGGTGTATTTATGCACAGTTTCAAGACACGATGTTTTAAAGAGCCATTAGTACGATTAGTACAATGCTCTAGGTGGAACAAAAAAGAAGTAGGTTCAAGCCCATTTAAGAAATTTACCAAAATGCCAATTTTCGAAAATTTCTGGATAAAAATAATTGAAAAATTCTAGTAAAATCACAGAGAATTGTGGTATTATGCTATAGATTATATGTGGTAAATATATTTTTTGGGAGTAATAAGCCCCTTTAAAAAGGAGAAGTCCAAAGTATAAACCTATAGATGTTCCCACATTTTTCAAGTTGTGTGCCTGTTATGAATAAAATACCGCTAACTTCGTTGACACAAGAATAATTTCTCAACCGCCTTTGTGTATTTTTTCACGTTCCTCTCGGAAATTTGGTAAGCAGATTTGATAGGGTCAAATAAAAAATCCTGAGAACAATACGTTAATGCTATTAATTCGTATGGTGATGCAAACTAATAACAGGACTCAACGGGGATAGCATAACATGTAATTAGCTTAATAAATGTCATTACCTAGGCTCCCCACGGTCATGGTGTGATGGTGTGACAGCGCAAGGGACCTAAAACAGAGAAACGACAAATATTAAATTTAACGTAAAATGTTACTTACAACTGTGTACCGGTATCAAAATTCACAGTTAGGCTATAAGTAACAATTTTTTTAACGATAAATATTTTTTCTATACATCTGATTTTGAATATTTAGGAAAATATTTAAAAAAACGAACTGTGCATTTTCAGCTACATTTTGTAAAACCTTCCAAATATAATGTGTACTGTGTGTATGGAAGATACAACCCCGTTCGTCAGGTGTCGACTACGTGCCGTCAATGAGCGTCCATGCATGCTTAAAACAATGCATCCGACGCACTTGGAATACTCAACCAAACAGAACAGCATTCACCTGCATAATTCCTGTGACCCCACACAGAGCGAGGCACTTTTAAATGAATGGCCTCACACTGAATGAATACCATCACTAATACGGCAATTGTTTCTTTTATTATTCAAATTAATATGATCGACAATCGGTACAATTAAGTTCTGTCTGTGTATGAATGAAATAAATAGAACCATATAATTTGAGATCCTTTATGGTGTGTAAATTAACTGGCTGAAAATAGAGAAGAGACTTGAATGAAATGACAATGGAGCTGGCGATACCTTGACTTACCTACCTTACAGAGCCACACACAATGTGAGCGTAGAACAGTTCCGCGAGAGATTACACTAATCATTTCACACATTGTTCTAGATTATGGTCACTGCCTGCCCATATATTATGATTTGCAAAGAGTTACAAACTAATAAAATATATGGCAATAACAAATGTGTTGTTATTTTATACTCATGTAGACTTACACATTTGAACTGCATTTTATGACAATATAGCAGCCATCTTTATGGTTATTTATAAACAATTTTTAGTGGATAAAACATTTAATTATTTATTTACAAAATAGTGAATATTCATTGTTCTAGTGAACCTAGTAATTTTTAAGAACTAAAACAAAAATATAAACTAAGAGACACGTACAACCTCGCAAAATAGCTTTCTAACAAACTAACTAACCAACTAACTAACTAACTAAGACGGCTGACGTGAAGACTTCCAGACATTTCAATATGGATATTAGGAACCATTTCAAAATTTCCTAATGAGAACGCATTTACATTTTTCAATCAAGTTGTAACATGCTGGAAGTCATCAAAATGTATTTAACCATCATTTGTACACCCTTTACTATCAATTGTTCACCATCATTTAATCACCCTTTTACTACCTCATTTCATATGATATGTACCATACCATCATTGTTCACCCTTTACTTTCACCTTTGATAATATTTGTTAATTTATATTATTGTATTTTATAATGTGGTTTTAAGAGGTATAACTTGGCATAGTAAGTAAGACACATTGTGACTGGGGCCTTATGGCCCTTTTCTAACTTTCTATGACAATGGAGTTGTGCAACTTAATATACGATTATGTGTACAATTTCGAAATAAAATAACAATAATAATAATAATAATAATAATAATAAATAATAATAATAATAATAATAATAATTTCGAAATAACAATAATAATAATAATAATAATAAACTAACAATAGCGTTTTAGTTTCTTAATAGTGATTTGTTTTATCTGGCGACATTTTATTATCTAAAATCTGTAAGAAATTGACAATACAAGCTAATCGTGAACTGGTAAGACATTAAGGAGGATTTAGTCCGGCGACAAATTTGTATGTTCAAAAGACAAATCTCCCCCCTCCCCCCCTAGAAAGTGTTAATATTTCTGGACTCTCTGATCCATTTTGTTTTTGTTTTTGGTCACCCTGGGACTGGGAGCCAAGGATCTGGGGCTAGCGTAATCCAAACTTGACATAAATACCCGGCACCTCCACCAAAAACGCGAGATATTTCAATGCGCGAAAATTACGATTTTTTATTTTGGAATTCCTCTTCACTTTCGGGATCTCCAACAACAAGATTTGTGCGGTGGAAAGAAAGTTATCGACTTATTTTTTTTGTTACTTTCGTACCCGTGCTATAGTTTTTATATATATAATACTTTAATTAGTTTTGCATTTATTTCACCTTTGTATAATTTATTGCCCTTCTATTGTAAATATGTTTATAACTAAATAAATATAATAAAAATACGTTAACTGCATAAATAAAATAATTTATATACACGTTGTGGTCGTTCGTGGAGTCAACTCTTCTAGTTGTCACTTGTCACGTGATAAATCAGCGTTGTTTCTAGTTTCCGAATAAAATCCCAGCAGACATGACAGAGACAGGAAAGAGGGATGTTGGATCTCCACTCCGCCCCCTGGTGAGAAGAGTTGTAACCTCCGACCACGTGACCGCATTGTGCTGTCAATCATAAGCCACGTTGAGTAATAGTGTGACGTTTACGCGCCACAACATACCGAGAATCTCACTTGTAGTTAGTGCGACGTGTAAAGACTCTTGGCTCGATCACTAGCTGTTCAGAAACTATATGAAACTATATGCTAAGTTTAAGATTTTCGCGGACATATGTAATGTTACAAATCACGTTTTTCTGGGTTGTCACACGATAAAAAGTGAGTAGGTGGTTTGCACTTACCCCACCACACCCGACGTTTCAATAACATCCCCCATCATCCAGGGTCACCGCGACGAGTCGAAGGAGGAGATCCGATCAGACTCGTCGCGGTGACCCTGGATGATGGGGGATGTTATTCCCTCGAAACGTCGGGTGTGGTGGGGTAAGTCTAAACCACCTACTCAATTTTTATCGTGTGACACAACCCAGAAAAACGTGAATTGTGATATATATATATATATATAAACTATATGGATGAATAAAATAATGAATGTTAGAGAAAATAGCGGGTAATACGAATATTGACACTCGGGGTTAGCGAATTAAGATGAACGCGGACTACGTCGGATCGGCACGGAATGGACTTCTAGGAACCGGATACTTTTGTTAGTCGCTGAGTCGAAAACGGTTAACATAAGAAATCGGTTTGTGGAGGCCCGATCCGCACCTATCTTACCTTTGCTTTATACCTTTGCTGTGATTGGTCTGGATGACAATTCATTCCATGAACCGTACAATGTTGGTAGATTGTTACAAATGCCACTTGAAAAGTGTATATAGGATATATTGAAACGAAACTCCTTTCTGTTCTTGGTTGCGTCGGCTTGGAGGCCAGTGTCTGCATGGTTTACCATATTTTTACGCTATAAACTATACACATACAACTTTAACCCCAGCACAAAAAAATAAGGATGCATTTTATTGGATAGGAAAGGAACTCACTTTTTTAATTGACTAATATTTTTGGCCTTTGGACCATCTCTAATATGTGTGTTTATGGAGGATGTCATTTACATACAAGCGTTTTAGATCAGTTTACATGACCGACTGATGATGTCCGAAATTTGCACGTTCTTATAGAAAAAGCTATTTCTTAGCGGCAACTGATGTAAATGTCAGCGAAGACTTTTTTTTAATGATTTTTAATTTTTGGAAAACGTACATTTTCTGGCTAATAACCAATTTATAATGAACGACTTGGTGTGTATTTAATGTGGTCTTGTTTGACAACTATGCAAAGAAATTCATATCTATGGATGATTCCTAGTTAAATGTAAAGACGTTTGCAAATTGGATGCCTCTTTCTACAATTCAGTAAACAATCTGTTCAAATCTCCCTTATGCAAATAAAGAGAGATATTACACAAGTTTTTACATCTAGCCTGACGTCTAAGTAATTGCAGTTCTTCTTAGTTGCCCCCCGTGATCAATAGCTCCTTCTCTCACTGTGCACTCGCACCCTAATTGGATAATAATTGTGCACTAGCTGCATCTGTCTCCAGAGTCGCGCCATTAGCGGTGCTATTTATAGCCCCGGTGACGTCACAAGAAGCCGCAGCCTTCTTATTAACTCGCTCGCATCGTTCACGACTTTCTTACCGCCTTTTGTGATCCTTGCGAGGAGCACAGATGCTAATTTCCTTAACGGGGAATCATCGTAGCCGAATGGTTAATTTACTTCTTCGAAATTAAATCCAGGTTTTAATGTTCTGGAAAGAAGCTGGAAATATGGTTTTGATTCTTTCCCCCTTCTGCTTAGGTTACCCCGGGCAAACATTTAGGTGCGGAGGTACGTTACGGGGGTGATGGAATATTGGCTACAACAAAGCTTCAGTTTTAATCAGAATTTCAGTTTTATTAGAATCAAATCAATGACAATTTATAATTATATTTTAAATTTATTTCAGAATGTCCATCAAACTTAGACATATTTCGACTCTCAAGTCCAGTTTATGAGTTGAGAAGAAATTCGCAAAAGGTCACACAAAATTATCTACATTTATATGTTTCCATGTCTACACACTCAGTTGTAAATAATTTTTAGATGAAACCTCACAAATTTCGTGTTGTTTCTATTTTGCTCTATGCAACTCAACTCAATTCAATAAGTATAAATAAAAAACATTTAATTTTCGTCTCTATCCCCGAACACTGTATCTTCTACAAAGGAAAGGTGAACCCCCAACACAAGTGAACGGTACCCAACACTATCCAGAAACAAACATGACATAATCTGTACTAGTTTATCAATCAAGTGTCGTTTGAGTTTGAGTCCTTGTTTCAGTCATTTGCGTAGAGTTGTCTGGTATTCACCCCCACCCTGCCCGCCGTGGCACCAGCTGCACGAAGATGCCGGGGAGTAATAAAGACCAGCAGTTAATGCAAGAAGGTTCGCGCTAATCGTTGCGAGCTAAAGTAACGAGCAAAACTTGACGAGGGAAAAATCGACCTTAAATTTGATCGTCGTCGTACACATAAAAAACAAGTAAATCATCATAATTTCTAGTTTAGACTCAATACCCAGAGTTTTAGGTAATAGAATCAGAAGGCTAAAATAAGCATACTTCGTAAAAAAATATTTTACACAAATTTAGCAATCTCGTAATAACACTATTTCAACATTACATTACAACTTTGTTTGTATTTTTTATCATTATTTTAACAACAATTTAATATATGTATTTCGAAGCGTAATAACTTGATCTGGTTTAGAAGGATGTTTCCAATAATAAGGGTTTAAAAGAAAGAATGGGGACACTACATCCCTGTTATGATGTATTGTCATTATCTTCAACGTGTAACTGGTAAAATGAAACCACAGATTGAAACATCATTTTCAATGAGGGAGATTCGTGGTTTAGAAGGATTTACAATGTCGGTCGGGTTATAAGGGGGGGGGGGGGGGGTCTTGGACAACGTATTTTATTCCACTTAGGCAAAGCCACCATGTCTTATGATGATGAATTAATAATAATAATAATAATAATAATAATAATAATAATAATAATAATAATAATAATAATAATAACCACTTCTCGTCAAATTGTCATCCTTAATAAATTACCTCTTGCAATTTACAACAGTTTCAGGCTACTATTTATGTGTAAATATTAATACTGTGCTAGTTCCCACTTTGAACTCAAGGTGTATTCTTCACTCCGAAGTTTATATTAACTTATTGATTAAGTAAAAGTAAAAGAATTTGAAAGTTGCGCTTGCCGAATACCAAATAAATGCATGTTATGTACCAATGCTAGGCACTATTGCCTATACAATGAATCTATACAAGACACCTATAACAAATTATTAGCCATTAATACAAAAATTGACATCAACCACATGAAATTTCAATTATTTAAAGCAGCTATTTATGCCAGTTAATCAACAGGACTCATTTATCACTCTTGTCACCTTATCACCTTTTCACCAGTTTGGTATTTTTTAACCTCAATTTTTTTTTCGTTAATCTTTGGGCTTTCAGCCGTTTTTTATTATATTATATACTTTTGTTTTTCAGGTTTTTCTTGTTGTATTGTTGTTAATACTTAATTTTATGGTACTTGTTCATGAATTTAATTATTTGTATGACGTATTTGTATTATTTTGAAATGTACTATACTGAATTGTTTAGTTTTAATTATTTAACACTTGTGGGTTAGGGTTAATACCTGTTGCTAGAGATTAATAAATAAATCTGTTTGTACCAAAACTTGTAGTTTATAGTTTTGGTGAACAACCCTTCTATACCAAACAAGGACATAAAGAAAACTGAGTCTGATAGGTCACAACTTTCCACCAGCACAACATTACCGCTATAGTTTCTCCAGTTTGCCACGTGCAAATGCAGCCGCGAATGAAATCAAAGCCAGTAGCAAAGTGTGGGAACAAGGCAGCATTTCATTGAGGGTCTGTATACAGTGGTCGCTGTGGGCAGATAGTCTAATGAGCGATGTCGTATTACCCTCGCGTTTGATCGCAATCTGAAGCCCCTGCAGGCCGCCATCTTTAGAAATCAAGTGACGCTGACTGGAGATACGGCTGATTAGCTGACGTTCAAGAGTATCAACCAGAGCTTAGATGCTATCTTGATCTACGCTCAACTAGGGTCGATCAGCTGCGTTGAATTAAAAATACAAGCAGGCTCGAATATCACAGATTTTTAGATTAATGTTGCATAATTAAAAAATAACAATAGTTTTTAAATCACTTATAATTGAGAACATAGATAGATTGCCATGGAAAAAGAATGCGGTATTTTTTACTATTCTTCTAAAATCGAGTAAATAAAATTTAAATGTGCATAGCCACTTTGATACTCAACTTCAACTGAGGTTCAGTGAAGCCTGTGTATACAACTAGAATATGGCTCGTTTGGCCGTTGGATGACTACAGAATCATCAACATCAATAACAACAACCATAGACTGTATGTTGTGTTGTAGAGAGGCGCTCTGGTCACACCACGCGTTTAGCCCTTAGCAGAGCTACCATGGCCAATTCCAAACAATATACTTAGCTTGATTTGCTCCTGTTTTCTTGAAATGACATAAGAATTATCAAAGTTTAGGTCAAATGTATGTACGACTAGATTTAAATATTGAAATCGAAACTGCCAGTAGTAATTGAAATTTACATGTGACAAACCCAACAATGACACATCATGCAAAAGTAGAATTAATATTAGCAGTCCCTTTACATTCGCCCTCGGTGTTCGAGCGTTATTACTGATTGGAATTTTTGACAAATTAAACTATGGCTCCCCTCGGGGCCTTATTAAAATGTGGCATCATTGTTGTGGCCCTGTGTAATCTGACGCTCCATGACTGGAGTGGGATTAAGGGGGTAGGGGGTGGTATTGTTCACGTGCGGTCAAAAAACCCACCAGGAGGGGGTTGAGAATGGACAAAAGAGGATGTAGATAATGGGAAACTACTCCCCGCGTTTTGGAAACTTGAGTCAACATCGCGGGTGCCCCCTGTCAATGAGGGGGGGGGGGGGGTTACCTGCGGCTGTGGGGGTGGGGGTAGGGTGTCGTGATACGGTCACCGATACCTGATAGCTCATTGTTGCAATGTTGTGATCCTTGCGTGTGGGAAACGTACAACCTAACAAGGCGGTACTCACTAAAGTTATTACTTCCCTGTGTGTGGTTTTGTTGGCAAGACCGCAACAGAATCAATGATCTTGTTTAACAAAGCCTGTGTGATTTAATTCAACCACCTTTTCATACACTTCGTGGGGAATATTAAATGCACTAAATACATACCAAGGAGTCCATAAAATAACCAGAAATACAGGTAGTAATATATTCCTGCAAGTATTGTTGTACATGCCATTATTGTTTAGCGGTTATTCATGAAACACAATTTATTAATTATAATATATAATAATGCAATAACTATTACACACTCTTAAAATTTAATTAAAAATCGTTAAAAGTCAAGCTAACATATGGAAGTTGGGTAGTTTCGACTCGAGTAGTTGTTTTATGTTCCAGAATTAATTAATGAGGTGTAATTACGATCATTAAGGTCAGAAATTATTTTAATAAGAAAAAAGAAAACAGCATACTTAATCGCCTTGAATAGCAATCAAATTTTATAAACCATGAAAAACACGAGGAAGCAACCTTGACACAAGAAATGCCGTTAGCTATTAATGCATTACGCACAGAAATAATTGTGAACGCACGGTTACAAGGTGAAGACAAGTGGTAGATTGAAAAATAATTGTAGCGGTGGAAATATTCCATGGTTATAAGATGTGCGGATATTATACGCGATTTTAAACATTTATATAAATAATATGTCCTTATCGAGAAGAAAAATCCTTTTAAATTAAATTAAATTGTCTAGATTGTACTCAACTAAACATAATTGCACCTAGGACATGAGAAATATAAATGCTGATTTAAGTGAGCAATTAAACACACCATCCGAGATGGGTCAGTGAATATAAAGAACAGTATAATAAAAATATGTTGTAATTATATTGTTTCGGATTCGAGGGCTTATGCTTGAGAAACTCAACTTCATGTTGTTTGTAGGGTTTCATCAGTTTCGTCCAAAATCAGCCCCTGCATGTTAGCACCAATCGTTTTATGTTTTTCAAACTTGTCAATGAATGCCCAAGTTTACATTTAAGTCCAAATCATTTTATTGGTATATTTTATCTAAACTTTTTAAATCTCCATTTTTGACCGATTACAAAGCTGTAAACTTTCACGACCAAACAGAACACCCAATTTTTTTGTAGATATTATAATTTCTTTAAAAAAAACACAACAAACGCATTACAGAACACAAATACAAAATATATGCTAGTAAGATTCTCAAACCAAAGCCTTTTGGATTAAGGTTGTAATTCTCGTGAATTTCTCCGTGCCCCCCCCCCCCCCCCCCCCTTTAGGTTTAAAACATTACCGCATAGATAATTGTCTTGAGAAAGCTAATAAGTATGTTGAAGCCTTTTAACCCTATTTAATCGCGAGACGACTCACACAGTCATGGGGGCTGATAGCCCGCACCGATAAAACTTATTTAGACAATCTCTGGCGGCACCGGGGCAGGGGGATTCATTCAAATGAGTCAGATAACTCCCTACTTAATTCTCGGCTAATGCAGGTTTAAAGGGAAGATTAGGCTCTAGACACTTGGCACGAATCCGACTCCGAGTCTGCATCATGCAAAGGTGCTATCGAATGAAACTACCTCATTAGAATCGTATGGTGAGAGCTAAGTCTGAAGGAATCTTCAAGGATAATTTCTTCAAAGACTTGTTACACGGACATTGTAACACTAATCTTACGAAGACTTACTTTTCTTAGTGGCCTGGGAAATTGATTTCTAGACATTTTGTGTGTAAAGCTGTTTTATAGACATGATTAGGGCATAGTTGAAAATCTTTACATTGTTGGCAATAAAAAGTCCCCAGTATTTATCAAAAATTCATATTACTGATCTTGCGAAAAATTAGTTAAATTACCTAAAACTATGGTGAAATAAAGCAATGTTTTTTTCAGTGGCACATGTTTTGAAGAATATGGTGATTTAAAAAAGAATGTATTTATAAAATCTGTGCTTCTTAAGTATTGTCAAAAATGATGTAAACTGTGCGGAAACAGGCATTCTTTAACCACTGATTTAGAACATGAATTATGAGTGTTAAAAATATTGTAAACATTCATGTTCGTTCACAATAATATTGAAGTGAGTTTTGGGTTTGTTGATTCAGAATGCTAAGAAATACCGCCGAAATGAAAACTTTGAGAAGTATTTTGGACGTTAGCGGGCGGAAAGGGGGGAGGGGGGTATACCGATATCAACCACAGTCGTCTTGAAACGCAAACTCGTTCCCGAAAGCACAATTTTATCACTTGGAAGAATAATATGTGTATTCGTCGAAACTTCTGTTCCTTGACAATTTCAAAAGTCAAGAACGATACCATACTAATATTTTCGTTTTATCTGAAAACTCTCTGTTATTCTTCGACTGCAAGCTAAACTGAATAGAAATAGAAAATGTAAGAGAATGTAGATGAAAATATGGACTATAAAGTATAATAATTGCAACTTTTCGTAGTCACCAGCCAACGAGAGACAATGTACCGCCCACCAGTATAAAGTGCACTTGGATAGCTGAACGCCATGCCCGAAGAGTGTTTTATAAGACTGTGCATGTAGACATGCACGTGTAGGAAATAAAGCAGATTATCTCCACCCAGTGCTTCTGAACTGAACGCTAGCCTATGTGAAAGGTCATATCAATAACTCAAATGTTAAGAGTTCTATAAATGTCAAAACACTAGTAAAATGTTGCAATGAAATACTTGCAATCTTGAAAGCAAAGTGCAAGAAGATAATTATTACTTCAATACAGTGCAATAACAAACTTGATTCATTTCATTGAACAAGCATTATTCAAAGATAATTTACATACTATTTATTTTTGTTGTGCAATTATATTGTTAATACCATCTGGAGAAAGGAGGGATTTAAAACTGCTTCCTTGGTGTTTATGACTGAGTGTAGGATTAGGAAAAACGAGTGGAAAGCATTTGATCAAAACGTAATATTAATAAACTTTTTGTTTTATATAAAAATACCAAGCATAGGACCATTTATGTCGTAGGAAACAATATGATAGTCAAGATCTGCACTACTACTTTGCTTCAGTTAGACACTATTATCCTGAACACTCATCCTCTCATAGTGTTCACCTCTTAATAGTTAATACTCCTCACTCAAATCTGCTAGGTTTACATATTTGCTTTAATTAGCTCTTATTAAAATGTTTTTTTAGACTTTAGAGCGTAATTGTTTTAGTTGGCCAATCATGATTGACCTGATCAAAATTCCAAAGCGTGGTACTACGTTATAATGCGTGACAATGCAAGAAACGAAAACAATATCACAATAAAAGTAAAATATACACTAAAAAGTAAAAACATAGACAACACTCAATCCAAAACGAAATATTAATAAGACAAACTTTGCAATTTTTTTTTTTGAAAACGCGTAATCCAAGAAGAAAAATTAAGAAGACAAATATATACATTTAAAAAATCACTAAGTAGGTAATCTGAACACGCACTGCAGTAATCCAAATGCATGGCACTTTGTGTCGCGATGAGCCTCGTTGCTCGGCAGAGGTCGGGTCAGGCACCAGAGGTCAGGTCACTCCCCCATCACTTCCCTAGTAATTAGGCCTATTACTACTTTAGGTGTGACGTCAACGTGCTACCAAGACGGATGGCCCCTACCTTGGTTCCACCTACTTTGCCTAACGAGACCGCAGCTAATTACTTTATAAGTCAATTAGTAGCACCCAGATAATTTCAGCAGAGGGGTATAATTACGAAGCAACGTCCTGGGTCGCCTCATAAATATCACGAGTTAGAGTTCAAGCTATCGGTTAAAAGCAGAAAATTGATGAGCCAACTTCATCTTATCTCGAAACAACATATTTTATATTTCGTTGTTATCGTTTTCGGTCCAGTACATAGCAAGTTTCTCATAAAGACTCGGTGGCTTTTGACCCCTTGCCGATACCAGCTCCAAGGGCGTCGTATATATACTGATACCGAGCTGGGTTTGAGCTGCCAGATCAAGAGTTGGGCTTCACCAAGTCCAAGACCTATCTAAGGACACTAGGGATATTTTTTGTAGTATGGCCACCTGCAGGGGTAACTAATTTCTCTTCAGGTAACCAACTAGGTACGTGGCATGAAAATGGTTTGGGTGGATGTACATTGGTACACTGGACTGTGATTCCGGCAATCCGCAATTATGATCGTTTTCAAGAGTTTTGTCAGTCAATAAGGCAGATGCTGTGATTGGGTATAATCTTCGATAGTTCGGGAACATTCACTCCCAATAATGTATCATCACACCCTTCACCCAACAGTTCCTCAACTGAAAGACACGAATTTTCTTTGGGAAAGTTTCTCGCGAAAGGGGTTTTACCGTAAACGTAGGATTTGACTATTGCATTCACATATTTGCATATCAATCTAATTTGCCAATGAGGGAGAATTTAAAGAATGCATTGAACCTCACTGAGAACGATTCGTCTGGGTGGGATTCGAGCCCAGAATGCTGGGGCTATAATTAAGTTTATGGGTTATACTACTTATACAGTTTGTGATGTGTCAATCAATCTCTTTCTAGTGGGTTCAAAAGACTATAACTACCGGGGAAAAGGAGGCAAAATGGGGCGTTCCCTGAAAACCTACTCCGGAATTAGGTAATAATAATTTAAATGAGGTTCTTACCGATAGTAATTAAGCAACGAGCCCTCCAGAATCAGGTAGTATATGTACAACCCAAGGGCCGGGTAAGGATAAAAACATGTTTTTAGGGATGTCCGCTGCAGAGTACACATAAGATTAACCTGGATTGAACCTCTTCAGCTGGAGACTAACTATAGGTAATAAGAGTGTTAAAATAGTTGAGAAGAGAATGTCTAAGTGTGTGACTGAAAACTTTCGGTCAACATTGCCGGTGGCGGGTATCGAGCCCGCGAACTCCCGTACCAGGGTTACATACACTTTACGCAGGCATAGGTGTAAACACAAATGGGTAATACCAGAGTCGATAAAGAAGTTTCCCCTTTGGGGAGGTCCCCTTACTCCCAAGTCAAAACGGAATCTAACGTCCTGCGCGCTGAGAGCGGCTCCAATGTGAAACTAATAAAAGCACTGCACGCTAAATACGGCCAGTAGATTATCGATGTGCAGTGACGCTGAAATCAACAAACAACAGACGAAACGTCAAACTTCAATTTTATTTCAATCATATTAGCCCTGGGCCCTAGTCTTTTAAAACGATTTACTTTTGATTTATTATTGTACTAGAAAGTATTGCGCAGGCGTCACTGACATTTTCGTGCGAAATAATTTGAGATATGCCTTGTTCAAGCCTAACGGACGTAAGTGTAGCCTAGGCCCAAGGCCACAATACAGTTTTTAGACGTAAGTACGCCCTAGGCACTCAAATCGAAATCTTGAACAATACATATTGTCGGCCTAGCTCCTAAGCTTAGGTCTACTCCATCAGAAATATCCTCATTAATAAAGAGAGTTTGCTTTATGCCAAAACATTCGCCAACATTCGATCGTATTTAATATTTTGACGTTTCCGCCATTTGTCGTCATCGACTAACTACTAGTAGAAAAGTGACGTACTTTTATTGAAGTAGTTCCATCAATCGTCACACAGAGTCGCGCGGAACGTTAGATTCCCAACGCCAAAAACCGACTTTTTATTTAACCCAGGGCGGTATAGGGAGTTGGAGGACCTCCCCAACGGGGAAACTTCTTTATCGACTCTGGTAATACCAACTAACAAACCCCTTAGTAACAAGAAACACGCTTGTCTGGTACACGTGGTAAGCTTCGCATACGCTTTTTCAGGCGCGTTGTTGGATGAGCGTAATTGGTGCATTGAGCTGCCATGTGTTATGCGGATTTTCTGTTGTTCTGTGAAAAAATCATTACTAAGTCGAAGAATTTTTTTAAATTAAATTAAATTGAATAAAAATTAACTTTAATTTTATTTTTTTTAATTAATCGTAATTTAAAAAAGAAAAAATCGTAAAATTTCGATTTTCATAAGAAATAATTATTCGATTGTGCTCAAATTTCACACGAATATATTAATTCATAAAATTAAGGTTCTGTGAAAAAATCATTACAATCGGATAAAGCATGTAGGTGTTATAAGTCAAAGAATTGTTAAAAAATCGAAAAAAATCGTAAAATTGCGATTTTCATAAGAAATAATTTTTCGATTGCGCTCAAAAACGTGGCAGTTCTAAGTTCAGAGATTTCGAAGGTCTCCAGCAAATTGCATCGCAATTAAAATATCGGTTTAGCCGGAATCGTGTTAACAAACAGCCAAAAATACAAAAAGAAAAAAAAGGAAAAAAAAAACATTCCGGATTTTTTCTCTCCAGTGTAGTGAAATGGAATCTTCGCTTCGCTCGCTACGCTCATCCAATTAATGATCTAGTAGTTGGCCTACTACTTAACGTGTAAAAAGATTTTCTTGCAAGGTATCACCTAGCACAAAACGCTATTTTCACTTGTCTCTAAATTCAACTTCATCCTCAATTCTTTCTCACACACTACAACACTAGTGTGATGACATCTACGAAAACAGTAAATATTTTTACTAGGAAAACGCTTAAGTCCCGCCGCGTTGTTGGATGAGCGTAATTGGTGCATTGAGCTGCCATGTGTTATGCGGATTTTCTGTTGTTCTGTGAAAAAATCATTACTAAGTCGAAGAATTTTTTTAAATTAATTTAAATTAAATAAAAAATAAACTTTAATTTTAATTTTTTTTTATTAATCGTAATTTAAAAAAAAAATCGTTAAATTGCGATTTTCACAAGAAATAATTATTCGATTGGGCTCGAATTTCACACGAATATATTAATTTATAAAATAAAGGTTCTGTGAAAAATCATCACAATAGGATAAACATGCAGGTGTTATAAGTCGAAGAAATTTTTTTTAAATCGAAAAAAATCGTAAAATTGCGATTTTCATGAGAAATAATTTTTCGATTGCGCTCAAAAACGTGGCAGTTCTAAGTTCAGAGATTTCGAAGGTCTCCATTAAATTTCATGGCAATTGGAGTATTGGTTTAGCCGGAATCGTGTTAACAAACACACAAAAATACAAAAAAAAAATACAAATAATACAAAAAAAAAAACATTCCGGATTTTTTTCTACAGTGAAGTGAAATGGAATCTTCGATTAGCTCGCTACGCTCGCTACGTTTCATCCAATGAATGGTGTGCACACTCTCAAAGATGATCCTGGTTCTTCCCCTGATAACGTGTATATAATGTCTTCGCCTCGTGTTTGGACTTGACACGTATAAAGCGCTAACGACCTGACTCGCCTAATTGTTGATTCCCCTCCTGTTTAATTGCACGAGCTACACAGACTAACTAACGTGGTCCGCAACAGCGCGGTTAATTTACTCTCTCCACCCACCGAAATTATGAGCTAGAGATACTACATTCATTTATACGTTCTCTTTTAATTTTAACGTTTTTTATACCAACCAAAAGTCACTATATCATATGAATAACAGTTTTCCAGGAAACATATTCTTCTTTATACACTTTCGATTTTGAAAAGTTTTCGCGGAAGATGTATCTCAATATATGATTCACATCATTAAAAATTATGTTTATCCAATCTTTTCGTCTAATGCTTATCATTAGGTTAGTCGTCTGCTGGAAATATAGGTGACAGTGCAAAAAGGAAATGTCTTGCGAGTATTAACTAATTACACGAGATGATTGTCAGTGGCTTATTGGTTGCCTAACCCAGCATTCTGTTTGCTGATGAACAGCTTACATCAACACAAAGTAAGGAGAGCAAACAAGCTTAATGCACGTTTAATAAAAGAATGTGTAAGTAGTGTCAATCTAGAATATTTTTTATCAAAGATTTTTGTAATTTGTATTTACTACATCTATTGAATACGAAACTTACGAATTAATTAATGAAAATATTTTTAAGCCTTTGTAAAGTAAAGTTGCACTATTGCTAATACTAGTACGAGTTTCGAGGAAGCTGTGATACATAAAACGCTACTTGTTCGAGTCGAGATGAATCCCAGTGAACTGCTCCGATAGATCGAGCAAGCCGAGCTAAGCTGCACAGCCCCAAGTGATAACTCGATTGGTTTGCCCTCAATATGGTGGCGAAAGGGCTTGCCCACGCTCTCACCAGTGTTTGCCCCCAGCAAGGGAAGTGCGGGGTGTAATTGCATTAGTCGAGCAATCATAAAGGTAATAACGCACCCCAGCCAGCCAGCTAGGCCACCCACCGCACAATGAATGCAATGAATATTCGCCGAGTGATTTCGACCCCCTATAACATGGTTAGCCGCATTGCAATCTGTGGGGAGTCTTGATGGCATTTTTACTCGCAATCCTCGTAGGACATTTTCCTAAGTCATCATGTAGGCACTGCACCAGCACTGGGAGTGGGTCAAGAGTAGAGTTCTTACCCAATCCCAGTAGCATAAGGGCTACACTGATCTAGTTCATCAACACAACCATACACATTTATGTTCCTGTTGTATAGTTTCTTATTTGTACATCCCAATAGCTTTGTACGTGTCATGGTTTTGTAAATTATTTAAAAATTATTTATCATCATTATTTATTATCATCATCACAAGCACAAGGGACAAGGGAGTATTAACATTTTTATGCAGTCAATAAACACGAACCAACACAAGGAAAAAAAAATATATCTTATTATTGGAATAGCAGCAGGGGATTACTTTCAATTTTTATAAAAGTGTGAATAACATGTACTACAAATTAATAAACACTATACAATACATGAACAAAGATTAATTTGTCAAGTGAGGTACCCGAAGATGCGAACTATAAACTACAGTGCACTAATGAACTATCAACAAGTGCACGTTGTTGCCTACATACCATTGCTTAAAACAATGAGCTGTTTTTAAACAGTCACTCACGTGCGGTCTCAGTAAGATCCACAAACAACGTAGCTATTCTAAACGAGTGACGATGGAACGTGTCAACTACACGCAACCTTCAGACATTGCTTTTTATTTATTCTAGTGAGAGTGTGAGACATATTTGCATTTTGTTTTATTTGTTTGTTTGTTGGTTAAAAAAACAAAGGACAACGAATAAAACTAAGATTGCTTAAGGGCACACGCAATAATAAACATAAATTAAACATATGTCTTAATAATAATATTGCAACGATGTAAGTACAATAAGAAAATATTAACATTTCAAAACTAAAGATTTTGTTTAGATCATGTCTTGCTGTTATTTAAAGCAGCAATATCATATTATATGCCTTAATATTATCTGTTGCTATTGATTTATTATCTAATACAACTGCATTATTTTCATTCGTTATTACACAATATTAGGTTTCCTAATATGTATATTATATTTTGTTTATGGCAGACATCTCTTAATTTACAAAAACGTGGTAAAATCGGGCAGAAAAATAAACATTACTTAAAGAAAAACGTTAGTTTATAAATTTAAAAAAATCAACAAATGATTTTGTCTCCTTGGAATCATCAGTCTAGGTTTTGTGTTCCATTTTGTAATTGCTATGCTCACTATTTCGGAATTCGCACCTTTAACTTCGTAATTATCTTATGCTCGGATTGCAAAGAAACACGTAAACTGATGACTCAGTGACATGTTGACCACATCACACAGACGCGTAATAGTCCACCTATAAAACCCAAACGAATCTCGCGCCTATGTGCACTCCCCTCTGCGCGCGTGATACTTACGCAACATGGAGCTGCCTCTGCGTGTAATGCTAATCGTGACGACACTGCTCATACAACATGGACACGTAAGTAAACAGATTCATTTTAATTCAACAACATGGGTGTTGATCGTTGAATGCATAATAGGGTGGGCCGAAACAAATCATTTTTTTTTTTAAGTCGTAATACCGCGGAAAAGTTGCGAATTGGGAAGACTAAAAAGGGTAAAAAAAAATTTAAAAAATCGGTTTATATCTTCCGGTCGCGCATGTGCTCTAAACTTTTCCAAAATTTTGAAAAATTCACATTTTTACAATAATTTTTAACATTTTTAAATTAGCCTCTTCCCGAATGTAAAAGCTCGAATTTTTCATATTTTAAATTTTCTTCTATGTTAAAAATATTAAAAATTATCGTAAAAATGGGAAATTTTTCAAAATTTTGGAAAACTTTAGAGCACATGCGCGACTGGAAGATATGAACCGATTTTTTTTTTAAATTTTTTAAGTCTTCACAATTCGCAACTTTCCCGCGGTATTACGACTTTAAAAAAAAAAAAAATGTTTTTCGGCCCACCCTAATGCATAAATCCAATAAAAGGTGTACCAAAGTTATTGATAAAAAATAATCTAACTGTCCAAACGTTGATACGCGCAATAAAAATTGACTGAAGAGCATTTATTTTTTTAAAATTTTAAATTGCACTTACTATATTACAAAAGAAAGAACACGCTAATTAGAATATGTCATAGATATTTTGAGGTCCGTCGTTATAATTAGCCAGTGATTTATGTGTGCACTCGGCTGATGGAAATAACATAAAATAATCAAGTGGGAATCATTTTTAAATCGACGCCAATCTTAATTTATTTCGAGAAAGTTTAATGACAATAGGTATTAGTTCTATTTTTATCAAAAGAATGTACAAAATAAAACTGTTTCTATTGTATTTAGTACGTGTTAATTTTGTTCATCGGGTCCATTAACATTATCGGTAAAATGAGCTGGATATGAACAGAATACTTGCTAACCTATAGTGACGTCATTTGTTCTAATACTTGCTAACCTATAGTGACGTCATTTGTTCTAGGCCCACGTGATTCGGCACCGGGACGTCGGTCCGCAAGTAACACCTACAACTGAGCAAGCGACGCCAGACGCTCCTCATGCTGTACAAGCGACGACAGACGCTCCTCCTGCTGTGCAAGCGACGACAGACGCTCCTCATGCTGTGCAAGCGACGACAGACGCTCCTCGTGCTGTACAAGCAACGACAGACGCACCTCATGCTGTGCAAGCGACGACAGACGCTCCTCATGAACACGGGGCTGGCGCCCAAGTTTTCTCGGAAGATGATTTCAACAAACACTGGCAAAACGTGATGGGAGACAAAGAAAACACCTACCAAATAATGGAGGTAAACTCGTTCGACTTAAATAAACTTTTATCTAATCTTAATCAAGTACAAGATGAAGTCGATACCAAAATTGAAATAAAAGAAGATACGGTTAAAGAAGAGTTTGCCGAGAAGGATATAGTCGATACAGAAGTGGAGAAGGAAGTGGCAGGGAAGTTTACTCCAGAAGATGGGAATTCAAAAGGTGTAGTTGAGAATGATACCGTTAAAGAAGAGAATGTGGAAAAATAATATTGTAAAAGAAGTTGAAACAGAAATAGTGAAAGAAAATAATGCAAAAGATACTACAGGAGGAAATGAAAATGAACTCAAAGAAATTTCTAGGTAATAAAGTAACAAAAGATCAAGAAGAAGAGCAAACGGTTAAAGAAGAACGTGAAGAAAAGGATACACTTAAAGAAGAAAGTGAAAAGATTAAACAAAAAATAATAACGAAAATTCGAAAGTAGCAAAGTAAAAAAGAACAAGAAGAGGATTTGGTAACAGAAGAAAGAAAAGAAAAGGATATAGTTTCAGAAGAAAATATCAATACTGGTGCACTAGGAAAAATTGCCGAAGCAGATAATATAGCAATAGAAAAGGAAGATGACTTAGTTACGGAAACAGTTGAAAAGGAGGACGTAGTAAAAGAACAAGCAGAAGAAGGGGGTAAAGTATCAACGATCAACAAAGTAGAACATACGACGGAAGAGAAAAAAAGTTTGAAGGAAAATGAAGAAACCCGCGTCGAAGACACCGAGCCCAAAGCAGGTCCAACCGAAGCTGTGAAAACCAGTGAAGCGAAACCTAGTGACTCAACTGCAGTTCCTGACGTTGACCAAAGAAGTGAACCTCAAGAGAAGGTGACTCAGGGCGAAGGTCAATCTGAACGTGTTATTCCCGTAGGATTAGTTACAGTGGGTTATAACGACGACACTGCCTCTTTCCCAAGACAAACCAGCAGGTGTTGGCCAGATCATCATTACAACCGCAACACTCCCTGGCGTGGACAGCAAGGCGCCTGCGTCAAGGAAGGTGCGGGAAACTCGTGTTGATACCCCCCCGTCCAAGGTAATGTTCCCACCTCACTGGGGTCGGTCATTTTACGATGTAGATCGTATACCTCCACCAGGATGGCGGGCTAGTGTGGTGGGTAATGAAGGACCCACCTACAAGCCCACGTCAAGAATGTTCTTCGGTGCTTTGCCCCCGAACAAACAGTGGTATAACTATCCTTATCAGCCTAATATGAGTGCCTGGCCAGGACAGAGTGTCATGAATAAACTGTTTCCCCAGTCACTGCCTGCAAGCACCTCAGGACTAGAGAAAACTTTGGCGGAAAAAGAACCAAGCAGCGAAAACTCGAAGGATGTTGCACAAGGCATCAGCAAAACAGCCCAAGGCAGCGAAAACCCGAAGGATGTTGCACAAGGCATCAGCAAAACAGACCCAGGCAGCGAAAACTCAAAGGATGTTGCACAAGGCATCAGCAAAACAGCTGATAAAGAAAGTTCTCCTCAAGCCGTTGAAGCTACACCCGAAAAACCATCTCCAAAAGTTCAACCATCGGAAACAAAAGGCGACGATAAAGTTGACGTAGACCAAAAATTGGAAGCACAATCTTCGAGTTTGTATTTAAACAGCGATCCGAATGTCGATAGATACAGTAGTAGCCCATTGGGGTATTCGCCGCAAGCATTTCAATCAGGAAACAGTGATCCGGATGTCGATGAATATAGTAGTAGCCCATTGGCGTATTCGCCACAAGCATCCCAACCAGGTTTCCCGGGTATTCCGTTGGGGGCTTTTCTCGTTCCCGTTTTTCTCCCCTTTCCAGTCTATCCTCTTCCCCCGCCCTGTTCTAAACCTCAATCGGGTATCCCTCCTCCTCTATCCAAACCTCGCTTCCCGTTTTCCCCTTTCCAACCTCGTCACCGGCAATCGTACACCTCCCAACCAAATCGACCAGTTGTAGACCAATGTGATGAGAATTATCTGGACCAGTATGGTAACTGCATCATGAAGTAGTCAACACAGATTTATCCGATAACGTATCGGTGACTATGTCAACAAACATCAAATTTCAATTTTCGAACTCTTGTCAAGGAAGAACAGTACAAATCTGTATTTTCCTTGTAGCTTAGGTATAGGGGTAAACGTGTGTACAGTGTATAAAATTAAAATGATGTTTGTTTTATCTTAATATGATAATATTTTAAACACTCATTCCTACCACAGTAGATATACATTAATTTGTATATTAATTTCGATGTTATTTAAATAAATCTATGTTTTTTATTTAAAGTAACTGTTGAATATAGTTAATTATGTAAGCTCCATAGTATTGATTTATCATCATGTTTAATCAATATTTTCATATCTCAATACACTATTTATTTGTAGATTTGTATATTACTTTTATTGCGGCTCGTCTCCATGCCTTCATTTCCCTAACAACGAATACATGACAATTAATAACTTGTAACTTGGGACAACTATGTAGGCTCTAATCAAGATCTACCCGTGAACTGTGAGTGAGAGCCTAACGGTCAACGTTCAAGTAATTCTAACGAGAGATTTGGGGTCCATTACATTTGTGGAATCATATTTACTTCAATACGTTATAGAAATTGACCAGCTGTACCTCATACAATCGAGCGCTCTGTAGCTGCAAGTGACCAATTGGTAGTTACTGCTATTTTTTTTCTTAGTCACAAGACGAATAATGTGATTTGAGTCCTCTCTCACATGCACCCTTGCGTATTTTGTCTCGCAAATCTCCTGATTTTTGGGGCAAGGTATTCCTATACATGTATGAGTTCTATTTCATCTCTGTGGTATCGCATCATGTATATGATGAGGTACTGCTCCACGTTTCGCCAGCCATGCAGTGGCGGTGCTACGGGGGAGCCTGGGGGGCACTTGCCCTTATCCCCAAAAATGGCTTGGCCCTCTGCTTTCCCCCCACCCCCACCCCCGGTGTCAAATGCCTACCGCACGCGTAATATAACTAAAATTAAATCATCAAATCACAAATTTATTTTTGGTAATTTCTTTGGATAACGTCCATATTATGTAGGTGAATCGTAATCCTTTGAGTTGCCATTTTTCAGATAAAACATGACGGGCAAAAGGGCCTCCGGCGGCTGGGGCTTTGCCCCATGCTACTTACCCCTTCACTTCGTTACCTTGCCCCTCTCC
Organism: Sweltsa coloradensis; assembly: GCA_024449915.1. Classification (NCBI taxonomy): domain Eukaryota; kingdom Metazoa; phylum Arthropoda; class Insecta; order Plecoptera; family Chloroperlidae; genus Sweltsa; species Sweltsa coloradensis. The sequence continues at coordinate 238,430 of JAMZAV010000084.1, forward strand.
TGCCCCCCATTGTTTTCTGTCTAGCGCCGCCACTACAGCCATGATGGTGGCATTATCACGAAAGAAGCTACCAACATGGGTGGCGAGACATCGAGCATTGCCTCATCAGTGATCATTGACAGCGCAACACCAAATGAATAAAAAAGTTCGGATTATGAAAGCCTTCAACATCTCATCAAACCTTTCATATCTTAGAGTGAGGAAAGTTGTGTATGTGTGTGTGTGATGTATGATAACACGCACAATGCTGTTTTCGAATTTTTTCTCCCATGACACATACCAACACAACCAGACCAGTACTAGTAAACATGCACAATGATGTCTCAACTCTCGACCATGTCAAAATTGATCTAGATTTTAGACCAACCTAGATTAAGATGTGAACACGAAACAAGACACGTTCTTCGTGATGTTTACCACAACAAGATGGCTGCGATGCGATGGTATGTTTGAGAGTCTCGTCAGTGAGAGAAATAGAGAGGCGCCGTCTCTAGATAGTCAGCAGGATGGAGCTCCAGGTACGCATGGTTCTGTTCTGCTTGGGAATTCTCCACATTGTCGAGGTAAGTTCTAAGTTGTCCGATCATAGTATTAGGTAGCCAGCCACACTTGATAAAATAAAACGTCCATATTCATTTACGGTTTTGGTTTACCAATATTTGCATACCTTTCTTTCTTTTAGTTTAGTTATTTTATTTAGTTATAGTTTCGCAACCACAACTGGCTCAATCAACATTTTGATTCAATCTTCTGAACTAGTGGCATCTAGATTTTAGAATTCTGATATTCTAAATTAATTTTGGGGAACAAAATATTAACAAAGTTTTCCTTTTGTACACTATTACAATGAGAAACATAGTCATTTCATTGCAGTAGGCTTATGTGAAAACCTGATCCAAACGAACGAGAAAGTCATACACAAGAATTATTGATAGTGCAATAGCTAGGTTAAAAGTAGTAATTAATTTGTATTGTTTTATTAATTTTTTTGAGTTATAAACATTTATGAATGGAAGAAATAATAATTAAGGACGTGCCAGAATCTCGACCAGGCTAATTCAGAACAACTTCATAATGTATTGTCTTCTATTGATGGGATGGTTCCAAAGTCACCGTTAACACGCAAGTAGTGACACCATTTTCCTAATTTTGAATTAATAATAATAATCAAACACTCGGTTCCAACATAAGTCAGGTCGGGGGGTGACGTATCACCAGTTTCTCGGGCTGTGGACTTTCAGTGCTTGCTAGCCAGGCTCAACACCTCCTCATCTACATCGATGTCTTCTATGACAGGCATTTCTACCAGTTCTCTCCATTTCTTTCTATCCTCCCAGAGTCTTTCTTCATTAATTCTATCCCATGATTTCCCTCTTTCTTCAACGTTCTATTTTATTTGGTCCCTCCATCTATCTCTTGCTTGTAATCTGCTGTCTTCCTTTCCTCCTACTGTCCATATCACTGATGCATATGATATTATTGTGAGAAAATACATCTTGCACCTAGATGATATTTCTTCTAACGATAATATTTTACGTACACTTTGGTAAAAAATTTCTTCTAATATAATTCTCCTTGATATTTCAGCATCTATTTTTGCGTCTTTTGTTAGTATACTTCTTAGGTATTTGAATGAATTAATATAAATGCAAATTATGTGGAGATTAACAAATTACCAGTGGTGTTCTTTACGCCAAGTAATCTATAACTCAAAAGTTTTGTTTTGATTCATGCAATTGTGTACATAGTGTGAGATAAAAACACAATTTGCAAATTTCTCTAGTGCCATTAAGAGAGGAACACAGCAGTGAAGCACAGGCAACGATAGAAATACAAATAAGTTTAATCTCATTAAACTATTACCTCCGTTGTTTAGGTCAGAACAGAAGAAGCAAACACGCCAATGTCAAATCGTAAACCTCCCCTGGTGTTCGTCAACGGAAGAGTTCTGGGTCAGGAAGGCCCGTATTTAATTGAATCTAGTTCACTCTACGATAAACCTCTGTCCATGAGGATCTTCCGAGTGAGTGGTACGCTGAACGGCCTCCATAACAACTTCCAGGATGCAGGACCAAGAGTGACCAACATCCCAGCAGGTTTATCAAAAGATAGTGGGAAAAGAAAGGATATTGAAGCCACACTGGATGGTGGTGATATCACTGAGACGAAACCAGAACCAGAACCACGTGGTTTTGAGTTGGAGAAGCTTCAATCTCTCAATATCACCGAAGACTTTGAGGGTAAGCCACGTGATCAGAGTGATGACCACATTGCATCGACAGCATCAGAGCTACAACCTTCTGTGGTCGAATACCTCACCACCAGTTATAAGGACAGCGAAGGTATTGACGAGGACCCTTCTCAAAAGAATACTTCAATACCAAACAAGTCTAAACTCTCAACCGAAAACACAGATACTGAAAAGAATACACTTGTAAATAATATGCTTCAATACGAGGATGGTACAATCCTGAAAAACAATACAAATAAGGACAGTAAAACAGGCCAAACCTTTAATAAATTAGATTTAAGGGATATAAGTACGGTCCTAAAATTTCTTGCCAATATTGTAGATTTACACAGCACATTGCATAACACATCAACGCAGAAAGAAAATAATTCTGTCAATGCTGCCATTATGAACAGGGTTTATAATAATATGTCTACTATCCCATTGAGGAATGAAATTGGTATGTTTCAAAAATCGTTTATGAATAATGAAGACAACACAACCATTATAGATTTCAGTAATATAACACTTATACGCAACACAGATTTATCCAACGAAGACAAGAATACTAATGACGTCAGAACCAACTCGAATACCATTGGGAATGATAGGCCTATTACTGGCAACAAAACCTTCACATCTACTGCAGACTTGACAGGCTCAATTATTGACAGTGTGGTAAGAAGAGAATTCACATCAGACTCAGAACTCAATAATGGCGTTGTAACTGTAAACATGACTGGTATTGATATTCGAGTACAACCAAACACCAATGGTAGTTCAATTATTGTGAATGCTACTACTAACACAGATTTATCCAACGAAGACAAGAATACTTATGACGTCAGAACCAACTCGATTAGCATTGGGAATGATAGGCCTATAACTGGCAACAAAACCTTCACATCTGCTGCAGACTTGACAGGCTCAATTATTGACAGTGTGGTAAGAAGAGAATTCACATCAGACTCAGAACTCAATAATGGTGTTGTAACTGTAAACATGACTGGTGTGGATATTCGAGTACAACCAAACACCAATGGTAGTTCAGTTATTGTGAATGCTACTACAAACACAGATTTATCCGACGAAGACAAGAATACTAATGACGCCAGAACCAACTCGAATACCAGTGATAATGATAGGCCTATAACTGGCAACAAAACCTTCACATCTACTGCAGACTTGACAGGCTCAATTATTGACAGTGTGGTAAGAAGAGAATTCACATCAGATTCAGAACTCAATAATGGCGTTGTAACAGTAAACATGACTGGTGTGGATTATCTAGTACAACCAAACACCAATAGTAGTTCAATTATTGTGAATGCCGCTACTAACACAGATAACCAAGACTTTCAAAGAGTCAAACTTGTAAGTCCACTTGTCAATACACCTAGCAAATATAAAGAAGAAAGGCAGAAAATCAGTAAAAGTGATCCAATTGAAAATATTCCCAGAATAGATACCCTGCCAGGCTATAGGAATGCTGGTGTCAGCATCGATGGACACCGGCCAGAGGCAAACAATTCGAAATATTATATCTCTTTCAGTGATGAAGATATGAAGCCTATAAAAAGAGGTCTCATTCACAATATTGAAGGTCAAGCCGCGAGCTTTGTTGTTGGCGCTTCTACGTCAGACGAGAATGAAGTAAAACTCAATGACAACGGTACTGTGAATCATTATTCTTCATCATCCATATCCTCTGACCAAGAGGGATCTCTTGAAAGTCAATACACTTCGTTAATACCAACTTATAATCTTACTTCAGAACAGAGTGTATCATTTACAATCCCGCGCAGTTCGCTGCTATCGGTTAACCCGAAGATGTTTGATTTGTCATTTAATCTAACTTCAGACCATGAAAACGCAGCTATTTCCCCAATCTCTGGTAACAGTTCACTTCTCATCAACGAGAAATACCACAATACCACAACTCCAAAACCTTCAGTTTCCGAACACGCTGTCAAAAATTCAAAATCCGTCCACAACCAGATGCTTAACAATACTGAAGTAAGAACCTTCCTGGACTCCATTCGAAATTACTCCAGCATAGCAACTAGTCATGGAAATCTCAAGAAAGACCATCACAACTCCATTAAGTCAATGAATACAGATGGTGGTGTGGATAAAACCCCAAGCTTAAGGGAAGAGGGTCCACTTCCACCAACAAACCTTCAAGAAACAATCGAGGAACAATTAATAGAAGTTGCTCACAAACATGTATCAAGGAATTCTAATTCTAATGGTATTTCTCATGGGGCCAGACTTTCATCAACTAAGTCCATGAAGAATATCCATAAACGTATTGATGCCGATTCAGAAGAGATCACTGCCACAACTGAGTCCACGAAGGATCATAGCATTTCAAATGAGGTCAAACCCTCACCAAATATCTCAATTAAGCGCACACATAAAAAAAGACATCATACAAACAGACACAACATTTCAGATGAGGTGACACCTGAGTCTACGCATATACAGGACTCATCTACAGATAGTCATACCAATTCAAATTATCTCAAAGCTGAATCCATGAAAGACACATTTAAACATAGTCATACCATTTCAAATGAGGTCAAACTGCTACCAACTTTCTCTGTGCAGCAAAGGCATAAAAGCAGTCGTCATACCGATAATAATCTCACAGCTGGGTCCATAAAAGGCAAATCTAAAGAAAGACTAGAGCTTTCAAACGTTCATCCTACACTAAAAGAGGTGCACCAAAAGACGAAATCTAAAAATACAACTCACAGGATACATGTCCCAATAATTCCGGTAGACAGTGAAAAGAGCACACCCCAAGATACAGCTGACTTGGCCAACGAATCAGTTCTCCACCAGGACGTCATCATGCCCCTAATGAACTCCCAAAGCAAGCTGCCCTCCAAGGAACCGGCCTCCTTCGGACTCTTGATGAAGACTTGGAAAACGAATCTTCAGAATCTAATAGCAAAATATTTAAATACTAATTCTCAAGACAGTACACAGGTTTCGGAGTAGAACAAAATTCGCTCAACTCATCCAATGTGGAAACCAACAGCTCAACAGCCCATTGATGTACGATGTAATATCCTGGTGCGAATCAAGTTTTTCAAAAGATAATAATATAAGATCATGAAATTCATTGAATCTCACAATCTTCTATTACTTATGTATAAATTTTTACTAAGTTAAGTATGACCAAGATTACAAATGCATTCCTGCACCAAAATTATGTGCACGAATGGCCATAACGTGTCTCTGATAAGACTGTATCCAAATAGGCATTGTAGAATTTGCTTTTGCTGGTTATGTACATATTAAATAAGATTCTAAAACACTTTTAAAGATGGTAAATAGAAATATTTATCAAGAGGAAATTACTAGAGGCCATAGGCCTACACGAGATGGAAACGAAGTCAACAATGTTAATTTTTTCTACTCTTTCTTTTTTTTTCAAACACTCTTTTATATTTGATTCATTAATTAATTGCATTTTATATCCTTTTTATTTGTTATCAAAATTGTTGTGTTTTAATGCATTGTTGTTTTAATAGTACTATTTCAAATATTAACATAAATGTAGTTCATTGTTGTGTCTGCATCTTTGTAATTAGATTTATTTAGTTGTCTTCCTATGTAAATCAGTTTTTATTACTGAATAGGATAGACGTTAAATAAATAAATTTAAAAAAATCAATAGTACTTTTTCATTTAACGACTGTCTACATCAGTGGCAAGATCTCCCAAATAGTTTTCAATATAATTTCATTCGTGTACTGGAATTCAACTGGCTTGAAAACTATCATGTATGGTCATCTCCATACTAACAATATATTAAAAAGTAATGCTCGAATTTGCAGAGCACATACATGAATAAAGATGCTCCAAACACACAAAAAGTCACTGTTTATTTTTTGTTATTTTAAATATGAATCTATCAACTTCCTGTATTTTTCTTCCACGGCTGAGCTCACGCCCAAGTATAAATTTAACCTGAATTACTTATTAAACTACTTATTTACTAAGTCATTGGATCCAGATGTATTATTATATTTTACTAAAACATGTGAGTGTCATAATAACAGTTACATTTACTGCACTGCATTGACATCAAAAGCTCGATTTAGAGTGATGATACTCCAAAAATATATAAACATAATATGTATTATATAAGATATGAAGTAACATCATTTTTTGAAAATGTGTGATCGCATCGAGGGATCGAATCCGTGCGCTCAATGCACTCAATGGAATCAAATAATAAATTTCATTGCTCGACTATTCTTCCCTACTAAACAAGAAGACCTTTAAATAAACTTTTTTTTTAGTTCACTGTTATTCATATTGTTGGGGTCATATTTGATGAATAACAGTGCTAATCAAAAAAAGAAAGTAGTTAGAGCCTTCTCGTTTAGTAGGGCAGTATTGTGCACTTGTATGCAAAACTTATATAGCTCAATGGAGGGGGGGGGGGGGGGGAGTATTACGCAGTAATTCGAGGTTCGTTCCAGCAAAACCAGAGGTCGTCCCAGAACGTGGCAACTTTCCACCAAAGTGTAATTCACATCGTAATCTAAGCTAAGTCATAGCTCCTGCTGTCCTCTCAACGTACGCAGACAATGAAGCCAGGGCTGACCGCCAGCCCGGTCAGTAGTGTGCGCTACCCGAAGATGTTGGATTCCAATCTAGAAAACAATGCCCGAGTTAGTTCGTGAGCAAGCCGTACCCGCGCTGTGAGACGAACAATGGCCAATTACACATTGGAAACTCGTTAATATGGTGCGATAATTAAGCTATAGTCTTGTCGATATCGCGATAGACTTCCATTTAGTGAGTTGGACGTAAGCCAAATATTATCTGGATTACGTAGATTTGCTAACGACAGAGGAAGGTGTATCGGTAGAACTGCAACAATACAATACAATAAAATATACAAATTGCGTATCTTGTGGACTTGCATCATCATGACAAAAATGCGTATTGGACGCGCCGTACTGTTATAAATACTGCTTAATAATAGGTGATGATTGCGAAAGTCTATTTACCATACATTACCAGTTTTCAACATAATAGAAAATATGTGCGCAGAAAGTAGTATTGCCTTTCTCCGTAAATGCAACGAAACCAAAATTTATATATAATGTTATAGAAAAAATAATATACCAGAGTCTCGAGTACGAAACTGCAATGCCACGCTCACTTCTATCAGCTGAATTGAAAAAATTAATGTGTTTGGCTCTCTTTTGATAACCATTTCTACAACTAAATAGGATATTAAACAAATTAGTATTTTTCCAGATATCAATTGAACTTTTCTCTATTTTGCTTTTCTATTTTTCTTTTGTGAAGTTTATGCATCAGTAAATTTAAATTCCGAAACATATTGCTTATATATGCATGGCATTTTCTCTTACCAATTCCACCTATTTTCTCGAGTATGAATAAAAATGGAATAAACGCCAACAATGACTTGTAGACAAGTGAAAATTTTATGTTGTTTTTGCGTTACTTTCATTATAATAATATGCCGCCTTTTTTTCTGCAGTTATTAATTGTGGAAAAAAATAAATAAATAATAATACGCAGAAGATTTACAATATTGCTTACTCGATGGTGGACCACATTACTGTCGCTCGTAGCGGGGCGCCCCTTCATACACTGTACGGCTGAGGATTCTTTTGTGTGGCTTGCGTTCGTCGTATTGAGTATTGAGTCAGATGATGATGTGACACAAGTCGCCGTCGGGTTCATATTCCGAATAAGTAATTTCACAATTCATATGCCCAGATGTCCCACCCGCCCATCTGTCGCCTTCAAGGGGGGGGGGCTGATTGGGGTATTGTCACCCACGATTCGGCCAGGATGGATCCTGGATCAAACTCTAAATTCCAAGTCCTCGCGTGCGTCTTCAATATCTCATTATGAGATGTTTTTCAGGTTAACGGATTGATTCATTGCGCATTAATACAAATTCGACTATGGTTAAGACATCCAGCACTGGAGCGATAGCGTATACTTTATTTCTTGAAATAGATTTAATGCAAATTAATAAGAATATAATTTCTATAAGTATGACCTTAATTCAAAATAGGGCAGAGTCATGCTACTTGTAAATTTCTTACTAACCTTCGGTTTAAACGAGTATTACTATATAGTATAAAAATAAAAAGGAAAATACAAGAACTCAAATAAAAGAGTACGAGGATAATTATTATACAAGGACATGAGTTATAATGCAAGTATTATAGTAACGTACTGCACAGAATGCACTGTTCAATGGCCACATACAAATGTAAATGAAAATAACCACTGCAAACTATTGCCGAACTCAATAGACGAAGTCAATTATTTAGTATTTACTAATTTGAGTTTGAACAATGCACGTTAATATATACTACATCAATCTAGTTCATTGCCAGTTTCTATGCCTGCAATTGAAAGCAAGCAGGGCATTACACTTCAACAATTTGCATCTTTTTGTCCGAAGATTATTTTTTCGAACTTGACGTATCAAACTATTGTACAGAAGACACACATCTCCTTTTTATTTTTTTCTCAATTTCATTGACCGCGGGAAACACTTCCGTAGGTGTAATTGTTTTTATGTAAATCAATCCAGAAATAAAAAATCCATCTCAGCGGGGTATCGAACCCCGGTCTCCCGGTTGCCGGTCGAGTGCTTTACCCCTAAGCTACCGAGACGGTTAACTTCATAACATCTGGATTGTTGGTGCATTGTGGATCAGTAGATACCCCGCTGAGATGGATTTTTTAATTTCTGGATTTATTTACATAAAACCCTTTTTATTATATATTGTGTGTCCCCATCTGGACCAAGGGTAAAATTTAGCCCTTAGCATGGCTCTACTAATCACTAAGACGAGGAAAGAGAAAAGGTTTCTCTCGCAAATATTAGCTCGTATAGGGGAGTATTTTTCTCCCCGAAACTACAGGAGAGTTCTGGACGACGACGTGAGAAACTTCCTCTTTCCCTCCCCTTTAAGTTCAGCACAGTAGTGTCCTCCCCATATTCCCTCGGCTAGAGTGGTGCATATGTCCTAACGGTTGACGCGCCCTGAAATTCAAATAAACTATAAAAAAAAAATGTGCATTGGGTGACATCAGTTTCCATGTGTGTTACTTAAAAAAATAGAAATAGATCAATAGATAAATCTAATCAATCACTCATTGATACAATCAAGTCCAAACATTTTGGCAACGAACGCAAGGATTCGGACTCTTCTAAACACTTGTAGCGATGTGGCCTCGACCTGGCCAGGTGGCGAGACTTTTGACTTTGAGAACACCAATCTTCCCCCCCCCCCCCATCAGCTAATTGGCGTCACTAATGGCGGTCAGCCAAGAGTGGACAGGACTCAATCAGGTAGGATTTATACCACGGTACTTTCAACACAACACAATGACCTGAGGGGAGAGGCTGGACATGTCGTTACGACTAATCGATCGACTAATCGATCTTGACACATCAGCGATACTCACGAATTATCGTTACTGGTAACAAAATCAACAGATCGTAGAAAAAAGAAATAAAATCATCGTGCAAAGACATCCATGGTGGAGGTGCCCAGTTCGGAAAAAACCTTTATAGAACCCTGGGGGTCATCAAGACATTCTGTATCCTTCCTGAATGTCAATGCCAAGAAACGAGCACGTTGTCAAAAGGATGTCGTGATCGGTTTTTATCGTGAGACGTGACAACGCACAGACGGACGGACGGACAGAGACGTGATGATATTAGTGGAGCTTCGCGATCTGATAACTGTGCGAGTGTAGGAATTTCAACCTGGAAGACTAATAGTAATAGATAATCGGTGAACTGTATTATTCTCAGTCAAAATGCGTAGGCTGGGAATAAAGTCTAGAAATGTTGTTTTCTATATTATTTATTTAACGTCTATCCTATTCAGTTATGAAAACTGATTTACAGAGAAGAACACTGTGTAATAATGCACACAAAATAATAAAGAGTATTTAAAAAGTACCCTTATGAATTTCATCTCAACAATTAAGCACACACTAACTAGTGTTGCCAGCTTCCACAGTCACAGACTGTACGTGGAAAACATACTAGGAAAACGCTTAAGTCCCGCCGCGTTGTTGGATGAGCGTAATTGGTGTATTGAGCTGCCACGTGTTATGCGGATTTTCTGTTGTTCTGTGTAAAAATCATTACTAAGTTGAAGATTTTTTTAAAAATTAATTTAAATTAAATAAAAAACAAACTTTAATTTTTAATTTTTTTAGTAAATCGTAATTTAAAAAATAAAAAAAATCGTAAAATTGCGATTTTCATAAGAAATAATTGTTCGATTGTGCTAAAATTTCACACGAATATATAAATTCATAAAATTAAGGTTCTGTGAAAAAATCATTACAATCGGATAAAGCATGTAGGTGTTAAAGTCAAAGAATTGTTTTAAAAAAGAAAAAACCCGTAAAATTTCGATTTTCATGAGAAATAATTTTTCGATTGCGCTCAAATTTCACACGAATATCTTAATTCATAAAATTATGGTTCTGTGAAAAAATCATGACAATCGGATAAAGCATGTAGGTGTTATAAGTAGAAGAAATTTTTCAAAAATCGAAAAAAATCGTAAAATTGCGATTTTCATGAGAAATAATTTTTTGATCGATTTTTCCCTCCGTGCAGTTCTTCGTTCAGAGATTTCATAGACCTCCATAAAATTTCATCGCAATTGGATTATTGGTTTAGCCGGAATCGTGTTCACAGACACACAAAAATACAAAAAAAAAAAAAAAAAAAAGAAAGAAAAAAAAAAAAACATTCCGGATTTTTTTCTCCAGTGTAGTGAAATGGAATCTTCGCTTCGCTCGCTACGCTCGCTACGCTCATCCAAATATTCTAGTTATCTTAAACTATAGATAATTGGCGAAACGAATTGCTCTTAATGATACAACTAGGAAAACGCTTAAGTCCCGCCGCGTTGTTGGATGAGCGTAATTGGTGCATTGAGCTACCATGTGTTATATGGATTTTCTGTTGCTCTGTGAAAAAATCATTACTTAGTTGTAGATTTTTTTAAAATTAATTGAAATTTAATGAAAAATAAACTTTAATCTTTAAATTTTTTTAATTAATAATAATTTTAAAAAAAAAAAAAAAACGTAAATTTTCGATTTTCATAAGAAATAGTTATTCGATTGTGCTCAAATATCACAAGAATATATTAATTCAAAAAATTAAGGTTCTGTGAAAAAATCATCAAAATCGGATAAAGCATGTAGGTGTTAAAAGTCAAAGAATTGTTTTAAAAAAGAAAAAACACGTAAAATTTCGATTTTTATAAGAAATAATTTTTCGATTGCGCTCAAATTTTACAAGAATATCTTAATTCATAAAATTATGGTTCTGTGAAAAAATCATCAAATCGGATAAAGCATGTAGGTGTTATAAGTCGAAGAAATTTTTAAAAAATCGAAAAAAATCGTAAAATTGCGATTTTGATGAGAAATAATTTTCCGATTGTGCTCAAAAACGTGGCAGTTCTAAGTTCAGAGATTTCGAAGACCTCCATAAAATTTCATCGCAATCGGATTATCGGTTTAGCCGGAATCGTGTTAACAAACAGACAAAAATACAGAAAAAAAAAAAAAAAAAAAACATTCCGGATTTTTTTCTCCAGTGTAGTGAAATGGAATCTTCGCTCCGCTCGCTACGCTCGCTACGCTCATCCAATAAATCAAAGAATTGTTTTAAAAAAGAAAAAACCCGTAAAATTTCGATTTTCATGAGAAATAATTTTTCGATTACGCTCAAATTTCACACGAATATTTTAATTCATAAAATTAAGGTTCTGTGAAAAATTATTACAATCGAATAAAGCACGTAGGTGTTATAAGTCGAAGAAATTTTTTAAAAATTTGAAAAAATCGTAAAATTGCGTTTTTTATAAGAAAAAAATTCCCGATTGCGCTCAAAAACGTGGCAGTTCTAAGTTCAGAGATATCGAAGGCCTTTATTAAATTTCATTGCAATCGGAGTATCGGTTTAGCCGGAATCGTTTTAACAAACACACAAAAATACAAAAAAAAGAAAAAAAACATTCCGGATTTTTTTCTCTAGTGTAGTGTACTTCGACTTGTAACACCTACATGCTTAATCCGATTGTAATGATTTTTTCACAGAACCTTTATTTTATGAATTAAGATATTCGTGTGAAATTAGAGCGTAATCGAAAAATTATTTCTCATGAAAAGTGAAATTTTACGGGTTTTTTCTTTTTTAAATCAAATCTTCGACTTACAACACCTACATGCTTTAACCTATTGTAATGATTTTTTCACAGAACCTTAATTTCATGAATTAATATTAATCGTGTTAAATTTGAGCGCAATCGAATAATTATTTCTTATGAAAATTGCAATTTTACGATTTTTTTCTTTTTTTAAAAATTACAATTTATTAAAAAAATTAAGTTAATTTTTTATTTTAATTTAATTGAAATAAAAAAATCTTCGACTTAGCAATGATTTTTTCACAGAACAGAAAATCCGCGTAACACAGATGGCAGCTCAATGCACCAATTACGCTCATCCAACAACGCGGCGGGACTTAAGGCTCTACTGGACCCTGTATTATTTCGGTGTGTTGCAGTGGTTTCGTACTTCCATCGTATCTAACGACACAATTGAGATATCTTTATAATTTTTTTTTTTATTCTACTCAGTAAAGACGTCCAATGAACGTGTGTTGAGTACTTTTTCCAAAATTGTCCTTGTTTTTTAAACTAGGAAAACGCTTAAGTCCCGCCGCGTTGTTGGATGAGCGTAATTGGTGCACTAAGTTGCCATGTGTTACGCGGATTTTTACTGTTGTTCTGTGAAAAAATCATTAATTAGTCGAAGATTTTTTTTAATAAATGAAATTAAATACAAAATTAACTTTATTTTTTTAATTAATCGTAATTTTTAAAAAAGAAAAAAATCGCAAAAATGAAATTTTATTAAGAAATAGTTATTCGATTGCGCTCAAATTTTACACAAATATATTAATTCATAAAATTAAGGTTCTGTGAAAAAATCATTACAATAGGATAAAGCATGTAGGTGTTATAAGTCAAAGAATTGTTTTAAAAATGAAAAAAAAAACGTAAAATTTCGATTTTCATGAGAAATAATTTTTCGATTACGCTCAAATTTCACACGAATATCTAAATTCATAAAATAAAGGTTCTGTGAAAAAATCATTACAATCGGATAAAGCATGTAGGAGTTATAAGTCGAAGAAATGTTTTAAAATTCGAAAAAAATCGTAAAATTGCGTTTTTTATGAGAAAAAATTTCCCGATTGCGCTCAAAAACGTGGCAGTTCTAAGTTCAGAGATTTCGAAGGCCTCAATAAAATTTCATCACAATCGGAGTATCGGTTTAGCCGGAATCGTGTTAACAGACACACAAAAATACAAAAAGAAAAAAAAAATAAATAAATAAAAAAATAACATTCCGGATTTTTTTTTCCAGTGTAGTGAAATGGAATCTTCGCTTCGCTCGCTACGCTCGCTACGCTCATACAATAATAGCGCACGATTCATGGTTGGTGAACTTCAAATGATTTGATTAACTGTATTATTTCAAATGATTTTTATAAATCCCATAATTACAACATTATAACGGGAATGAAACAAAAATGTATTTCCCCATTGATTGAACGTTTTATAAATATCATAGAATGTGATCTTTGGAAGACGAGATAATGGAAAATATCATGAACATTCAACCTATGTCATTTCAAAGCGATCAGTTGACCCACAAAGAAAGTTTTCATCAAATTCGTTGCAGAGACGTTTCCTAAACCAAATTAATCCATCTCAACGATAAATTTATTAGGCCATTTTCGAACAAATCAAACATTTTCGCAATATCTTAACAACTTGTAAACTATTGCTTCATATTTTTCGAACCCGTATTATACATTTTAATATATTTCTATTTTTGAATGGCGACTGTTGGGAGGGCGTACGCAAACATATCTCCAACGTCCAAAGAACGCACAAATCTCATCACACACAAAGCCGAACCTTTCAAAAAGCATTGTATCAAAAAGTCCGCCTGCCCCGAGTGATACGAACATTTTTACAATAATTCTCAAAGGGCACCTTCATAGAAAGGCAATATTTCAAATCTGGGAATCCTCTTTCCATCAATAACCTCAGACTCGGAAGCTGTTGCACATAATGCAAGGTATGATTGACGCATGAAGGAGAACATATGATTAATGCTCGGTAACAAAGCCAGCTTGGGTCGAGGCGAAGGGGCCTAGGGTGACGTGACGTTCTGACCTGCCCTAAAGCCCCTCCCGGCATCTGGTCAAAGCTAGACAATCGTTTCATTTCTCATGGTCATGGGTTACGGCAAGTGGCTGTTGCATGGGGCATTGTCCGTGCCCGCCGCAGCATCACAGCACCCAGCACACCTACCTACCTTACCTTCCATCTCCTCCAACCCTAGATCAATAACCTGAATATCAGGTTAGGATGGTATCCATCCGGTTTCCGACAAAACATAACTGATACTCGGAGAAAAGTAGAAAATTTGTGCATCATGAGCAGAGGCAAGTATTTGTGGTGAAATGGATTTTCATCGCTTAAAACCGAAAATTACAAATAATTTTCAACACCGATTCGCCGCGTTTAAGTATAATATAGACGACATTTATTGACTTTTATTTTTACCCCAAAAACCTGCCTCTGATCACGATTCTTGTTCCCCTTATTTTAATATTATTACTCAGTTGACTATTTAGTATTGTGTCGTACTGTCAGTAGTAGGTTGTATTGCATCAATAATTTGAATTTGGTAGAAATAACATAATCAACTTCACTAAAATGTCTACAGTCGCTCGTGCACTCACATACGAGCGATGATCACAATGATCGACGCAACCTCCACTCTGTCTGTCTCTTTCATCGCGTATTATCAGCTTCTTTACCGTCTTATCTTGCTACCAACTTCACGTACCTCCATTGAAATCATCTCTTTAACACTAGATCAAGGACAGGTACTCAACTCATTTTCCCCGTTCACAGGACAAACTTACTCGATAATTCATTCACTATCAGTGCAATAAGAACTTGGAACGCTCTACCATCAAACATCAGGGACACCCATATCAATAGTTATAATATCTTTAGGAGTAAAATTCATGAACTTTATTTCAAAAAATGCCATGGGAATACTGACAAATAACAACATGCACAATATGTTTAAACTCACAATAATAAGCTTTTTCTTGATTTTAACTTCTGTAGACAATTCACTTAATAATGGTATGAATGAGAGTATAAATGTGTAATATGTATAGTTTATGCACTTTAAAAATGTAAATTAATGTTATTTTATCAAATATTTTATTGTAAATTCAAAATTGTTATTAACAAATTAGAAATCTGAAAATGTATTTAAATTAAAGGTTGGATGGAAGAAAAGGTTTAGCTGGCCTTAATCCCGCCTGGAAAATAAAGACGATTATTATCTATCTTTACAATAATTCATATTTTCACTTTACACACTCACACAATCATTCACTCAAACATACATACAACACCACACACATAAATTCGTGTTTATATAATTTTTATGGTCATTTTAGTACCTAATTTTACATTGTATTGTTGCGGGTATGTCTGTATTGGTATGGTTTGGTAAATTGCACTTGTGGGACATTTGTCCTGTTTTAATGTGGCCAAAAATTAAATAAAACAAAAATACAGTTATTGACTTGGATGAATGACCAAAATATGTACATCTGATGTTGATTTAATTATTGTATTTTAATTAAAAAACTATACCAAACGATTGCTATTTGGTATTTCTATTATATATTTCCCCTTCTATCCGTAGCAGATCATTTCCTCCGACTTCGACGTCCCTGGTACATTAATATATGATAGATTATATCACAGAACATTTTCACGATAGTAAATAGTGAAGTGACAAGTAGATGATTATTTTTTGATTAATTAATTGAGTTAGAAAAATGCTAGGATTGAGTTCTCTTATAACAGCCCTCGGACATTCCCTTCACAATTATACCCTAACCCCCTCATAACCAGGTGAATCTGAAGGTATTCACTACAGCGAGGATCCTTGTATGAGGAAAGGACTACAGCCAAAGGTAAAACCATGCGAAAATACCTAATTTTAGTTATTATATCTTATACAGAACGCTACACAAAACTGAAATAGTCGCTTAGATCCTATGTACTTACGTTAGAACTATAACCGTCATAACTTTTTTCCAAATATTATAATCTGTCTCAGTGGCGTAGGAACCGGGGGGCAGGGGGGAAATGCCCCCCCCCCCCCAAGTTTGGTCCAGGGGGGGGGGGCAGGGGGGGGAACTTACGTGAATTAAATATTAATCCCAGAATTTATGTAGTAAATATGCACTTGCACTTATACAATTCGACAGTCACCTTGGTAAATCGAATATGTTTGCCTGTATGCTTTTTCATTATATCAAAAATTTGGTTGAAATTTACTAAAATGGGCCACTTCACGTTCATTTTTTGTATTTTTAGAACGCAGATAGTTGCAGTAAAACATCGTTTACAGAGTCCGAAAGCAGTTAAAACATGACGAAATAACTGTAGTATGGTGCAATTTTTTTCCATTCGGCGAAAGAGCCCCCGGCGGCTGGGGCTTCCGCCCCACCTCAGCTGCCCCCAACAAAATCTTCTAATGGATTTGCCCCCCACAACTTTCAAAACGTTCCTTTACGCGCCTGATCTGTCTGTATGGTAGTTAATTACAGACAAAATCCCATTGATTTATTCTAAAATTAAAACATTACGGATTATATTTGAATATTTTTTTATGCGTGATATAACTCTAACGATACTCCAAGGACCCACACGTCACTTTTTTATTTTCAGTAACGATCATTTCTAAAATAAGCTAATTTCGCACGGTTTTAAAATCGCCGGTGCTCCTTCCTCTAAATGTTTGTATGTTGCATTGTCAGGCTAGAGTGTTTACTACGTACGATATCGTGCCCCAGGCATATTGTGCCCCTGAAGCCTGAAGACAGTTCGGTCTCCAGCTATAGCTAGAGTTTAGGTACCTCTCTGCTAGCTACGTCTGTCCAGGCCGCGTCGTGATAACCGTGATGCACTTTCAATTAGCCGACGACTTTTTGCTGTTCACAGAACAGACTTCATCGCATCAGTTGTGTACGCTGCCGGAACCACCAAGTACCGTACCTGTCTGTAGGTTGCAAACAAGTCAACGACCGTCCTCTAGATAAGATGTGTCGGTTCGGGACCAGCTACAAGGACCTCACCTGTCCTCTCTTTTTGAATAAACATTTGATTTGTTATGTCATAATTTTCTATTTATTGAACCAGCCCTAAACAGATAACCACTGATATTGAAGAACGGGAATGGATTATACATTTGGTTATAGTTATTCCTTGGGATAAATTTTTAATAAATATATAAATATCTATAATATATTGGTCTAATATTTATAATAACAAATTTTTGAGTATCCGAGTGGGGTATTACGTATTGATTGATCTGTATTCGTAATGAAGGTGGAATAATGACTGTTGCATTAATGGATAAACTTAATTCGTACATTTTGATTATTGATTAAGATTATGAAATGTAATTAATTACTAATAATAGATAACTTATAATTGTGTTACGTAGTTTCTACCTATTTTGCTCTCAATGATTTGTTTGAATAATTAGCATCTGAATCCAATATTTAAACCAAACCCCCTTCCAAGGAAGTAATAATCCACTATGCAGTACCAGTATTGAAGGCCATGCAGTACACAATCCAAAATGTATTTTTATATTGGTTTGTCACTTCGTATAGAATTTTAGCCGAAGTCATATAATCGGCCATGTAAAAGTTTAGTTTAGTTATTTTGTGCGGGGACTGCATGGCAAGCGCACAGTCCCCGCTGTTTTCAGGGACATGGTCTGTCCCGTCCTGTCTGTGTCTGGACTTCAAGGGGGATGACTTTTATAGCACACCCCACTTGAAAGAACATAAAACACGCATTTCAAGGACTCAAAAACAGGTCATTTAAAATAAAATACGACTGTCGAGTAATTAAAAGTTACGAGGCGTAGAGGATGGCTTTCACAGAAAGTCTACTATATTATGTAATGCGATATTTTGTCGACCCCAATCAGTTATCTTTTTTTGTGCAAACAAACATAAAGTAGGGGAGAATCTGCTGTACCTGGCCATGAGGGTGCAGGACATTCTCCGTCTTCATATCCAAACCAAACTCAAAACAAGAAGAAGAATGTGTAATCATGGCTTCCTCTGGTACGACACAATCATAAAATAAATTTGACTGAAAATCAATATAAGTTAGATATATATTTGGCACTTTGTAAACAAATCCAAATCCAATTCTTTATCTTCTTCCTTTTTCCTAGTATTTGTAAAAATCAGTAGTTATATGTCTTTAATTCTCTTGTCAAGACAACAATGCAAAGTTTAGGATTCGCCTGTGCAAACAGAATTCAAAAAACGCTCTGAAAAAAATGCACTAAGGCTGAGTTGTAACGTAACATTGTTGAACTAGTGACTATCGGTTAGTCAAAATCGCCGTGGTTGCGAGTATAGGCCGCGCTATATTACAAAGAAGAGACAAAGCGAATTGCGTCCATCTCTCAGGGGATCCCTCCCAGAACACAATCAAGGGCTCGACTCGGGTTAATCTCGTCCGGGACAAATTGAATTGGCCGGTTGATGGAAGCGAGGTCACAGGTCACCGGCGGATCAGTCACCTTGACAACGGCAGAGGTCGGGTATCATGTAGCCTCTTCTCTTTCATTAGCATAGGGTGGGTGCACGGTGGACACTAATTACCTTGTGTGCACCAGCGCGCGTGTATCACTCTGCTGCGGTGAGAGAGGGTAGTACTCGTATAAGCACTAAGCACTAAGCGCTAAACACGAAACAATAGGCATCAAGCATATAGTAATGAACACTAAGTGATAATCCAATAAGCACTCAGCACAAAGTATTCACTAAGCACTAAGCACTAAACCATAATCACGAAACACTATGCAGTAAACATGACACACTAAGCAGTTATACCAAATCACTAACCACTAAGTCCGAAGCACTAAATAAGCATCAATCAGTAAAAAAATTCAAAAAATAAAAAAATAAAAAGCAGTGCCTAGTTTTCTGCAGTAACGTATTGCTGTTCTCTCTCATAACAACGTGAAGAAGACAGAGATGTTATCAGTGCTGAGATTAAGAAGTTAGTTAAGATTTTTTATGAAATAAGATATGATCATGAAAAGTCTACAACAAATTAAGGAATGTCGGTAAAAATCAGCAGATTCGATTACACGACTATACTCTATACCTCGAAAAGTCGGGCACTATACCGGCAGAGTCAAGTCTGTCCCTTGATATTCGCGGCTACCTTTCCCAATCTGGCGAATTGATTGGACGAATTACCCCTGGTTTCCGCATCTCGATAAATCCGATCATTGTTGCGGGGGCCACGGACGTCACTGGCGGCGAGGAGAGAAGGAATGAAGCCGGGGTTGCCGTACCAACCAGCTCACAGTGTAATGAGGAGGATCACACAAGATGTGGATATAGAGTTTGAAGAGGTGAGTATCATGATAAACTTTATTACTTTACTTTATTCTGTTTATTAAAAACACAAGTATCTTTTTAATGAGTAAGACAATTAATTAATTACCAAAACCCTTCCCCCAACCGAAGATTAGATCGGCAAAGAAAGAAGAATAGTTGAAAATAAAATGATACGTAACTTTCTATCGTTGAAATATAGTTGTTGGTGGAGGTGCCGGGTTTTTTATGTCTCGTTAACCCTCCTCACCCCGAGGGTCACACATATTATATAATAATGTATTATTTAATTAAAAACTAAACTAAACTAAACTGTGTATTAAGTCAATTCGTGTATTTTTCTTGAGAATAAACTTTTTCAAAGGGCAATGTCAACAAAAGATGCAAATCAATAGAATGTCGAGTTCGTGTTTTATCGTGAGACGTGGCTCACGCACAGACGGACGGAAGGACAGAAAAGTAGAGCTTATATAGCGGAGCTTCTCTCTCCTGTAAATGTGAACATAAAAAATCAGCAATTTGCTTAGAAGAATAGAAAACTGTACAAGAAGTACTTCATAGTGTTTATAGTATAAATCCTGTATACAGTGTGGGGATAGAGATGCAGGGCCGTATTACCCAATAGGCACACTAGGCACGTGCCTAGGGCGCCAAGAGACTGGGGGGCGCCTGCGCCCCCCAGACTTTTAGCGTGATGAAAGCCCAAATTAAAAAAATATATATGAATTAATGACTGGGAGATTGCAAGATTGATTAATTCAAAACATGCATAAAACTGACTTTGCACTCATTTGCAGTTTGTTCTGCCCCCCACGACTGCTATAAAAATTGAGTTAGAAAGTATGCTGAAGAAGTTACTTCGTTAGCATTGCTTAGGGCGCACAGGGCAATGTCAGTGTCACAGGTATTGTAAACCGAACTCATCAAGTGAGGCTGTGGCGATCACCGTACATGATTTTATTGATTTGGACAGAACTCCCACAAGAAGTGATTTAACGAAGCCGTCTACTTCAAACTAAACTGTCACAACGTCGATGAAAAATCTGTAAGTGAACGGCATGACACTTTTTTGTTTTAATAAAGATCCAGCGACGTGGGTAATCAGTGATTTACTCATAGATTACATTGCTAAACACAGCATTAATCAAAACATTGACGGAGATTTAACGGGTTCACTTCGTCTTTACTCGGTCAAAAATCGATTACATCGGTAGAATGTCAATGGCGAAGTTGTGTACCGCCACTGGCCGTGACATACTCGCCCTACCAAGGTAAAGTGTTTTGCACCCATTGTCAACTTTTTGGTGGAAAGTCACAATTCTCACACGGATATAATGATTGGAAAAATGCTGGCGATAGGTTTCGAGAACATGAAACGTCCAAAGAACACAGAACAATTAAATGTTCTATCATTTATAGCTAGAACCAAAACAATGCAAAGAATTGATACTAAATTAAAAGTGCCGTTGTCAACTGAAATAAAATATTGGCGAGATATATTGAGTCGCATTGGGCTAGCGTTTCATAGTGATAACGAAAAAGTAGAATCGTCTGGAAACTACAATTACCTAGGGTCTCTAGAACTCGTTGCGGTTTCGCAAGACGTAAAGCGCGTAATCCTTTGTAAATCAGTTTTTATAACTGAATAGGATATACGTTAAATAAATAAATAAATAAAATAAATAAGCGCGTGCAGTACAAACGATTCGGCGACTTCGAGTCCATGTGGGTGAGTAATATAAAATAACATTATTAAACGGAAACTATGGAATAACATTTACATACGTAGTACCTATTATAAATTGCATAATATTTAAATGTAGGACTAGGCCCTAGCAATTGCCTAAAAACTTTATTTGTGAAATTAGAAAACATTGCATTGTATGCACACAATAAACATCCCGATATTTGGATGAGCGTAGCGAGCGAAGCGAGTGGAGCGAAGACTTCAATTTCACTGACCCCCCCAAAAATTTAGCTCGTTTTTTTTTTTTTTTTTTTTTTTTTGTATTTTTGTCTGTTTGTTCGCTCTCTACCGGGCAAACGGCATATGCGATCTTGATGAAAATTTGACAGGACCTTTGAAATCTCTGAACTTAGACTTGCTACGTTTTTGGGTACAATCGAAGAAATATTTCTCATGAATATCGTACTTTTACGATTTTTTTCGATTTTTAGTGCGATATTTTCGTGACATTTGGGCCGATTCTGACCAAACGGGTGGGGCTACAACGTTCATATTTCACATGTACATTAAGGTAATGGTGATGTATTGCTTTTTGAAAGAAAAAGTTGAAAAAGTTTGCCAGAATCCATAGAATAAAGGTTTTAATATAAGTTTTTTTATTTTTTGTGCGATATTTTCGTGCCATTTGGGCCGATTCTGACCAAACGGGTTGGGCTACAACGTTCATATTATACATGGACATTAAGATTATGGTGATGTAGTATCTTTTGAAATAAAAAGTTGAAAAAGTTAGCCAGAATCCATAGAAAGAAAGCTTTTAATATAAGTTTTTTACGGTAAATAATACCAATTGACAAGAAACAATAGAAACTTGACAACAATCACCTACAATGCGTAGGCAGCAAAACAAAGAACTTGCAAAAGTAAAGATATCCCACGCAAATTAAAAACTTCAAAAAGCTCATCCATCAACGCGGCGGGACTTAAGCGTTTTCCTAGTTAGATACCATAGTTGCGTGTGGTGGGGGGGGGGGGCGACCTAAAAATGTGTGCCTATGTTCTCATTATTAGTTTAAACGGCCCTGTAGAGATGGAAGTTTGTTACATCGCATTGCGATTTAATTTTTACTTGATTTCTTTTACAAATGAAAACTTGCTCGTACCTCAAACTTTCCAAAATGAGATTGGCATTGAAACCCTTTTAGTCGTTTTAACTTCGACTTTATTCCGGACATGAACTTATCACAAAGACAACAAAACAAGTCAACAACAGCTGAAGGGGATAAACGTGATAGGAAAATAACTGCACAAAATCTGCAAAAAATTGACATTAGGGCCTAATGTTCCTTTTCAAACCATTTACTATAATCGTGTACATTGAAGAGACGAGGCTCAGTGCATGGCCAGATCTCTGGGTTCAAATACCGGATCAAATGTGAAATCGAAGTCGAGTAGAGTGAGCTATAGCCTGATAGTCTGGGAGGCAGTCTAGTCCAGCGAGACCGAGACGTACGGACAGACAGAGAGGACGTTACGCACGACAAACCTGTCGAAACTAACGTAATAATCACCCACGCTCTACTATCGGGGAGACTAAAACGTCGTGTCTTATGTTGGCACAGCAACTGAGTAGAACTTCATGCCATGGACCGGAACATGGGCTGAACGTGGGAGTCTTTTCTGGATCCTCTTTCTAGAAATATGATTGACAAAGTAGGCCCTTTATGAAAAGTCACAGCGGTAAGGTAGGCTTGGTCTGCTTTAAATTTAATGTCCCCCAGTGAAAATCAGTTCTATGACGGAGTGGGTAGACTATTAATGCGAATTTAATTTCTTTCTTTATTATTTGTGTATTTAATTATTTAATTAATTACATTGCATTGCCATCAAACATTGAAGAATTCGATTTTTTAATGAATGAAATTATGTTTGTGACTTTTTAGCAGGAAACCTATTAGTTAGAGACAACTTTTTCCTCTTCTATAGGCTTGGTAGTTGATATAGACAATACATAGAGTGTGACTATAGTTGGTAGAAAATTGTGAGGGCTGTCTATTTGAGTCCTTTCTTATAAACCAGGATGCACTGCAATTTAACTTATGAAATCTTACAAAAAAACACCATTACTATTGATTTTTTTCCCCAGTGGCGGGTAACGAAATGGTGATATCCCGATTCCCGATTAGAGTATCATGTTTCTCAAGAGCTACATTTAAAAAGGAACGACATTTTCTATCAACTAAATGTTTCCTGGCTAGAGGACTGTGTTCCAGCTCTTCCCGTGCATCCTCGTCCTCCCTGGAATAATCCCTGTGCCTCGCGGTTGTACTCCGACTCCTGATTGATCGCTCAGCGTGACCACGGCTCAATCCTGAGCACCAATCAAGCCTAATCACTAACAGCAATTACCGGCCGGTCAGGCGGGTTGATCAACGGTGAGGTGGTTGGTAGGTCAACAATGCCACATTAGACATGGCAGGTACAGGTAATAGCGTGCCCACGGGCCTCTAAACTCAAACGACCATGCCACACTAATTATTGGTGAATTATCACTGCAGCAATGAATTTTGTTTTAATATCGTGTTTAATAACGAACGCCTTGAATCACGTCGTGCATATACCAACCAAATATATAGTATACAGAGAGATATCAATAAGTTAAAACACGACATTGGTCGACTATGATGATAACAATTCATAATAATAAATTTTTACCACCAAAACAAAACTCAAATTTCAAAGCCATCAAGAGAAAATACCACTAAAACGAAATTTGGAACTATTTTTATTTCACCACTAATTCACCGCTTTCGCGTTTTACAAATCCGAAAACTGTTTTTTACCACCACTCATTCCTCTTGTTATAATGATCCTCTCAGTGTGCAAGTGTCCCCTCGGTAACATGACCCCGCAGTGTCTGTCTGGTTGGGACCCTCGACCCCGGGACACGTGGTGCTCTGCAATCCATCCTCGGCACCTGGGGTTGCACGGTTGGCAAGTGTCGGGTTACACGGCCGCAAGGTTGGGGATACACACAACCTCATTCCTTGCGGGTGGAGGGATGCTCCATGCCTTGCCTTGAAGTCAAGTGGGCGAATTGTTGTAATAATGTCGAAGGAGTAAACAAAAGCAGGCACAAAAAAAAACAAGAGTTCGCTGTTTTGAGTGAGCTGCATGGTGCTTCATTTTCGATGCTTTGCTGAAATTTGGTTTCTTCATACTTAACCGAGTTTCTCCATATCAACTCGGCTATAGATTTTTGTTTTTTTTATCATCATTTTTTTTAGTTTTCATAAGTTTCTACCATCGATATGGAGTTTGGAGTTTGCGTCTTAACTTTGTGGAACAATGATTATTCGATGTACAATTTTTATTAGAATAGTGTTCTATAGTGTAGGTTACGTGATTGTTTGATCAAAGAGTTTCAGAGTAATATTACTATAACCAATCCATGGTTTGCTTTCATATACCTTGAACCTTCATAAGTTCATATGTCCGTACCATAACGTGCAACGAATAAAAGATACCTATTCAGAAGGCCTAAATACCATGATGCAACATGCATGTAATTATTTTGGTATGCAGTTGTAAAATTCATGCTTTCAGTTATGAACCATGTCTTGTACTTTTACCAAGCTCGGATGGCTGTTTGTAAATAGCATGTATTTGTATTGTGGCAAGTATATAATATTTCATTCAATTTAAGCGAATCTTGGGGGCGCATACATAATGTGATAATTCAACAAATATATTATTATGCTAAGGGCATCTTCCAATCTTAATCTAATTTTTTAACCTCGGTGTCTATAACTCTCTTTGTAAGCCTTTAGTTTAACTTATTATCCTTTATTTTACTGAACGTTGATTCTGTTTTAGAATATTCTTAAACCAACGAACATTCCGGACGTCGTCTCGACTGAATCTCCCCTCTTATCGGCTACTGATAACACGGTTGACCTAATAGCGTCTCTGACCTGCCTCAACCAGCTTCCCCTCACCGCCTGTTGTATCTTTACGATCCCAGACCAGACACCACAAATATAAAAGGCGGTGTCTCCCTGAA
Source organism: Sweltsa coloradensis (assembly GCA_024449915.1). Taxonomy (NCBI): domain Eukaryota; kingdom Metazoa; phylum Arthropoda; class Insecta; order Plecoptera; family Chloroperlidae; genus Sweltsa; species Sweltsa coloradensis. The sequence goes on from JAMZAV010000084.1 coordinate 264,021, forward strand.
CACGTGTCCACAAGGCTGCGTGCACGTGGTTTCTTGTCAGATCTCATAAAACGTCCAGAAATACAAAAATTACATTCTCAATCAGAGCAAGGAGAGTAGTAGACTTGATAGCACAGCGCAAGGTTCACTATGGAAGTTCTACAAAAAACGAGTATAGCACGTTATGTAATGCATCAAATCACTTGACGACCTTGCTGCTTCTGTTACAAAGAATCCGTTCCAGCAAACGTAAAAATAGTGGAACGTGTGATGATAAAGATACACATTTTCAAAATACGTGATGAAATAGTCAAAGGCAAATATGAAATCAGTCACTAAGTTGTATGTTTCAATATTCTTCACCATAACCCCCAATATTGGATATACGCATGGACCAAAAACGCACATAGTTATGAGTACCTACTTCGTTATTTCTTATTTTGGAAAGTATAATTGCGTCTGTAGTAGATTTGTTGTATAGTGACAATTTACAATGTCAGGCTGTGTTGTGTTTCACTAAATTGGTCCTCAATCGTATCATTGGAAAACATAGAAAGACGACCAAAGTCGACTCTCTTGAGTGTGCATTTTGCCGACATCACGAATAAAACATTCTCTACTTGCGTATTAACACAACACAATTAATGTCTTCTAACACTTAGTAAGGAATAAGAGCTACAATATACAATCACAGATGATTAATTTATAATTTCGTCCTTCCTAGCAATAATAACGCCCACGTGGGATTAGCCAGAACAAAATATTACTTCGCTTTCCTTCTTAGGCTATTCATGTAATTGTATGCATTCTATTTAAGTCTATGTCGACGAGAAATTAAGCAATGCAAGAACGAAATATGATTGATAATAACATTTATCTGGAAATAAGAACGGCCATCGCTCTGCTGTCAACACTTCTTCCTTATTAATGTGTGATAGACCGGCCGTTTGGCAACCAGAGTGATTTAAAAAATAACTTATGACATCACTATCACTTGTAGATCGAAAATAATAGTTTTCTATGAAATCTCATCAGAAATAGGAAGTTAAATTACCATTTATAACCAAATAAGTATTATATTGACGGCGTTTATGTGTATATTAAATGAATGTTTGTAAGCTGCAATCCATAATGAATACACTCCTGCAACTGCAACTGCAAGAGACCCCATTTACGGAATATGACTTTTCAAAGATTTTCTTTCCAAGTTGTAGTGAGATGTGGGATGCATGACATCCTTATGCTAAAGATGAATAAATGTCCGTATACACCTAGGAGGTATACACTAGATTCCCCTACATCTGATAGGCAAGAAAAGTTACAAAAAATTAAGATCTCACCATTCTAATTCGTTGGGTTTGTATGTGTAAAGTGAATGACAACCACGTGAATCCAATGCATTGTGTCATCTTCTGCATTGAACTTCTGAGCCGACGTGCTGTTGCCACTGTTTTCTTCTCATGTGTTTTGAGCCTAGGATTAGAAAGTTGGATCCTCTTAATTCGTCAGGAGATTTGCATCACAATGAAGGTACAGCAGCAGCAGCATTCCCTGGAGATGCGGGCTGGAGGATGATGCGGCAGATTCTTCACACTACGAGGCCCGATGTGCTCTCTAGCATTATGATGATTACCTTGTAAGGTTCACGATAGGGATTATTGACTAACTTTGATTTGATTTGTTATTGCTTAACGTCTCATATTAATGCACAAAGGCTATTCGAGACGATGAGTGGTGATAGATGAGGATGAAGTATGAACAGAAGGGAGGAGGGGCAAACCCGGTACCGGCACGTAGACTACTCCTTTCGAAAATCATCAAGGGGACCAACGGCTTAACGTCCCATCCGAAAGGACGGTGTAACCTTGACACTTGACAGTCATAGGTTCTTCCACTAACCCAGACTGCCGAACAGACGTCGAGGAGAACGAAGCCGTTACACTAGCTCTCGAACCCTCCCATCTGCTCTAACCAGCGGTGAGTGAGTTTCACAGAGCGGTCACCCACTCTCCCCCTGACCACGTCCGAAGGTTGCTTAACTTCGGTGTTCGAGTGAGAACCGGCTAAACGACCTCGGCTAAACCGCTGGCGCATTGACTAACTAAACCTGATAGGGGTGTGATAATGGAGAATTACTAGCAGTGCAGATCTTACTAGATTCCTGAACTTTTCATGGAAACCAGTCACGATAGTTAAAAATACTAGGAAAACGCTTTAGTCCCGCCGCATTGTTGGATGAGCGTAATTGGTGCATTGAGCTGCCATGTGTGATGCGGATTTTCTGTTGTTTTGTGAAAAAATCATTCCTAAGTTTTAAAGATTTTTTTAAATTAAATTTAAATTTAATAAAAAATTAACTTGAATTTTAAATTTTTTAATTAATCGTAATTTAAAAAAAGGAAAAATCGTAATATTGAAATTTTCATAAGAAATAATTATTCGATTGCCCACAAATTTTACACGAATATATTAATTCATAAAATCAAGGTTCTGTGAAAAAATCATTACAATAGGATAAAGCATGTAGGTGTTATAAGTCAAAGAATTGTTTTAAAAAAGAAGAAAAAACGTAAAATTTCGATTTTCATGAGAAATAGTTTTTCCGATAGCGCTCAAATTTCACAGGAATACCTACATTTATAAAATTGAGGTTCTGTGAAAAAATCATTAAAATCGGATAAAGCATGTAGGCCTAGGTGTTATAGGCTGAAGAAATTTTTTTAAAAATCGAAAAAAATCGTAAAATTGCGATTTTAATGAGAAATAATTTTCTGATTGTGCTCAAAAACGTGGCAGTTCTAAGTTCAGAGATTTCGAAGGTCTCCAGAAAATTTCATCGCAATTGGAGTATTGGTTTAGCCGGAATCGTGTTAACAAACAGACAAAAATACAAACAGAAAAAAAAGAAAAAAAAACATTACGGATTTTTTTCTCCAGTGTAGTTAAATGGAATCTTCGCTTCGCTCGCTACGCTCATCCAAAAAACGAGTCAAATTGCCTTTAAAAAATATTGCAATTTAGATCCACCAGTCCAGTCCAGTTTGTCCAGTTTGTCCAGTTTGTAACCATTGCATACACTTCACTCGTCCGTTTGGCCACCAACTGTACAACCACCAAACGCACCGATCCAGCATCGCAGACACAAATTACACTTTGGCTGGCAAATAGTGGATTGAGCGAGATTTTATGAGGTAATAAACAGCACCACGCTTCATTAGCACTTGAAATGTAAGAGTTACACGCAGAAAAAAAACATGGTGATAAATAATTGTGGTATTTTTTTTTTAATTGTGGTAAATGGTGGTAAATTTGTGAACACCTAAAAATGCTACAGGGTTTGAACCATGTTATGGTCTGATGACATTAGATATTATCACAGGCAACTAATTACAACCTCCATTTAGTTATCAAACTTTAAAAGAAACGCTTAAGTCCCGCCGCGTTGTTGGATGAGCGTAATTGGTGCATTGAGCTGCCATGTGTTATGGGATTTTCTGTTGTTCTGTGAAAAATTATACTAAGTGAATTTTTTTAAATTAAATTAAATTAAATAAAAAAATTAACTTTATTTTTTAATTTATTTAATAATGTAATTTTAAAAAAAAAAAAAATCGTAAAATTGCGATTTTCATAAGAAATAATTTTCGATTGCGCTCAAATTTACACGAATATATTAATTCATAAATTAAGGTTCTGTGAAAAATCATTACAATAGGATAAAGCATGTAGGTGTTATAAGTCAAAGACTTGTTTAAAAAAGAAAAAACTGTAAAATTTCGATTTTCATGAGAAATAATTTTTCAATCTCGCTTAAATTTCACACGAATATCTTAATTCATAAAATAAAGGTTTGTGAAAAAATCATTACAAATCGAATGAAGCATGTAGGTGTTATAAGTCGAAGAAATTTTTTAAAATTGAAAAAATTCGTAAAATGCGATTTTCATGAGAAATAATTTTCCGATTGCGCTCAAAAACGTGGCAGTTCTAAGTTCAGAGATTTCGAAGGTCTCCATAAAATTTCATCCAACGGAGTATCGGTTTAGCCGGAATCGTGTTAACAGACAGACAAAAATACAGAAAAAAAAAGAAAAAAAAAAAAAAAAACATTCGGATTTTTTTCTCCAGTGTAGTGAAATGGAATCTTCGCTTCGCTCGCTACGCTCGCTACGCTCATCCATGACATTAATAATATGCTTAATATGCCAAAAATAAAAGAAGACATAGGTAATTATTTTTTGGGGATCTCACTAAAATATCTTATTTGTTTTATAATTTATACAACACATGACCAATGCGTTATAGTTTGGCAGATAAATGCATTGCGCCAATCCCATGGGTACATAATAACATACAAAATAACATTTCAATAAATTATTTAAAAAAATACTAAAACAAAAATTTCGTTAAATTATTTTTTAAAAACCTTTCAAAGTTTTGAAGTGGGAAATGTAACAGTTATTGGAGAAAGGAAAGCGAGATTAACATTCACCATTCCCCCTAAGTACGAGTTATATTGCTCTCGCGGTAAGCAGCTAGGGCACAATGCGACAACCCAAGCCGAAGGAGTGAAGGGTGCTGTGCGCTCCCGAAACCTCAACATGCAGTGAATGGCTGAGTTACTTCGGCCTCGACGCCCCCGCTAATCCGCCACAGTGTTTAGTAGTGTTCACACCGCGCGAATCGCTGGCTTTTCAAGAGTAATGTCGCAATGTACTCCGCGTTTGTTCCAGTGGTTTGCTCTTCACGTAGCGCGGGGATCAGCTGATAATCCACTCATCCACAGGAGCTGGCTGGCTAGCCCAGGGGGTGGCATGGTTTAGAGGGGGGAGTAACATTCAGGACAACAAACAATGTCTAATTAAAATAAATATAATATACACTGACCCTCTATCATGTAGGTACGCAGATTAGTCCAAGTGCTTCATAACATATGATCATATACTATGAAGTTTGCACTGACCCTCTATCATGTAGGTACGCAGATTAGCCAAGTGCTTCGTAATATGATCATATACTATGAAGTTTGCACTGACCCTCTATCATGTAGGTACGCAGATTAGTCCAAGTGCTTCATAACATATGATCATATACTATGAAGTTTGCACTGACCCTCTATCATGTAGGTACGCAGATTAGTCCAAGTGCTTCATATAACTATGATTGTGACTTACTGTTAAATGTTTTAATACATACAAAAAACATATTTTATATTTAATACAGTTACATATTCACGTATTTTTTAAGTCTCTGTAACTCTTGTGACACATCTCACATTTTCGAAGTTGTGTGTGAAACGTTTCATCAGTTTTTTTTTGTTGTTATTATTATTCACAAAATCGTGCAAACAAATTGCCACGTTGCACGATACTTCTAAGCAAATAATGTGTCCAGTAAGAAGATTGTATTTCACCCAAGCAATTCTCAAGCAATGAACTTTAAATCCTTCTGCCTAACTGGTCTTCGAAGCAGTGACCTTATGCTAGTGATCCTAAAAAGCATCCACACATTGTGTCTGTTTGTCTGAGGAACAAGCAGCCGTATAATGACGTCGCGCATGAGTTAGTCAGCGGTTCTATTGTGAGACCTATTGTAACGTGTTTTGATAAGATAGCGGTCAGTCGGACTCACACTTTGAACAACAACATCGGTAATGAAAGAACTTCATTCACACTAGGCCAACAGAGCGCGGAGGAGATTCGATAAGGACAACACTTCGCTCTGTCTGTCTCGTCCAGACGGGACAGGCACTCGATGCTTGGGAGTTTCAAGTCCTATGTCCTGATTACCAAAGACACCCGCTCATCCTTCCACGCCGTCTGTCCGTCTGTCTGTCCGAAGAGACAACTGTATAAGATATTTTGAGTAATCAGGGAAATTAGGATAAAATCACCGGCAATGTAAAGTGTAAATACAAATACTAATTTTCAAATTTTTGTAAATTTACCATACTCTTGAGCATAGCTATTTTTATATTATTTTTTTATAAACTCCTGCCTAGATGAATAGGGTATACGAGTCATTGTTTGAAATTAACAAAATGGTACTCGCCATATAGTAGGGTCCTACACACATGATTTATTTTAATCATCATGCACGACGCACCTAGTTTATTTACATTATAATGAAAGCGTTGATAAAAGAATAATAAACAAACAAAATTTGCTGTGGTGCAGGGGAAAGCTATGAAAAGCTGTAATATTTACATTTTATTGTAGTATAGCTTTGGTCTCATATAAGCTTGACTGATATGCACATTTTTTAATTGCACCTCTCTTCAACACTGTAGATTGTCAACAAGAAAAAGTAAAAATGTCGACTTCTAAATCGGAATAACATTTAAAACGTGTAACATAAGTTGAGTAAATTGTGAAATCGCACGTTTTTATTTGTTTTAGTCATACGCAAGTATACAAGTAGACGACAGCTCTGTACCAGTATGGTAATTAGGTTGTTCCTAACAGGCATTTAACGATCACATGTTTGATTAAAGCAGCGTGAAATGTTCCTTTAATTCACTTACCTAGTTTATGACTTCATGTTCTCTGTTGGCATCGATGAAATGATACAGTACTGGAAATTGTTAGGTAATTAACGCCAGTCACATTAATGTCCGAGGGCCGGGAAAGTGATCGGTCGCCGTGTGATGTGTTTGGGGGGGGGGGGGACATGGAATGGCAAATTGAGTATTCGGAACCGAGCGCCAATAAATGTCAGTCACCGCCCTGTGGATGTCGGTGTGTAATTAAACGAGGGGTGATTAGCTAGCTGGCGTTGATACATGGCTAGAGAAGGCAGTGAGTGACATGTGATACAATCGTGTACATGTTGTATGCAGTGTCACACATCACATGGCAAAGTGAGGAACCATAACTTGTCCCTCTGTAATATAAAGTTAATGGTGAGTCTCTTCAATAAGCGTACAAGGAAACCACAAAATCCGTTGCAAGACGAGAGATCGAGCTGTGTGATTCTGCATTGGACTTGATTGTTGTTTAAAGTTTAAACGAACGGGAATTTCACTTAACTCTCAATTAAACGTTATTTTATATTCAAACTTATGAATCGCCATTATAGAACATATTTTTAAACGTGTAAAACACTATGGAAAACAGCCCGTACGAAGTACGAGGTAAGATTGCAAGGTTTACTCAATCTCCCAGCGGAATTTTGATGAACCTTTATGGTGGAGATTCGGTACACCTTGGTTACTGCATGCCATGTATTCACCGCTTTACATTTAAAACATCATTAGATAAAATGATAGTTTGTTCAAGAACAAAAGCCGTTGTCGTTTAATTAAATGCTGCACATTTTTAGTCTATTTTCAATTTATCTTTTCTTGTACGTTTTCGTAAAAGATTTTTCTGAAAATGTTAACAGCCCCACAAATTTGTTCCCGGATGTCTGTTTAAAAATTCAGCGCAATCTGTTCAACGGTTCGGCCGTAACACACACACACAGTAGAGTAGAGAACTGAGAAAGTCTCATTTGATTTGAGTGCTAAGACATGCTATTAAACCCAATAGTAGGCTAGACAGAGTCGGTGTGTCCACTTCGTGTAAATTAGAAGGCATCTTAAAATTGAACGTTTACATGTTAATCAAATGGGAGCATTTGTGGCAAATGTTTACTTCAAACATTGCCGCCAGGTTACAGGTAAGCATACTAGCCTTCCAACATTACCAAAGATTACTAAATTCCTTATGCAATCACTTGTATTGTTTCTTTTTTGTAATACATGTGCACAAGACAAAACCATAATCAAACCAATCCAGTAAAATACTTTATTGCTTAAAAAAGCATAAATTAAACACCAAATGCCATCTGAAATTCCGGTTGAGTCTTCAATTTGCTACGTTCGCGCCTGTCAGAGAGTATACGAGACTGCTAATCTAGATTATGGATGTTATGGCTAAGACTTAGTCGCTTCGCTCCCTCGTCACAATATTCAACCAAGTTGAGTTTACGGATTGTGGTCAGATTGGTGTTTAGGACGAAATAATGAATTTAAATTATTAGTGTGATTTAATAGTTTATTTTAATTCAATTTCCTTCGCGTGATTTTATCCACAAAATTTTATTTCTATATGTGAGCATACTGTGCAAAATAATATTCGATTTCGAAATTTATCGCATTTAATTGTGTGGGGTCATAAGCCACAAACAAAAACGTTATTACCAGCCATTACCAAGCATACGAGTTCCACAATATATATACTCCTAAAAAAACACACATTACTATTAAAAAAGTTACACAAATCATTAGAGTTTAATATACGTGTGCAACATACATTGTGACACGTGCATATAATTAAATAAATAACATTGACAGTTTTGCCTCATTAAATCCACTGTAGCACAAATGTTCCAACAAGATTACTGATACTCTGTAGAAACGTATATTGTGAAATATCTTCAACTATATCCTTGACCCATCTCAACGTAAATATTCCCGTTTAACGACCACATAAAAGTATCCCCCCCCCGATACAGAAGGAATCTCCCATGTACACCGGACTCGGGAGGTATATTCACATCAGTGAAGTATATTCCTGGGACTAGGAGCATCAATACCTTGCTGTAAATCAATGCACAGCAGACGAGTCTGACTTTACGACGCTGTACGGGCTCCGGGAGTCTGCATAGCTCGAAATCATGGGTCAATACACTGTTCATCAAGAAGATAAGCGTACGGTTTGGGTTTTATTTTATTCTATCCTGGTCCCTGTATGTAAAAAGCACCTGGTTCAATACTCATTTTAGATGGAATGGATTGCAATTGAGAAACCTGCTCAGGGAATTACATTCCACTATTAGGTAATTAGAAAATCGCGAAAGGAATATCCTAGGGTTGAGAAATCAAACCCTAACATTCGCATTGGCGACTGAAGGAAACCTTGGAAAAACTATTAGTCAAGATCGACGGTGGCAGGTATCGAACCGTGACCTCCCGACATCAGAATCTCGTGTGTTTGCGCGAGCCTCATTTGTCATTTGCGAGTGAATCAAATCGGATGTGACAGTCTTAGGTTGAAATAAGAATTAACAACAACATATATTTTAATGTCTGATAAAAATACGTATGCACTGAAGAAGCGAGAAATGTATTCCGAATATAACATGTCTGGTCTACGACCTGTCTTCCCCAAACGGAGTAAGTAATTCTTTTCTCCCCTGCTGATACCAGTACGTCTCTAGTACGGGGCAGAGATAGCCTGCACACCAAACAAAGCAGACATTTTTCTTGAAAGTTCCACAATACTGTATTTAAGCTGAAACACGATCCATTATTAGGCTAAGTAATTAACAAACATCTTGATCAAGACTAAAATCCACTCCGTGCCAATGAAACGAGTTAATTAATTAAGGAAACTTAGAAGACAAGTTATACTCAGATCCCATTAAAACAGACTTCGCGCGTTATGTCGATACGACTGTACAATCCTGTTCAAGGAATAGAATATTATGCTGCCACTTGAACGTGTGTGGAACAGCAGGTCGTCAGCGGTGACTTGGAAGGTATGAGATCCAGGCCTATACTCGCCGTATGGAACGTAGGCCTATACGCTTGAGTTCCGCGTAAACCTCGCATGTTTGTAAAAGCTTCTCAAGCTCGTTTCATCTCTCACTCATCGAATTGAATAACATTGAGCAAAATTATTGGATTCTGATGTAACCACATTATTCTAGAGCATCAGTTAATTAGCAAAATAATTTTATCTGCGTCGTGGATAGCATTAGCTGTGGTAGTTGCAGAGTTGATCGGGAAGCTATAGGGTGTGCTACATAGTGATGTAAATGATACCCTGTGCCTTGTGGCAATACCTACAAGACGTCCCAACTAGATCAAAACACCAACAGTAATAATCATGTGAAATGTTCAGGAGTCAGATCCGGTAACATTTCCTTTTATCAAGCTGGCAATTAGTTAGTTGTTTTCTTGTTTGCTTGACAAGAACCGAAATTTAGACATCAATCAAACTTGACTTTAACTTTGGACGAGTTGGGATCGTTTACGTAACGCAATAGGTTACTAGCTTTTGGATCCATAATGTATGGTTGAAAAAAAAGATTGTCAAAAAGCAACTCGTGTGCTTTCTTGTGTCAACTTTATTTGTAATTGAAAATTGATAAGAATATTTTTTATTAGGCTATAATAATTACATCCACAAATAACAAAACTTAAAATTGACATGAACTTGTCATAAAACGTGTACATTTTGAAATTCGTATACCAATTCATGACAATAACGTATAAGGATGGATATATGACTAGCTTTTATCCCACATTGTTTTTTAAAGTCCGTGAGATATCTCCTGGAAGTTTATGACACGAGAAAAAGGCAAAATAAATCACTGTTTGAGAAACTTCATCAATCTTCCTATATTCCGTTCATCATATTTCCAAAGATCCTGTATAGAACAAAGCTCCACTATTGTACTAAGCGAGGATCCTTTGTGATTGAAGAAGTATATAAAGTAGAGTCTCAGCTAATTTTGCGGGTATTAACAGTTTATTACATTTCCACAAAACAATCGGGCTAAGATCTCGACTCGAACGCGAAACCGAAAAGATAAGCTGAAAAGTTTCCGCCTTCGTTTAGAGTTGGTTGTCGGGAGGCTTCTTAACGAAACTTTTGTGTCATTTAATCTGCTTGTAAAATGTTTCGTTTGTTTCCAAGTAATGAAAGGGTTGAAATGAACAAGTTTGTTTCTGTGGAGAGTTTAGAATGAGATATAAATCACTTTTAAAAGCACCAACTATATTTCGCCTCTTCACTTGGGGTAAGCCGAAGGGGGTGAAAAATGCGGACTTGCAGTGAATGAAGATTCCTGCTGCTAATAACCACACTAACAGAAAGCCTTTAAACAACCGCTGCATCCCATTCCTCTGAATGCAGTGACGTTTTTTTTTAGATTTTCTACAAAGCAGCATGTATCATTTCCATGGATAATTACTGATGGAATAGATAGACTTTCGTTACTTAATCCTATACTATCCAAATACCTTTACTACTTCTAGATCCTCCACCGACTACCCTATTTTTCAGTCCAGTCCCACGAAGCAGGCATCGTTTTATATAGAATGGGTGGGTGAGAGAGTGTTGATGTCATTGCTATTTCAGGTATTTTATGCAATCCTGGTTAAATATTAAAATCTTCATTGTCCATACCTTTTACTTTTTGATAGCACTTTGAATTAATTTCGCTTCTTTTTTGCTTGATGTCTTTTAATCGAAATTTTGTAGTTCGGATTAAAGGTAGGAATATACCATAAATTACACAATTTAAGTACTGATGATTTTTCAGTCCTTACAGTAAAAACCTTCTCATTTTGTTCAATTATAGTTTTTTCCTTACTAATTTGATGATAGAACATTGTCAATATTTCAAAATCAATTGTGCATACCGAAATGTACACAAATTTCCGGATTGTGCTTCCTGCCAGTCGAATTTTGCGCAGTGGATCAAGCTCATGCAAAAAAGGTCTCTGCAAAGAATAATGTAAAGGTTGTAACAACAATGCTTTTTTTCGAAAAGTTATCAAATTGGCTTATTCTAAAACCTGATGAGCAATGGTCGGATTCAAATCAGCAGATTACTGCTCCTCAAACAGATCAAGGAACAATATCGAAAAACATAATGTTAAAATTGAAGTCAATCATCACTAAATTCAAATGTTAGGTGAAATAAAATATACTGGTATAAAAAGTTTGCCCTATAAAGGGACTCGAATCCTTTGAAGTTCTGGTTAAAGACGTGAAATAGCCAAAATTAAACTAAATTGTTGTTTAGAGTACTCTATTAGCACTTTTATTCGAAGGGTGATTGTAATAGTAAAGAGGAACCTCGGCACGTAGCTTCCTTTCATAGTTACAAGGGACCTAACGCTTAAATTCGCCCTATCCGAAAGGACAGGATTTCATTGGTACTGTGCTAAGTGTTCCGCAACTATATACCCATGCGGGAGTCGAAGTCGGATGCGGAGCGTGAACTAGTGTCCTCTGCCTAAACTAGCGGCTAGTTTAGGCCGGTTGGTACACCCTTCGAGCGTGTGTTTGTGTCGAAAGGCTAAAACTCGGCTACTGTCCAATGGATAACAGAGGGGTCAACCCGGGGTCGAGATTCACGGGACGGAGGACATGCTCCACAAAGGGTTCAATCAAGCTGACAAGTATCGGACAGCTCAAGGCGTAAGTGTAAGCATTAGGAGAAGCACTCATCTATGATAACAAAGCATTAGGAGAACAAACTAAATTATCTGGTATTGTCATAAAGTTACCGTGGGATGTTTGGTGCACACGTCTTGGTTAGTTAAAAACAAAGTGCAAGACTAATATGATGATTGGATTTGCTTCGCCTATATTAATGCACTTCATTCGAACAAATGGATAGATAGGATGAATATGAACTAGGAAGAGGGAAACCGTACGCACTAGGTTTCACTAACCCGGATGCGACAGTCGAGAGAACGAACCGTTACACAGCTCCGACCCTCCATGCACCACGGAACGTGATTGGCGATCACCCCTCTCCCTGACCACGCGATTGTGTCAACTTCTGTTCGAGTAATCGTTAAGACTCGGCTAATGTTACAAGCAGATAAGAGCAGTAGCAGACCGAGGTATGTCGAGCCTAGTATCAGGGCAACCTTTTATTGAAGAACAATCGCTTTCGCACATAAAAGAAGTTTCCAATCAATAAACTGAATTAAAATCAAACATCATACCGTCGTAAGTTATTTATGAAAAGGTCAGGTAGACCAGCAAAAATATTCAAAATACACTTATGATAACAAGAGCGATTACGAGAACGGAGAACCTAATTAATCTACAGTTCGTCGAAGAATTAATACAATAATAAAATAATTTACCGTGGGTCAATGTTTGGTGGCAACATTGCCATTAGGACGTCGTGATCAGTTTTTAGTATTATAAGTGACACAAGGACAGAAAAGTGATGCTTATATGGGAGCTTCGTTCGCCTTATAATTACATGAAAACTTAACATTACAAAAATAATGGCATTACTGTCATAACTATACGGACACAATATTGTGTTTCAATGTATTGGTTTCACTGTTATTTTTTCAATATTTGGTTAGACTAAAGAGTATCAAGTCTAGAGAACAAACCAATGATAGCCAAACGAGACACACGACCACGGGCCATGCACACAGATCCTGATTGACGAATCACTTCCCCCTCCGGATAGACCTCTACCATTCGTTGTCGAGCAGCATTTCAATCGAATAACCGCTATTAATTTCCATTTCAAGTAACTTGTGATTTACATGCATGGAACAAGCAGATAATGTAATTATAGGTGCGTAAAGTTTTGTGGTAGCGCGCGAGGGGTGCTGCTGTGGAGGGGGGAGGGGGGGGGGGGTGTAAAATGAAACTCTCCTAGAGTTTGACAACGAGATGTGACACAATGAATGAATGATCTTCCTCCAGGCGATCTGCCACTCATTATCCAACACATTCAGTCGCGCCCTCTACCAACCACGTGCGTGAGTGAGTGCGTGAGTGATGTCAGACTCGACTTACGTCATCTGTTGTCAAGTCAGGAGTCGAGAACTTCGGTGAACCTCTCGTTGTTTGCCCCACTCCACCACTAGAACAGGCGTTGGAACTGCTTGAAGTCATTGGGCAAAGGGGTGAGGGAGTTTTGCTTTTTTCAGTACATAAATCTTCCTAAATATAAAACATATATCGCCTAACCATTGTTATATTCTCCTCTTCGTAACGATTTGGTTGTTATTTTTATTTAATTTTACAAAGGTGGGCTCGTACTTATTTTGTGGCTTAAGTAGCTTAAAAAATTGTGAAGTCAGATTTAAGCCTAAAAATAAAATAAAAAGTAAAATTAATTAATATGTTTAGAATCTATACCCACTCAGGCCCGGTATTTCTATGTCCAGTTAAAGTGGCAAGTATATTTAACTGCCAGGTACACTGTGGCAGCAACCAATCAGAAGCCTTGTAAATATTTACTTCGAGGACTAACTGGCAGATACATTTTTACTAGACATTGAAATTCTGGACCTCATGTCACAACTGATTTTCAGCTATTATAAGAGCTCTTGCAATGTTACCACTGTACATTTTAAACCCAAATACCATATAGCATACAGCTTCTTTGTGCCACTTTGTATTGAAAATTCGTACTATAACCGAAAAGGAAAACGCGACAAGCAAAGTTATAACGTTATATTATATCCTTAATTTTCTAGACTGTAAAACTGTCAAGAGTGTAGCTACAAATGATAAAAATGGTAAACGACACTTGTAACGACTTTTAGTGTACTCTTCTTAACTAAGCTGTGACGACCGTGTGGCGAGATCAAATCTTCTCTTAATTATTGTGATACATTTACTCCATGGCACACAATCATACAACCACCTTCTTGGTATAATTCTTTCAAGTCCTCCCATTGCTTCGAGCGAACGTTTACCGCACTATTCAGTATATTGTTTTGTCTCACCGTTCATTTGGTGCAAACTCATAAGAACTGAAAAGGTAGAGGTATTTACCTGTCCAATAGTGTGTGTACCCCAACTAGTTCTTCAGCTCCCCTCTCAAACATGCATGAACATCAATATATTATACGATGGTGTACCCTTCGAGTTAAAATGTTTATGATTCTGAGATCAATAGATTATTATGCATGGGTTACAAAAAGTAACAAGTGAAGGACCCATTGACTCTTATGATAAAGTGATTGTAATTCATTTTGCTTTCCGTCACATGAAATGAGTTTCACCAATACAAAATAAATATATATAAAGTAAATAAATTCGACTTATTCAGTCACATAACTGATTTTCATTCGGCGACTTTAAGCCAACCCTGTCGGTGTCAAAACCAAGCAGTTAACGTTAAAGTTGAGTAAGAATTAAATCATTCAATCAATCATCATTTCAATGATTGCACCTGTTACTCTTGGCTATCAGTATAGGACAATATTAAATCCATGGCATTTACCCATAATATTATTTATTTCGCTTTACCATTCGAGTCAATTGTAGCAAAGATTAGATTGTAGTTCCGAGTTCTTATATGTTACAGTTAGGTGGCAAAATTAAAAGTAACGGTTCAATTATTAAATTATTTCAACCCAGGCTTAAATTTATTTGGGGTTAATGTTTGTAATGTGTGTAATATTTGTTCATGCGAAGTATCAAACCAAAACCCGGCCGAAATATAAAAAATTGCTGCTTATTATAATTACTGTCATGGGTGAATGAAATTAATGTAAATAAAACAAAACTGAATGATAAAAATATTGATTGGACCCGAAAATATGCGGGCATCATCACCGGTGCAGTCATGAAAGAGGATAAGTAAAGTTCACGTTGTATACGAGTATTTTTGTTCTGTGGTCATGCATCCCCTAAGTAATTGCTTCCATTGAAGAGGAAAGCCAACTTGTATTCAAATTAGTTGGACTATCTGTAAAGCACAGAGCTGCTATCTCACCGCAAGCCACAACCAATACCGCGATAGACTATGGGTTTTTAATCAGCCAGACGTAACAATAGAAACCTGCATTAAAAGCGTCACAGTGGAAGAAAGAATAGACGCGGATATAAAGGGCGCTGAACGAGAGGGGGGAGACGGAAGTGGGGGGAGGGACCGGGACAAAAGAGAGTCATGCACAATTGAAGAACAAACCGATATTGAAAAGAGTTGATTAGTTGGCTAGGCCGCGATCGGAGGAGCGGAGGAGCTACCGAGCGAAGATCAGGAGTTGGGCGATCTTTGGGCGGACGGAGAGAGAGAGAGAGAGAGAGAGAGAGAGAGAGAGAGAGAGAGAGAGAGAGAGAGAGAGAGGAAAATAGCCGAGGACAAGAACATTTCGATCACTTACATTCCTAACAGAGAGACGGGGAAATATTCTGCTTGCAACATTGAGTTTCGAGTTTTAAAGTTGCAATAGTTTGTTGAAAATGTGAAGTGATATATTAGATCCGATTAAAAAAAAAACTATTCAATATTATTTGTCTACAAGCAATAACACATTTTGAAAGGTATATTTTTAATAAGAAAATTGGGTGAAATTTGTGAAGATATTTTCAATTCTACATTAAAGACAGGCAGGTTTATAAAAGAGCTACACTGTAGAAGTAAGTAAACGATTATCCTTTCGATTCAATGAACCTTTTATAGTTATAGGAACGAATCACCACCATTCATTGAAATCTCCGCCACTGAATATCAGGTTGTATAATTATAATTGGTAAGTTACAGGATTCTAAAAAAAACAGTTATTTAAATAGCAAGATAGTTATTTTAAGCTTCGTAATCTGATTTCTTTAAAGAGTTTTTTTATCTAATGATATATTAGTAGCGAATGGAAGGTGGGCTTAAAAGTAAAAAAAAAGAGACAGTTGTGTTGCCAAGTCAAAATATTACACTTTGAGAGATAAGGAAGGAAAGAGAGAAGGTATTAGAGATAGGAAGAGGGAGTTAACAAGCAAATAGAGAAGGGGTGTGCTTGGATGTGAAACAATTATAGGCTAATTAGTGACATAAAACGCGATTCAACTGAAAAAACAAAATGCAAAAGTCGACGTCAATAAGTTATACCCTGCAATGATCAATGCATACTTTTCACAACCCCCACCCCCTTCCCCCAGCTCCTCCACCCCCACCCCCACCATAGAGATGTAATGACGAGACATCCCCATTGACAAAACCCACCCTAGGGGTTCAATATTAATCACAACCACATCACGGATATAACTCGCATATGAATAGACGCTACTGGACTGCTTGCTATATACGGGAGCCTAATAAATACGGGATGAATAGGCCCTGTCTTTGTGGCAAAGGAGCTATTGCCTTTGACATGCGTATACGTGCATGTCTTAGTGCAAAGCCTTCAATTTGACTTATTTTGCGTTTTTAAGGCTCGAGGGCCAATGTAGAACCTGCACTCTGTAACACAGAGTGGTCACAAGCCAACCCCCCTTCAATGTCTTGTCGATCTTCATGTGCATATTACATGATTCAATGTCAAACCCAATTCTCTTGTTTGATATTATTACACAGGCATATACGTGGTGCTGTCGACATAACTGTCTCAAGTAATTTTATAATTCTACTTGTCTTAAGGTATTTTTAAATTAAGTTGTTTCTTGTTTTTTATTTAATGCTGCCACATGGTGTAGTTGATTTCAAAATGCGATTTTTAATTTATTGTATCCTGGCAACTTGAAATGAATGGTCTTACGTGAACCTTAAAAGAGTTGTATTTACTGAAGTTGAGATTATACAACGGGTAGGTTAATTAATTACACATTTTTGTGAAAAACATCCACAAATGTGTAATTAGTTCAGTTGTGTTTGTGGAATTTGACCCTAAACGTGAATATTGTCAACTTAGGTATGCATAGAAGTAACACACAAATTAATAATTATTAAAACTTTTCCGACAATACCTACATAAACTCTAAAATCGAATATCAGTGCGATGGTGGAAGTGCCGGGTATCTTTCGTGATCTAGAGACTGTTCTACAACGTTTTTAAATTTATTAATAGATATTGGGACATGTTATTGAACTATTCCAATGACATAGGTAATTGAATAATCATAAAAATCTTACACAAATCAAGTATTTATACATTCGGAAACTTATATGTTGAAGAATATACATATCACGTTTTTTTTTTTTTTTATCGTGGGAAACCTGTAATAGGGTGCAATTAGCCCCTCTTCAGGTGAACTAGGTATGTGCGGATAGGAAATTGTGAAGGGATGTCCGAGGGCTGTTTAAAAGGACTCAATCCCTTGCATTCGCCTTAACGACTGAGGAAAACCTCGGAAAAAACCTTCAGTCAGGATTTCTGGTCTCGACGGGATTCGAACCCGGGACCTCCCGAATCAGAGTCGAGCGCTTAGCGCCCGAGCCAACACTGTCGGTCACCAACACTGTCGGTCATATCACGTTCTAATAAGAGTAAGTATACCACGAAGGAGTAGCAAACTACAAGTCACAGCCATAACCATGCAGTTGAACAGACACTTTCCCTCCAAATGTACATGAGTATTCCAACTTCCATACAATATTATAATTTGCATTTTTATCTGTACAATTCAACCATACTGTTCAATCCAAAGCTATTTTCGGCACTTCACTCGGTATACTCATTCCAATAATGAATAAACTGAGAAGACATACAAATAATTATTGTTTATTTTTTGAACGATTTTAAAACTGTCACATTATCTTTCGGAAGTTGACCATGATTAGCCATCGGTATAATTTTATACCTGAAGACATTTCAATACTTAGTATAGCTGGTTCAATGGTAAACGTTTTTTTACTACGATTGTCATACAACTTTCAAGTATGAGTGAGAGTTTTGCATTCGTAAAAAGCCCTCATAAAACCACAAGGAAAAAAGGTGAAAATATGATTTAATTTCTAACCCGGCACCTCCACCAAATCTATATATAATTTTTATTTTATTTTCGTTTTACATTCAAAGCCCAACGATCTGCTAGAAAACATTAAAAAGTCACGTTATTGTCTTACCTTGTGACCTTGGCACGGCACTTCGGAACTGTTTTACAAAATCATCCACTTATTCAATAGATATTATATTAGTGTGTGTAATAATATTTTATTTGACTAATTGGTATTAAATTATAACAGACAGCTGTGCAATAATAATTATGTACTACATAATTGCAAGATGTTTTTATAAATTAGGCCTACACCATGCGAAACTAACCATATTAGAAGTAGATGCATTACTTTTAGCATAATAATGAATTTTATTGTAATGTATTGTTTAGGTTGTTGGACAGTTAATGTGAATGGGTCTACGCCATTTTCTAACATGTAACGCATGCATGTGTTATTAAACAATTAAAAAAAATCTGCGTGCTATTTTTTGTATGTCTTCACAATATTGTCCATCTTTGTAAATCATACGTTGCTTAAAATGTAGTTAGTTTAAGAAGAATATTCGGTATGGGTAAATGTATAGCACATGCTCTCAATGTTTCACACCATGCACTATAGAATGGAGAGGAGACTAGAGAGGCTTCGAGCCCGGCCGCAACATAACCCCCTTATCGGCAGACTTTATACAAGACCCGGCACCTCCACCAACAGGTAATAATCTATGTTAAATACTTTATTATATTCACCAATATTACTCTGTATATAGATTACACCCTCATATATACGAAAAAAATAATTTCAAAACAATTTTATAAACATTACAAGCATATTCATATAGGTTAAATTAGACGATAGGTAAGCTGATGCAACCCGCTGTACGAATAAAGTCTGTTATGGACGGAATTATGTTGCCAAAGATACAAGAGAGTTTCCATATCCTGACGTTTGTTCGACGTTACGTCACAATAAATACGTCACTGAAAGAAGATTAACCAACCAGCCTCAGTCAGAGATAGGGAACTGACCCCTCATGTTATAAAGGATACAAAGTTGGCCTACTGAATAGGTTGTGTCTTGTTTATCTTTTGTCCCTTTCGTGTAGACCTATGTAACTTAATTTCGGGAAATTCTTACTATTATTCTATCACGGTATTACTTTTATCACGCTTAAATTAAATGGACCTAAACACACATACAAACAAAATAACATAAAACATAAACATAGCCTTACAACATTTAAAAAAGCAACAAAAAAAGTAAAAATAAAATAAAGAACATAATACTAAAATAAAAACTCTTACTTTTTCTAAAAAGAGTTATGAGCTAATTTTGATATAGGCCTAACGAAATAATTGTTTGTCGCCATGACAAAATCACAAATGGATCAATTTCCCATTACCATCTTCGTCACTCGATTGATTTCTGCCCGAGTGACTCGAGAAGAAAATAAGGTTCTCACTTCTCTGTTGTAAATTGCATTTCAACATATTGATGGAGACGCTATGATTGGACATACTATTTGAACACGTCACTTGGACAGCTACAATCTGCACTACACAAAACTACTATCAATAAAGCACCGTTTTTTTAATTTGAGTGTGGGCTGAACCATATTTCCAAATTCCAATTGATTTGCATGAAATTTGTCTAATGCAAATGGTGGAGGTGCCGGGTAGCGCCTCGCATAGACTATACACACCAGTAATATAATAAGATTAATAATAGTATGGTGCTTTATAATAGCTCTTATGATCTACGTACAACAATAAAAATGTATATTTACTCTTAGTACATGTCCAATTAATTGTTGCAATGCTGGCGACGGTGAAACTCATGCTAATAATAACGAAAAGTTTTTTTTTTTTAAATATTCTAGTCAATTTGTCTATACGTCATACATTACGTACAGACTAAATAAAATTACTTCATGGCAATGATATAAACTATTTATTTGGCATTATTAAAAAAAAAAGTGAGCTTTCGGCGAGTGTTGATAATGAAAATGCAGGCCATGGTAATGGGGAAGAAGGTTTTGTCTTGACGTGGCTCGTATTCGGGGGTGCAAAAAAGTGTTCGTTTGTTATCTTAGATATATTTACGGAGGAAGAAGTAAGAAAACACGGAATGTATGATAGTTGTTTACGAGAGTAAACGAGACCGTTTCCTCTTGAGTTGCAGCCCACATAACAATATGATTGAGGCTCATTCTCCTCTCTCTGAGAGAATCTAGAGAGGTGTAATTTACAACCTCCCTGGTATAGTGAAGAGAAGCGAGGCTGTCGTGTGCCCCGGGTTGCGACCGGGCCTCGACCCCGGCACCCCGACCCGCCCCGCCCACGCGCCACCTGATTGGCTGGATGACCCGACATGCGCTCACCCCACCCAACCTCTCACCTAACCCCAGCGTGCACTTTGGCAGGTGCTTAAGTTCGCGCACTCTCAGGTTCGGCAGCTAATTAAGCCGGTAGATGACGCCAATTAAAACAGTACGGCACGGAGAGGTTGACAATGTGGGGGCCGCACACTACGGCGGGATCTTGTCTTTACATGCACGTACACCATCACCACGAACTACTTGTGATATTTGTGGCACCTTTGCTGACTCAAAAGGTTTTTGTGCATCACCTCCCAGTCCCGATATTCTCATTCCTCACAAGGTCCCACCTCACACCTAGCTCAGTCAACTACAGTCAACTGAAGGCTCCACTTTTCTCGGGACAATTACCAAAATTACTTGTTGTTAGACAATCCATTCCTTCATTGAAATTCCATGGATTATTTTTCATTGGACATCTCAATATAACAATCTTTCAATGTGAGGTGTTGTACCGAACACATATTTTCATTTGTTTTGACACATTAATGTTATTGTTTCGTTAATTTGTGTAACACATACAACTTAAATCATTATCAAACTTTTCCATCAAGATTATTTTTACCATTGCTCGTTAAATCTTTGATCTTTAAACTAATTATCTTAAATTAAAATTAATAAATCATAGATAAAGAATCGTTATCGTTCATTGTAGATTGCATCGAAGTAGTGATACCATTCAATGTTTGACGGGGGGACATTTTGAAATTACACCTTTGTTGAGTTGAGACATTTTTGTGTATTGCAATCGACTCGAGTATACAATGTAGAACAGCTCCTAAAAAAATTACATTGGTTTCACTGCACTTGCAAAACGCAGATTGAACACGTAATTGAAAAATCTAGACAGTAGACAGCGTTTTTCCAAGATTTTCCTAGGTTCAAGATGGATTCTATATTGAAACGTGCAGGCAAAACCGAAAGCAAAACTGAATTAATTTAAATTCGTTCTGGCGTGTCTTTGAGCAAGAGAATTAAAGAAATTAAAACACGGATATTTTAAGCTCGAATCAAAAATGCATTATAGGCTTGTTTTGAAGGATACACAAAAAATGAACATTCTCATTTCTCAAACATAACTCTTTTTGCTTGAAGAAAAAACTGTTGTAGCACAAGACATTAGACAACATAATTATAATAAATTATAGAGTACATAGCTAAAGTAGGTATATATGAACTGTATACGAACTATATATTATACGAAATCTTGAAGTCATAGACCTACTTTGTGTGTTAATTGATCTTAATGACAGGTTTCAAAACTATATAAAAAGCAAGGGGCTGAGCAGGCAGTGTATACAATACATTTGAATATTTAACAATAATTACATGCGACAACATTGTACAACGAGGCATAGCATATGATTAGCATTAAGATTTAATTGGCTCACAAATTAAGGTAAATGACAGGAATGACAACAAGAATTACCTCGTTTTAACTATTTTTTGGCGCACTAGACCAAATCGGTGATGTCGAAAACATACATCCCGAATGTATTTTTAACTTTTAGGAGGATAATTTCATGCATGGGACGTTCATGATACTTCACCCATTTCTTAATTCTACAAACTTTATGTCTAGATAACACTGACTCAAGTCTGTAACATTCTGTAACAGGAATTAAACATTTCACGGTATTTTAACTTTCACTTAAACTTCTTTCTATGAACGCGACCGCAAACTTTAACAACAAAGTATATTGGTCTATACTAATTTAATGTTTTCGACGACAATTTCCAACACGTGATAGCCTTTTTTGCCATGCAGTAAAAATTTTTATCACAGTATTGAAATCTCAGTGCAATGTCTAAAATAAACGCGCATGGGTAAGGGAGTACCAAAAATATGGAAAGAAGCTTATACTGATGTGTTATTATAAGGTTGATCATTCATTGAATTGTCTTTGGTGGAGGTGCCGGTAAATTATAGAAATCAAAGTTTGTGTGGAGCTGTAGCCACCCCCAGGGTCGCCAGAAACATTCTGTATCAGCCTTGTTGAAGGCAGGGGTTTATAAGTCTTTGGTGGAGGTGCCGGGTAAATTATAGAAATCAAAGTTTGTGTGGGGCTGTAGCCACCCCCAGGGATCGCCAAGAAACATTCTGTATCAGCCTTGTTGAAGGCAGGGGTTTATAAGTCTTTGGTGGAGGTGCCGGGTAAGTGAAAAAAATAAACTTTGTGTAGCGCTAGCCACATACCCCCTATTTACAGGATTGCCAAAAACATTGTTCATCACCCTTGTTAAAGGAGCTATTACCCCCAAAAATTACTTTTTACCACAAAATATAGGTCATAGTGCTACACTAAAACGACAGTTTAAAACAGCATAGCTTGTAACTGTGACTTTACACGATTTTTAAAGTTTTTATCCTGAAATTTTGCGAAAATGGGCTTTTTGGGATCTTATTTCTTCAACCTGATTATTTTGAAGTTCCTCATAGGAACTAGAGCATCATACCAATCTAAAATGGCCCTATATAAAACCACTTCTTGAAACTATGCACAAATTCACTTAAACATTTAAAAATATGCATTTCGAAATCAGACCCCTTCTTGGTTATCAGCATATTTTGAACAAGCCACTTGCTCACATTACAGAATAAAATTAATCGGATTTAGAGAAAATGTTGTTGAGTACGTCAGTAAAGGCCAATATTTTGTTGCTGTAAAATCCTCAACCAAAGGTCACGGAGCATAAAGAACGTCCCCATGTTATTTCTTATGGGTGATTTTTGCCGATGGGACCTAGCTCGAAAATTACCAAGCTTGACCATTTCTTTCAGGTAATGTTGGGCCCAATAGTTTGTATGTTACTCTGTAAATTCCCCCGAATGACCCTGAATGATTTTTTTTTTAGTTTAGCGGGTGAATACCCAATAATGGTGTAATATTTAAAGGGTTATGAATTTACAAATTTGCGTAAAAAAATATTGGGTCCACCCTGACTAAACAATTGGTAATTTTCCAGCTAGATCCAATCGGCTAAAATTTTCATTCTTCATTCTTCTTCTTCATTCATTCATCTTCATTCTCATGTCCCGTGACCTTGAACTTGAAGGATTTGGGTCCAAAACCATTTTGGCCATTTTTGACGTAGGCCTACTCTTCTACCCTTTCTCTAAATCCTCTATGCTTTGTTTTTGTAATTTGGGCAAGTGGTTCCGTCAAAATAATTTATGCCGATTACTAAGAGGGGGTGTAATTTCGGAACGCATATTTTTGCTTGTTTAATAATTGTATATTTGTTTTGAGACACAAATTTCTAAATGACAGTTTTAGATTGGTGTGATGCTCTGTGAAACAAAATATAAACAGGTTGAAGCCGATTTAAGAAATTCACCAACACGTCAATTTTCACAAATCTCAGGATCAAAATGCTTAAAATTTTTGTGTAAAATCACAGGCAAAAGATATAATTTCTTAACTTTGTTTTTAGTGAAGTACTACGCCATAGAATATTATATGGTAAAAAACAATATTTTGGGGTACTAATAGCTCCTTTAAAGGCAAGGGTTTATTTGTATTTGGTGGAGGTGCCGGGTCTTTTATAAAAATAAAAGTTTATGTGCACCTAGCCCTGTTCCCCTGACTCCCAGGTTCGCAAAAATCAATGTACATCACCGTTGTTGAAGGCAAAGGGTCATGTCCTTGGTTGAGGTGCCGGGTATATAGAAATTCCAAGTTTGTGTGGGGCTTTCCATCCCCCCAACTCCCTGGGTTGTCACAATCATACTTCATCAGCCTTGTTGAAGGCAAGGGTTTATTAGTCTTTGCTGAAGGTGCCAGGTAAATGATAATATCCTAGATACTGAGGAGATAGCGGCTAGTAACATCCCAGGCCAGACCCAAAGAGTAGAAGAGTAGATGCATATGGACTGGGGTTCGAGTCCCGCGCAAAGCAGATATTGCTCTCAATCGCCTATTTATATTGAGAACATTGGTTGGTATTTATAGGCTTGTTTAAATATACGACCTCATTCCAATGTCAAATTTTCGTTAAGGGATATTAGAATTGTGTTGTTCTAGTGCATGAGATAAGAAAATAAACTGACATGCACGAATCATAAATAACTGTTTTTATGACTCACGTATTGAACTCAGTATAGGCACATCCATGTATTTGGGATATGCCATAGCCCGTGAATTGCCGGCACACGAATAGAAATATAATTTGCCATAACTTGAATGTTCATTAATCATTCATTACTATAAACTGTGCTGGCTAAAAATTTCACATACTTGTGCTAACTCATTTAAAATATAATTGTATGGCGTTTAGGATTTGCCATTGGTTTCTAGATATGCCAAGACAGTTACATAAACACCAAACTATAAATTTACAAGTTAAATATGTTTCCACTGAAATTTTAGGAATACATTTGAAGTACATGTATGATCTGGCCTGTCGCCAATCCAATGTTTTGTTTTTGCCCTCGGCGTTTATAGGCCAGCCATAATATGGTAAAATATTAATTGGATGAGTGAAAGGAATCCAATTAAAATGCATTGCTTTGAAACTTTGATATCTGGGTATAATACACAACACTTAGACTGCAAAGAAACAAAATAAAATACTGCAATTGCAAGATACAACATTATGCCAGCAGTCCTTGACTCGCGGGCATTTGGAGTGGAAGGTTGGTGAGACGTGAAGCGGGGGGGGGGGGGGTAGTTTGTATTATAGAGTTGATAGTTTTACAAATGTTACAAAATTAAGAATTTGACTATCCCAGTCTATTTTAGATACTATTCCAAAATATTTTTAAAAATTGTATCGGTGGTAAGGGTGGGAGGGAGAGGGGGGAGGGAGGGAGGGAGGGTAGGTGGGTGTTTGGTGGGTGGTGAAAATAATAATTTCCCACAGAGTACCAACATAATAATTATTGATCCTAGCATATCAGACCAATTTATGAGCGTATTTAGCAGTATAAGCGTATGTTGGAAACTGAAAAAGTAAACTAATTCAAACATTTATCCAGTCTCCCCTCGACAAGAGTGGGGAAGGTGGTTATCCTAAACGATATCATGTAAACTAGTCTTTGTGGTTCAGGTTGAGCATGTTATCTTTTCCCTGCCTGCCTCAATGTTATTATTAGCATTCTCCTTGACTCCTACTAAAGCTGACGACTGTGTGATAATTTATCATACATGCATATCGAGCATGACCCAAGGGTTAAAAGAGTAGCTGTATTTCCCCCAAATTCCTCCTTTCGCGAGAGAGACTTTCCTCGTGGCGTGCACTATAGCTTGGACCTATCGCGAAGTCAAGACTCCGCCAATACGGTTCGAGCAGGCAGTGCTGCCACGGTAGAGATAACGAATGGCAGTTCGGGCCAATCACATCGCTGAGAGCGTGGCCCCTGCTCCTAGGCCCGACCCCGCGGTGTCAGGGAGAGGGGGGCTAGGGGCAGAGGGCGCCGGCGGAGAGCGGAGAGCACCAGTCTTGCGGTCTTACCCTCGGCGACCGGTCACTCACTCAACCTGATCCCGCCTTATCATACTGACTTTTAACTTCGTGACCCGATAGGGTCAGCTCACGAACATTTCATGACACCTACTAAAAAAATTCGGAACAATATTCGATAGGAAAGTTCTACGAATGACAAACTTGTGATTTTTGAAGATTGAAGATTTTTTCGAAGATTTTTAACGCGAGTGCTGAACATCGTTGTGTGACATGAAGAAGATGGAAGGAACATGTTGCAAATATTTCGATTTTCTCACATTAACATTTAAACAATCTTGTATCGAGTGGTGTTTATTTTAAAGTGAATTTATTTAATTACCGAAATCGTGTGATAACATAAGTAACTAAATATTTCTGTCCATCGGTTGGTTACGTGCTGCTTTCTAGCAGAGAACTATATCTTTTCGGCAATTTTGAACGGTTTTCGACATCGGAAAATGATAAAGGTGTAGCGCGATTTTGCATGGTGTTGTGATTTTCTTCGGGGTTCTCCGAGGTGTTTATTGTCTTCCTTGTGACATAAATTTTTCGACAACAACTTGGCACCCTCGTCGTTGACTTAGTGTCAGCCACCTTCGGTACCGCACCGTCGTCGCCTTTCCCACCACCTGTCGGCGGAGCCCCCCGCCGTCGCTTTCATTATTCTCCCGCACAACGCGCTAACCGTGCTGTATCCACCACCCCACGGGTCGGCTCCCTACGTCGGCTCGCGTCTCGACGCTACCACGTTGGAGCTCGGCTTCCCCCGCAGCATGGCGCTCGTGGCCCCGCCGCCGTGGCGGGACGCGGGCGTCCACCACCCCGTCACGCCGACGGCGGCGGACGAGCTGTCCCTCGGAGGCCTCGGCTCGAACCCCGGGGGAGGCAGAGAGCTGCCTCTAAGCACCACCCCCGGCTCGCAGGCGGCCAGCACTCAGTCGGGGGGTAGCAACGACAAGAACCAAAACATCGAGTGCGTGGTGTGTGGGGATAAGAGCAGCGGAAAACATTACGGCCAGTTCACGTGCGAAGGTAAGACAATCATTCATTACATAAGTAATAATAGACCCCGACCCCTAAAACACGGGTCCCCGCGTAATACTCGCACTTCAAGGGACCAGGGCCCCGCCCCCACAAAACACTTGTTACAAGTCCCCTCGGAACACTTCACACCGAAACTCTCTCGTGTGAACACCTGCGTGATTCCTGCAGCCCCAGGTACCGCCGCGAGCGACAGACCTCACTCCCGCACCATGCACCCTCGCTCGCTCGCATACTTTCTCATGGGAATTGTATCTCATCAAGTCTCCAGTGTAATATGTACCGTGTCTGTATGATATGGTTTAAAAAATATAAGAAGTTGGGAGAATTTCAATCACAATATACAAGGGCATAAGAATAACTAACACTATTTCGTTGAGTACTCGCCTACTTTGTATAGGGCTACTTAGATTTTTTGTTCGAAATTAATGCGTGTAACATTTATCAACGTGAATCCTGTCTAGCCACTATTGAGCATAGCTTCACAGTTAGCCGTATACTAAAACTCAAATCCAATAACGAGGGTCGAAATGTATGAATCGTCATAACGAAGCAAAGCCCCGAGACAACGAAGCAACGCACATCCTGTAATTATTATACGTCCCTGAGGGGAATAGGGTAGGCCTACGATATACATTTTATTTTAAATTTGTTGACTAAAATGTTGGCCCGCTTAAAATTTTATTGCACGCTTTTTATTTAAATGTGTGGCTTGTTACTTGTTGAGATAAATCACATTATCCCCCTCACACACTCAAAACGTGCATTAGCACTGTGGTAAAGAGTAATGTTTTTTTTATAATATATACACATGTAACATAGCACCCGGGATATAACGCTAAGAAATTAATAAAATGAAATATGTGATTCAAAGCACTTCAAATAAAATTATGTCTATGCTTTGTATTATTAATTGTGCCGAATTTATTTATTCATAAATAGGTCTTGCCTACCAGTTCAGTTTTCGAGAAACTAAAAATATATGGATGGACAAAATACACGTATTTTATCTATTGTCAAGTCATAGTATAAACTGATTGAAATATTTAACTACAAATAGATCCTACAAGTATTGTTATATTTTCCCATTCCCCAACAAAATATTATAATCATTCAGTTTGGGGCTTTTATCGATTTAGTTAGTCGGCAAAGACCGTCAGTGGAATTTATAACATTTAATACAATCGATATGCATTTATTAAACATTATCAAAAACTTTATCTTACTTTATCTTTTAAGTCGAATAAAGAATTAAATAATGAAATATATTGACTGACTGACTCTCTAGTATATTATAAGGATTCCTTCGCAGGCTCAAAATGTTAAACCGAAATGCCCAGTAATTAAATTTTCCCGTTCCATTATTATAACTATTTTAGTATATTGCTGGTTGAATTGTGCTGGGAATTGTAAAATTACAAAATACAAAACGCCATTCAATGTTGAAAATCAATGAACAAAGAAAGTTTTATATAAGTAGATATAGGGGTGATGTCGTTTTTAGAGACCCCTCGTGCTGACAGTCGTAAAATAATCTAACTGGTATTAATTTAATACTTTCAGTTTTATTTATGCTGGTTGCATGGCAGTCAATCTTAGTTACCTTATTGTAATTATTAACAATATTTTATAATTGAAATAGGGAATGACCAAAGTGTGAACGAACCCCCATGGCCAAGGGTAAGGGTACTGTCAAAACCAAAGAACATGTCGACGCGATGAAATAACCCTGCGAGATTGCATTATGTTGATTAGTTTTTAGGGTTGTAATCTAAAAAATAAAATATTTATGGTCTACTTTAAAACCATCCAAGCACTCACTCTAAAGAAAGGTTATTTGCCATCACAGTCATCTTTCGACAAATCATGAACAATACCTCTCGGAAAATTGTACAATTCATTTTAAATAACTTATACCTAATTATTCGTGTATTGTATCTCTATATTCTATACCAATTCTGCTTTAAAAAAAACTATTTTACAGATAAAAGTCATCTTTTATTTTCTGCCGTAGCCATGGTTTCATACATTCTACCACGAAATATCGTCTCGTTATTATTAACCAATTAACAAACATGAAGTTTTTAAATATTAACATAAAGAACTAGTTTTTCTGCTTTAAGTTGATATGTTCATTGTTCATGCAAGTTCTTGGTGCAAGTTCGTTAGACATATGCCTAAGGCATAAAATATTATAGAAACCATCGTCTTTTAAAAACTATTCACAATGTCATAGAATATAATTGGCCCAGGTTATTGCACCGTAGGCATATCCACGTCACGTATCAAAGTTCAATCTTAACTACGAATGAGAAATTTGAATTCATCTATTGTCTATCAGAACAAAAAATATAATAATATCAAGTCCCATTGATTTTGGCCCCGTCGTCATTCGATTGAATTTATTAACATAACTACAAAACGTCAGACACCTTTGACGGAGCAAAAACGTTTAATGACGAATACAAACCAATTCGTACGACTTTCCATAGAGCACAGAGGACATTTTTTCTTATTTTGATTGATGACGTAATATGCCTAGATTGAGATTTATTGCTCTGTGATTATGATTTGTAACGACATGCAAAGAAACTATCCAACGAGAAACATCGGGGATTTTCCAGACACGTATATAGTTCCATTTTTTATGTGCGTCCACGATATTGATTAAGGTAAATAAATATTCACTATATTATACACATTAACACAATATTTTTGTGGGATATAACAGCAAACGATTTTAACGAACACACAATTAAAAATTATGTTCTAAATACTTATTTGCTTTAGACTTATATGTGGGGCATGATCGCATGGATTTTAGGGGTGCCACTGCCAGCATAGTTAATCGAATAATCGATTGTCTATTAGCATATAGTAACCCGATTGTTACTTTGTTCATGTCAAAAGATTATTTAAAACGAGCATCAATTTCACGCAAAAATATTGTAGTATAGTGACACTCTTTTCAATGTGAGTTAATGCTTTTTTGTTTTGTATATTATATTTTGTGGCTGAGCTATGCCTATATAGGAATTGGACGATAAGCGATTACACGTTTTTACATTGAAAGATTCGATAAATCGATCGATCTTGATAACATTGATTATTATTTTAATGTTAATTTCGATATCGATTATCAAAATAAGCATCGAAGGGCAGCCCTAACAGGTTTAAGTTGTTCTTACCATCTTCACCAGATTCGTACATAAATTGTAAAGATGTTTCTCGTGAAGACAATAAGGAAATGTGTATACTATTTCAACGAATAGACCATTCTAAAACGTTTTAATTAATTTGCTGCTGTAGGCATGCATAGGCCTACTTACACTTGTTTTAAATGTTTTATTTATTGAGGGTTAACAAAAGAACACATGTTAGAGATATGTTGGATGTTCTTGAATGGATGACGGTTTAGCAAAGATTGGGCCTGAAGGTACTAATTTTCATCCGCAATGTTGTGGATGGAAATTCAATGACAACTTTGATGTTCATTAAACAAATAATGAAGTTCATGTGATCATCAAACTAGGCAGGCCAATCATTTCATTTAAACATACAAAATGACTGTTAACCAAAAATCAATTTTTATCACATGGAATCAAATACTGATATAGATGTCTCACCAAAAAGGTATCAAAAAAGTCAGATTTCAATATATATAAATCTGAATGTAGTTAATTTTTTAAAATTGAATTTCCATATGAAGGGAATGTGACTGAAATTGGTTGGAGATAAGTTTAATTTTGTATTTGATAGACTCTGTTTCTACTTAGTGAAGCTGATAATTGTATAATTTGTTATATTATTTGATTTGTAAGTTTAATATGTGTATGTTATGATTGTAAATGTAACGAACTAGTGAAAGCTAAAAATAGTAATCATACGTACTCTAAAGTAGATGTGCAATTTTTTTTGCAAATGAATTGCATTTTACACACAAACAACACACACACACACATACATTTGTTTATCTTGTACTTCCTGCAAATTATTTGATTTTTTTTAACTCTTGATCTTGATTCGAGGTATAGGTATTTATAAATTGATCACGGTTATACGTAATGTCTACAAAAAATATTTTTTTCTGCAAATTTTATTCTTTTTGCATTTCCGTTTTTAAAACCTTTATTGACAATACCATATTGGGTATTGTCCCCTCTGTGAATCAAGGTGGCAGTCAGTGGTGTTTGCATTATATGCCCATCAGTGCACTCTACAAACAGGCTGCAGGGAACAGAAGATAGCATGTTTCGCCGGCCCTCGAGCACGCTGCCTTGGGATACACTCACGTCCCGCATACTAAGATTCTACACCAATAAAGCCACACGAAAAAGCACGTTTTTTCCTCGCGGCCAGTCTATTAAATGCGAGGGGTTATTGGGCTAGCCCCGTCCAGCCCGTATGGGACCATATGCTGTAAAAACTTGGAATAATTACAGGGAACTGAGGTCTCGTACATTTAAAATAAATTGATCGTGAACAGTTAAAAATCCCCGGCGAGTAATACTATGTTTCGACTAGACGTGGGGTGTTGCAAAGTTGAGGTGATATAGTGGCGAGTGCAGGTGTGAGAGAGTGAACCTGTCCGGGATTAGAACCCGAGCGAGATGTATCGAGACGTGGGGTGTTGGAAAGTTGAGGTGATATAGTGGCGAGTGCAGGTGTGAGAGAGTGAACCTGTCCGGGATTAGAACCCGAGCGAGATGTATCGAGACGTGGGGTGTTGCAAAGTTGAGGTGATATAGTGGCGAGTGCAGGTGTGAGAGAGTGAACCTGTCCGGGATTAGAACCCGAGCGAGATGTATCGAGACGTGGGGTGTTGCAAAGTTGAGGTGATATAGTGAGCGAGTGCAGGTGTGAGAGAGTGAACCTGTCCGGGATTAGAACCGAGCGAGATGTTCGAGACGTTGGGGTGTTGCAAAGTGAGGTGAAAGTGGCGATGGCAAGTTGAGAGAGTAACCTGACCGGGATTCAGAACCGAGCGAGATGTATCGAGATCCTGGGGTGTTGCAGTTGAGGTGATATATGCGAGTGTGGTTGTGGAATGAAACACTGTCAATAGAACACAGAGCGAGATGTTCGAGACGTGGGGTGTCGCAAATGCAGTATATAGGCGATTCATGTGAGAGAGTGAACCTGTCGATTAGAACCGAGTCGAGAGTACAGACGGGGGTGTTGCAAATTGTAGGTGATATTGGGTCAAAATGAACTGTCGGGATTAAACCCGAGCGAGGTTAATGGACTGGTGTTGTTCACCTTCTAAAAGTGAAATAAGTGGGGTATGGATAGTATATGCCCGATTAAGTAATGAAATACTAATAATAGTGTGACAACGTGTAATGTAAACCTATCCGGGTTAGAACCCCACGTATATAGATGTATCGAGTTATTGGCGAGTCTACTATATAACTAGCCCTAACCGGCAAGTTCAAACTATAGGAATCATAATTACAAGGTATCTCGAAATTTTAATCACAATAATTAACAGAAATGTATGCCCGTGGTTGTAATTATATTAACGAGGTGTTTGCGATGAAGTAATCCCATACCTTTTCAGGAAGCGACACTTGAGTCCTGTCCTTGCACGATAACTCCATGGCTTGCTCCACGACTGAAACAAATACAAATACAACAATCATTAGGGATGTCGGGTACCATGCATATAAGCACATTTCTATGCGATTGTGACTTCTTCTTGTATGTTCAGTACAGATGGGGGTTTTAATATTTTTTAAATATTTATTTATTTTACACAAAATTATTCTTTTTGTATGACTATTTGATGAAAAATTAAGTTAAAAAAAGTTGGTTGATTTAAATCTTCATTAGAAATATCAGCGTTTCAATTTTGGACTATGTATACTTCAACACTTCAATTAAAAATGAGAACCCCGAAAGAATATAAGTATATAGTCCTTCATATTATTATTAAGTTACTACTTTGTACACACTATACTATATATGTGGTCACTTGGAAGACATCTTTCGAATACTAAGAATAGCCACAGGTGCTAAATCAGAAAATGCAAATTGTAAGTGTACATTTAGGTCTAATCCCAACACCATTGCCATGTGTTATTTATTGCACGAGGCAGGAGTGTTTCCTCCCCTCCCCTCCCCTCCCCGTTGCGAAGCGATGTTTAGTAGGCTATGACTTTAGATTATATTGTGGCTAGTAAAATAAATAAATAATATAATGCATACTGATACTCGTCGTCAGCATTCCATGGCCTCTGATCAGGAGGAAAATGTGGGGAAATGGAAATCGCGAGATTGTAATACATCAAGGTCAATATTTTAGTTACGCATCTTGCACCTAAATTAACCTAACCCTAATAGGTGTGTTCTGTGTTCTTCACAACACGTGACTCCCGCTCCTCGAATGCTGCGGCCTGCGGGGGTATTTTTTATTTGCAAACAAACGTTAGGTGCATGAATGCTTTTCAGAAACCCTGCAGCCGCAGTACCAACATACACACACTTACTGTCAAGTGTTACAAAATAAAACATTTTGCGAAGTTTGCATAAAACATTTGCCGAGCAAAGTTCATGAACCTCCTACCCCCCAACAACACACAGAGCATGCTCGGCCTCTGAGGCTGGCTATCGCACTCGGATCTTTCAATTACTATGCAGTTTCCTCTCAGAGACTCGGCTTCAACAGGGAGTGGATGCTGTGAGGCTGAGTCTCAGAGCAAGCCCTCGGGTCAGATGACTCGGCGAATTGTGTATCTTTTATTATGCGTTCTTCCTTGGTTGGTTTTATGAGTATTGGGCAAGAGAACAAGCAACCTAGCCAGCCAGCCAGTTTGAATTCCCCGTCAAGTAATTATACGGCCTTATGGAATGGTTTGCATGACGTCATCATGTCTTTGTAAAGTGCCTTATGCTAGTTGAGACGAGCATTAGATGGACGAGCAACGCACGTTACAAGTTTAGCATATAAGAACAACGATATGTTGGTTCTATTTCCTTAGGTTGGTTGTCCAATTGCTTCTTATTATGTTAATATTTCACTGCAAATTAAATAATGCATAATATAGTTGAATTCATCCATCGTATTCGTGTGGATGAAATAGGTACTTGTCAGGGGGACTCTGTGGTTTTAATTCAGAGTGACGGAATGATCTCAGGAATTTATGTCAACAATTGGAAAGCAGATAAAAAAGTGGTTCTGAAATAAAGAACTACAAAATATGCTCATGCTTTGTGACATTTCGGATTTTAAATTATACTGTACCTATTCTTATTTATATCAACCCCTTTAGAAGTAGTGAAATCATCTCGTTATATGACAAGACCAATAGATCATTTCAGACTTACATTCAAAAGGCTCGCCGTAAGAATGGATATACACAAAATCGTGCAATTTCGAGGTTGCCTCAAGTTTCATCAAGATCAAGTAGCTTGCGTAGGCAAAAGAAAAGGTGTAAGAAGATATAAAATCGTGGCAATACGTTTTTAATGAAAATATTGTCCATGTATCGGAAAGTGCCATCTAAGTTAGATTCGAATTCACGAAATGTCATGAGATTGGAGAAGCCGTTTATCAAGTATAGCGAACAAACATACAAAAAATTAGATTTTTTTTCTCGGGGTAGTCAGATTGAACATTTCGCTATACATTTGCCAATCCAAAAAACAATACAACAATATTGTATACTACATTACATTTTAAATTAATTTGTACCATCAATATTGTGCTGTGCACCACTCTCAATTTTATTTGGACACAAGAAAATAACTCGATCCTTTGACTGTAAATTCAATACCGTGAGCTAAACAACGTTGAATCTTCACGTCATCCAAAACTCAAATAGAAAACATCTTCTCCGATGAATTACATGTAGACTACATAAGAACCTTGTCTTTCAGACGTATCTCGTCCATCACGCATGTGAAGCTTCAGGCCAATGTTAGGCGTTGCAATAATTAGAAATAATTGGCAAAAACAATTAAATTGTAATGTTATACATTGAAATTAGCTAGGGTCGTAAATCATACTAGCTCAAAACGTTCTCGTTAAATTTTAAGACAAAATTATAGTTCGATCAATTATGTGCCAGAAATTTTCCAAAACGTTCCTTGCCAAACACCGAAGTTAATGTATAACAAACCGAGGGAAATCACTTTCATTCCACGTTTTAATTTATTTCATTTTATTGTTCCTCCCTTTGGAGAAAAGAAAACATGGTGGTAATCCACAATTATGGAAAAAGAAAATTTGGAAGATTCCAATACACTTGACATGGGCACTGATAACTCTACTGTTGAGTGCCCTAAAACAACATTAACTAACCAACTATTATCCGTTTCTAAATTTCACGACCAACACTTTCCTGCTTCACTATCCATAGGATCTTTTCAAACATTTGAATATTGTACGAACCCTATAATGCACTGGTGCAGCTAATATAGTGGTTCTTGGGGTTCGTGGGCGGAGCTAGTCCTAACAATTACATACACTAGGAATTTCCATAGGCTACCCGGCACCTCCACCAAATTTTTGTGCCATTTTTGTGATTGTTTTCACATCCAATTTTGTACAAAATAAAGCTACTTCCTATACTTAGAGTGAGAGAAGCTTCAAATAAACTTCAGCATCGCTTGCCCGTGACTAAAAAATTGTACAGTTTCGCGTGCTAGCATTTTTACCATACTACATTTGAAAGCTAGAACTTTGTATAACGTCCTGCTTCAATCCCTGTTGTGGGTATTCCGTACCCGTGCGTGTTTAAGACACACAACCTCCCCCCTCCTTTAGGGAATATACATGAAATAAATTATTTTATTTTAAAATCACATGCAGTTTTACCTCAAAACATGTATTTTGATATATTTATAAACATATATAGTATATATATATAATATTATATATATAATATATATATATATATATATAGTTATATCGCAGACTTTCACGGATTGGAATATGCAGACATGTATTTCGGGTAGTCCGTGTGGTTTATTATTAGTTCCAACGTTCGGGCAGTTCTCCCTGCCCATCTTCAAGGAAATTTAAACATAAAACAATATCAAAACAAACAAAACCTTACTTCTTAACAAATCACTGCAACTGGATACAAAGACAAACTAAAAAGCTTAGAAAACATAGGTACTAATGACAACATATTATGAACATCCAGACATCAAAACATCCAACATCCAAACGTTGGAACTAATAATAAAACCACACGGACTACCCGAAAATACAATGTCTGCATATATATATATATAATATTTATAATATATATATATATATATACATATATATCCGGCTCCATCACCAAGGAAGGACAATTGAGCGCTGGAACAAACGATGTTTTCAACAGAGGAAGCTTCGCTCCCTATTTTGGTACATCGATTTTCTGTTTGCCAAATCAACGCAATTTCCCTTCACTCTTCCAGCTTCCTCCAATAACCGTGTCCATCCCATGTATAACCCAACCCGGCAATCATAACAGTTTGTTTTCCACCTCGATAGCGATACGGTAATCGAACCCCGGCCCCCGGGGCTCTGTGCTCGAACCCTATCATTACGTTTATGATAATGAGCTGCATGGATCGGGTTTCCCAGGTGTGAGCGGCGCTTGTGACATGTGAGATATGGTCCAATAATGTAGCGGATCTGTCGCCTGTCCCGCCCGGTGACAGGTGACTGTCGTGTGGGAGATAGCCGAGGACCTCACGGCCTACGGCGATTAGTGGAAACAAACGGGTTGAGTTGCTTTTCTATTTGATTTATCTGTATTATAATTGAGGTCGGAGCTCTGAGGTGCAATTATCATAATTTTAAAGTGATGAAGACGACATGACAGTCTGTTTGAAAGTAAATAATGGCTCTCGCGGTAGACATAGAGGCTTGACTGGATGGTTGACATCACGAAACACGTAAACACGGGGATCTTTGAGTCCAGATTATGATAGTGATAGGTTATTGCGTGGGGTGGCGATGATTGACTATTATAGGCTGTACACTTAGGCCATATAAAATAATAATATATTCAATTTAAATTTTAAATTTATGCACTGGTCGTCAAAAACTATTTTATTAAACCGGTATAATCGAAGGCCAAAATATGATACGATAAAAACATTTTAATTACATAGTGTAATTTTTCATTCGAATAAAATACGAATACTATTAATGTTTATTGTATATATATTTTGCACATTATAAAAAAGCCTACAATATTCCACATTTTTTTATTTGAACAATTTTAGTTCTTTGTAATTTGTACTCCCTCCTCTCCCCTACCATTACCCCAACCACGTAAAGGCATCCGTAAGGAACACCATTTCGTATTCGTACTGCATTGATAATTCATGTATTTTATTTTAAATTATTCATTTGTCAGTCTATGAATGCAAGCAATTTTAACAAGTAGTACACTCAACACACCACAACACAAGTATCCAACGATTGATTTCCTAACGCAGGTCAAGGGCAGAGGAAATGTTCTGCGCCCTATTCTCGCATCCCAGTAAAAGTAAAGACAAAGTTACTTTATTCCTACCGCAATAATGTTCTAATCTTATTGCGAGATCAGAGCTCATTTCAAGAGTCGCCTTTATGAAATTATGTAAATAACAAAGATTCAACGAATTCGTTTAATAGTTTCCAACTCTTCAGTCCCTCCCCCGTCATTAAAATATCTACAAAAACATGTTTCTCGTTATTATTTACTACTTTAAATTCATCTCCGTATTAAAAGTAAAAGTTCGCGCTGGGGTCTTGTTTAATGAAACGCAAAGAGTGCGCTGGCTGGCATTATCTC
Source organism: Sweltsa coloradensis (assembly GCA_024449915.1). Classification (NCBI taxonomy): domain Eukaryota; kingdom Metazoa; phylum Arthropoda; class Insecta; order Plecoptera; family Chloroperlidae; genus Sweltsa; species Sweltsa coloradensis. The sequence goes on from JAMZAV010000084.1 coordinate 302,064, forward strand.
TCTGAGCACAAGACGGTCTTTATGAGGCTAAAGCGCACCTCGGGACGGCCTAAGACGCAATGACTAAAGATAAATATTCAACGTATGGTAATAAGGCTTCTGCTGCTACTGGCAATGGCATTTCTTCCTGTTTGTATAGGACTTTCTCACACGGCTGCGATACAAGACAGTAGAAGTAGAACACGCCGGTGCTATATAGACTACACATTGTTCTTCCACTCACCATATGCCTACCTGTATTATTTTTATTACTCAACTGAGGAAGGTATAATAAAGAAAATTGAGAATGGGTTATGGATTGATTCGCTTGAAGGGTGGCCTATGTAAATATAGTGGCATTGATTCTCCCGCAGGATTGTACTTGGATGGTGTACAATAGAAGATAGTCATAATAATGAAAATCAAAGTGGGCTATACCCTTTAGTTCCCAAAAGGTATATCTTTCGTGCGTTGTGCTGTTTCACGTTGAGTGGGGGGTAAAAAACAAGAGGTTTGACTCCCCTCTCCCCCTTAACACGCTGCAAGATGGAAGAAAATTTTGAGTTCAACTAACAACTCGTTCAATCAAAACTTATCATTATCTTGTCTTCTTCAATCGTAACTTTTTTAGAGTTCACTTACTTTGTGTACTTGCAAGAGTAGCCTACATGCTAGATCTGTACCCAAATTCTCGGGAAATCTCTCTTGGTCCCCTGTCGCGAAAATTGAAACATTGGACTAATATCAGTTAGGTACAACGTATAACCGTATAAAAATAAAAATAATGTTTCCATTTCTCAAGAAAAGACCTATTGTAATACCCACCATCATTATTACAGATGGCGTATCCATGTTCGTATATACTTTATTTTCCTCAAGATTCCCCATGTCCCATGTATTATAATTTAATACATCTTTCTTGGCACACTCTCCCATTCTCTTCATTGATATACCCCCGGCCATCATTTACTAAATGATGTGAGCCGAATTATTCTCTTCTTGTACTTCCATTGATTGTTATGTGAACGACATTTTGTTAATTCTTTTGATTGACCCTATGTCCAATACTTGAAACATAAGTATGTTCGCCTGGAGTCTCGGAACAAACATCTTTATATTATACTCGTTATAGACTCTAGTACGGTGTAGGCTCGAGACGTCGCGACAAGTTGCAGCCAAGTATCTGCTTGGCACAATACGACAGCATGTTGACAACACGCGAGCTGGTCGTGTGTGTGTTCGGAGGCTGGTATTGTCTAAACACGGCCTACAGCTGCATCACCAACACGCCTGTCTGCTGTTCTGATGCACTTTATACAAGTACAATGAATTGCAAGTCTATCATCATTCCGTCGCAATATGTTTACTGCACTCACCTACTTCTTGTGATCTATTTCATAGTGTCATCTACTTGATGCAATAAACTATTTATTGAATTTAATTAATTAAATTTTGAAACATGATCAAATTTTTTTTAAACAAATACGTATACATTTTTTAAACTGCTTCTTATAAAAAGATAGACTCGCCCTCACACCAGCACTCTGACCAAACCTAATAATTTAGTAAATTTATCAATATTCAATCACTTTTTTTTAGGCCTACAGTATTGAATTTAGTATTTGCTATTTTAAATTGAAATTCCATTATATTTTCTAGATATATTGCATTTGTTTTTCAGTGGTTTAGTACGAACTAGACAAACTTACGTTTGGTCGTACATAAAATGACCTCCATGCTGCACAACAGTCAGACATACAACACAGACACCAACCTTGGTCTGGGTGATCTATCCCCCTTCATCTTAATCTAGCCCCGTCCCGTGTTGCGGTGCATCAGGGTAGTCAGGTACTAGATCACCCCTGATCGGGGGCGCGTAATCACGATTTATTTGCGATAGTCATTTGTCCCGGGGGTTGGGGGGAGAACGAGATACAAAACAACTGCTAAGATGCCGAGGCCAAGTAATTTCCATTCGAATCAAAACCAGATGAAGAGACGTGCAGATCAAAACATTTGGTTGTAATGGTTTTATATTTTGTACAATGAATAACAATAAAAAATAACGCTAAATTAAAACGTCGAGCTAATTGTTTGACTTCAATCAACTTTAACTTAAAACATTTTATTTTAATATAGTATAATTAATTTGAAATACATTCATATCTTAGAAACTTAATTTCTTTCTCTGTATTTAAATCAAAATAAATAGTTTCAACATTATTATGTCCTTATTTCATTCATATTGAAAAGTTGTTGCAAGTTACAAGTTTTTGCTCAGGTTAGTAGGACCATGTTTTTTTCTCTGGTTATTTTTGCCAGAGAAATAGCTATAAAAAATACTCTTTTAGTTTTGTGAAATTGTCACTATTTTAATGTATGTCCAACTGATTTCTGGTGTTGTTTTTTTCTTTAATTATCCTCAAGAAAACGATACTAAAAACGTAAGATAACTAACTATTATAGTATCATGTATTCGAACGTCTCGTGCTTTGCTCTCAAGACAGACGCGCGTCGCATCGTTTGCGTATCATGTGGAGGCTCGGAAGGAGGTAAAACGTACGTGTGTGTGAAGCAAGTTCATGTTCATAAGAAAACAAGTGTTTCCAGAGAAACATAGTTTCAGTGATAATTAGACAATATCCAGGATGTGATAATGTTAATAGACCAATCAGGGTGAATAATTCGTTCTACATTGCTGCGCATGCGTTGTAATTAGACCTCCGCACGGCGGTATCCCCGTTGGGTTGCCATCCTGGTATAGCGCACAAGTATCTGCCATCTCGATTAGCCAGATTGTTTGCGCTAGGTTGTAAAACATGGAAGCTAATTAATATTTTTATTAAAATAAGGTAAATTTTACATTGAGTTCAAAGATATGTTTTCGTTTATCGTTTTACAAGTTAAATTGAAACAAACGGTGTATGCAAATTGTTTGTTTTGTTTGTTTGTGTAACAATCACTAAGATCAACTGCGTAGGGATAGACCCCTACCCAAAGAACTTTATATGGGGATGATGGAGAGTGGAAAGTGAGCTCATCTCAAGCACACCCAAACCACTAGGGCATTTCATATATTTTATTTGGCCATTGGTAATTCGTAAAACGTGGTGTTTTCTACCGTACATTTATTGCTTGTATCATCATTATCGAAGTGGGTGTAGGTGAGAACAACCACCCTCGTTCTGATGAAGAAGCAAAGGGGGAGAAGAGAAGAGCATTACGATCAGCTCAACTCAAGCCGGAAACATTCATGCATAATGAGCGGAAGTTGCGCGAAACCCGATGCGCGTAGGTCCTAAGTGATCGTTTATCCGCGGGGTACTCATGCGGCTAACCACAGGTCACCCGTGTCATCTGATCCCAGCGCGCGTCGCACTAGTTCGGCTCCATTCACACCTGGCTTGTCACGTGCGTCGACCAATCAGCTGCCATTCGCACGTTCACGGTATCGCGTTGTACCGTTCTCACTTGCGTCAGCCAATCAGCTGAAAGAATTTGGCTCCAAACATTCACACTTACGTCAGCCAATCAGCTGTAGGAATTGGCTCCATGCCATTCACACTTGCGTCAGTCTATCAGCTGTAGGAATTTGGCTCCATAACATTCACACTTGCGTCAGCCGTCAGCTGTCAGCGTTTGGCTCTACATAATTCACACGTGGTGCTCGACCGTATGGCGTTGTACCGCTGTCACCTGCGTCGACCAATCAGCTTTCTTCGATCCTATTAAAACTCTGACAATTTAGTTTGTCAGCCAATCAGTTGCTGGCATTAGTTCCAGTTATTATTCGCCTTCTTGTCGTCCAGCATCGTCATACGCTTCGTTACAAGGTTCTTCTGTGCATAGGCATAGTGCACTATACACCACTTTGACAACGACTGAGCGCATCTAAATATGAAGATAACACGTTATGAGTGTCTTATCTGATGAACTTGCAGCGTGTCGGTATACATTTAATTAAACAATGCCTGAATTATGCAAGCAAAGCGTCTGAAACACGTTTCAGAAACAAGTCGACCGTCTATAATATGAAGAGACGAGATGTAGGGGTCTCGCTTTACAGTTTACATACATGCTCAAGTCAACTGGATTTGTAGCACTTACTTACGTTACGAGGGCACAGGTAACTAATTGACTGGACATTTTGTTGTCACCTTTGCTAACAGGTAACAAATTGACATGTTTAGTATTATTATTATATTTAAAGTGTGTTATTTGTATTGTAACTTTTATTTATTTGGAACTAGTTTATTTCTGCCAGATTTGTTGTCATCGGAAGAAATCGTGTAGGTCCTCCAAAATCCTAAATCTCCTATAGTAGTGTCGACGATTTTGGCCCAGGCTAGAGCACTTTCCTTGGGCTTTTGATTTGTTCGTTTTCTTACATGACAATGGGAAATTAAAAATTCTATTACATTCACAAAGTAATAGTGGAAAACAAACTAAATAGTTCTACCCTCCTGTACTTGGTAAATTGTACACAAAAAGCTTAAAATGAGTGAACAAAGATAGATTGAATTAATTATAATAGATCCCCGCCCCTTCCTCCACCACATGGTCATCGTTTTTTTAAACAACGGCACGTGGTGTTTTCGTATATTTTTTTGGCCCTTTGGCCGTTGCAGCCCTGTAATTTGCATGTAAGCATCCGAGAAAAGTAATTCTTACTCTTTTGTCAGCAAAAGCTTAGTGTATTTAAAGCTATCCACCAAATGTTATTAAATAATGACATGTTAAAAAACTTAAATTGGGAAAATTAGTCTTCAGATACGTGGATTATCGTTTGGAATCTGAAAATGACGCGGAATAATATAACTGTACACAATAAAAGTAAAAAAGACACCATGACATCGGTCAGGGCATGATACCCATCTGCATGATCAAACAAAAATGTCACGCGGAATGTAAACAAGTTTGGATGGTGCAAATACATTTCAAGTATCCTTCCTGGAATCCTTATATTATTGTTGTTCAATTGTTGTTGTTCAAAATAACATTTAAGATCGGTTTGATCCGTTTTGATTGTCACCAATGCATATACCTTACGACAGGCACTTGTTGGAGATGTGCGCTTTTGTGCGGGCAGGAAGTATAAACTTGACAACAATCTGTACGACAAATTGTTCACTGCCACGGCCCTCTTAACCTGTCCCTCGGTGTAATCCGGCCTCGGCTGACATCTACATGCGTGGGAGCCAAGTCATTCCGGCGATGATAATTCTTACTTATTAAAAGAGATATTATAAAGTAGGTATTTTCCCCTCGTGCACTGCAAGACCCGTTTCTAGTAACTTATCTAGCGTTTATAATTGGTCACAGTGGTTGCCTGAAGATTCTTTTTCTACCATCTTCGTTCTCACGTTTCCTGGACGCCAATTAAGAAGAGTCCGTGCGTAGCCATGTGTGACCCATGCGCACGCACATGCATACGTACGCACGCACGCACGCACACGCGAAAACGCGGGAATCTCTGTGAACGCAAAACGCACGTTTGGACGCATATGTATTAGCAGGAATGCGAGATGAAGAGATCGACATAGATAGTGGGGAAATATATGCAAAACCCGCGGGCGGATAAAGAGGACGAACAGTTTGGCACCTCTGGGTTTGTCGAGGAAATGTGTGCGCGTGCGTGATTTGTTTGTTTGTTTTACGACTGTTTTACGCCTGTTTATTGTTTTAGTGCTGCGTGACCTAAACGCATTAGGGATATACTATTGTCAATGCTATTGCTACGCCATCCAATATCCCAATCAAACTACAATGTTTAATATTGTGTTAGTGTAATATTTAGAAGACTCTGGTGTTTCATTATAGAATCTTCTATATCTATAACCTCCGCTTATCCTTTACACTCGTGGTGGAATTAAATATTGTTTTGGGGTACAGAAAATAGTATAATGAGGTTGATCATTGTCACCTGGTGTCAGAGTCATGGCCAATACTTACTTCCTAATGAAAACTATTAATTGTTATGTTAATAATTATTATTATTGTCCTCCTTTGTAAATCAGTTTTTATAACTGAATAGGATAGACGTTAAATAAATAAATAAAATAAATAAAAATAAAAAAACGAAACTCGAAACAACTATACGTGCATTTTCTTGGCCACAATTGTTTGCTAAACAATGCTTAGTGCTTGACAGCCTCACCATAGACATAAACTACATCTCATGAACTTGACTCGTCAACTTGAACTGCTAATTGGGACTTTGTGCTTTTACTTTCATAATTTATAGTAATAAATTTATTAATATATTCAAATAACAATTATGAATTAAATGAAATGGGTATGAAGACGTTGGTGGGAGTAGATGTAACGTCGTAATCATCTGAGTATCGTGACCACTGACCACCCCTAACGTGTTATAATTGACTTGGATTCTATAACCATCCTGGCTCATCGCGCAACGGTTCGGTGCATGCATGAGCATGTGTGACAAAGAGTTATTAATATATGGTAACCATGCAACTAGAGGTTAACGTCTTCGAGATGTGTGAAAGCGATTGACATGCCTTGGTTAGGCGAGGTCAGAAGAGGCCATCTCAGGTAGCATCGTCGGTAATTACACCTCTATATTGTAAATGTTGTTCCGTGCTTGCATGGCCCTAGCTCTAGCTAGCGTAGACGAGCCAAATGACATGGATTTATTCAAAAGGCATTTAAAAGCGAATTAATTATCCAATAATGTTGGTTGTTCCGAGCGGCAATTTGATAATAATAGTGGCGTTTGACGGGGAGTGGGGGCAAGGGGATAGGGCGGGATTTTGATGGTCTACAATATTTACAATGGTAATTATAATAATACACTACTTCATGGTTCGTTTGCTTGACTCTTTCATTTCATGGAAGCAACGGAGAACCTATTAGAACATTTCCAGCAATGATGATAAGTAGTAATAAAGTGCTTGGACTGTGGAGAAGTTGAAGACACTTCCTAAAAGTTACTTTTAAGTAAATGGATTCGCAATGGTCATGTTATTATGAAGGCGTGGGGCTGCTAATCGGCATCTACGATGTTAATTATGTCAGGTTCATGGTGGCTACCGCTCGTTGTCCACGGATGCGTGACAACTTGCAGGAATTCAAATTCAGAAATATAGGATATATTTAAAATAGCTATAACTCCGTACGTTTTAACCAATAAAATTGCACTTATCATAAAATCGTATACGCATGCTCGACTGCCCGCTACAGTTTTAGCCAATTATTATATTATTTTTAATTTCATTAATTTTTTTATCGTCTGAGGTTTTTCAAGATCTGACTTCTTTTTTACTTAATTTTTTAGTGTTCTTTAATTTGTATACATTTATTTATTACTGTTATAAAAACTGATTTGCAAAGGCTGACAATGTCTGCACCTGATCAATTAAAAGAACAAAATTTCTTCCCGGGTGCATAATTTGCATAATAATATCTTGCAATATCGGTTTGCAGCTAGATAATAGTAATGTTTAGAACGGTCGTGCCTCTGCATACATTGGGTGACAACTATGAGAGTAAACATCTCTTTGGAGGCGCCTCGCTGTTTCTGTGCTTGGGCTGGAAGCCGCTGTAGTGAGAAGTCCTACACATCTTCACACATCCAGTTTGTTGGTTCTTGTTGTATGTATGGCTTCGTAATGCTGTAGTGGCTAATCTTCCGGCCGGTAATAAGACATGTAACTGTGTGTATGTACAGAGTTAAGGTACTCCGACCCGCGATGATATGCCCGTCGGGTAGCAGTCATAATGCCCAGGTAAAACTAATTGGAGCTATACATACTCTTGGATTTTAAATGATGATGTGCAATGCGTTTGGCTATTGGTCATCAACACTTCAATTAATTTAATTTTAATGGAATCTTTATGATTTGCAATATATTTAACTATATAAGTCATTATGATTTAATTCATTAGATTGCAATGGATTAGCAGTACGAAAGGCTTTATTACGATTATTGGCCATCAATTTTATTGAAGTGGGTGCCACTGCTTTTTAATGAAAGTCCATTGAGTACATTCTCATAATGTGGTCCCGTCTAATTCGTGGCATTCGATGAGCTTTGCATAAAGTAGTGTGACCAATGGATCTGTAGATTTTTTGGAGTTTCGATTGTAGAATAATAAATTTGCAATTCAAGTAGGCCTATACCATACTTTGTTAATTACAATGTTGCTTGATGTGTGGCTGTGTGACCGTCAACTATTTCTTTTAATTCCATTGTAATGGCTTATGGTTATAGACTTCCATTCTCGCAATTCCAAGACATACTTTACAATTTGCCAGCGTTTTCATTTCTAATGCAATAACGGAAACATAAATTAATTATAAGGGCATGTGCCTCTTAATGCAATCTCATGGTTGTTTTCGGTTCTCAGAAACTCGATTTTCCATTAATACAAATTACTACTACTGTATGAGTTTATTCTCTCAGTTTGCACACGAACTCTGATCGAGAGCCACATTCAGTCTGTTCCCCAGTCCCCACCATCACCGATCCCAATAATTAGTATTTTCTTGCCCTGTTTCCTCCCCTCCTGAGTCTTATCTCCAACACTGGCGACGAGAGTTTGCATTCTAGAGCTCAGAATGTAAAGTACTCATGTATTTCAAACCGTCGTCGTTATGCGAAACCCCTTATCGTCCGTGATAACCTCTCCTAGCTACACAGACTCTTATGCAGCAGGATAAATCGCGAGTTATAATTGGCTAATTATTATCAGATGATTATTCATGAACCAATTAGAAGATGGCTTATTCATGGCGCTGGAAAAGACTTCGTGAATCATGTGCAGCATTATCAAATCATATATCACTGGCGAGTCAAGTGGAACCGGAGAGACTATAAAGCATACTCAGATAAGTAAGAGAGCACAGTGGATGAGATTGCTACATCTGCATGTAAAGCCTGCCTGACTTAGTTAGCTTAGTTTGCGCAACTTATTCTAAAACAACACAATAATATTATTCAGCCATTTGTTGACTTGCACACAAGGCTTCAAGGAGAGATTGCGATTTTAAAAATATTTTTGCAAATAACTGCTGATGTAGGCTGAAGTAGGAAGAATGTTACAGCGCATGCGTGATTGGTTACTTTATAATAAAACTAGATTTTAAAATTATAAAGCATTATATTGGTATCGGAATAAGCTTGCTTGTCACAATGATAACATATCAACCCATCGTCTCGAATGCTATAGGTCTACTATACATTGCTTCAAATTAGTACGTCAAACACGCCTGTCTGGTATTAAGTTCAGATTGTGTTCAGTTCTGTGACAGATTGGGTATACTATATAAATACGATTTTTAAAAAAACGATTTTTTTTCAAAATTTTATTTACTGTGTTGTATTTTTATTTAATGAAACGCGTGAAATTGGGGCACCATTTCTAATCACTTGCAGAGTGGGTGTACGATTGGTTTGAAATGAAAATGCAAATTTACGAAATTTACTGAATAAGATAAATACACGATACAGTGTGAAACACTGAAATTGTGTATAATTAATAGATTGTAAGTACAAAACTGGAAATGCTAATCAATTGTGTGCATGTTTAACTCGTCATGAATAGTTAATTTCGAGTTTTAACCAAAAATTATAATTTAATTAACAAATTAATAATTATATTTGTATGCGGTGTGTTTCTATAATCAGATAATTTCGAGTTAAAATCTGCAAATGTTTACAAGTTTCTCTCAAGCATTTATTTCGTATGCCACTAAAGTCTACTTGGCCGAAATGACGCAACAAGCGTCACCATGTTGACCGTACTAAAATCCAGCGAAACGACCCTAAATCACGAACCAGGTACTATGATTACACGACGACACTTTGCACAGTAGAGTCATCTGATAGCGTGAACACAGCATTCTCTCAGACCGAGCCATTGAAAACAGGATGCAGCTTAATTAAAAAATATTATGTAATATCTCCGGTTTACAATGTTTAATTACACCCTTGTTAATCAGATAAAGGTTAAAAGTGGCTAAGAATGCTCGGTTATATTTAATTACCGACAGAAAAATTAGCTCGGCCCATTATTCAGTGTTACGACCCGACGGTAATTTCATATATATTAGATTAGGCGAAGAAACTAGATTAGCGATATGAACTACATACAGCAAAAACCTTTCTACGTACGAGTGAGGGGCTAGGGTTAGATCAGGTGACCAATCACGGAGCGACTTGCTACTGGTCAACGCGCACGGGTCAAACGGGTGTTTTAGGAACAACATTGAGATTTAATCATGTTGTGAGAAGATAGATTAGCAGTGTAGTGATGACCTGAGTAGGCCCTATGTGAGAGTCATATGTAGGGCCTAACCTCATTGGCAGACAGTCAGTTATTTTGTATTTATTTATTTGTGTATATTTTGAAGTAGAAAACATTTTAAAATTAAATTCGTCAATGTTTTGTTATTATTTGTAGGCCTATATTTGGTCAAGCGGAAGAAAATACGTTTGGTGGAGGTGCCGAGTACGGATCAATTCCCACCCCACTCATGACCACAGTCCACGAGGTTCACCAAAAACATTCTGTATCGTTCTTATTGAACGGCAATGCCAACAAAAAATAGCAAATCAATCGGAGGTCATGTTCTGTTTTTATCGTGAGACGTGACACACGCACAGACGCACATACATAAAAGTGATGTATAATTGCATACAGGGGTGATTAACCCCGTAATTATTTGGGTACATCAGAATATGTATTTTTGAAAAATATTGAAACAGTTCCTTCAAAATGATTAATATGTAACAATACACGTATTTTGCAGTTGGCCACCACACAGTTGGAAAATCCACACATCACTACAGGTACAACCTAAGCCAAAATCTTGCCAATTAAGATTGTTAAATATCAGATTTCGCGTTGTACTTGTAAGTAGACTATTAGTAATTTGTACTCGTAAAAACTCATAAATACCGTAATTATTATTAGCATGCGATAACAACATTACATATGACTAGAAAGAACTAGCAAGGCCTGCAGATGGTGTTGTTTCACCTCACGGACGTACTCACGTCGGCCGACAGTTGATCGAGCTAAATCGTGATCGCTGACCCGAACCCTTGGTCGGTCTGGTTCGGTCAGGCTCGAGCAATCCTCTCGCAAGGTGGCAATAGCTCGGGTAATGAGGCCTAATCACCCAGCATGGCCTGCCTGCCACTCTACGTGCTCGACCTTCCTTACACGTTGCCCATCTCATAGCATCACACGACTCAATAACACGACCTGGCGAGAAAAATAACAATCAGAATGCGTAGTTTTTTTTGTGCAATATCTTTTTTGGTTCACAAACTTTTTTACGTTGTTAAAATATTTTATTTATGATCTACCTGTAAAAAAATACATTTTGCTCGATTGGTCATCATGGGTGAACCTTGGTTTAAGAATTACTTTCATATCGCTGATCGGTCTACTCAGGTATGCTATCACCAAACAAACTTTGTCTAAACAGACTAAAGCGGTTTCTAACTAAGTTACCTAAAACGTCCACGAAAGTGTCATCACTAAATGCTGCCACCAGAGAAACGTTATCCTCGAAAACTCGCATCACGACCATAAGATCCAGTAGGAAACTGTTTGGCCAGCTCCAAACGAAAGGAAGTGCCATTGGACGGTTTGCCACCTGTTGAAGTAGGTATCGAAGTCAGACCCCGAAAAGCATCATCGTTAGAATACGTACGTACGTACTTAACCACCATCCCCGAGACAAGTGGCAAAGTTAGCCCTCGATATAGTTGTGACGTCATCGAAATGCCGCTCGTTCTTCATCAGCGGCAGACGTGACGGCAACAAAGACACGGGCATCTGTGATCTCTTCCGATAGTCTTTTGTTTCAAGAGGTCATACAACGCCCATTATCAAGCCCATCAGCTTAACATCGGCAAGCATCTATAGCCTTTTATATTCGTCGACCTCAAAGGGGCGACCTATCGATTACAGCCGCACTTGCTGTGGGGATAGAAAGATGAAAAACGTCAAGTTCATTGGGTTTTGTGTTCTCTTTTATGCGCGGCAGAAAAAAAAGACGTCTAATTATACCGCGCGTAGCATTAAGTCTAAGCCCTCCTAATTTGTGTGGCCTTTGTCGTTGTCGTCAACCTCTTGAACGCAGGTAGAATTACCGAGACACGACATGAGAACTTTGGTTATACCACGGCTAACTTAATGAAATGTGGTACAAATTATAAGGTAAGAAGATCACTGCGTGGCCCGTCTTTGTGGGTGAAACGCCAAGTAGTGTATCGCTAGAAGAAACCTCCCCTATAGCACCTTGACGGCCGGGCGTGAGAGTTCAAGTTTTAAACACACCTCTAAACCAAAGTCTGGGTATATTTTTCACATAAATGAAAGTGTTATCCCCGCCGCCCTTCACATTTGGCGCCCGAGGCAAGGGTTTCGCCCACGCCCGAAGAAGGCGACTCCGCGAAATACGTGCGTTGACGACAAATCGGAAGGGTGTTGCCGTTTTGCAATAGGGAGATGAGAAGAGGATACAAGTACTGGCACGTAGTCAACCCTCACCGATATGTACCGGTACACCGTACACCGTTCAAAATATTCGATTGCATCTACACTTGACCAATTACATACTCGATCTTGAACAGAGCTGTCGTTGGTACTGCCTCGATGGCTCATTCGGTTTAGACATAGTTCCGAAGCGTGTCGAACCATGGGGTGTGGGTTCGAACCCCACATACCCAGATATTGATTTCAATAATCACCATCAATATGTTTCATGATCTTTTATGAGGATAGCACCATGGAATTAATAAATACGTTATTTAAAAAAGTTTAAGGCACTCTAAGTGTTTCTTTCTACCTTTCCGGTTTCTTCCACCGTTGAGCAGTAAAACTTATTGTAACTGTCTCCTACACTCCGAACAAGTAATCCACAGACAGCCGTCTCTATCACGTCGTCACTTGAGAGTAGCAACATCATAAAGGTAGTTATGTTTTTTTATCACCAAACTCTCCACAAGTAAATCTGCATAGATCGTGAGCTTTCTTCGCTAGAATGCGCTGGCGTACGGCGATTCGACCTCATTGAGTTTGATGGATTGGAATGCAGACGATCCTCGACACTGAAAATAATTGATAGATTCTTATTTCGATTCGTATTACATCTGACTTGATGGTGTAAGGGTGTAGCTATACTTGTGAGGCATGGTAGGATGGCTATCGTCTACTGTTGGCTCTCTCACTGCCAACTTGTACTTGTCTCTTATAACGAATATTTTATTATTATTTTATGAATTATATTATATTTTATTGTGGATGCTCAATAAACATATACATGTAGTATTTATTTAAACCTTGTATTTAAGCGTTGTACCTTATATATACAGAATGTTACGAAAATATATAAATTGCCGAGCATAGAATTGTTTGTATAGTTTGTCCGCTCAAACCTTATCAAATAAAATAAAAAAAATTGGGGATCACTCAGTGACGAACAATATTATGCCATTTATTGTGTACTGCGTTGCTGGAAATATATAAAATAATAACATAAATTGTGTTACATTACATAATATAATTAATTAATATAATTATACTATGCGACATAAATAAAAAATAACATATCTGCGAATCTTTGGATAGACTAGTCTCTAAATACGAATAATTTATTTGTTATTCCCGAGAATATGGATTAGAATATACACACATCTTTGATGCTTAATCTCATACTGTTGTTTCATTACTCAAATTAAATGTCAAATTTAAAAAAAAATGTCTCGTTTAGTTTAGAAGATTACATATTATAGCAAACCTAATGGTACTTATGGTTCGCCTTGACCATGAGGGTTCTGCAGTACATAAGTTATAACAGCGCATCTCGCGAAGTAACGGAAGGGGGGAGGGGGGGATAAGTAGGGAGTATGGGGCAGAACAGAGCACAGAGAACAGGTCACGAAGAATCAGTAAACACTTCCGTAGATGGTTGTTAGAGAATCGTGAGCTCGCCCCTCTGCACTCAGACCAGGGGTGCACAGCACTGGACTGTGTGGTCACCCCTGGTTCCATACCTTGACCAGGTGCTGGTCAGACCATGAGGTTTATACGCTGGGACTTTGATAAACCTCTTTTTGGTCAACGCACTCATGGCCAGTGGATTCAGAAAATAGGATTAGCTTTTGGTTGCGGTCTATGTTTCGCAGTGGTCAGATGGGAACGGAATTGAAGTATAGATTAAAAAAAACATTTTTTTTTTACATTTTTAGGTACTTTAGGAGGTATAAAACCAAACAAAATGTTCAATTCTCATCCAGTTTAAACCCCCCTTTTCGTTTACTAGCTGATGACGATAGAATGAATAAGGATGAAAGTTTGTGTTTGTTATGATTACAAACATTGAATTCAACAAAGTTACAATTATGTAACTCGAGTTAATAGGGTTTGATATTTTATTAGAGGGAGGGTAAAAAGGTGTTCTATAGTAGAACAGTTTCTACTGCTGAATTTTACTGTTTCACTTCGTGTTTGATAAGACGATGACGTCTGACGATATACAGTTGCTCAACGTATGACGGTGCTGCATAATATAATATACATTTATATAGTGTGCATATATTATAAATTCAATCAAATGTCGTGTATGTATACAGATAAGACATTGAACAATTCGACTAATGCTATTTAGTATAAGTTCCTAGAGGTATATCTCGACACAAGTCCATATTGAGAGTAGATATAACGTCGTGACGCAGAAACTCAACAACACATGAAAGTTATAATTAATGATAGATGATGTTATTTATTTTTAATTGCTTCAACTTTTCCTTAAAATCCTCGTTACAAATTTTAATTGGACCTAATTAAAGTTTATTCCAAGGAATAGCAATTCTGAGATGATACTATGGAAGCCCCCGCTTTTCATTCATCCGTATTTGAAATATCCCCTATACCCTGAACACTAAATACAGTCAACAGCCATGCTCTAACCCCACAAATAACTATCAAATTTTCTAACGTGGCGTGTTTCCATTGTTTCAGGTTGCAAGAGCTTTTTCAAACGCAGCGTCAGACGGAATCTGACTTACTCGTGTAGAGGGAACCGAAACTGTCCTATTGACCAACACCACAGGAACCAGTGTCAGTTCTGCCGGCTCAAGAAGTGCATTAAGATGGGAATGCGGAGAGAAGGTGAGTAGTGACTTGCCAACTGCAACCAACTCTGGTTCTAAAGTGGATGAAGACAATAATGTGTGCATTTAATACTAGAAAACGCTTAAGTCCCGCCGCGTTGTTGGATGAGCGTAATTGGTGCAATTCAACTGCCATGTGTTATGCGAAATTTTCTGTTGTTCTGTGGAAAAATCATTACTTAGTTGAATTTTTTTTTAAATTAAATTAAATTAAATTAAAAATTAACTTAATTTTTTTAAATTTTTTTAAATTAATCGTAATTGTTAAAAAAATCGTAAAATTGCGATTTTTATAAGAAATAATTTCTCGATTGCGCTCAATTTTACAGTTATATATTAATTCATAAAATAAAGGTTCTGCGAAAAAATAATTACAATCGGATAAAGCATGTAGGTGTTATAAGTCAAAGAATTGTTAAAAAAAGAAAAAAACTGTAAAATTTCGATTTTTATGATAAATATTTTTTCAATTGCGCTCAAATTTCACAAAAATATCTTAATTCATAAAATAAAGGTTCTGTGCAAAAATCATTAAAATCGGATAAAGCATGTAGGTGTTATAAGTCGAAGAAATTTTTTTAAAATTGAAAAAAATCGTAAAATTGCGATTTTCATGAGAAAAAATTTTCCGATTGCGCTCAAAAACGTGGCAGTTCTAAGTTCAGAGATTTCGAAGGCCTCCATAAAATTCATGGCAATTGGAGTATTGGTTTAGCCGAAATCGTGTGGACAAACAGACAAAAATACAAAAAAAAAAAAATGAAAGAAAGAAATGAAAAAAAAAAACATTCGGATTTTTTTCTCCAGTGTAGTGTTAAATGGAATCTTCGCATTCGCTCGCTTCGCTCGCTACGCTCGCTACGCTCATCCAATAATATATATAAGAAATATACAAAAATACAACATTTGGTGTATTATAATAAACGCAAACAGAGGCAATGGACTAGGGAGTACCCAAAACATGGAGTGAAGCTACTTAATCAACAGCTAACGGATACAAGAATAAATGTTGTCCAACATTCTAGCGTGATGGTGGAGGCGCCGGGTCAAGAGAACTCGACCGCGGGAGGGGCTAGGCTAGACACCCCCTGACCCCCAGGGTCACCGGAAACATTCCGTGTTGTCCTTGTTGATTGAAGGGCAATGTCAACAATAATAACGCATGCTGATCAGTGATCACATTTGGTGATTATCGTGAAACGTGACCAACGCACAGACGGATAGACGTCTCACTCAATGGAGTTAGAGATGATAAGACACCACATGCACTTTGTTTTAATTGAATACCATTTATTTTCAAATATGTTAACGTCAATTCAGTTTAATTCAATTTCAACCCATTTTAATCCCACAAAAAAAATCCATTTAGCCTACATTTATATAAACACAATAAAATAATATTTCTACAAAACGAAGGATATATTGTATAATTATATATACACCAGAAATCAAAGAAATGGTACGCCCGTATATAAGGAAATATATCCTTGTGGACGGGATGGCAACATTAAATTGACTTAGGTGTAAAAGGTGTACAGATAGTCTGTGGGTAAAACGGTTAATTATACACACTTTTTCCCAGAACCATAAGCATTGATATTTGTTTAATCTTCGGAACCAATCTTCTCGAAACAACAATTTCATCAGGTTTTCTTTATTATTCCAATCGGCTTGTGAAATATATGTCCGATCCGATTTGCGCAAATCTTTGTCCGGTCACTCATGAGTCATGCATATGCTAAGAGATAAATTTAAAATGTTGAAACGGTACTTGTTACCTTTTTAAAACAATTAGATAGCTCCTTCCTTGTAAGCACGCGAAGTTGCGATATATTGTTCTTGTTTAACAACTTCATTAGCAGTAGCTCTACGATAAGTTTTATCCGCGTCCGCGTGTATGTACAAGAGCACGCCCAACTATCTCGGCCACTGTCTCGACTCACTCGCTAATACCTTACAAATACAAACGGTCTAGCCATTACCTGGTTTCCCCGGGTGCCGCTCTTTTTGCGCACCCTACAATAAACGAATTAATATTAAAATTTTCGAAATGAATAAGAATCAAATTCTTCGTACCTTTCCGCGACGGGGGGCTGAAGTCGGGTTCGTTTAATTAGGAGTGGAACCATGGTTCGCAGACTAATCCATCCATCTTGGATCGGCGAGGACTAAACGATAGGGCCACAAAAACACACCATCAATTACACGACGTGACGGGGTGGGTAGTGTAGTGTCCACTAATCCTGAGACTGACCCTAGCTTGCTAACTGGCTTGACCACACTTACCATGGGGTGCAGAATTAACATATGCCTAACGCAAACGAAAATCGCTATTATAGCTTGAGGAAAATTTGGGTGAATTTTCAATTTTGAGTGTGGAATACAAAGGGTGCACAAATGTAGCAGATTTCTTGTGGGTTATAAAAATGAAAGCCAACCGATGTTGGGACAAACATTAGCATATAAATTATTATGGACATTTTTGGATGGCTTAGAACTGTTACGTGACTAGTACAAACTTAAATATAAATAAATAAATAAATAAATAAATAAATAAATTCGTATTTAGAGTCTACATACTCAGTCATAAAACTGATTTTCAATGGGGGATATTAAAAAAGAAACTCGAAAATAGTCTTCTGACAATTTAATGACTTCTTTAACTGACTGAACTTACAAAACATATTTATAGTAACAATGGTATTGAATGTTCCAAAATAATATTGAATGAATTGAATCGGACTACACTCCGATCAAAATACATGATTGAGACAAGCTTAAGCAAGGCATATTCGGCTTAGCGTTGAAAGTCCAGGGTTCGAGTCTCAATTCCACTAATATTTGTAATAAACTTAAAAGCTTAACTTTATCCATCACTACGGTAATCGTTAAGAGAGTATATAGGACATGCGCTAAAGGCGAATTGCTGTTCGCTCGGCCGACTGACACCACAGGTGTTTGAAATTTTGAACATATGTCACGAATGTGGAAATATAGGGCTCTGCAGTAAAACATTTCCAAATATTATTTTAAAATAATTTATAACAAAATAAATTAGTTTTCACGAATTTGGATTTTGTTAAAAACTCAAAAAAAATTTAACTTTATTCGTGATTTTTTTCTAGCTGATTACGACAAAATTTTGAAAATCTATCACCGCAGGGCTGTCCATGTATGCTTTATTGACAACTTTGCAAAGTTTAATATACGTCGGATGCATCTTGGCCGAGCGAATAGCTATTTGTTAACTGTCAAAAAATGTGTTCTATTTGTCACCGAAAAGCTAAGATATTAATTCGCGAGTTCGACCGAACGGATGTATCGCTTCGCTCGTGCTCGTGTTGCAGTGTCCGGCGTGGCCGAGTCTAATGAGTGTCCAGTGAGCTAGGCAAGCACGGCACCCCGTGGGAGAATGCTTGACCTCAAAGGGGGCCACTGGTCCAGTCCAGTCCCCCTCGAGCCATAAGGGTCACGGCACCTCTATTGTCGGGAGGAAGGCGATGTTGTCGGGTCAGTTTCTTAGCACGGCTGGTATATGCAAACACGCTAGCATTAATCATCCACGTCCTTCACCGCGATTTCGCCGCTTTTTTAAGGAAGAAGTCTTATAAGGAAAAGATACCCCCCCCCCCCCCTTAAAAAAACAGTCATTATTTTTGTTTTATTCCCTTCTTACTTGGTTTCTTCAGCTTCCTCTTCTCCCCCCCCCCTCTCCTTATGACCAAACTGGTTCTAATTCTGGACAGTGGTATTTTGAAATCTGGTTTCGTCACGTACCTTAGCGTTTAACATTTATCAGTATACTTCCTGACAAATCTAGGCCTACATCAATCAAAAGGACTTAAATACTGAACATGGAACGAGGAATGCCAACATGAAATAAAGTAATAATTTTTTAAATAAAGTTATAAATTGTATTGGTCTGTGTAGGCCTATATAATCCGTTACTTTTCGAGGTATTAGTTGAGAGTTGAAGAGCACACTACACTTTCTTCGATTTTTACAAATTAACTTAATAATTTTATAATTAGAAAGAAGAAATGTAAATGTTTATGCTGACAACCATAATAGATTTTACAATATTGATGCATGCCATGTGTTATTACATTTACATAAACATCGTTTACGTTTACTATGTGATTCTGTTTGTCAGGCTTATCCAATTCACATGGGCGACACGTATTTAAATATTCATAAAATTATAATCAAGAAAAGTTGGCACGCGATGTTATTTTGCCTAGATGGAACTCATCAGTTGACATATCAAAAAATATGCTACGATCATAATTCACCCCTGCACCCTGCAGTTAGGGTTGGAATCGCCTCTCAGAATATCATTTATGAAAACGACAAAGATTTAAAGTCGTAAACATAATATCACAACTCAATAATGACCGACTTCCACAGCGATCAAGCCTTCACCAGTCCCCCCCCCCCCTCTACCGTTATTCTTTCCTTCCGTCCTTATAATTCAATTCTTCCTTCACGCTCGTGGTCAAACCGCCTCAATTTTTATCCTTCCACCCCATTCTTCTGTAGAATGTTCATAGACCCTAACCTTTAATTGCTCTTGCTGAATAAATTTCCCAGGCAATTACTCAACGCGTTCCTCTCCTAACAACCAAGTCCACCGTCTAACCGGGACGTCGTCTACTCTAGCGTTGATCGTGCCTTGATCCGTTCAGACGGGTTTTAAATATCGAAATGTGGGCCGTGCAACAACTTCCCCGAAAACATACCATTTTCTAAACAATCACGAATTATGCATTAAATATTCCAAAATATGTACCGCGAAGATAATGATTGCGTTTTGGTCGTTCTTGTAGCTAGACATTCGGTAATTATTGCCGACGAAGAGGATGGCTTATCTTGGTTTCGCGATATTTAACAAGCACGATGAGGTAAAGTTATTTGACCTGTTAATTAGTGTTATCATTAATTAGTTGGCTGTGTTGTGTTGTGTTGCACGCGATTCGATCACGGCATCTTGCTAAACATAACATGTCCATGTGGCGATACCCGTTGAGCAACACATCAACCACCCACCATTCCGGAACTACAAGGCGAGAAGACGATCGAATCAAATTAAAATCACATGAGTGTCTTAGTGGCTGTGCAATCTTATCTCATTATTGTAACAATGATACAGACTTGAGATAATAACTAATCAATTCAAATCTGATACGAGGTGCAATGGAAATGGCAAGAGGTTAAAAATAAATTAAAAAGCGCATAAATACTATAGCCAAACTAGTGAGTTTAATGGAACTAACTAATAAATAAAATTAATAATGTTAACAACAGAGACACGCACAATGAAACATTAATTAAAAGAGCAATTACAATAAAGAATTATAATAATAAAGCTGTGGAAACAAACGAAACATAAAATAAATCATTAGAACAAACTCATGGTGTGTGTATTTTGTAATTTATTTATTCAACCTGTCACTTCGTATTAAAAATTGTTGTTTAATTTGTTCAATAAGTGTTTTTTTAATAAGCCTTTAAATGTAACACTGTTTCTTCTAGTCATGGGGTACACGCACTAACTCGATCCATTATACATAAGCTCATGGATACGTGTTCTACTGTAGGACTTGTGAATGTTCTAGAACTTCAAAAGATTTATATTACTTTTCAATAAGTGGCTACAGAAACAGAAATCGTTTGGTGCGTTTGTGCGATTGTCTGTTGACATGCATAACTAATATCTCGCTGGTTTGGTTGTGCTCACCGCGGAACTTAAAAATACCTGTACGACCCTTCAGGAAAGGTCTCATGC
Source organism: Sweltsa coloradensis (assembly GCA_024449915.1). NCBI lineage: Eukaryota > Metazoa > Arthropoda > Insecta > Plecoptera > Chloroperlidae > Sweltsa > Sweltsa coloradensis. The sequence continues at coordinate 322,980 of JAMZAV010000084.1, forward strand.
CCTCTAGCCAAAGTACAGGCTTCAAACTCTAATAGAAATGTTTTGTTGTTCTAAAAAATCTATTTTCAATCGTCATGTCAGATTCTAAGGGAATACTTGCTTACCAGACTAGACCAAACCAATCTTTTAAATTTAAATCAACAGTTCAAAATTCGAAAATTGATCAATGAAACTCGCGATAAAAAAAATCTCCCGCTCCCGCACATATTTAAAAAAATTGTATTTTTTAAATTGTTAAGTAAAACTTTGCATAAGCCACTTCCAACTCATGTGGTAGTGGCACCAAATAAAGTAAATGTACATTCATTGAAATTAGTGATTTTTATTTTAAGCCATTTAGGGGTCGAACAAGGCTCCAAAACTACTGAAAATTTCATTTCTCGAGCTGACTTGGGACGTCTTAAAAGAAGTAATGCACTTTCTGGAATCTACGCCCAGACCTCTGCGCATGACTGAGGGAGGGAAAACTTAATTTCCTCATTCACGATTACTGTGCTGGGAGTTGCACCTGGGCCCTTTAAACCCTAGTCCTGTCCGCCCCATATTAGAGGCACCCATCACGGCACCTTGTATGAGTACAACGAGCGATCTAGGAAGCGTCTGAGCACGCTCTACTAATTGAGTCGGAGATGCAGCCGAGAGGGTGGTCTCAAAGCCCCCGCTTGAGTCTTGACCTCTCGCGGGTCAATTGCTCCGAGGTTACACCTTGTACAACCGACTGCACTTGGTGCACGCTCTTGCACACCGCACACTGCATGTCCCACACCAGATGGGAGTGGCTTGTAGCATACTCGAGAAGGTATTCGGATCACAAGAAGCCATGCCGTACTGGGATTCGAACCCGAGCTATCTTTAACACATCTTGTTTGAAAGGCTGTTAATTCACAATGCGAGACGATGGGTGCATGGTGGTGACAGATGACGATAAAGTATGATTACAAAAAGAAAAAACATGCCTTCTCGTAGACCTATACGCTTCAGACTAGCACCCTAATGGTATGTGCCACTGCGGACGGCATGTCTTTAACAATATCCAGTAAAAATGTGATAGTTCAGTATACCTCGTTTTTTAAAGCTTTTTTATTCATCAAACTTGGGCTTTCAGCCGGGTTTTTTATGTATATTCTTTTGATATTCAAGTTTTTCGTGTTGTAATTGTTATAAGATTTTAAATAAATAAAATAAAATTGTATTTAGAGTCTACCCACTCAGTTATAAACCGATTTTCAGTGGGGGACTTTAAATCAAAGCGACCAAGCCAACCCTGTAGGCCCCGACGTAATCGACGAGTGAGCGATAACCAACCAAAGATCGATTTTTTTTAATAGAAAATATAGCAATCGGTGGTATGGATAGTGCGAACACCCGCGAACCAACGCCAGAATCAACAAGGCCGATTCAGAACAACTCTGAATTTATTATGTGCTTCGTTGCTAGGACGGCTCCAAAGTCACCGTTTACAAACTCCTAAGACAAGAACTGATGGACTTAAGTCCAAATCAGAAGTTACAAAACTTCTGACCTAAGCGGGAATCGAACTCGGGACCTTCTGCATTGGAAGCAGATACGCTAACCAGAAGACCAACGAGCCACACTTTACGATTTTTTTTTTTTTTACAGTATTTGTTCATGTATATAATGATTTGTTTAACGTATTTGTATTGTTTTAAATGGTATTTTTAATTGTTTAGTTTTAGTTACCTAACACTTGTGGGTTAATACCTGTTGTTAGAGAACAATAAATAAGTATATTTTATAGCCCTCTATACTTAAAACTAGGAAAACGCTTAAGTCCCGCCGCGTTGATGGATGAGCTTTTTTAAGTTTTTAGTTTGCGTGGGATATCTTTACTTTTGCAAGTGCTTTGTTTTGTTGCCTACGCATTGTTGTTGATTGTTGTCAAGTTTCTATTGTTTCTTGTCAATTGGTATTATTTACCGTAAAAAACTTATATTAAAAGCTTTATTTCTATGGATTCTGGCTAACTTTTTCAACTTTTTCTTTTCAAAGGTACTACATCACCATAACCTTAATGTCCGTGTATAATATGAACGTTGTAGCCCCGCCCGTTTGGTCAGAATTGGCCCAAATGGCACGAAAAAAATCGCACAAAAAATCAAAAAACTTATATTAAAAGCTTTATTCCTATAGATTCTGGCTAACTTTTTCATTTTTTTCTTTCAGAAAGCAATACATCACCATTACCTTAATGTCCATGTGAAATATGAACGTTGTAGCCCCACCCGTTTGGTCAGAATCGGCCAAAATGTGACGAAAATATCGCACTAAAAATCGAAAAAAATCGTAAAAGTACAATATTCATGAGAAATATTTCTTCGATTTTACCCAAAAACGTAGCAAGTCTAAGTTCAGAGATTTCGAAGGTCCTGTCAAATTTTCATCAAGATCGCATATGCCGTTTGCCCGGTAGAGAGCGAACAAACAGACAAAAAAAACAAAAAAAAAAAAAAAAAACACCCGAGCTAAATTTTTTGGGGGGTCAGTGAAATTGAAGTCTTCGCTCCACTCGCTTTGCTCGCTACGCTCATCCAATCATAGCCATTCATCTTATTGAGTACTGACACAAGTTGAACGCACACACAAATGAAGTAGACTACGTGCCTGTCCGGAACGGGAGAGGTTCGAAGCTAGGCTCGTGGAATACATCCTATACCTTCGCACGAGCTTGCTGATGGCCGTAGTTTGGATTGTTCTTTCTAGACTTATTAATATGTGTGAACTTGTCTTAATTACCGTCGGCAATACCGAAATCTATTAAAACATATAGTGCCGCAAATGACTTTGCAATTTTAGAGTAACTTCAGTAATTTCGGCAGATAATTAAATCCAGATACCTATCATCCGGCGTCGTTGTTGTAATCAAGTCTCCACACGTGCACAGTAGCCGTGTTGTTTTACCTTGCGATGTTTCGAGCCACTTCTCCTTCTCGGTTGAAAACATTGACAAGCTCTTGTCTAATTAAAGACGAAATCAACATCTTCAGTGGGTAATCAACAGCCTTGGTAATTAGTATGAGATGTTCTCGCATCGCATCAACTACGATCGCATCTAACCTTGGTTCACCGTGGCTTGTTAATGTTCGTATACCTTCGCTATGGCAGAGGCCACGCGGGTCATACCATGTGTGCGTTTTGCGAGGAATATCAATTTGATACTCTAAAATTAAACAGTTACAAACTTAAAGTGAAAATATTGAAATAATTTTTCATATTTTTTTACTTTTAGGCTGGCATACAAAACACCATGTGCCACATGTAGGTATCTCAATCTAAACTCAAATTAACCCCCCCCCCCCCCCCCCCCCCCAAGTTCGTGTCTCGTATGCTAGCACCGTGCCACATCCATACCAGTGCTGCTTGTTCGCGTGGAAATATCAGTTTGGCTATGTTAATGTTAAGTTTTTCATGTTAAAATTAATTACAAACCGTGTTAGCTTGGGAAGTACACGGTCATAAATGCAGGAGAATGCAATTTAAGGAACATTACATTGTTTGGGTTACGTGTTTGTCTCAGCTTGTAATGCTATCAAATTAAAAATTGCATTATTAAAACTAATAGAAAAATATATTATGCAATCGTGTTTGTACAACAGAACAAGTTTGGTGCTTCTTTGTATGCACGTGACGTCATAAACATTGTTGGCTGACATATAACGGTACATCAGGGATTGCCTTCCCAATACATAGCGGCCATATTCCCGTACACGCAGGAATGGTTGAAGACGATCAAATTACGTTATTGAATAAAATGATGGAAACAAAGTGGAACCACAAATACACTAAATTACAAAATTACACGAAAAATTTGTATTTTCACAAAATGTGTTACATATTTATTTATATTTATTATATTTTGACACGTTCAGCATTAAACATAATACAACTTTTCAACTTATAAGTAACGTACAAAAAAGTTATCTTGAAATTAATTTCGTATTCAAATTGCTTTTTTCTGACGTGTTGTTGCAATTATTAAATAACCGTGAACAAAGTTGTTGATGTATTTAAGTAAAAAATTAGTGAAGTTGACAAAATGTAACTGATAAATTGTTGTGTCAAAAGCCCTACACATATTTTAGTCTTCATATCTCGGCCTGAATATGGAGAATGTGATATAGTAAAAATTTCATAAATTTTAATTTTGCTCTCAATTCAATTTTACTTCGTTTGCTTTAGAGGAATTATTTATGAGGCTAATTATCTCGTCAAAGTCAACAGTCAAGCTGAACCGAGTGAACTTTTGTTAACCTTGTTCAAAACTAGTGCGCCAACAAAGCAAAGAATGTATTTGCCTTCGGACAGTTCGCTCCGTGCATCAATGAGCCACGCAGACATTTACATTGACCTGAACAAATCAAAGTGAACTACTTGTTGATTTGATTGATCATTCGCAACCCAGGTCACGTATCAGCCGACACGATCGGGAGTGAACGAGTGGAACGAGGATCCCAATCGGGCATCATCGGTCTTAGTTCTTCGCTCAAGATGAACTAATACGTTGGTTGTCATGAAAAACGTTAACAATCAGCTTATCACTATCGCAGTTGAAGAAAATGCGGAATATTTATTCGAATAATATATTTTAAAAGTTCATCCTATTTCTGTGACTTGCACATTGTCATTTTACATTCAAATTTCACATTCAATTCAATTTAAATTCATCCAATATGTGAACAACATTAGAAACTACTCTAGTTTTCCCTCCCCAATGTGTACCCGCAACTGCAGGACTCTACAAATAATTTCCACTACAATGGATGTGTGGATGTGACTGACAATACTTCTGCTGAAGAAAGTTTTTTTTTTTTTAATCTTTCAGTGGCTAGAGTAGAGAAAATAGTAAAATGCGAGTGTGTCAGAAAATGGCAATGTAATGTGATTACGCCTTTTACCACCAGGATGCAACAGGCAGCACTTGCATATCAGCTCCGAAATTTCATCACACAACTCAAATACGACGTATTGTAATTATTCAAGAAGATGACGTGATCTTCCAACAAGACAATCTGTTGCGTATAACTTTCTTATTATTGACAGAATCGCATGCGTCACTCTTCTATTTGTTATCCATTGACATTGCCAACACAAAGAGCAGTTACTTTTTCAAATGATTGTGTAATTTTATAACACTTAAAAACACAGCATATTACCACAACGAAGAAAGACATTGAAGTCTTCATAAATATTCATCAACTTCGACATGACTGACAGAAATATCTTGAAGGACAATTTCATTGAATATCTAATTAGAGAAAAAACTATACGAGTGTTCATAAATCTCATACATTACAATCGCATTCATAATGCATTCAACTTGTAATTAAATTAAACCTTCTTGCGCAGGACCTCCCCTAAGATATTGACTCGTATCTTATGTAATAATTATTCTTTAGAAACGTAATTGATGGTATATTTTCTTTGTCGCCTCTAGCCACGTGACTAGTTCTTTTACAAGTGTGTAATGCACACATTTGATTTCATTAATAAGTTAATGTGTATTTTATGGTTTTGAATGAATTATCCATGCGAGCAGTGGTAACCATTACCAACTGAGCACATGTGAAACGTGACACATGTTACTGCGAGCAGTGGTAACCATTACCAACTGAGCACATGTGAATCGTGACACACGTTACTGCGAGTGTGGGATATATTTCGGGTTCGGGTTATCAGAACGAGTGTGACATCAGGATATGACTTATTTCCACGTCCTCTCTTTACTGCGCCTCAACTCTAGATTTGAGAAATAGTTATCGTCTTCAGTAAAATATATGACACTTTTTCCTTACGATAAACTTCGCACGAATTCCCTCTAAAAATAGATTATATGCAATTAAGGATTCCATGTATTTCAAGCAATTTCTTTATATGACAAGTTTGTCCAGACAAGGTTTATCCAGACAAACTTTGAATTTTACTAGTTAAGTCGCGCGTCTCATGCCCTGCATGGCATATTATAGCAATATTGTCTAAATATCACTTGGGTTGTTGAAATTGTCGGCACACATATTTCCTTGTACAAACCACGTCAATCAATCATCAATCATTCAAATCAAGGTGAAGTATGATTATTTGTGTTTGTTGTTGAATCTATTATTAGCACCGAACCATGCAGCCATGACAGTTTGGTAGCCCACGGGGTGACCTTCGTGTCCGTGACGTCACGTGTTGTGAACACGTTGCGTAAGAAAGATGAGAATTGCACTCGATCAGAGCTCCGAAGTCGCGCACGCGCGTTACAAGCGTGGGAACCTGTGGCGGTCATGTTGACATTTCTTTCACATCACCCACGCGGAAGAAGGTACTTTGGTAACACGCGAACACTTGAGCCCATTGTCCTACGAGTGGGGTCGTAGGGTACCTGTCGTAGGATACCCGGCGTAGGGAACACTTGCTGCGATGCACCCTCGTCACTCGTAATGCAAAGATGCACTAAAATGGGCGATGTAAACAATTAGTAGAAGCCTTGGAAGTATATGATGAATATGCAATTTTGCATAGCTGTAAGCAAGAACACATACACATTTTCAAAGGTCATTATAAATTATTGTTAATTACAAAAAAATGATATAAAAAATGCTTTGTTTATTTTTACCAATAAATCAATAGCTTAGACCTACATATTTGTTTCGAAGAGTACCAAAGTTGTGCATAATTACTAACACTTATACGAACCAATGTAAAATAAGGCGTGGAATGAAAATGAAACATCGAAAAACGTTATTAAAAAGTCGTGGTGTGTAAATTTGTATTTGCGTCGTCGCGTTCGCGCTGTTGAGGTAATTCGTGCAGAGTATTGTTTTGAATGAAGACGCACAGGTATCCACGCAAACAAACCTCAGACAAGCCATGGCCATGAAGCTCGCGGTCTCGTCTCGTTCGGCCAGTGGTGACCTCATCGACCCAAGAAAAAGAAGATGAGAGACGTCAAATAGCCAACACCCCTATGTCGCAACGCTGTACTGGACGTACAAAACATCGCATGCACGTAAAACATTACGGGAATTAAACGTGTTACAGCGTTGCCACGTTTGTCAGGTGGTTTAATTTGTGGCGATCGTTCGACGTACAAACGATTGTTCAAAGAGTATCGTAAATCATCGCCAGTCACAATTGTCTCATTCTATATGACGAGCTATGTGATTCTCCATCACGGTTGTACTGATTGTTCGTGCACAATTTCTTGTAGCCTTGTCTATAAATTTGGGCTTGATTCTAGAACGTCTAGATTTTGGCAACGATACTATTGAATGATGGTGATATGAAATGGAGGTGAAAATACTTCTGAGCCAGGATTCGAACCAGAATCACGAGAACCGTAGTTTATACCAGAAAAATTAGTCACTAAGTCGGCAACAAGTTGATAAGGTTGATAACCTGATGACGGAAATAGCTGCTGGTATACCACTAAAGTGTTTTAATAATAGATATCTTTAAATATCACCAGAACTGGTTTTAACATTATTATCCGCAAGCGGCAAAGGGTGACAACACACAAGGATCGTTTACTATCGTGCCAAACTTTGGCGATCCTCGTCACCCATCTAAAAATACTATTTAAAGTTAAACATTATTAAAAACGTAAAACAAGATCAGACATATTAGTTTATGTATAGGACGACTCTCAAAATGAGGATTCTCTTCCCGAGCAGACCCGTACATCGAAGCCAGTAACTTTAACACAAGAAGGTTAAAACTACACTAACTTTTTTAAATATGTGTACGTTACAAACACAAATTCTCAGCGCTACTGTACCTATACTGTTTCCTCTGGCTCTGAGCTAACTTTTGGCACTAAGTAAAATGTATTGTATTTTTGGATCTGAAACTTTGCACAATTATATCATGGAAGTCGAAATATAACACTTGAAATTTATTTGATGACACCTTATCTAAAAATGAAATGGAACATAAACAAAACATAATTTGATTACTATGATTTAGAATTTGGTAAAAAAAAGTACCTAAAACAAGTATTTTGGTTAATTTGTGTAGCTAATCGCCCACAATTGTTGATAATTTCGGTATTTTCCATGTGTGAAAACCTTGCATATACTTTTATCAATCTTCAATCAGATTCTTACTGGCAACAGTTTAGAACTTAGGAGTATTTGGGTGACTGTGTACAGCTACCAAAATAATTTGAATTCGTTGTTTGTAGACTTAATTGACAATATGTTTTCGAAATTTCAAGTTTTGTTCGTTGGTTGTAGGGTCTTTTCGTTGAAACCTGATCATGAATGGTCTGCTACGCAGCTACACGACACCCATAATCCTTGCATCCTGTTCAAGGCAGACAGGACAGCACCTTCTTCAAACTCTACGACGCTCCAGCCAACAGCTGGGTCGAGTGTTTGTTTTAGTGAGTTCGAGTTGTTGAGGTTGGCGCGACCCTGAAGGCGCGTAATTGAAATTGCATTTCTCGAAGGTCATCCATAGTCATCGACAAGTGAGAGAGAATAATGTGCGTTTCGTGCTAACCAAGAGATTTCATATTAATCCAAGACATTTAAAAAAATTATAGTTTATATTCTAGAATTACCGTATTGAGTAAACCTGCGTTCTCTTCAAGAATGGAAAGCGATAGTTTAAATTTGATTAATTTTAGCTTGCCAATCTTGTCATAAAAAATAAGATCGGTTTTATGTTTTCATGTGTGTCTTCACAGACTGAATTTAAGAAAAACCATTCACAAAATCTTCCGTTATAATTTAGAAAAATAGTCATGAATATACCTATAAACATAATAGGCTATATATCTTTTGATTCTACATAATTTAAAGTACATAATTTGCGAAACTAATTAATAGAAATACAACGAACATCGCCAATGTATCCTAATTCAGTTTTATTTCTGCATTTTAACGCCAGTAAAAGTAAATAGCAATAATATTTCGATTTTAATCATTGATTTGTTATTATGTTATATAATTATATTACAAACATATATTATGTTTTTGCTATTTTTTTATTTATATTTTGTATTCACATTAACATTGAACAAGCCATGATTATCTTTATTTTAAATTTAATAATTACCATGAAACATTACTTGGAACCCCTTACTTTTACTGTCGTGAGAGAGCAGTGCAGTAATAAACTCTTGGTCGAAGGTAAGGCTATATAAAACCCTTGTTAGTTTCATCCCTGGCCCAACTGCTGAATTAATAGCCTCGAAGCTGCTCCGATCCTAGGTCCGACCACATCTGAAGAATGTGTTGCCCAACCAACCAGCGCAAAAGTCAGCGTGCAACCTGCCGTGCACTTGTGGTTGGGGGTGTTATAAGAACATGAGACCGTGGGAAGCTCACCCCGTAGCAGGTGGTGAGGATCTCAACTCTCACCCTCCCTCACACCCACAGAGTCAACGAGGACCACATGGAAGACGTCAGTCAGGGCAGCCAACGTAACAAGCCTTTCACATTACAGTGTACTAATTTCTAGGGATTTGTTTAGACGCAGTAACATAGAAGAGAAAACCAATATATTGGCAGCTGACCAACCGTTGTTGGGTGACCACAAGGTTCCAGCTTAATAATAATATAAAAAAAAACATTTCAAAAATGTCACAAGATGCATTATACACAATCATACTTTGTATCCGAAAACCAACTGAAATCAATACATGTGAGACCATAATCAATTCATCGCGAACTAAGAATAAGTCAGGCATATACGCCTGTGGTGCACCGAACCAAAAAATTAAACAATTGATAAGACGTGGTTTGCAAATATGTATGCGTTTCTGAAAGACGTAAATAAGGGACAAATTTAAGCACTGTTAAAAGGGCGATGAAACTGCATCTTCCACCGGAGGAGCAGTTATAGTTTGTCCCGGATACTCATGCAGCCACCATCCATCCATCACTCACCCGGGCCGGAGTTCCGCGTGCCCACCTGTTGCTAGGGCGTTGTGTGGATGCGATGGTCGAGGCCCCAGTCCCTGGTTGTGCCGAAGATGGCCTGCGGTAAAGCCTTGCTCTTGGAAGGCAGAGCACAAGTTAGTTGCTAAATAATTTCAATAAACCCGTAAATAATACCCAAAGATTGTTTTCTGATGTGTTCGGTAAACTCTGATGCGCTAAGTTTGACCTGTGTTCTGTCCTCTCCATCCGCAACTAAACGTGAATAAGGTAAACAAAGACATTAGAAATAATAATACTTATTTACTCACTCACTTAAATTAACTAAATTAGGACTCGTGCGACATTTTTGCGGTTTGTTAAAAGTGTTAAGTTCCACAATTTATCTTTTTATGTGTTCCTAGAAAAGTCCTAGTCATATCCAGCAAAGCCAAACAAACAACAAGCAACTTTTCATCAGTGTGTTGATCACAGGCTCAGTGGCGTATCCAAGGGGGGGGGAGGGGGGACAAAACCCCCCCTTTTGAAAAAAAAGTGTAAAGTGTAAAAATAAAATACTGTAACTACAAATTACCATCTGACTAAAAGAGGATTTTAGTAGATACAAAGTTGGTTATTTTGATGCTTTAAAACGCACAGATTTTCACAAAATACCCTGAAATAGGAAAACAGATTTTAGTAGATAAAAAGTTGGTGGTGCTTTAAAATGCACAGATTTTCACCACAAAAACACCTTGAAATAGAAAAGTTTTGGATAAAAAACAGGATTTTAGTAGATAAAAAGTTCGTCATTGTGATGATTTAAAACGCACAGATTTTCACCAAAATGACCTTGAAGAAAAAATTTTTTTCGGGGGGCAAGCCCCCCGGACCCCCCACTTAGCCTTCTGCACATCTATGAAAAAATGATAAACCCCCCCTTTATGAATTCCTGGATACGCCACTGCACAGGCTACTCATTGATGTTTACTTCCGGACATTAATTCTTTCTCGCAACAATTGCACTCCCATAATTGGAAAATGTGTGCACTCTTTCACGTTCAGTTAACATTTAAGTGCACCTATATAATGACAACAATAAGTCGCGGACAGTAATCTATTACGAACATGCTTACAACGTGTTTTTTGCACAATTATAACATGAACTTCAATTAGTTTGATAAAGACGGCAAGAAGAACGTTAACGAGAGAGGTTAATTATAAAGAGGCGTAGCGGAAGCTCTTGAATGTTTTGCGCTCTCGTCGTGCAAACGTTGCAGGAACTCTTGGAGCGGCGTGGCTTGATCAACACTTGGAGGAAAACCCACCCGCTATAAGTACATGTTATCAACTTGTTATTGATAGGGAGACGAACCAGGATAAACATTATTCCTTGGTCCCACTTAATTCAACGTGTTGTTGTGTTTTATCGTGTTGTTGTTTCTTTTTAAAAAAAATGATCTATACCGCAGATCGCGACATGTTACATTTTAAAGCTTACATTTCGAAATTTTGTTGGCAACTCTCTATTGTTCCATTTTTTTCTTGAAATTTGAACAAATTAATGTAATCATAATTTTGTGTGTTTATGTAATGATAAGAAAGATGCCAAGTTTAACCCCACATAATTTGTATAAATATAAATTCAATTTTTTAATCATGAGGTAGGAAATAGCATATTAATTACCCAAATTCCAGGTAATCTGTGTATTTTTAAGATGATAAATTGTATCGCTCTCGCTCGTAAGTCGTAAGGTTGCTAACAATATATAAATCCCACAAACGTATATATGAGTGGTGAGCGAAGAGATAATTGGTCCACACCACACACCACTCGCCAACGGCATTGTAATATATAAGCTCAATTCGACTTGCTGTAATATATGGCCGGAATAACGTTAGAAGTATCGTCAAGTTTCCAATTGATCAACCTACGTCCCAATCTATTCAATTGAATTCAAATCCGTTGTCAGCAATCAAGATTCGAGATAAACTACACACTATAAAACACGGAGGGCCACGCATTATTTTAATTCTCACCGTGACGAGATCCCGTGACTCCATCTTAGTCATTCATCCTGCCTAAACTTGCCAAATTATTCACACATTCTAGAACCTGTTTGTTGTTGTGTAGACATTAATTGAATAGCACACCGTACCGTCCATTCCAAACAATGCTGGGGAGCGGGTACATTATGTCCGGCCCAGGCCCGCATCTGTTCTGTTGACCCAGGTGGGCCGGCCTTTAATGAATTCACCTTTCGTAATGTGGTTTATCAGATCCACTCAACTCCACTCGAAACAATTCTTCCATCCCGAAACATGCTGTGTTATTTCGAGTGCAGATTTTTAAATTATGATACAACTTTGATAACAAGTCATTGTATAATTATGCTTATTATGCTCCAGTACCCAATTACCATCATGCAAACATTATAAGGTCTTGCATAATTCATGTATTTGGAGGGTTAAATCGTTCGGCGTGCGGCCACGGTTCGTCGGTTAATATCGGCAAACATCGGAAATCTAACGCTCGATTCACTTTAACATTCCAGATTTTGAACGAAATCACAATATTAATTTATTTGGCTAAGAAGAAACCCGCAAAGGAATTTCGACTTCGATTGCCAAACAACGCCACGGTTGAGATGAGGCCTAATCGACACACACTATGTAATAAAGGAATCGAGATATTTTTGATAAGTCATCGAGACTAATGGTCACTTATTAATCCTTTTAGACGTCGGTGTGGGCATTAGGAACCACCCAACGTTCAGGGGTCACTGGCGTAGGCCTGTGCGCATTGTCCTCAAAGCAACGGCGTTGCAATTTAAGCACAGCCGAAACGAAGAGGAAACATACCGTTGAGAAATGGTTGTCTTATCAACCTCATTTCCATTGAATTCGATCATAGAAATTGATTTCCGGTTCAACCAACGATAGGTCATTATAAATCTTTGGCATAACCATTTCCTATACGAGACTGTTTTCTGAAAGTGCGTTTGCTGATGTTTGCCCAGACGATGACAAAGCTCCTTGCTTTGGGATTGGACTATTAGAAATGGACTGATGGTGCTTGTAGTTAACTTGAATTTCTCTTCAGCCAAGCTTTACTTAATTATCATTAACAAGTGGAACACTCGCCCTTCAAAGCAAAGAGATTGATAAAGCATAAGCACTGTGGGTAGTTTTCTCTAAGTACCCGCATTATCGGCCTGGTCGTTTAAACTAATTGCCGCTAAAAGGCAGATATCATGACATTGCGTTTGTTGCATTTCATTAGGGAGGGGAGTTGAATTACACAGGAGGCAAAAAACCTTTGATTAATCTCGCACGTGACGTCGAGCAGAGTTGGAGAATTTGGAACGTAGTAGATTCCTGAAGAGACCGCCAACGAACGATGCATGTTGGCTTGAAATGAGAGTGAGGTAGGCTGCACTGAAAGAATTAAAGAAAATGGGGTACACGTACGCTCCTTGGTGGACGACGTTTTAGTGTCGCACTCGCATGACACCGCCTACCTGTTGACTCGTCTTGGAGCGAGGGAGGCTGCTGCATAATATGATGTGCTGAACAGGGTAGAAGAAAGTGGGGCACAAGTACGCTCCTTGGTGGACGACGTTTTAGTGTCGCATGATACCGCCAACGCCCCATACCTGTTGACTCGTCTTGGAGCGAGGGAGGCTGCGCGATCTCCCGCTGTGCGGACCGAGATTCCACAGCCTTGCGGAGTGAAGGTCACGAATACCAACCAGTGCTTGGGAGATGATGCAAACACCCTAGCTAGACTAAACACGGCAGGGGCATGGCCTAAAACTACGCGGACACCGTCTGACCGCTGTTCTAAAGACCATGGAGTAGTACTGTGTAACAATAACGTTGCCAAACCATGACTCCATGTAAAGACCACGTCCCTTGAGTCTCATTCGTGTCTCATTCCAAATTGTTTCAAATTTCAAATTGTTGTTTGTTTATTTATTCTGCATGTTTTATAATCTACTAAAAGAAAAAAGTATCTACGCTGACCACGTTAATATATAATTATGTTGAAACTACCGATCATGATGAGTGGTAATTGCAAATTCTGTGACATTGCAAATTAAGATTACGGTACATCAATTACAACGAATAACAAGTACTATTTGAAAAATATATAACCCTTCTATTAATTCGAGCTCACAATCTTTATTTTACGAGCACATGTAAGTACCAGTTGCAATGTGATAATGCAGACACCTCTTTAGTAAGAAACTTCCATGTAAAAGCATCACGATTGGACATCACGTAAAAATGTGTATAACACTCACATGAACCGTTTCGTAATTATGTGCAGTGTAATGCACGCTTTGTTCAACAATATCTACCAGTTCTCACCGATGCTCAAACCAATAGTGTTGTATTTTTATGGCCAGTTTTCTAGTAGTCTCAGCATTGACTCCTGACACAGGCACGCTAGAACAACATGCCGCGTCGGTCAGAACACAACAATAAATAATTCTGTCTGTACCAATTTACTGTTTTCCATGTAGGCCTACTCGATCGTCGACAACCACTAAACTAAAGCAATAAATTGCCCATAAAAAGGTGAACTCTTGATTGGTAAACGATTTCACGCTCAATTGCAAGTATGCACGGCGACCTGGAGTTATCTCAAAGACATTGGATTGGATCGTCTAACCTCTTTGGATATTACTGACCGCAACACCGATGCATGACTGGGCACTATCGAAGTCCTGGCAGAGATGGATGGATAGCACAGACATGGCCACAACTTGCAACTCACGCGCCGACAAAACAAAAAAACAATTCCAGGAAGAACAGAATACATATTACATACCAACTTTCTTTTGTTAATTGCATATGGTCGATTCAGTGCTGATATTGATGGATATTGGATACACCTACTATTGTGCCATGGATTGAAACTTCTTGTTCAGTCCAGCGTTCGTTTCGATGGACTATATACGCACTAAAATAGACGATGGTCTTCAGATATTTCCGATATTTCGATAAGATATCGATATGAGTATATTCTCGATATCGATATTTGAAATCTATATCGAAATTTCGAAAAAAAGAAGAAAAAAATTAATTAAAAACATTCAAAACTAGAACGAGTATTAGATAGTACTAATTGTTTGTAAATACCCAATAAAAATGTGTGTATTACTTCAAATTTCTGTTCGCATTATTATGGTGGAGGTGCCGGGTCATTCAATGCGAGTATGAGAACGTAAACTGCGTTATTCATTGTTGGCGATTCTTATCAACCCTTTAGCAACACGTTATCCTAATAGTATACTTCTGTTTCATAGTTTGTTTTTGCACAATAAATAACATTTTAATAGATAGATCATATCGATATTGAAATTTTCGTGTGATGTCGCTAATTGAATGATATGTCATATCTCAGCCCTACAGAATAATGTTCGCGGAATAAGTAAGACTTCATTACTACCATTATCATAACACAACTAGTTATTATAAATACGAATCGTTTTAAAATTAAATTCATGGCACTGCAATTAACTCCTCGGTCTACAGCGTTCTCCAACGGTTGTGTTTATTTTAAGCTTACATGTTTATGTGAACGAGTTTATTATTATTAATTAAGTTTGCATACTAATAAGTTTTACATAGTGGGGATAGTTAAACACGTACACTTAAAAACACAAATTCCTGAATATCTTTTTAAAAGTACTAATCGTTGTTGTGTTGTTGGTGTATTTATTTATGTTAAAAACGTGTTTTTACTACTGTAAACACGTTATGTTGTACTTTGTAGGAAGCTTCGTTCTAGGATGTTCATAATCCTTACCTGGATTACCTCTCTCCATATTGAGACACAAATTAATGTGTCAGTGTAGACATCGGATGGACATTACAGAGACTGTTTATACGACTCAAAAGCAAAATAAGACTTTTGCATGTATTTTCTTTAAAAAATAACTTCAGTCAGAATCGCTAGTCCGGCGACTTCATGAATAGCTTAGTTTGATAAAAATCGACGAGCAAAACACAAAACGTTTTGTTTTGCATTTCGAACGAGATTATTATTCTTTAATGTGGTCAGTAAGTAATCGAATCCGTGCAACGGTAATTCCAACAGGTGGCACACCTGCCAAGTCCCTGCACCAGATCGCGCGCGCTTTAAATAGATCAAACTGAACTGGTTTGATCGAGTCTGCTAGGACCAGGACGAAACCTGATAGGTGTTAAGGTGGGCACAAGTTGTGCAGGTCAGAAATTGATCATTAACTTTATAAATTATGCTCGAAACGTGTCATGTAATAAAATCACTTTGGATAGATACGACACGAAATCCAATAGAAGACGTATTGGATTAGAATATTTACCGTTGTCCAAGACACTTGCAAAACAACGTCAAAAGTCACGTACTTGATAAATAATTTAAACAATTTTATTGGTTGCCTTTGCTAAATTTAAGACTGCTTTAGCCATCATATTGATATCGAACTTATACAATCGGATTCCAAAAATACCTGCACATAAACTCATCGAAAGAAAGTATTTTAAGCGTCTATCGACAGATGGTTACATTACATTGTCAAATCACTACTCAGTAATTTCAAACCTATTTATTGTCAAAACACACGCGTTATTACGTGTGACAGTCTTTTAATCACGGGTTGGAACAGTAGATGAATCTGCTCAATCTTTGCAAGTGACATCAGTTAGGAAAGTCAGGGAAACCAAGTATTTTAATTTTAATTTAATCATTTAATAATTAATTAACACATTGACGTATACAAAACTGTAATTACGCACTATACAAAAGCAACCTTACTGTTGAAATCGTGAAACCGACACGGGAAATGCTGAATTTTATTATGTGATAAGTTGGTTTCGTGTAATCTCAGACATGTCTATAATATATTAATTTTCTCCTTGACAATTTATTATGTATGGTGCGCATTGGCTCCGAGAATCCCGGTCCAGGGTCCTCTATCGATGACGCAATCACCGGTCGCTGGATGTAAGGTGATGTCATCAACGAGAAGGAACAAAGCCCAGCTTACACTTCACATATTTCGTCGTTGTTTTCTTTTTATTATTCAGGTTATCTTTCCCAGCATAAATAACTCTGCGCCAATACGGCTACGCCCACGCCACCATCGTTTAGAAATGACATATATGGTCGCCATTTCCTAGTCGACCTCGGCTATAGCATCAAAAATCCGTCTGTGGAATTTAATTTCACTATACCTCGTCAGGTTGATGTGTTGTGAATTTCTTCCGTCTCGCAAATGTTTTGCTTTCTTCTCTCATGTTGAGCGTTTTGTCGGCAACCGGAGCAATTAATTAAACCGAACGGCGATATAAACGTCATCTCGACGTGACCTACCCACCTGAAGTTGGTTTCGATTCTAATCACTCGGTGTTATTGCTAGTCTCACACAGTGTGTTCTCACACTTGAAATAAGCACTGGACTGGACTGGATATGACCAGGAAGTCTTACATGTAGAGGGTGGGAAGGGAGTTTCGCCTTGGACGAGTTTCTAGTCGATATACAACAATCTCTGTGTTATCGTAATTGTAAGACTTTCTTGGCTTGATAGCAATCAGGTTGAAGGCGGTACGTACAACATTTCAAAGCGTTTAGTTGATACGTTCTAATTTTGTTTCCAAAAACTCAAATGCGCTTAAATTTCTAATTCAGGCACGATTAAATTACTTGCGGAAAATGTAGATGGAAATTATAAAAAATTGTTTACATTTTGGAAAACGAGTAATGTATAGAGAAAATTGCAACATTTAAATTAAAAATTTATTATGAGAATTTTATGTGTTCAGAAATAAATAAATTTTTAATTAAATAAATTCGTTTCTCGAGTTGGATAGTCGAAAAACACTCCCGTAAGTGGAATTGTTAATATATAATACAATCCAGAAGTTATTATTCAAGTTTTGATCGGGATGGATTGTTTAACTTCTGAATTGTATTAAATATGAAATAAATTAGTCTAGAGGGTACTCACTCAAGTCACATATGATTTTCATTTGGGGGCATTAAATTTGAAGCCGACCAAGCGGCGCCGACACCAACGAACACCAACGACAAGCGAACAATGACCACCAGCCACCTTGAGACAGGCAACCGTAAGTGAGAAACACAATTAATATCTCTATTTATGTTTTTATTTTTTAAATTCCCTATTATATCCAGAAAATGATATGCAATAGTTCCGAACGACATTATCTAGTTGGTGGTGTTTGTTTGCGAGTATGTTCTGAGAGTAGAGTACTCCTGTCAGGTCTACCTTGGACCGACCACGACCACGACCACCAACCCCACCGGGACATGCATGGGCAGCTAGCTCCTCTATACCTTTGAACTTGCGGCGTTATCTCCGCATACAACACACGGCAGAGGGCTATACGTGTCCCTGCATTCAAATGTGTAGCATTTACCATGGTGCAGATAGGCTCTTAGCGCAACCCACATGGATCTCATCACGTCCGTCTGTACAGATAATAACACGATCGTTTCCATGCTTTATTATGATCCAGGCATCCAAAACTTGGTATTTAAATTCAAGCTAGCTATAGCCATCCCGAGTAGATTACTCGTTCAAGATTTATTTTACCATCAAAAATCTATACCCTACATGTAAAATAAAACACACAATTATTTGATGCCTTGCTGAATTCCTATAGTCAAGTCGATACCCTTCAGGTCGCGTTAACTCCAGACTTTCTGCTTGGTCTCAAAAAAGAGTTGTGTTGAGTTATCGTTTGGATACCTGCCGTTCAGTCTCAGCTCCCTCGCAAACAGAAGCTTGTAAGATAATAGTCAGATATAAAAGATAGATATACACATTGAAATAATAAAACAGTACGTCATATGACACATGATAGGGCAAGAAGTGCCAACTTTCCCGCCTTTCTTTCTAGATTGTTCATTAATAACAAATAAATGCCCACAATACAGTTGTTTGCAGTGCATAAAACAGCCCGGCCGTAGGTGATTGAGGTGACGTCCGTAGGCGACCAACAGCCACGCCACACCCGTTATCGCCAGCGCCGAGAACTAACATCGGTTTAAGTGCAATAAAACAGATTTACAAGATTGGCCCGGCCGGCTTGACCACCCGCGAACCTGGTACTCGGCGACACCCCGTGGGAACCGTATGCACCTTGTAGGCGTCTACCCGGTGCAGGATTACGTCATACGAGCTAAGCTACTCTCGTATTGTTGGCGCGTTGAGTGAAGGCGGAATCTGACATGTGAGTTATTAGGTATGTCTAAACGCCCGAAAGACCGAGCCAGACTCAAAACAAGTTTCTAATTAAATTTCCGTTGATTGGCGGTTTAGTTGATCTTAATTCCTTACCGATTTCACTATCACATTAAAAAATATTGCTGCCTCAGTTTGAAAAAGTTCACACAGGACACAGGAAAATGGTTATTGATACACCTTTATTTTGAATACTCTCTATAAGTACTAAAATTCATGGCGGCAACTAATTTTTGGATTTGTAACTTCAGTTTGTGATATAATACACGTAATACTTGAAGAAAAAAATTGTCTCCTTTTCTTTGTACCCGTGTGTAAACGATTCTAAAGTATAAAATCGTATCATCTGTCATGTACTATACTTCTGCCATTTACCAGGGAAAATTTAAGTATGGAACGCCGTTCGGCACATTGGTTTAATGGTTTTCACTTTTCCATCAATCGGTTAATGTTATAAGATAGGGATAAGAAGTACTAGATGCATCCGCTACGAGCGCTTCGATTTGTGTGCGATTGTGAAAGTAGATGCGGAGAGTCGAGACTACTTCCTGACTCGATTTAGCTGTATGATGTGTGTGTTAGCACTGTCTATAGACTCCATATAGGTTGTCGAGGGTGGATGTGTACCCACACTTGCATCATGGTGGTTGGTGGTGATCTTGATAATGCGTGCATGGCAGTTGTAAGGTACATTGTAGTTTACCTGCCCTATATCAGGACATATTATAGTCAGTCGAGGGTGTGTTACAAAACGTAGTGCATTTTAGTCAGAATTTTAGAAAGTAATGAATGCACTTTGATACATGTCTGTCCGGTTCGGGGAATCGTCGTGGGGCTCGAAGCCTCTCCCCTGGTATTTCTAGTGCGAGTGCCTGGTGCAAAACTCATATAATATATAGTCGTGTGTGTGCCAGAGTTGGGCGAGGGACGTACACTTTGATGGTCAAACAATCATTGGTCAGGATGACCTCAACACAAGAGATAGTATGTGTGTCGGGGGTAGTAAGGGTGACCTTGAGCAAGAGATGGGGCTGACCTTGAGACAAGGGTACAAGACAGTGTGAAGATGGCGCTATGATGGTCGGAGACGGGGGTGACACCCTCTGGCCTCAGTGACCTGTGGCAAGTGGGTCGTCCAACCGACTTGGAGCCTGCCGGCCATGTGATGTCGGGGGTAGTAGAGGGTGACCTTGAGCAAGAGATGGGGGCTGACCTTGAGACAAGGGAAACAAGACAGTGTGACGATGGCGCTATGATGGTCGGAGACGGGGGTGACGCCCGCTGGCCTCCAGTGACCTGTGGCAAGTGGGTCAAGTCCAGAGCGCGAGGGACCTTGGACGACACGACAGTGCACAGCGCAGGCGCAGAGGAGTGCGTGTCGGACGGCAATCCACGACTAGCCCGCTCACATTTGCTCGTCACTCGGCCACAGTGCAATACTAGCGTTCAGGTGCCAGAGTAGGTGCACTCTCACACATTCAGGTGCAATCATATCTGGACGTAATAGTACAGTTGTCGAAATGGGGGGGGGGGGGGCATTCCCCAAAAGTGACATATTGCCTTGGCCGTTCCCCAAAACCGAAATATTGAGGATACAACGTCCCCCCAAAGACAACCTCGGCTATTATCATTCCACATATTTGCTACTTTCTATAAATCAGAAATGTCTTAATATTTTATTCTGCTCTAAAATACATAAACATCTACCCATATTACAAGAAATTTTGACAAATTTATGGGGCAAACCACCGGAGCTCCTCTTTTATGTACGCTTTATCTACTCGGCCAACTTTACAATACAAAATCGGCGAGGGTTGAGGGTTACGTCCATCACAATGAACAGTGATGGGTGGCGCATGTACCACAAGTCGGAGATGGCGATGCCTGGTGTAATCACCACGTAGACAACCAACTCGAGCAACCAGGATTCGAACCGGAGCTGGTTGTTACGGTAATTCAATTCACTTCAATCTCGCCCTTTGGCGATCGTGCGCCACGAAGATGCGCCGTTTACCGATTTGAATTGGGTGTCACTGCAATTCGAGCCAACCGTTGATAAATCGCGGGCGTTTCGTCGAAAACCATCAACCCCACCTGCTGAGTGCGTCGTTTGCATCCATTGTTGCCAAGTTGATGATAACGGTTTCCGTGAGATCGTGCCTGGTCCACTAGTGACGTAGGAGGTCCAAGATGATGAATAATGTGAAGCCCGTGAAGTCAACTAAATACGTTCCTGTCGGGCATATAATATTATTCGAAATTCTTCTCTATCGCTAGTTAACACAGAACAGCACAGAAGGATAACATCAATTTGTAAACGAATGCAAAGTCCAATGTATCAGATCGTACGTTCCATGAGAATATTGCAATTTTTTAAATGATACTTTAGTTACTCATAAAGACGTACAGGTTGAAAATTAAGATCCAGACCCCTTAATTACGTGGAAAGTCCGCCCTAACACCCAACAATTCTAGGCATTTTATCAAATCAAGCTACAGTTTTGTCAGGAATAGGCTACGAGCTGTGAACCCAGCCTCCTCACGCAGTTAGGCTATAAGGACGAGAAGAAGAATTTACCTTGGAGGCTTGGCTATTGAAGCCACTACGATTAGCACTTTTTATACTTCTGCGAGGTGGTAGATTATTTGGCTGTCAATCAAATAGGTAATCGTTAAAATACAACTCAAGAGTCTTTTATAAGTAGCGGAATGTCCACAATCACGACTTTTTCTAGCATTTCTCAAGCGTAAATAATATAGTATTAATCTAACCGTATAAAGGATATAGAAACGTTGAAAATTGGTATGTCTACTTTATGTTGCATTGTGCACAAATTACTCTCTTGACCGAACCGTGAGGTTTAAACAAGAAAGTTATTTAAACTACGAAAAACATTAATCTACCAGATTTCGAACCTTAGGAACATTTTTTTACAAACTAATCAGAAAAGAGTGAATTCATCCCGTTTAGTTATTCGTAATTGATGGCGTTTCTCACTTTTCTGACTGCAAGTATTAGAACACGCGTTTGTCCTAAGTAAGTAGGCGTACCATATGGCTGATACACACACGGAAATATCCTTCTGAATAATATGTCCTGGTATAAATCCCCGACTACTCCCACATTCACATTAAAAGAAGACTAACTATGACAAACAACAAGCACCCGCCGTTGAATTAGAGAACACTAGGTGTGGCCGTTTCTCTTGTCAAAAGATCTCTCACCTATATTTTATGAAACGACCAGTTCTTTTAATAATTCCATTTACGAACGTGATGTTATAAAGCCAAGTTCATTCTAAAACGTGCCTTGAATTTAGCATTTTTCTAATACGCCCAATATACTCTAGGTTTAATCCGGCTCTTAGTCATACTCATACGCTTAGAAACAATTAAGGTTGCAGCACACACCTGGACCGCCCTTAAACTCGAGACAAATTTACATAATTACATAAAACAAATACTCAGGCTAAGTATGTGATGATTTATTCTCGTATCAAACAAGAATATATTTAGAATGGCATGGATATAAAATTGTTTCTTCATGTTGCATATTGCTAGATTGTCGTAATTCGAACATTCTTATTTTTCGAAGGTTACCAATCAAAGCAGCTGAAAGAACGTGATAATGTGATAGTTATGTTCGTGCCTGGCATATTTGACACTTGCAACGCGTTTTACTTTCAAGTGTTCCTAGTTTATTGGTGATAAAGAAGAAGGTTGTTGCACAAAGTAATACAAATATGTATTGAGTTTAGAACCAGTCCAAACAAGAATACATAATATGACATAAATTACTTTTACGAAATAAATGTCTGGAGTTCTGAGCATGTGAGAATGTAAGATTGAAAATAAATTAAATTCATAGTTCGAATTCTCGGATTCTATCAAGCGCCTCATACAATATGCAATGATTATGCCTACACACGCTGACAGTAAAAGGCAGTTCCATTCTCTTGGACAAACTTGAACTTTATCGGTGGTATACTGACATGCCTCTTCGAAACTTCAGTGCATAACAACCAAATATTTTCGCTGAGTTACATAATAATATTTGTGCAGTCAAAATTTGTTATAGTCACGTCCGAAGTTAGTGTTTGTTGTTATGATTCGAAACGTTGGAAGCAATCTGCCTCCTTATTTTTGAGACTTTATTGTGGAATGTGGATACTGTTCACATAATTTTAACCTATTATGTTAAGGTATAGAATGTTAACACATTTAAAATCCACCTACCACATTTATTCAAATCTCAATTTCCCTCACAACCTAACTTACTGCAAAGTCACAAGGAATTGAACATTATTGTGATTGCAAATTTACTGTAATAAGAGCTTATTTTAACAAGTTATCAAAATCCTAGTTACGGCCCAATCAATCATAGTAAATTCCATATGAAAAATAAAATATTAACCAACCCAATTTTTGTATTCCTTATACTTTCTTGGAATAACAGAATCTCTTGTGACTTCGTGGGAACCGTACTTTACTTCACATCTAAATCACAATCACATTCAAATTCATCCTGCGTCACACGAATAAAATAAAACCGACATCGCCCGATCTGGTCCGGGAATGTCCGATCACCTGCGTCGGGTTTCCCGAAGGATCAGCGGGGTACCGTGCCCTCCTGTCATCTCATCACCATCATTCACACAGCGAGACTTGGCATGACCGGCTTCGAAGTGACAGCCAAGATAAACTAATGCCAACAATCGCATTGTTGTGTAGAAGAAGTTTCACCATAGCTTGCGAGTACCACACACTAGGGTATAATAACTTGCACGCCTTACAACACACGCATCTTATTGTGTGAAATGTGAAACATTGCCGTAACAGTTTGACCCAACTGGGACTCGAACCCTGATCACCATATACGCGTATCCTGTATAGTGCAAACTATTTTTCGTAGATTTGAAAAGTGTAGTAAAATTACAATTTGTTTCAATAACGAATTTACGAATTAACTAAGCCTTTTTCTCACAGATTATTTATTGTTTATCCTTGTTTGTTACATTTTACAACAAGAAACGGCGTCGACGCTAGCAAATATCTTGTTAAACCACTCAAAATCTGTGGAAATCTCGTGCCGCGAAGAGCCTTGCTGAAGCACGTGAAATTTATTGGCACATGCAGTTGGTTCTCCCACATTCGATTTTGGGTGGAGTTGATCGGAATTCGGAAGCATCATCTGAAAGTCAAAGTCACTGATGTGAAGCCAAAAATACTTTAAAATCAGCATTATAGTAGGCCTATTGTTGGAAAACTGCAAGTTATGGGATTTGCTAGATTTTGTTTTGATTTTTGGTATCTAAACACGTTGCTAAATTTGAGTAAAGCACCAATCATTGTTGAGAGATTTATTTTATTTGTTTTAATTTTATCTCATACAAGCATGATCATGTAGAACTATGAATATCTTATGGAGGTGTCCTCAAACTTCATCACTTCAGTCAAACCCAAACGTGCTAAAAGAAACGGTCCTCGAGGAACGCACGAGTTCCCGCGACCGACAACAATGCATCAGTCGCATGCGCAGTGCTTGACTGGTCAGGGAATGCGCGGCGTCAAGCGATATTTCGAATCTCTTGTTGTCACCATGACCTGGCGACTTCCTCATTCGACTCCGTCTCGAATCAGAGTTAAGTGCGAAACAATTCGTGTGCAGAGAATTCGTTTCAATGTCGGGACATTTGATCTTCAAATACGAACACGTTAAAAAGGTCGTTCTAAAAAGTAGTGCAGGAGAGATAAAATTCCAACATTTTTTTTAAGGTACATCTTTTTTTGCTATCAACAAATTGTAAACATTTTTTTTTTTAGGAAGACAAACCACAATCATTTCACATTCACATTTTCAAATAAAGGCACGTATACTCCTCCTTTGACATTTACTTTCACAACGCTTTACCATCATATTTAGTTAGGCTACTTCTACCGTCGGCCACTTAGTGCCTGGACATCAGGTATTTTAAATCTAGTGTATGACTAAGTTAAACATGACGTTTTCATTACTTCTAAACATTGTAAATATAACACAACAGGAGGTGTCGCACTAAATTTGGCATGCATTATTTGAACCGGATACATTACAAGAACACTTAGCAAAGTTGTGATTAACTATTCGTTCAGTCAAGAAAACTACGTAGTCACGTTTGTTTTTACCATCATTGACCGAACAAGAGTGAAGTTGAAAACCTCTTCTACACTTCACCACAAGATTTGTTCCGAGGAAGTCATATCAAGATGTGTAACCACACTCATGCTAACCAAAATGACAAAAAGCATTCGCTATTAGCATGCTATAAAACCGAAACCAAAACAGTTAGAAATAGAGGAGGAAAAACAATGAGCACGTTGAAAAATATATATTTGAATAAGTTCGGTCACAAAATCTTTGGTTCAATGGTTATGAAACATTGCATAATATTATGTGATCAGGTATAAGATACTGCATTTCATAATAATTTTAAGTTTTTAACACTTCATTCTCGTGAGTCTTTTTCATCAAGCATCTCCGGCAATTCTCTTGAATTCTCTAAGGAGTTGGCAATCAACAATTAACTCGAAAGGTCGCAAATGCAATTAGCCGTCTAGGAGTGTGCGCGTGCGCATGGCAGCATTGCAGAACAACAGCAGACGTCAACGCGTAGGACAAAACAAAACGACGGAGATAAATAATCCGTTTTATACATTAAAATAAATAACTTCCTTCCGCAGACAGACTTATGAGTGACTTAAACGCACTCTTCACTACTTCAAACTTTCATATAATATAGATATAAGCACGAAATGATGTGATATTCATTTTCATAAAGATTTATCTATATTACTTGTGAAACAACAGAATTATATTACAAACAACCCTTCCCTATACATGCATCACTTTTATGTCCGTCAGTGCACAATCAAATTCGACCATGACGTCCGATAGACGCACGTGTTTTGTTGACACTTCCTTCAACAAGGATAATACACAGAATGTTTTTGGTGACCCTGTGGGTCAGGGGTATCGGCGCTACCCTCACTAAAATGGGGACATGTTCGACCCGGCACCTCCACCAAAACAGATCAACACTGACTGGCGAGGTTTTATTTGTGTATAATTATTCGACAATCGTGCCTCTTCGGCGTCGTGTAAAGTGCAAGAGCTCTAAACTCGGAAGCGCCACTTAGTGTGAAGTGGCACTTGGCTACTGTCCCTATTTTGAGTACTCCACACTCGATTTTGTGTGAATTCCATTATTATATTATGTACATGAACTAAGAAGTTTTGAAACAAGATTGTTCCTAGAATTGCCCTAGACTTGCCATCACAACCGTGCGTCTGAAACTTTGTGCACTTGCTACATATGAGCAGAAAATAGAGTGCAGGTATAGTCAAACCAAACTAAAATTTATTGAAAATAAATAGTTGAAAAATTAGGAGAGTATTCTTGCTAAATGACAAATTTACTTTTTTTTACTAACATGCAAGTTATTCGGCAATTATTGATGACTCGCGTGTTATAAATCTTTTATAATTTATAGATTATTATGGCAAGGGGACTTTTGGGTTAATGCACTATCTTAATCCTGGAATGGGTCTTATTGAGCCTCATGGGTGGTTGATGCAGCTGAAAGCAACGAAAACTTCGGATTTGAACATTCAAGTCGAAAGATGATCACAACAATTTGCATCATGATGTTAGTTATTTTACCGTGGTTGTCTTGTTCTTTGTTATAATCCAAATAGAAATCTAAGGTCAAGAATATAAGAGGTTGTCACAAAGAGATCTCTTGTGCAGTACATAGTGTGTGCATGACCCTGCAATTAGTGCAAGACCATGTGGCTGACTCGTAATTGCAATCTACAGTTACTTCAATAGCTTTAATATCACCGGCGGTGTCAACGTCAAATCCCATTCTCATGTCCCCGGGGGAAGGAGGGACCTTTTTGCCAGGGAAATTAAAGGTAATTACCCCGATTGTCCATTGTCTCCGCGACCATGTGAAATGTTGGCACGTCACGATTCTTTATCAGAGTCTCGTGCGTGACAAAGCGAGAGACGATGCGATGTCAAGTGATATCTCTGTGAACGCTCCGCTCTCGGCTCAAACACCAAGGTTGAACGATATCACTTACATTAAATAGGTTTTCTTTGTCAAGTTTGCACTCATTATGTAACGGAGCTTTTAATAGACAATGTGCCGACATCTAAACGAAAAGAGAAAAAATTATGTGGGACGGTTTAGAGGATAAACTTTTTATTCTTCAATTAATATAATTGTTACCCAAACGAAAACGTACTATTACGTAGAAGTGGAAAATAAAGAAAACAATATGCATTGTTGTTAACCGATTTTTCAAATCTTGTAATGTTATCATGTATATTTTTTTTAAATGTCGTGTTTACTTTGTGTGCAAGGTTTCAGCACTTATCCTCACTGACACCCGTAGTATGAGCTTTTGGTTTGGGTTAGTGAGGTAACCACATCACCGATTCGACATTGAAACTTCGAAAACTTATCCATACAACTTGGGTTTGCACAACATAATCAGGAGTTAAATAAATTACAGTTAATGTTGTGTTATGTTGTTATCAAAGGATAAAATGCATACTTGTACTTTTAAGACATAATTATATTTTATTTTTGAAAAACTACAATTTGTCGTTCCTTCCTTCTTGGGTGGCTGAGCCACAAGTCACAACCAGTCCCATTCGTTTACAACCTCATTTCCCGCATTAGTTTTAATTTGGCTTTGTAATGATAATAATAAGTTCGAGACGTTATGAGGACTACTCCTAGAAGTTCCCGGTCTGGTAGATAGAAACGTATTCGTTGTACGGAATGCAAGTAAGTCTTGGCTGCAGATGTACCGGATTGTTACTTGTTGGTTACAACGTGACAGACTGAAGTAGCTGGTTATTTAGTGCTTATATCACTTGCTCGTATGGTCGTAGGTATTGTTCTATTGAGGACATGCGTTTATTCTCAGTAGACTTGCCAACAACTGGGTGCTAGCAATGAGCTTCTCAGCAAAAATAACTAACTGCTTTGCTGACTTCCCGGTCGCTAGTAACGACTAACTTGTAACGCGTTATCTGCGTTATTCTTCATCAATGCTCCAAGTAACTACCAGAAGGTGTATCCAACAGTAATTACTGTGAAATTTAGCTATGTTTCTCCCCCCCCTCCCCCTCCCCATTTATGTGCCTGTCTACAATCTACTACGTACACTTGTCATATTTTGCCAATGTCATAGCCCTTTGTACCATTACAACCCAAATTAGAGTGTTTCTAAAGTAAAATTTCATATGCTAGCATCATAGATCGCTAAGGTAAAGGCCAACCACCGATGCCCATTTGAAACAGGGACCCGCTGGTTTGCCACGATTCACTCGTCGATGACGTCAGCATCGGAAAGGTTATCTCCAACACTCTTACAGAACCACTCTGTGAGGGTGATAATATGTTTCTGCTGCAATGGACACTAACATGTATCTAAAGCTGACTCTGTTTTTGTTTCTCCCTGTGATAATATGTGCCTGCTGCAATGGATATGTAGCTAAAGCTAACTCTGTTTTTGTTTCTCCCTTGGGCGTGGCCCACACAGCCGTCCAGCGGGGTCGGGTGCCTCCGTCTCAGACGTCGGGACTCCCCGGACAGTTCGCGTTGACCAATGGGGACGCCGCGTCGGCTGCGGCTGCGGCGGGACTCAACGGACACTCGTATCTCTCTTCGTACATCTCCCTGCTCCTCCGGGCGGAACCCTATCCGACCTCGAGGTACGGCCAGTGTATGCAGCCCAACAACATCATGGGGATAGACAACATCTGTGAACTGGCCGCGAGGCTGCTCTTCTCCGCCGTAGAGTGGGCGAGAAACATCCCCTTCTTTCCCGACCTTCAAGTGACGGACCAGGTGGCCTTGTTGAGGCTAGTGTGGAGTGAACTATTTGTGTTGAACGCGTCTCAGTGTTCAATGCCGTTACATGTGGCGCCCTTACTGGCGGCCGCTGGACTACATGCCTCTCCTATGGCGGCCGATAGAGTAGTCGCCTTCATGGACCACATCAGGATATTCCAGGAACAAGTAGAAAAATTGAAGGCGTTACACGTCGACTCTGCGGAGTACAGCTGCCTCAAAGCAATCGTCCTCTTCACAACAGGTAAGGCAGAATGCATCTTGGCTTTATATCCCACACTGTAGCATAGTACAACATACAGTCACCAAAGCCATTCACTCATTCACACATAAACTCTTACGCCGTAGTTCAACATACGGTCGCCAGCAGCGCTTTATGCAGTAGATTCTTCTCTCTGTCTGCGCATACGTACAGCGCACATAGCAACGAAGTCTCAAGAGAAAAAGTATTCGATGCAAGAATAGGAAGCGTTAGCTGTAGTCTGACGCTTGATTTTACCCGAACATAATTTATGGCAGAGCCAATTACTAGAGATATAGAACCGAAAAATCTTCTATACGTCATGAATTTTACCAACCAAGACGGTTGGACGTTGTCTTGTAATCCATCATAATAATCGCTGTAATAATAACGAAGCGAAGACGCGCATTTTCCTCAACTTCAGAAGTCACTGGTACAAAGGTTATCTCACTTCTCCACGGATCGCTGGTCGAGGTTAGAGTTAGACACTCCCCCTATCTTCTCCTCTCCCCGCCTCGGTGCGCAATCATCGCACTCATATCGGCCTCTCCAACAGATTTCGCGTCGATCAAGATATTATCTCTCAGTCAAAACCTTTCACGATACAGAAAAACTCCAATTTCTTTTCATCACTCGTCGGAATTATCCGGAGCTACGTCTCCGTCCGTTCGAATACCGATTTGAACCAATCAATCGTCGACCCCCTGTGTTTAACCGGTCGGTGTTTTCGAACGGTCGTGGCCCACGAATCGCAAGCAAACGAAACGAACAACCACTTAGATGTTTGTAAACGACTAGATTCATAATTGAATTATGCATAATATGTGAGATAGGCTAGGAGCTATCTCGTGGTGATCTGTGTCGTGAGTGTGTTAGTCTGTAGCCGATGGGATGGATGTTCGAGCTCGGGGCGTCGTGACTTGCGCCGTGTTGCGGAGGCGCAGGGAAAACTGCGCGTGCCTGCACACAACTACTCGTCGTTGCAGCAGAGTAGATAGATCATAAGAGTATAATCTTACATTTGCCCAGATGAAAAGTAAGTGGTACTTAGCGCTTTCTCCAACCCCTTTGTCCAAGGATTACACGTCTCGATTCAACCGAAGAAAAAGTACAGTTTGCAGTCTTGTAAAAAAGTGTTAATTATTCTATAACTCCACTGGGTGAAACTAAAATGAGAAAACACTCCCGGTACATTTGTTTTATCCACCTCAGTCAAACTGCGTGTTAAAAAATAACGGTTCTGTGAATCAGTATTATGTTTATAGCGTATTGCTGAAATTAAGGGCCTCCTACATTACACTTCGAACACGTGATTGCACAACCCAGGTACATATATTTACATTTTATAAAGAAAATAGAGCAATTCAAATTGCTCATATATTATGTTGGTATCACCTGATGTTAAACTTCTAGAAATTAAAAACCGTTGGATCCAGGATAAGAGTGTTTAGTATACAACTACAACAAGTGAAAGGTTAGAAAGAAGCAATGATTTATAACTGAATTCAATTTTAAAATAATTGAAAAATAATGTGAACAATTTTTCAAAAGTTATGCAAATGACAAGTATAGAAGGATTTTGTTTCGTGTTCTATAAATTGAGCCCAAAAATATAAGCAAATTCACGTGATTTGACGTTTCAACCGTTCCAGGAGACTTACGTGAATCACGTTCATGAGATGGGATTCTTTGGATCCAGGATTTAGAGAGTTTAGTTTACAACCACGACTTTTCACGTTGTACCGAAGCAAAGTACCATGATATGTGAAATGTAAGAAAAAAGTAGCAATGATTTTGACCGAACCCAATCCCAAAACAAAAGTTATGCAAAAGACTAAGAGTTGAATTTTGTTTTGTGCAAATTGAGCCCGAAATTAGCCAATTCACGTGATTGCATTGTTTATTAGCTTATCACAAGTCCCAACGTATAAACGATAAAGACGCGTGATTGTTGGAGACGTCTTTCTTTCTACGCGACGTTGTGTCGGCGGCGTCGCGTGCCGGCGCCGGAGGGAACGAATCGAGTCCCGCACGACCCAAGACGACGCATCGAGAAACTAACTCGGACCCATCCATTGCCCATAATATGCAAAACACAGGCACCGTTTTACACGGAATTCACGGCCTATGCGATACTAGGTACTTTGTTGCAGTGATTTTCACAACTACCTATCACGAGACTGCTATCGATATCAAAATTCTCTACTTTGTTTTGAAGTTTATTGGGAAATAAAAATATTTTTGATCTTACTTAATTTACGTGTCTCGGTTATGCTAGTCTGCTAAAAATATTACTATCAATTTTTAAAATAGAAGTTTCACAATAATTTTATCGATTATTAATTGAATAAATCATCACTATAATATTGCTAGAGGGCAAGGGCGGGGTTTTGCTATCCATAAAACAAAGAGTGAAAGCCAATTAGTGCCTTTGTTGTTTCAGTCAATGTTAATTAATTATTGAATTATTGTTATTTATCAATTTGATATTGATTGATTGATGAATCGATGAAAAGAATTTTAGAAAGGATTACAAGCAAACTCCTTGATTACAAAGCAGTAAGAAGAACGTCTATTCTTTGCCAAGTAGTTTCAAAACTTTAAAGCGATAAACATGCATATCCATGTTAAGTGCATACCTCAAAACACAACCGTATTCCTAGGTGTACTCGATGTTAATACATACATGTGACTTGCTAAATCGTGGGCATTTATTTCTATAGTAACAAATTATATTTTTTAAATTTTGTTGCCGAATACTGAAAATAATACATCGCACATTCTGAAGAAATCGCACATTCTGAAGAACATTCGTGAAATTGTGATTTGGAGCCAATACCCATTTATAGAAACAAGATAAGCTTCTTATGGCAGCATCGGCAATCAATTCCTTCTACTTTGAAATGTCGTGACTGATATTTGTATCAACGTGTAGGCTTTTATCGTGACTAGAAGGAAATCGTGTTTTCTCAGATTTAAACGTGTCAAGATTGAGATATAGTAATAAAACGGTATGAAAAACTATAACGGGTTGTCTCGTCGATTGTGCATTCTGTGAATCTATCTATAGTAGCTTGACGTTTCTCTCTAATCTTTTAATAAAATAAAACTAATTGATTGACCAAGAAACCGTGTACGGGCTTTTTTGTTTTACTAAGTGAAGAGGCAGAAATTATTCTCAATTACTCAGAGTACTAACTTTTATTACCAGCTGTACTTACCAACAAAGAGCTATTGCGGCGAGGAAAGTAAATACTAGATTGATAGCGCCATTTATAATGTTAAAAATCACATTTCTTACAGCTGATATTATAGATACTATTATGTAAAAGAATGTTTGAAATGCCTGTAAATGCCGACTAACGATAGCTTTAGAGCAGCAAGGCAAACATTTTAAGTGTGTTTTGCCTTTTTTAAGGTTCTTTTCTAAATTTATTACTTTGTGTGTTTTTTTTTAGAAAGTATGAATTAAAACATTGATTTTCTCAGAACTCAAAATAACAGTAAAACGTACACGGATAGCTATAGAGCAGCAAAACAAACATTTTAAGTGTGTTTTAGTGTGTGTTTTTTTAGAAATTATGTAAACATTGATTTTCTCACAACTCAAAATAACAGTAATTTGAGCTTAATCCTTGGCGAGTGTTTGGTCTTCAATCAGATTTATAACCAATTTGGCTAGAATTTAAAAAAAATTGAAATTAGAAGTTTGTGTTCGCTTCGAATGTTTTGGTATAACCTGTACACGTGTGTGCTTTTAACTAGCGTCGCTGTAAATTCTTTGTCGTTGTTCGAGCAATGTTGGGAGATCGTTCGGTTCTTCCGCGGCGGCATTTCAAGTGAATTGTAAATCAAGAGTCCGCGGTGACCCATGGCCCGCGGTTGACACATTCCTGCGGGATAAAGGTCGCAGTCAGCCAGGAATAGACCGGGAGTGGAACCGTGAATCAGAGCTTGAGGATGAGGACGCTCACACCTCGACTTAAGCTTCAATTAGGACGGCCAGACGACAGGGTTACTTTGAATACAATCACTTTATTATTGTGTATTGGTTGGAAGCTAAGCTGAACAGTGGAGGAACCTACAGGGACATTTATAAGCGTAGCAAATTTCAATTGCAATAATAATAATAATAATAATAATTATAAAGAAACCGTTCTGTTACGGAAAAAAAAACATTGGCACAAATACATGGAGAAAAACACATTTAGCAAATTTCAGCTGCCACCAATTAGTATAAACCTTAGCACATTGTTAAAATATTGTATAACACGAAATCGCCACTCATGATTAAAAATTGTTGAAGAACAGCTGGGAGTTATTTGAATAGTCAGGTTGTTTTTATTGTTGATCGTTAATCGTGTTTAAATAAAAGTGTGACTTTCGACTTTCCAGAAAAAAATATTACCATCTCAAGTTGAAAACAGCGAACATTGTCGTACACGTCAGTCGGTCGAGCAAAACGAAAAGTTTCTCATTGTCATTGACGACAAACAACATGACCGTAGCATAAGTGTCAACACACAATTATCGGTTTTGCAGTTACAAACATAAAATAACGCCAAAAAATAAAAATCTGGCCATGTTCAAGTACGCAATTTTGTTCATGTCGATTACCCTACAGCCATTGCTCGACATGCTACTGACACGTAGGTTTCTGACATGGAATTCTCTCAACAGAAAAGGGAAGAGGAGGTTTGCAAACGTGCATAGAAAACAGAGTAATGAAGGCATCGCAACGTTTTGTCGTGAACTGTATCAGTCTGTGAAATCAGCATATGTGATTCACAATTCAGGTAAAACAATAGTCTACATGATACGGACTGTCGACCTACCTGACCCACATAACAATGACACATGCCGAGCAACAGTCACTGGGCTAGGCCCTGGACTATTTTGTTGTCACGACTATAAGACTTGACAGATTTCATTGCATGCAGATCTCTTACTGGTTGGATTGGATAACTAACTTCTTACACACTAAAACTAAAAGCACCTAAAGTTAAGTGGGAGAATTGTTTACTGTACTTGTCTTTTTTGTCTGTTTTTTAGTTTAAAAATTTGTAATTTTCACTAATTTGTATAAACATCCGATGAAACTTGTTTGCGATATCTATTTTATTTAATTTGACTTTGTATTTTTTATGCCAGGGAGAGCATTGATAATAATTACACAGTTTATTGAAAATTACAAAATCATATATTTTAATGGCGCAGAGATTTCAACTAGGAAATATAAAATATTTAAGACATAGCTTCCTAAAATTACATTTAATCTATAAGTGGTTTGTATGTTTGTAATAACAGATAACTTGTCAATATCAGCCTATCCATGGGTATCATGCAAAGAACAGAGATAGGCCTACAATGTGTTACTGTTGGATAGAAACCAGCACGAATTCCTTGTTATCTTGCAGAAAGAAACAGCGAAAACGAAAGAAATCGAATCTGTACATTAGCAACAATCTTGATTTGTGCTTGCGAGGGGAGGGACTGCCTCTATATTTAACAGCCTGTTGCACTCGACTCCGATTGCGTATAATCAGCGCTAATAACAACTGTGATTGGTAATAATACGGAGGATCATACGCTCAACTTTCTTCAGCTGATCTAAGGCCAACACCCGCCCAGTGGTTCGACTTTCTCTAGCCACGTACACATCTATCTGATCTGATCGCACATTGTATCTGGTTGTAGGCGTCAACAATCTTCTCGTTAGCTCTCAGTCTCCTGTGTTCGCCATGTGAACCAACTCGACGTGATCGGCGATAGTTTTTCATCATTTCGTCACATAAACAAGATAAGGAATCGAAAAGATACGATAATGAGAAAATAACCATGAATTCTCCTCAGTACAGAAAATAGAAAATTAATCGTTTGAATGCAAAGGTTAGAGTATATTATTTTGCATTTAATGTATTTTTAGATATGATTGACGTCAACTTGTTTGACTTTAAGGTTGAAACACATGTTATTAATTTATTTTGTTGTCACTTGCCAAGTGTAGTATAAGCAACTCTTATATCTTCAGAATAACCGTTTCATTAAAAAAACGTATCAAATAGAATCAATACGTATGTATCAGAAGTGTGAAATTCAAAAATAGTACTAAAAATTAAATTTGTAAAAGTTTTAAAAATGCTTGAATTTACTGAAAAGACCCCCGTAAGTTATTATAAAATTAATCAATTATTTATTTATTTTTAAAAAGAATACTACGATTAACTGTTTCAGTTATTATATACATCCCCCCCTCCCCCCCCCCCATCAACAAAAACTGTCACGGATATCGTACGTTCCAAACTCAAAGTATAGTTCCTGTGTAAAAGTTAAAACTAAGCAGAGTTCATTATTTAATTCATTAATTATTCAACTGGATATAACTATTTTCTTTGTTTTCTTTATCAAAGAGTTCTGTTGTATCAACTAAAGTGTTGTATATTATAGTTGTATATATACGACTACAAGCCATGATCCGAAGCTTTCCTTCCTCACACAAAGGCATATGCTACTCCATGACTCCGAGCCGACTGCTAGTCCATGATTGCACCCGAGTGAGATGTGAAGCCGATCACCTATAATCTTACACTAATTATACGACTGTCGAGATGGAAGCAGGCGATAACTCCGTGTAAAGTGGCGGTTGCCCTATGACCTACCCACCAGGCTGTCGGGCGGGGGTGGGAGGAACTCACTGGTGAAATGTTATTACAGAGAAACGATGCGAATCGAGTATCTCGTTCTACTTTGTTCGATTGTATCGACTCAGATGCAACAGATTCAACACAGTTGCACCTACACATAATGGAAAATGAAATGTTTCCTCATAGTTACGAATGTTTTAATCACATCTACTTGCGTCATTCAGTTGATTATCTAAATAAATGACATTAATTATCAAGAAACAATTAATATGATTATAATTTGATAAATAACGAATGACAGTGTTCTTATTTTTATCTTAAATAATGCTGAGAATCGCAGAAATTAATTAAGAGACTTAAGTGACGAGGTTATCATTATTAATGACCAGTTACGGAGAGATAACAATAATATTCTGTATGCTATATCCAAATATGCTTAGTCACATCATGGACTTATAATAGTAACTCCAATGGTCACATATATCTATACAGGTGTATATCAGTAAGCGACTATATTTCTATCTTAGGTATACCCTATATGTTATCAAAATTGATAAACGCGAAACATAATCTTTAGCAATAGAATTAGAATTAAAATCTTAAAAAGTAGTGTTTCACCCATCTACATATTGAAAACGAAGGCAAATGGCGAGGTATGCCTGAACTTCTCTATAGCCATAGGAATTATAATAAAGCGATTTCATTCATATACTTGCATATATAATAGCATGCACATCAAGATTGTAAAGTTCTACTCCCAAGTTCTTTGCAATCAATGGCTCAAACTCAATGCTATCAAATATAATTATGTTGGACTTCCTGATTAAATAATTCACAGTACGCTCATGACGTCACTTGATAACAGCGCACAATGGGACGTGTTCATTAATTATAAATCGTCTTATCTTCCTCCGTCCGTTTCCAAACAAACATGCCTAATAGGCACTTCCAAGCAAAATGCAGCACACCGTTAAAAAACGTGCGATTACTTCGTCATCGTAAGCATCATTTGCAATCGCGTCTTTGGCGGTGCTAATCCGAACCATATACGGTTACGTGTATTATTTACTGATGACGACGGTTAATATTACTGCAAGTTGAGATTAGTA
The DNA here is from genome assembly GCA_024449915.1 of Sweltsa coloradensis. NCBI lineage: Eukaryota > Metazoa > Arthropoda > Insecta > Plecoptera > Chloroperlidae > Sweltsa > Sweltsa coloradensis. The sequence continues at coordinate 360,007 of JAMZAV010000084.1, forward strand.
AGGTAGTATAGTCGTCGCCAGAATCAAGAAGATAGCAAATGATGGGACCCGGCACCTCCACCATTTGCTATTCTTTGTATTCATTAACGTAATTTGTTTGTCTTCAACAATGCCTTCATACACGGGAATAAGGCTGCTATCTATTGGGAAGGCAATCTCTGACGTGCGGCAATATGTCAGACAACAATGTTTATGATGTCACGTGCATACAAATAATACTTAACTTGCAACATCAATAGTTTGACACTTCTACCCGGCACCTCCACCATGTATATTACCTAACTTGCAACATCAATAGTTTGTCACTTCTATCCGGCACCTCCACCATCTATATTACCTAACTTGCAACATCAATAGTTTGACACTTCTACCCGGCACCTCCACCATGTATATTACCTAACTTGCAACATCAATAGTTTGACACTTCTATCCGGCACCTCCACCATATATATTACCTAACTTGCAACATCAATAGTTTGACACTTCTACCCGGCACCTCCACCATATACTATACGATCTAACTTGCAATATCAATAGTTCGAAAGGGTAGAATAGGGTTCGAACAAGTGCGCCCAAACATCACATCCAGACAGGGTTCGAACACGGGCGCCCAAGCACCACATCCAGCCAGGGTTCGAGCACGGGCGCCCAAGCACCACATCCAGCCAGGGTTCGAACACGGGCGCCCAAGCACCACATCCAGCCAAGGAGGCTATTAGTTCCGGACGGGTTGCGACGACACATTCTCTCGCTCACTTGTCTCGCATTCCGCGCACCAAACGACTCGAGGTGTCGCGCGCTGTGTCGGGCCAGGTGTCCGCGGGCCGATCAATTATCGCCACTTTATTGACGGACGAGCGAAGTATTTCATTGCACCCAATTGACATGTCCGTCTGTGATCTGTTGTCTCTACGAAGTAACGGCCTACGAGAGGGTGCTCAGTGAATGCCAATGGTTCGAACGTCACACACATAACTATAGCACATAGTAAATAGATCAACTAAAACAACATTGATTCCATAAAACTCATTTTCGTGCAGTCATAAATCATACTATATGAATACAACTGGTATAATTGCTAATAAATGCTACATATACACCGGTACACACCACTATCATTGCATATTTTCAATATAAATTGTAAATAGGGAAGAAAATGTAGAGTTATATTGAGGGTCCGGTAGGGTATTTATTTTTATTTTTTCCCCTTTAGTTTTAACAGATTTCAAATATTTGAAAAAGTATTTATTTTTTATTCTATTTTAGGTGCCTTCCAATTTCATCCTTATTACGTGATTATGAAAATTATCAAACATTTCTTATCCGACAATTTTATATGGTATTCTTTCCCAAATAATAAAGATTTAAAATAATATACCAAGAAATGAGATTGTTGATCCTTCTGAACTCAGATCATGTAAGGATCTTAAGGTCGAACAGACCTAAACTTTGAACATCTACACCCAAAATTACCCTTAACGTAAGCTCGGGTATCTACATCTATTCACAGATAGAGCAGAGGCCTGTTTGTGTTTGGACGTTTAACAGGATGAGAGGATTTATTTGAAATTGTAAACTTATAAAAATTACAACACCCTTATACAGCTAATGAACACGCCCATTTGATCTCGGACAATAACAACCAGTATGACAAGGATGAACCGGTCCGTTTAGCTGTGAAAACCTCATTGAATATAACATGACGAAACATCTCGATTCAACACCTCAACAACGTGTCACGTAATCTTTGGAATCGTCGCCGAGAAGAGTGAGTACGTACGTATGTTTTAGCCCGTGGTGAGGGCATGTATGCGCGGAAGGAAAAGGAGGGGTTGGTTAGCTTATGAGCGGTGGTAATCCCCTTATGTGAATGCCATGCTTGCGGCCGAGTGACCCCGCTCCGCTATTCGGGGACAGATTAATATTCGCCACTGTCATATCGTGCATGGGGTGGGCTGACTCATTCTTATGGGGTGGAGTGGGTCTTGGGGGACGCATCGCTCAATAAGACCCAAACAGAGTCAAGTTGTGAACACCGTGATGTTGTACCCCCGAGCTACCGAGGTAGGAAGCTCAACTTATGTAAACGTGGTTAGGAAAAGTCGCCAAACCAAAGGGGATGGATATATTTTTCACATTTCAAGACATTTTCTATGTCGGCTGGATGTCTTGTGGTTGAAAGTTTGCTTGACATCGTCCTTATCTTTTCATGTTGGAGTTGATATTTTTCTACGAAAATGAAATGATGTGACATTAATGTTGTTTTAAAGTGAACGGTTTTAAGTCAAATTCCTATTGAAAGGGGCTAATATATAGTGTTTATTGATGATTTCGATGATTGACTTACACGGCGGATCCCAAACATTGCGTTATACTTTTTTGACATGAGCGTGAAAACACCATTTAGGTTTTTAATATTTATCACTTCCATTTCTAATGTAGTTTTTATTTATTAATCAGCATTAGAAAGTAATGTACGGGATTTTTTTTACTTTTAATTTTAAAGTCATGTCAACGGTTCAATTAAAATCAACTGAATTAAAATTGTGATATACAATTAAGAGTTACAATGACAATTTTGTTTAAAAATAACGATTCGTAACAGCGTTCTCAAAAATAGATTCGACTTGTTATGTTGTTGTGAAAACTTTATTAAACTAAAATTAATTAAATAAAAATGTGAGGTGGAGCTGACTGCAACTAAGCTTATTGTACCGTAACATACAGACCTCTGAAACATCGTGTTTAATTTTTTTTCAACTTTCGCAGTTGGTAAAACACTAAACAGTGGCCATGTTTTCGAGATTAGACAATTGATCAGGGTCTATCTCAAAGAAACATCTAGCTTCGCATGGCATCTCCTTTGAACCGTATGATACGAACCATTCACCCGTACCGAAACCCGACGAGTAGCGTTGGGCAATATGCACGACCTACTAAGCTAAGGTATATTCCGGCTTGCCACGTGCAATCTTATCTGCACCCGACGTGTGCTAAACCCAAACCATCCCATCAGTCTAACCGCGGGTCACTGCTAATATGCTACAACTACATACATGATGATGGCGGTGGCGTTATTAAAATCGCGTTAAAATAATAATCTTCCACGAGGTTATACAGGTACAACATTAAAATGTCATCATAATGAGTCGCGATCTAAAGGTGCACACTCGGCTGACGAAACACGCGAAGGCATCGCCGAAATATATCACGACTTCGCGTTAATTAAACACTCTAGATAAACCTCGTTGCACATATGCGAGAAGCCACTTAAGAAATTAGACGGGCGTAGACAGACAGTCTAGACACTTTATATGTGAATATAATTTGTGTTATATATTTTAAAGAGGGAAATTATAAAGGATACTGTGACTAAACACGATAGAAAAAAATGAACAATGTGCTATTTTAATGACTTATTTGTGTATGCTATATCACTTTTTATTGAATCGTTAGTATATAACTTACGGCTTTTAATATATCTCACTAATATATAAGTATTTATTTTGGTTATTAAAAATAGGATACTTATTTTAATTATAATGAGTATCCAAATCCTATTATTGTAACTTTGTTAAAATGTTTGCAGCAATATGAGTAACCATGTTTAATTCATTAATTAGTGTATGTCATTTAGTATAATGGAGGTTTGCAAAGTTGTGGGTTTGTGTTTGCTTTAGTCTCCGTGCGAGAGCGCTTGGTGACAGTTGAATGTCAGTGTTCACATTTAACAGACCACCCCTTGACAATAGCCACCCCCGCCACCTATTATCATGCGGTCAACCCCTAAAGATCGATAATGTTCCCACACGCACAAGTTGTATGGAAATTGCCATCTTTCTCTCACTGACAACCAGCCGTGGGCCCATCTACGTGTTTGAAACTGTCTCGACGCGCATGCGTGATGTAGTTTACACCCAGCCAAATAGTTCACAACTCCATTGCTACTTCGGACAAATCATAACATGAATGCAACTTGCAAGCTTACAGAATCGGTTCAAAACAATTATCTATAATAGGAAGAACAATGAATTTGCACGGAATGTGCCATTCTTACTAGTAAATTACTTCAAAAATTTTGCTTCTTCTCTTTCTATACCTACTAATCTAGTTTACTTTATTTTGTTTTTTATTTTTTTTTATTCGAAAAACATTGTTTATTTTGATTTAGTAATTGTTAGTGCGCTGCATAGATAAAATTAATGTGAAATAGAGGAAAAGAACAAACTCCACTAACTTTCGGTATCAATTTGGAAAAAAAATCGTAAACTCGGTATAGGCCTAGGCCAGGGGGTTTCTCTTTTCGAAATCAAGTTTTTAGTTTTATATAAACGTGTAAACGGGATAGATTTTATTTATTTATATAAATTAAATGTTACTTTGTTATCTCTTTTGGGGCCTACACAAATACAGGGTTACAAATTATAGGCCGACAATTTTCAAAAAATTCTTAATTTTGGTGGAGGTGCCGGGTCCCAGACAGTATTAAGGCATCTTGTCTGTTACACATGGTGGAGGTGCCGGGTCCCAGGCAGTATTAAGGCATCTTGTCTGTTACACATGGTGGAGGTGCCGGGTCATCAAATGCGAGTGTAAAAATAAAACCGTTGTTAATTATTCGTCGGCCGGTCAGAAGTACAAAATTAAGATTTTTGTTGTAAAACAGGCCTCCGCCTACCTATTTTATTTTATATTTTTTAGAAAATCGGGCTTAAAACGTTTAAACGTGAAAATTTCAAGGGGTTAAACGTTTAGGAAACTAAACGCTTTTTCCCATCCCTAGAATGTAGTAAAAACATTTTTAATTTCCGGTTGGATTATGGCATTCGTTGTCTTTGTAGTTGGTACAATAATAGTGATTTCATTCAAAGTTATAAAAATAAGTTATGAGCGTATGACGACTATAAAACACACGTGTGCCTGGCTTCATTCCAGCGGGAAGGACGAAATAATTTGACGTCATGTCACGGCTAATAGCTATACCGAGCAATCTGTTCTTCTCTTATTTTCGATCAGCTAATTTCGTCATTAGTTCAAACGTTAATCCTATATACTACAGTAAAGATTAAATTGACGAACAAACATTGATAATTGTTTTATAGATTTTGTCTCGTTTTCAAATAACTGAAAAGATAATTATTTTGGAAAATGGTATGTATAGTTTCATTCAGTAGGTTATTCAAAACTACGTTTGAAAATGTTTCGGTTTTAATAGTAGGGGATTCAAAACAACGTGTAGGCCCTAGCTAGGTACACAATCATGTAATTTTCTCGGATCTTTTTTTTTACAATGCATGCCTAGACGCTCGATCGTAATAATTGCGACATTGTTCAAATGGATCTTTACCAACAATGTCGAAGTGCCAGCCTGCAGAAAGTGCCCTTTTGCCCTCGCAAACTCACATTACGGATTTACTGTACCACCATCCGTAACAAGAGATTCATTAAAGCCATTATACACGTTATATAAAGTGTTAACAATTTTATCAATTCGTTTTCCCTACCCATCCGGGATACTATCTTTTCCCCTACGAAACAGTAAAAGATTATCTTCCACCTTGCACCCAACTCCCAAACGAACAAAAGTAGTCTATAAACTGCGTTATCTCCCAACTTTTAACTTTTTGCCACGAGAGGAATATTGCATATAATCCAGTTCTAAAAACACGCACTGAGCGAACTTCTGCCTCGGTGTAATACCGCCATACACACTTAGCCGTACTGAAAATAATAGCGCCAGTTAACATTTATGCCTTTGTACTTAATTTAGATTGTGTGAGTGAGATAAGGGAAGAGGTAGGGTTAATCTGAAGCCGGAACTACGAAGTTTCACCCGATTGCTGGGCAGGGGAACAGAGGTCGCCCGCCTAGTGCAGAAGGAGGGAGGTCAAAGGGCACAGACGACATATTATTTTATAGCGAGCTCGAGTCGTATCGTAAAACAGATCCTGGCACACATATTTTTAGCGCGACACACTGAAAGGTGTATTCATTATATGTGTGCTCGGGAATAGAGAAGAAAGCGTGGACTGTGGAGATTCAGAAACGTTTCATCACTGGAAAAAAATGTACAGCTTTTGAGGAACAACTATCAGGAAAAATATGACTAAAGGAAACTAAAACTATTTAACTATTAGGTTGAAGACATATTAAAACCTATTTGTGGACTCTTTACTAGAGCAATTGCCTCATTTGTCTGGTCGACAGATGAAGTTCTTTCCAAAAACGTTTTTTCTCTATAGTGATCAACTGCTTTCAGGCGATATTTTTAAAATGTTGAAACCAATAATCATAGGATACGGGATCAGTTCTGGCATAATTCAAACTAGTTTCGTTACAAAATAAATCGAACACAATTAATTTTTGAATGATCATTTTTCCAGTAAAAAATAATATTATTTCCTCTTAATCTCAAATAGAACGGTGGTAAACTCCCAGGAATATGACTTTTTCATCGTGGGGCTGGGCCCTTATCTCAAATGTCATAATTTGTATTAACATAACCTAGAAGAACCCAGCGTGAGGCTCAGCGTGTCAGCTGGGCAGTGACGCATTCTGCAGTAGGTTTCCAGCCGGTGCTCTCGCCAGGGATGTTTTTGGCGCGTGAGACAAAGGGCGACAAAGCGCAGATAACAGAAGTCGAAGCGAGAGAAAATGTTTACAAACTGCATGAGGTTAGAGTTTAAATTGAAAGCTTATCTACACGGGGGCTAAGCTCATCCGTGGGGTCAGAGGGTGAGGTTTTCTGATGGGGCAAGTGTTTTATCTCGCACCTCTGCTGCATGATATTAGTTTGCAACTCGCCCGCCAGGGTCGCTCTTATCTCTCGGTGGTTGCGGCAACACTCGTCTGTACATCCATTCATTGCGCCGCCCTCCCTCGCAATGTCCAGTCTCGCTGACTATATCGTACGTGGTATATCCGGCCGGCACTGACGGAGCCGACGCAATCAGAGAAGGTGATGATGGATTCGAGGTTTACGATTAGGATGTCTAGCCCACGTGGCGCAATGTACGCCTACATACGGGGCCTTGTCGGGCCCAAGTAGCGCAAATGTGGCCAGCTTTGTTCTTATTATAATAGAAAGTAAACTACTACTGTCTATGACGTACAAAAAGGGTTTGTCCCCCCAGTTGGTTCAAAGATTGGGGTTAGCTACCCAAAAAGTTAGAATATCTATGTACTCGACACCATCGACAAAAAGAGTTGAACGCTGGAACAAACGAGGTATAATAACGACAAACTTCGACCCATATTTTGGAAACTCTAGTACATTTGCTTGCTATGCTAGTAAATATATTTTGAGATATGAACATTGCTCGGTAACTGTACAAACATGTCATCATCATCTCAGGTTTTTGACCGTTAAGTAGCAGCGTTGGGCGTGGTCAGGGATAGAGTGGGTGACCGCTCTGCCCTGAAACTCACGTACTGCTGGTTAGAGCAGATGGAGGGTTCGAGAGCTAGTGTAACGGCTTCGTTCTCTTCGACGTCTCATGACTGTCAAGGTTACACCGTCCTTTCGGATGGGACGTTAAACCGTTGGTCCCCTTGGTACTTTTCGAAAGAAGTAGGCTACGTTTCGGTACCGGGTTTCCTCTCCTCCCTTCTGTTCATACTTCATCCTCATCTATCACCACTCGTCTCGAATAGCCTAAGTGCTATGAGACGTTAAGCAATATCCAATCAAATCAAATCAATTGTATGGCATAGCTATCTGTACGACGGTGTACCACGAAGCTCGTGAGAGCCCTGAACACCGACAGTCTCGTCTCGATACACCTCGTTGTAACACCACAAGCCTGCTCATCAAGAGTGTCTGTGTCCGCGGTATTTGCATGTAGCACAATGCAAACTTCTCGTTAGCAAGCTGGACGGTCAGGGCGCTGGCAGGGTAGATTAGTTAGCCGAGGGAGAGTAGGTGTGTTTAGTAAATGTCAAACATCACCCTCCAATGTCATCTGTTAATAATCTAATTGACGCCTCGCTGTTTTGTTTCGCTGATTTCACCCCCATTGAAATGTACCAAGAGTTCACTCAAAATATAAAGTTATTTGATATTATTTGTCGAGATAATTAACGTAGAATATCCATGGTCCATGCACCCATGCATGTTTTAAGATTAACTAACGTTGAAGTTTGAATATTTCGATTGTTGGACATGGAAAATGCAAAAATTCTTATCTATTCTACTGAAAACGGTTTAATCACGCTTCTAAAAATTCATTAAAATTATCCGATTAGAATGTCCGCGTGTGATTTGAGCGAGCGACCGCCCTAATATAATTGCGGTTGCGGGTCAGTCTCTGTCCATACAAGCTTAAAGGCCAGGCCAGGGGGCTTAGCCTTTCAGCTAATGTGCTCTCGAACCGCTCCATCGCCAAAGTTCAAACAGTTTTTAAACGTTTGCCTCGCGCGATGGAAGTGAACCGACAACTCCCATAAGACGACCCAAAGGTCGCGCGCGCGTGTTGCCAGAAGGTCTTCTCCTTCTTTCTTCTTTCACAGAGTAATTAATTATAAACAGAGTCCACACACACATAGGGTCATTCGAGGGCGGGTTTAGAAGTTAACAATATGTTGGATCACTGGAAGGGACAAGGAAAACATAAAACGTGTTGTGGCCTGTCAACCCGTGACACGTAGTCCACCACACACTCGGAGCCATGGCGTAAAATATGCATGATCTTACAAATTAATTGAGAAAAGATACGGCGTCATTTGTATTTTCCGTACGTACGGTACTCGTAAATCGGGTAGTAATAATTACTTAGTCTGAGTGGAAAACGACCCGTTCTTCACGCAAGTAGACCTAGACACACTCTACATTTTATTTATTTTTTATTTTTTCTAATTTCTATTTAGTTAATGTCAATTAATTTAACTTCATATTTTTAAAGACACAATTTGAATATCATATCAAAAAACTTATACATTGTTGTAGTTGTAAATGTTATTTTTTCTTCCATTATTTTTCTGTGCATTTATGTACTAATAATTTTTATTTAGTTCCCTTCCTTTATCCTTCAGCTGTTAATAAAATAAACATTACTATGATTTACTCTGAAAAAGACTATATTATTATCCGCGGTGTTGGAGCGTCCCCAACAATCCTCGCTTGCTCTGTGTCGTGTTACGTGACCTAGAACCTGGAAGATCTAGCGGAGGAATGGCATGAAGGCGACCACGAGAAGGTCAAGGAGATGCGCATTTAGAAGTACTTAGCGAGTTAATTGCACTGTTGCCACCTTTGCACACCCTCGCCCTCCTCGGGCAGTATTCGAACTCGAGACACCAGGGTGCAGAGGTCTCAACACCTCGCACAGTCTAAGGTATCGTCTGTACCATTAGAATTGTTGTCTTTTCCATATTCAAGGCGGTAGATGGATGATGGATGAGTAGGTACGTATGAAGGATAATTGCACAAATAAATGTCTTAGTAAACTGTAAACACATGGCGTTTAAAAAAAACATATTGTCTGTTAAATACCTGTTCCTACACGTGCAGACGTCATAACCATCAGATTTACTCCGTTAGATAAGCTTGCAATAGAGACAAACATAGATGATATTGAGTAGTTCCTTATATAATCTATAAAACTCTTCAAATCTTAACTTTTATTTTTATTTCCCCTAAAACTGATGTTCAAATCCGGTCATTTGACTAATGTTAATTCGGTCGATCAAACAGGAATTTGTTTAAAAGGTGAAATGAATTTGTACGGACAAGGTTTCAATGTCAATTCTGGTATGCTCGGATTTTCCGCCAGGATCGCATGATCGGAGTTTGGTCACAGTCACAGGACTCTTTACGTTGTGGTTCCAGCGGAACTTACACATGGCAGTGACCAAACTCCAATCGTCCTGCGCTCTGGTGGGAGATTAGTTTGACCATTGCCCTGATAAAATGCTGTGTGGCTGCAGGTTGTGTGTGCCTGTGATATATACTAGTTCTTGGCGCAGCTCAACAGTTAGTGGAAACAGTTTGTTCCGGAAATGTATAATGTAAAACTAGCAGCATGAGCTATTTAACGAATTTGATGTGATTGTCACCACAAACGAACATTGTTGGTGTTTACGGTGGCTTTACGGTTTGTCACGGGTGACGAGTAAAGAACCGACCAAACCAAAGCCCTTAGATCCGAGACTGCCTCTCTACAGCTCGACTCGAGTTTCTTGCAGACCCCACAAAGCTTTGCATTACGAAACAAATTAGCAACTCGAAAGTGGATTATTCGCAGTTCACACCACACATCTCAATTCGGCGGCAATAAGAGCGGAAAGGCAATAAAACGATTTAAGACAATTTGAGGCAATATAAGTCACAATCATTACGTTGTAAATTTCATCGTGTCAAATGGGCCAATAGGAACAGTGCCAAAAGTAAAACAATGAAAAAATGAAGAATGGGATTCGGGACCATAAAAATGTTGGCACAAAAAATCCCATTAATTAGGTGTGACCTTTCTTCTTTGCCCTTAAGGGTCTAAAGGTCAGCTGTGAAGTGCGAACAAGCAGGGGTCGAGTTATAATGATAGAGCTCTAGGGCTTTAGGGAGGGGAGGGGTTAGGGTCAAAAGCCATGTTAACAGCTTCTCTTGTTGACTCTGCGTCCGCCAAGAGCTTAGGAGCCTCCTCATCCAGCCGCGCTCATCACGCACAGGCCGGGGATGCAGATTAGTATAGCGAGGTATCAGCCGAAAACCGTGCAGTATGTAGACTGGTAACGGCTGTACTAACTGTGATCAATCAAGGAAACTTCGGTAAAAAAGGTAGTTGGAATAGCCCGAGGTGTATACACACAAGCTCACGACTTTGTCTGCCGGGGAACCATCCAAAATCTTCTTGGTCCTGAGAAGGCCTTAGGTGTTCGTCGTTATCATCTTCAAAACCATCCACTCGTAATCTCGATCAGCCTCATCGCTAAGACGTAAGAGATGGCGCGACTTATTTAATTCGGCGATTCATATTATCTTTCATACGTATGTCCTCACTGTTGAAAACAGTAAAGTCTACCTACATGTCATAAAAGCCGAAACATTCTGCTCGGGTGCTTGCTTTCAAAGCGCCTTAGAATCGTCTCTATGAGCCTCGCTGATGATACGATAATGGTAGCAGACGCGCAGTGCAGGTATAGTAGGTGGAAACAGCGGTGGGAACAACCTTGAATGGTAATTGCAACAAGAAACTAACGAACACACGGCCAAGGCTGGCGGTGCTTCCTGCCTCGACTCAAGAGGAAGCTGCACATTTCAACAACAACAATAAACCCACTCGGATTTCTGCATTTAGCCAAACCGTAGCTACGAAGTCTCAAATCAAATGGAAATTAAAACTTTTTCCCTAGCCGAGAATCGAAACGAGTTTGCTCTAACGTTAGGCTCAGGATTTACGACTATAGGAACTATTGCCCATAGTGTCACTATTATGTTATTACTGTGAATACGGGCCTTGCTCCTGGAAACCGCCACAATAGAGTAATAATATTATTTATGAATTATTTTCACTCAATTTTGCATAAGCACATCCATCATCCAAGGATCGTGGAATTCAAGTAAGAGTATTCTCATGTTTGAAAATAATGAGTGTAGACTTCGGATTGTTATTAGTTAAAACAATTTTTGGTATCCCGCCCAATATCTTACCTATACAGACATTGTTAGTCTCACCGTGTTAGTTAACGTATTGATCAAGGGTTGGCATTTGAATATACCGAAGTTAATTCATTGTGTAGGATTGTGATAGCCTTAAATTGTTTTATTAAACATTTTTTAATCTTTTTTAAATAATGAATTTTATTAAATTCTACTCGAACTGTATATATCCTACTGTTCAGTTGAACTCAAGCTTACCACGAGGTCGTGTTACGTATTCTGCCACGTGGACGTGGTCGCCAGCAACGCGCATCTGAAAAATAAAAATTACACTTGTATATGCATTATGCACTACATTTTAAATCATAAAACAACTCAACAAAACAATGATGGCATCTAAAACAACCACAGGCAAATCAAAAAAACAAAATCAATATCACCAGATGAGCGACTTTTCTGAAATTTCTTCTCGGACAAACTCAGTATAAAAAAATTAGTGTCATAAAAATAAAAATTGCAAGTGAAAAAACGCATCCCAAATGCTGACTTTTGCAACTATAGAGAGAGCCTCTACCATTACTATACTGATCAATAGTGATATCGAGGATTTGAATCGATGCATGCTATAAGAGAAGACTGAAAAAGAATATGACTTCCCGAAAACATAAGTATATAGCTGTTTGGTGGACTTTCTGTACAACTATTATTTTCTCCATTGCGAATTTTATAATTTGTTCAAGTTTTGTTTTGGATTCCGTTATTTTTTGTGCGCTTCGCTTCCTCAAATGAAGACGATTTTTTTTTAAATCGTCCAGGACTATTTGCTATTATCATATTGATGGTTCACTTGAAGAACATCACTAATAGAAAAGCTAAATCATAAGATCGTGTGGCTCTATGAACATGAAAAAGTTTTGTCCGCTGAAGGAAATGTTCAGTTGTGCTCGATAGATAAAATGATAAAGTGGTCAGAGTTTTATCAGCAAAGCAAAGTAGTGACAGCAGAATATTTCTATGTGGACGTTTGACAGAGAAAGCGAAATAACTACGGCTGATTAGTGCAAGGACTATAAATTCAAACAACAACCTTATTTCTTTTGATGAATGATGATCATTAATAAAAAATATCAACCCACTTTTTATTACAATCTGTGAGAGACAAAAAAATGTTTAAAGGTTATTACGTTGACCTGCGTGACTATGTGTAATGAAATAGGCAAGGGGGGTGGGGAGTCGACGGAATAACGATCATCATTATCACCACAATTTCATTCTTTCCAAGAAGGCATCCTGACAAACAAACAGTTTGAAGACCTTGTTGTGGTAGCCATGCGAGATCAGCTCGCGCACTTGATTGACGGAGACATGAGGTCGAGGCGGGCGTACGTCTGGTATATACTGGGGACAACACAACTATAATCACCCCTATTATTCAATCTACTTTCATTCATGCAACCGACGTCGGTATTGCGTTAAAATATTAGTGTGTAGACAGACTCGTGCCGACTTTCCTCTTGAATTAACTAAACTGTGCATGCCAGCATCAATAGACATACCAGACTCGGACTTGGTTGCAATTGTCTAATTTGGGGTTTTGGGATATTCGCGAATATTATCAATAGACATACCAGACTCGGACTTGGTTGCAATTGTCTAATTTGGGGGTTTTGGGATATTCGCGAATATTTCTCGTATATTCGTAGATCTGTTAATTTGATACCGAATTAAAATGTTATCAAGGCTCAACTGGATTTATTTAATACAAAAATTAATTACGTGATCCAGACTGTAAGTTGTGCATTTAATTTAATGAACTCTATCATCATACATAATAAAGAGCTCCACAATTTCAAGTTAAATTTCTAGAACCAAAAGCAGAATCTTACTACGCTCTTGGGGACTCGGATTCGAGATGTGTACAATGTACAAGATTGTAATCATAAAGATAATGGAAATTATGATATAATCTAATAATAACAACGTGTAAACGTGTATTTATTTATTTATTTATTTAACTAGGAAAACGCTTAAGTCCCGCCGAGTTGTTGGATGAGCGTAAATTGGTGCATTGAGTTGTTAAGTGTTATGCGGATTTCTGTTGTACTGTGAAAAAATCATTTACTAAGTTGATTTTTAAATTAATTTAAATTAAATAAAAAATAAACTTTAATTTTTAATTTTTGTTATAATCGTAATTTTAAAAAGAAAAAAATCGTAAAATTTCGATTTTCATAAAAATAATTTTCGATTGCGCTCAGATTTCACACGAATATATAAATTCATGAAATTAAGGTTCTGTGAAAAATCATTACGATCGGATAAAGCATATAGGTGCTATAAGCCAAAAGAAATTTAAAAAATCGAAAAAAGTCCTAAAATTGCGATTTTTTAAAGAAATTTATCTTTCGATAACGCTCAAAATTCACAAGAATATATCAATTCATAAAATAAAGGTTGTGTGAAAAAATTATTACAATCGGACAAAGCATGCAGGTGTTATAAATCGAAGAATTTTGTTAAAAATCGAAAAAAAATCGTAAAATTGCGACTTTCATGAGAAATAATTTTCCGATTGCGCTCAAAAACGTGGCAGTTCTAAGTTCAGAGATTTCGAAGGCCTCCAAAAAATTTCATCGCAATCGGAGTATCGGTTTAGCCGGTATCGTGCGGACAAAACAGACAAAAATACAAAAAAAAAGAAAGAAAAAAAAAAAAAAAACATTCCGGAATTTTTTCTCCAGTGTAGTAAAATGGAATCTTCGCGTCGCTCGCTACGCCCATCCAATTATTTATTTAACGTTTGTCCTTTTTATATAGATATAGAGAAACTGATTTATACAGAAGCTGTTTCCCAACAAGACGAAATTGATCCACACAATGCACTACGAAGTCAATCAAATGTTATTCAGTGGCTAATGTTTACGGAAATCTACCATTGTAAATCGAGACAGATTAATTAGTCACCTTTCATTGATTGTCATTTAAAAGAAACTCTATCGTTTTCTCTGCTTGGTTAGGTGTCCACTGGGACGCAGCCTCTCTCCATGCTCTCGGTTCTCACGGAACCACTCGCCGCTAAACGAAACGAAACGAGTCGACTTATTTACGATCTAAATTAAACTCCGACGCGTGGAAATGAAATGTGTCGCCTTCGGAACCCACTAAACGTTTGTACGGCGTGACGTAACGTGTCACTCGAGGCGTGCGATTTATCGTTTGAATTTATAATTCCCGAGTGTCGATGAAATAGCACGTGTATATATGTGTGTACGACTACGAGACGAAAGTGTGGGTGTGCTCAATGCACATTTCACCTGTCAGTTGTGAACTGTTTGTTTCTCTGTAGGAAAGGTCAAGACTCGACATATACGGACTTGGGGAATAGGTCTCCAATCCACTCATTACTTTCGCCCACAATCGCATGACTACATTATAACATTGAACTGATAATAAATTATTAATGGACAATTCAAGTGACATTTTCCTTTCTAATGTATTGTACAAAAACATTTAAAAGTTTTTGTTGTTTTAGATTTCGAAATTTTAATTTCTATAGTTTTTGACGCTTACTCAAAAGGTGGCGCTCTTGTTTTCGTTGTAGCAATTTATTTGTAACCCAGTTTTACAACAAAATGTTATTTGACTCGTTATAATAGCAATGCCATAGAAATAAATTACCAAATAAAAAATTCAAAAATTAAGAATATTTTTGTATCGTAACCAAAACGACCATATCTTAATAAAATCATCACAGTAAAAAATTACAATTTGACAGAAGGTAATAGTAACGAAAGCCTTTGGGAATTTACAAAAGCTAATACCAAAACTCAAAACATTTTTGCATTTTTGCATATTTGCAATAAAACACGTGAATTTGATTGTAATCAAGTACAGCGGTCAACGAGCTCTCAACACGTCCTTCATCTTATCGTCAGTAATGAGTTAGTGAATCGTTTCCTATTTAGAAACAGATTTCAATTACCTGCCTTCCTTTTGAAAACTAAAAAAAATGTTATGGTTGAGTTCACAAAAATAATTTCAATCCGCTAAACCTAAATCAATAGCTTGACGATCCGTGGGAACTCTCCTTGGAGGAGGTTTTGGACTCCAGCATCCAAACCAAACGGGCAATATCTCATGTTTTTGTGCTCGGAGATGCAGCATCTTTAGACACCGGACAATGGTCGCATCCCTCTTCGCTCAGGTCGAAGGGCGGTTCGTTGCACTAAACGTCCAAACATCTGTTAATACGACGTCTCGACAATCGACGTAATTTACGGACACGTCCAGCGCGGCTTTACAAAATGTTTCGGTTATTGTAATGTAAACATAATTAAAGTCCGATTGAGTGAGTTTGCACCTTCCAATCACGTCACAAAACGTGTGTTGCCATCGTCTTTGTGTTCGACAGAGGTGTGTTTACTAGAGTCGAAGTGCAACACATGTTTCGTATTGTCAGAAACAGCGTGATTATATATTTTCCTAAAGGTTCTTTCAACTTATGTGCTGCAGCCTCCCCCTATTGCTACTCTACACACCTTCCATATGGTCAGTCGTCAATTCTGTTTCTGTGAGGTATCGTTATCATCGTTTTCTTTACAAAACAAAATAGTATTTCGGCTACTAAATTATATTCTGACTGGTATAAATACATGGCATAAAATAAAAATGACTTGCTCAAATAAAAATGTTAAAAATGAATTTTGAAACTGCAAAGGGGAGTTTATTGCAAAGGAGGATATATGATGCCACGCTCTCTACAATGCACACGTTCACACAATTTTATAATACAAATCAACATCACTTTAATCAATTCTGGTATTAACCACAAAATTTGTTTATAAAGTCTATTCTATAATAGGAAGTGATTATTTACTTACATTTTTATAATTGAGAGTTCATTCTTTAGAACTTGACACTTAAACTCTGCAATTGTATTGTCTCAAGAGTCTAGACTAGGTATTTTACTCTTTGTAGAGAGTGTGGTTGAGGTTTTCTACTCGCGTGCAATCTCGCTGCATGCAATGGCCTATGAGGCTATGCTAGCCCACCTACGTTCGTGCCATTGTCAACAATCTCGTCGTTCATGTAATTGATAGCCAATAGGCTGGCCTTTTGACCTCACGTACTCGCGTTCAATTTCATAAGGGGTTTCGACTAAAATCCACTTGGTGTATTATTAAATATGACAGCCTCAATGCGAAACAAGATATAGGAGACGAACAATGCTAAAGTTGATTTGCATGGGTATAAAAACACGTTTCACATTTGAACGTTGATGGTTTTTAATTTAGTATTCATCTGAATTTCTATGATTTCTGATTGCACACAATGATAAAGCCATTACGATATTGATGGTGGCATCGAGGAATAACAAATATTTTTAATGTGCCCCACAGGAAATCAATTTATTCAAATAATTGTAGGCATGTAGGGAAGTAATTCTCAAGTGAACAATCAATTTTGAATTTTGATGGTACTCGGTTGCGCTCATATTGATTTCCACTAATTACACTTAATCAATTAAACGTCCACGTCCTGCACAACAATTACGACCCTCCTGTGTGGCACAAGTCACTGACCAATCATGCGTCGTGTGTGACCCCAACTGACCAATAGGGGTGTGTGTTGTCACGGAAGCGTTGCCCAGACAACCCCCTCACATTATCAAAGTAATCAACCATTAACAGTAATAAAGATGGCCGAATACTAACAGCACGCGTTGCATGCAAACCGGCAATAAGTCATTCCCAACATGGTGTCGTAAGACTATAAACAGTTAGAACAACGGCCATTATGGTTTTTACGCTGTGCATTAAAGAACAAACGGAAAGGTGCCCCTTTAAGAGATATAAAAAGGCTCTCAAAAACCAATAGAGAAGACTTTAAAAGTAAAGTAGGACCTAAACGATGAAACATAGTAGCACTTCATAAATGAATAGTATTTTCATTATGTTTATGTACCGTTTAGTTAAAGTAATAATTTATTAGGGTCACTATTATGCAAATTTCATTTGTACCTTGGAGTAAAAATGAAATTACACAATGGAAAACACAAACACGAACGATGACACTTTTGAACGGCCCGCGGTAAAAATAAAACTGCTATAAAAAATAGCTTTATCTTTAGTCATATAAAAATAGAGGTAAAAGAAAAACATCGCCCATTAATACGTCATTGCATACTAAGGAATATAATATTCAATTGTGTTCATTGTTAAATAAAAAATAAATTTAAAAAATATCTAGGTAACATAGATCTAAGGAGAGATACAAAATATGAATTAAACAATACTCATTTATGTACTTAAATCCTTGTATGCCTTTAAAATATTTAAGGCTTGCTATTCTGTTTTGATACATTTTGCATGTGCATATATTTAAATGTGATGATTTAATAAATAATATATTCAAAACTTTTCTTTGGAACTTTTATCCATCCCTTCTTGTGTTCAACCGGCTTTATGTATATGGTTATAATAAAACTGATTACTTAATAGAGACGCGTAAAATAGCATTTTAATTATGAATATAATTTATTTTATAATTTTGAGTAAATTTAGCGTTTTGAAGCAACTGCTTTTCTTTTCTTATAAAAACTCTAAATGCGAGGGTGGTAATGTATTTCGAATGTCTATGACATTTACTTTTTGCCACAAAAACTGTAAAGTATACATTGAGAAACTAATTCAAAATTGGCACGGGAGAACTTTATTTTTGGGAATATTTGCATTTTGTAGCGCTTAAAAAATGTCGCTTATTATAAGCATCTGTAGACGTAACTGAAAGCTAATTTTACATGACATTGCTATTTAAAACGCAACACCTTGTTATTGTGTTTAGACACGCGTACCACAACATATTCACGTGGAGTCACGTGACATAGATCTGACGTCATCGGTTATTGATGCTTTAAGACTATATTGAAAACGTGGCTAATAGATTATCTGGCGTTCTGCATTTGATGGCTGCAGGGGAGAGAGAATATTCTGTCTAGTAGGGGGTTTTTCCGCGAGCGTTCATCTGTTTTCTATGGCTTCGGGCACGGGGGTGAGTCCAAGGGGTGACGCTTTCATATTAGATGCATAAAGAAATCCAACATCGAGTCCAATTGCGAAACTATAACATTATGTGGTCGGCTTTACGAACGTTCTGACCTACGAAGCGGGAAAAGCTTTTTTAGCCAGATTAGATTGTCGATGTTTCATTGTGCAGTACCTAATTATTTTTCTTGTTGACAATAATTTATACTTATACTCATAATTTATTCTCATATCTTTTTCGTATTTTGTTTTTTGTTGTGTTGTGTTGAAATAAATTAGGAATAGCTGCACCACACCTTTAGAACTTTCGTTCATTTTCATTGTTATTGTGTATATAAAGGTAGAACGAGAAAAAAAAATATTTACAAAATTTTGTGTTAAGGCTCATTGTAAATTCTTATGTAATTATTCAAGAAAATAAAGTCCAACTCGTTACCTTCCCGTGGTTTGGCCTGTGAGTAGGGGAGTAGTGTATTCCCAAAACTAAGGGCGAGCTCTGGCCGGTTGGGGTGCGTGTTGCAGAGAGAGCTCTCGCGCAACTTTTTATCACACCTTTCTTCATTCACACAGCCTTACTCATATTTATTTTCTTCTTTCACTTTTTTCTTCTCCATACTTGCCGGCCCTCTCTGCAACTAGCACTCCACCGTTCCCACCCAGTTTAACCCATCCTATCCAACATCCTCACTTCTTCCTATTAACCCCCCGCGTCTTCCCTTACGTTCCTCCCTTTGACATGGTGAGTAAATCCACAATTATGGATAAAGAAACATTTGGAAGATTCCAATACACTTGACATGGGCACTGATAACTCTACTGTTGAGTGCCCTAAAACAACATTAACTAACTAACTAACTAACAAAAGTAAATTTTCGGTTTCTCACTGGCATATTGATTGAAGCTGGTAATCCTAAAATATTATCAAATCTAAAAATCAATTTTGCTCAACAGGGGAAACGATGAGAATAAGTATTCAATGAATTTTGAAGTGGAAAAACAATCCTCACAAAGTCTAATGCTACAAACTAAAAGCTAAAACCAACCATGTGGATAGGAAAGTGTTGGAAGCGGTTCAGTGTTGGTAGCTGGTGTATCATTACGAGCTCGTAGGTTCGCACGCGAGTGGGGTTGAACCTGCGCGTTGCGTGTTCCCGTCAAGCACAGGTCAACCTGTTTAAAAGGTTTCGATTTTTATTTTATTTCATCCTATGTTTCTAAACCAATTTAGGAAATACATCATAATTCATAACATTACTTCAAAATTATCATTTTTAACCTTACATGATTGTCCAAATGCCATTCTAACTTGAGTTCTTATAGGTGACAATATCAAAATTTATATTTTATAAGTATTTAAATCACCTTCCTGTCATATTTCGTAAAATAGCATATTTTCATTCTTATTTGTTTTAATTAAAGATGGTTCCTTTCATCGCACAAAATGATTTATTTTCTGTGTGAAACCCCTCCCTGTTACTGGATAGCAGCCCTGGTCTGCGTGTAATGCGGGGCAGCCTATGGTCCGCCTGTCAGGGGTCGCTGAATGCTGAAGGCCAGACAAAGGCCGGGCGATCTGAATGCAGGAAATGTCAAGAGATGTGGAAACAGGGTTGCTTAGCTTAGCATATTGCCGTATCAAAGCTAGCTACTACTCGTACCAAACAATGCAATTCAACACAATAATATAAATACATTCGCTGTAACAGAACGCGGTACATAAAGAAAACTTCTCATTTGAATGGCAATAATAGTCGTGTAGGGCTACTATATAGTCATCATTCGCTATCGGTTTGCATTCAACTGATCACCGCCTCACCACAGTTAACGGTCTTAGCCTCAAGTCAATTGCAACGACCAGGTTTATACTTAATGTGTAACTATTTAATAATATTTAACAATATAAAACGATTTGATATTACAATACCATTGTAATAATAATCTGTGTTCTCAACTGAGTGAATTATAAAATCAAATATTTTTTTCTCTGTATAAAGGCGCACTTTAAATACATAGTCAGTAACTCCCGGCAAATGTGTTATATATTTCAAAATATGTTATATTCGATACCTTATTTAGATTATTCAATATGCATCTTGTAATGTTATCGGTAACAAGGGCAACATGCTGCGATGTGTGTTTGTATTTTGCATCCTTATAACGATACATTGTAATAACATGTAAATGTGGTAGTAATAAGGATGCAAATGTATTAATAATAGCACTTGGCAACAATGCGAAAAATTGGCAAACAATTTGAATATTATGAGGAAAACTGCTGATGGCGTATTGATAAGTAGTCTATTTTCATGCAGTTGTAAGACGATGACCTTACACTTAAAACATATTATGTTTGGGGTTTAAGCGTGAATGTGTGAGGGCAAGAAAATGCGCTAGAGGGTTGTTTGTTTTGTGTAAAGTAGCCGGCTGGGTAGGCTAACTTCACGCCTTGTGTTGCTACATGCTGGGGGGGGGGGGGGGGGCGGCCAAGCGTGAGCGAAGGAGCAAGTCAAAACGCCACAAAACATTCATCTGGCGCTGACCCCCGTCAAAGCCCGGCAGACCGAGCTCCCCCCCCCACCAAACACAGTCTGCTACTCGCTGATTCAGATTGCGAGCCCGCGGAATAATGTGATATTAGAGAATAATAGGCACAGCGGAACATTCGCTTTGTTTCGCTATCTTTTAATAGTCAATTCGGTTTTCTGAACAATCCCATCGAGCCACAATGATAACGCACTGTTGCCACAAATTAATTTTTACGATAAAGGGATTCCCCTCTAAGCTCTTTTGTCCTCTTACCGGCCATAGCGCACGCAAAGCTTGAGCATATCTTTCACGCTGTTGTAACAGACTAGACCTTGAAATATAATAAATAGTCTATGATCGCGCATTTATTTTCTAGTGTTTTGTAAGCCTAGCCGATACCGATGCCCAGAACAGAGACTCACAGACAGGTCTTGTTGCTAATAAATGTGAAATACTCACGGAGACACCAATTATTACAAAATGTAAAAGCCCAAACTCATTTCGAATTATCGAAAATTCAACTCCGATATTGATTTCTGTCAATACATATCTATATTGGTACTGGATGCTGCAATCATGGAATTCCCGGTTTCAAATTCAATTCATATTACTTCTATAAATACGTTAGTCATCTGCATGGTTCTGCAGTAGAATGGTGGAGGTGCGTACCTGTAATTATAAACTTCTCCCCCTTCGCTTAGGCTAAAACCACTGCGATTTTCAAACCAAAATTTCATAGTCAAAATTATCGTAAAACTGAACACATTACGAAAAAAGGTTTGCTTCAAATGTTTATGCTATAGTAGCAGGCATATATCTCCCGGACAATAATTAATATGCAACTTGACGACAGTGCTTGACTTCGTTCATCGGAATATTTCTTGTTTAAGTCTAATCAACGCCCGGACATGAGAGCATGCAAAACCTTGATCTAGTCTATGCTTGCCGCGAGGTCTTTCTATGACGTCTGAAGCGCTCGAGCCAGTGGAAGCCAGCCTGGTCTAGTCGGCAATCTCTGACACGCTGGCGCAAGGTATGACCTCCCGGTGACCCTTGCTAAACCTGACAGTGACCTATATTCGGCAATGAAACATCGCATCGCTTATACTAGATCGAAGCCGGTGGATTATCGGACGAGATATCAACTAGGGATGCAGACTATATAGAGTAATAGACTCGGACAAATATAGTGACTTTGACGACAGTGCTTGACTTCGTTCAGTCGAAATATTTTGTAATAAGTCTAATCGAGACGCCCGGACATGAAGCCATGCAACCTTGGTCTAGTCTAGTGCAGTGCAGCGAGATCTATCTAGACGCCTGAAGCCTGCTCGGGGCCAGAGGAAGCCACGCAGCCTTGGTCTACTAGTGGCGATCCTCTGCCCGGGAAGCCACAGGGTCAGGCGGACTCCTCGTGCACCCTGCTACAACCTGACCATGGTCCCTTACACCGACCGAACCTATCGCCTCGCCGTAACTAATCCGAGAGCTGGTGATTATCGAGACGACTGGACACGACGCACTGGATCGGCAGTGCACTTGAGAGAATAGATAAGGTTTTGGACAATTGTTTGGTTCAGTGACCGATGTCACAGGGGTTTAAATTTTGAACATGTCACGAATGTGGAAATATATTGCTTTACAGTAACACATCTTCAAATTTTGTTTAAAAATTATTTATAAAAAATTAATTACTTTTCACGAATTTTGATTTTGTTAAAGAAACTCCAAAATTGACTATATTCGTGATTTTGTTTGGCTGATTAAAGACAAAATTTTGACAATCTATGACCGCAGAGCTGTCCATGTATGCTTTATTGACAACTTTGCAAAATTTCATAAATATGTCGATGCATCTTGGCCGAGCGAATAGCTATTTGCTAAGACAAATGTGTCCCATTGGTGAATTGATTCATTACCATTCTTTTGGCTGCTACTACTTGTTTCAATACATACCATATGTGCAACAACAGACTTCTTCTCCTATTGTGTGGCTGAGAGTAAATTTTAAATTGTAAACGTATTTGTAAATTTCAAAAAGACAACCAAGGCTTCTCAAGCTAACACCCCACTCACAGCCTCACACCGTTGTTTCAAATTGGGCTTGTGATACGGGAAAATTGAAACCGATGACCAATAACCAATGCCAAAGTTTGAACCCAAAAGTCACTACTATTTTCCAGGAGGAGATAATATGGACAGAAAATAATATATAATTTTGGTTTCCGTCAAACAAGCGAATGTTGAACGCTGGCCATGCCATCATTGTGCATGCACACTAAGAGTAAGACCTACAAGCCTTGTTAAACGAGTTTTCACATTAATTAATTTACACGAAATGCAAAGAAGTGTATAATGATGTTAATAAATCCAGTTGTGTTTTCTGTAATAAATGTAAGAGCATTTTACGCAATATAGCACCGATACAAAAAGTTAAATGATCTTATCCGTGGACAATAAGCAATTTCTACGATGGAAATTTTAACCCAAAAATATGAATAATATATTAATTGTAAAGATATCGTTCGCGTTTTTTTTTGCAAGCATCTAAATTTATTTTTTATATAAACCGTGATTGTTTGAAACAATAACAACCTGGACGCTTCAGAACGGAGAATAAAGTTCAAACACTAAAAACGTGCTCTACTTTGATAAGTTAGTCTCTTTGGGGGCTAATACTAAAACTTATAATATGTATTTATATTTCTTAAATAAAAAAAAACTGAACTGAAAGGAAACTAGATAAGTATACTGGGACGTCGTATTGGTGATGGAAACCGTTTTTAATAAATCGTCAATTTTCGGAATCGTAACTCAGAATATCATCGATAACTTCTATTCCTATATCTTTTTCCTCAACATGGATTTCACATCATCTCGAACGAAAGTTCAATAATTCGCCAATCACACAATAGAAAAGTGTATAAAATGTAACGTTTTGTTTTGTCTCGTCGTCCCGATGTCCCCCACCCTATATCGACAGCCGCAGGGGTGGCTGCTTTAGTTCAATCTCACCCCAACACAGCCTCGTGCTTATTATTTTCGTCAGTGCAAGCGCTTTACACGATTTGCCTAATAGGGTTGTCACCAAATTTGCTCGAAATAATAGAATGTATAGTCGGCTCATCGCGAAAGACAGCCAGCCTCAACTTATCACACCTCTCGATGATGAGTCACGTGGTATAATTAATTGCCATGAACGATTCTACATTGGCTTCCATCTGTCTAACTGATGACATATTATTATTATCTTACTGTTAAGTGCATTTTATTTTCAAACAATTACCTGCATTTCTTTACGCTCATTACATTCAAATACAATGATTGCTAATATTGTACGTGGTTACAATAATCTAGCATTATCTCATCATTTCTAACGTCAAGTTAATTGCATAAGAAAGCACTATAACAATACTGATAGCTCATGGCCATTCTGATGAACTACCATAAGGAGTCGTAGTATGCTTTTGAATTCAATCTTTTGTTCATTAATGATATAATGTAAAACTAAATTACTGATAAATAAATTGCTACAACATTAGTTTGTTATTTTTACGGACGGTGATGATGATGATGATGATGATAATGATGTTAAAATTGGCATGGGTTCTCACGCAATTATCACCGATGTCGAGTCGAGGATGTGTGTATATACCGTTGTACCATTTTGTAAGTGCGCCAGTTTGTTGGCAAGCGAGTGCCTGTAATGGCGCTCAAGAGAGATGGAGGCAATTTGATGGGCGCTCGGAAGACATCAAGAGAAAATCAGATTTGCTGATAGAAATCGGAGGCTACAGCAAAAACAACAAAGAATTCATAATGAATGTAATGACATTCCATTGTGGCTGGGAATTAGCCTGTCTGACAGACCTAATAATCACCACTGACACCGTATACATTTAGACGGGATAAAGCTTATACGGGGAAACTCATCAAGGCGAAAACGTCGGGGAAATATGTTTGTGGGATAGGAAGGAAAATGAAATGGGGTTGTTTTTTATTTTACATTCGCTAATCGAGATGACGAAGAATATTGTTTACGACACAGAGGTGACGAACGATGACTTAGTATGAGAATTCGACTTGAAACACACAGAAGACTTCATTTGGCATTTTGCGACACTCTCAATAGGAAACGTTGTAATTGAACTTTGCTTACACGTTTAAAATTCATTATTGATATCAAAATACAAAAACTCGGGAGTGCATGTTTAAAAAAGTTCTTTAAATCATTAAAAACACAAGAAAGTAAAAATAACATTCGCGTGATTCTTTTGTTGACAATTATTGTTAATGCATACACACGGACACTGCACTTGAGTTTGACTCATTCTACACTCAGCATAACAACTATACGAAGTTGTAAAGTTATTGTTTAAGATTTGTTTGAGAGCGAGCGACCCCATTGACGGAATTGCAATAATTAATTACATTATGTATGAAAGCATCGTGTGATTAGCTATTCCACTTGACACACTGGTTTCCGTGGGGTTACGCCTCATATTTATGCTTAGGATGCTATAAGCTTAATGAATAATGGCGATGATGATGAAGATGAAGATACGAACTGGGCAGGAAACCAGGTACCGCGAAGTCTAATCCTGTTGAAAAGTACCGAGAGGACCACCCAACCCAGTAGGTTGCGAACACACTGACCTGCAGCCTTTTGCCTCACAAGTTACAACAACCATATCCTGACCTGGACCCCTCAAGTTTTATATTTGCTAAATATGTGTGAAACAAAAGTATCGGACTTCTCAATCAATCATAGTATAAAATATTTATGTTTTAATACCGACTGGCGTAAAATTATGACGTAGATTCCCGTTTTTATACGTCAAAATAGACTCAAAATTAACAGTAAATTAATTGAAAGATTACAAAAAGTAGCAAAATTACTATCAGTAAATTACTATAATTGTGTTGTATTTTAAATACGTGATATCACCTATTTCCTTTGTTATAACATTATTTTATACTCCAGGTAACATGTAACTGATTCAGATGACACTGGCAGAATTTATTTAGACAGACATAGCCAGGGTACTATTATGCTATCTTGGTGCTCCGTTGTTGTAATCTTGGTGTAACTAATGTGTGTTTCACATAGCCAGGGTACTATTATGCTATCTTGGTGCTCCGTTGTTGTAATCTTGGAGTAACTAATGTGTGTTTCTCGTCTTTCGTTCTGGTGCGTCGAATGTGGTGTTTTGTCCTTCAAATGACATCTCGTTTGACTCAAGTACTCACGTGTGTAAGTAGGTAAATAATGTATCACTATAGTCCAGTCGATACACAATGAACTCAAGTACTCCAGTGTGTAAGGTGTAAAATAATGTCTCATATATCATCGATACACAATTGACTCAGTACTCACGTGTTGTAATGTAGTAATAATTGTTCTCAATATAGTCAGTCGATACACAAGTTGAACTCGAGTACTCACAGTGTGTAAGTAGTAAAATAATGTACTCAATATAGTCAGTCGATACACAAGTTGAAATTTATATTCATATCCTCGGTCTTACTTTATTATTTTATTTTATATTCGTATTATAATACCGTTCATTTAAGGTAAATTATAACATTTCGGTGTACAATGAGTGAGAAGTTCAATTTTAAATTTGTAAAACAAAATTTTAGCCATGCAAAACAGGTAGGTGACGGTTGTATTGCATACTAGTAAAACCAAATGGCTATATAAAATAATGATTCAAACATTTTAATGATCTCAGTTTTCTTTTCTTTTTTTTAAAAAAGGAACTAGAAACGTCCCAGTTCCTTTTTAGGCAGAAGTAACTTCTTTTCAAAGTTCATTTTTTGGGAGAACGTGCCCAAGACTATGGTAGTTTGTACAGTGTTGAGTGGTAGGGTAATGTATGTGTTGTTTAGTTAAAAAGTTATAAGCAGAGTATTTTAGAGGGCACAACTCCCACATATGAGTCACTTTCCTGTCTGAGCGTCTTTTTGTTTCGATTCAAGAAAAAAACAAATGTGAATTCCGATTAAAATGCAAAGAAAGTTTTTTTTTCATAACCCGGCACCTCCACCAAGAATGATAAACGGCAAAACAAACGGTATGAACGTATTCTTAGCTACCTATTTCAACGGAAGGGCTACCCAGTCTCCTGTTTGGAAGGTCGCGGAGGTAGAGAGAGTTAGGAAGTAAACACGTAGAGAAACAAATCCGGCAGTGATATAAACGGCAGTAAGCGAGTCTTGTATATGTTTGTCCATGTGAGGGCGCGTCTAACACTCGGGGTGATGAATGGGGTGAAGTGACTTCAATGGCGACGTGGCCTTCCGGCTCATAACACCCCCTTCTCCGACTCCGAGCGAACCCTTTAGGTTAGGGGGTGGGTATCGCACATCAACATACGCAAGCCGCGACCGTCAAAACACAACACAAACCATGACACGTCGAGCACATTTGATTCATTGATTCACTTCCACCCTCTCGAGCGTCCCCTGCCGCTTCGTAGGGCACACCTTTTTTCCCCCTATGCATCATTACTACCTGTCGATAAGACCATGTTAAACTTGTTGCCTAAGGGGATTAAATATTCCCTTAGCAACACCCGCTTATCATTATCGAAATACAAGAAGGTTTGTTGCGTTAGGGTAATTGATTTATTCCCGTTAGGCAACACGTAAGCATCTTTACGGTAAGAGCGGGGGTGTTGGTGTCTTGGGTAATTGATTTTTCCGTTTAGCAACAAGCGTATATCATGTTTAGGTAGGAGCGGGTTTTGCCTTGGGTAAATGCATGTTTTCCGTAGCAACAGCGTATATGCACCGCCCTTACCGTACGATGCATATACGCTTTGGCTAACGGAATAAATCATTACCCAAGGCACAACACCGTTCCTTACCTAAACATGCATTACGCGTGGCCTAACGGAATAATCAATTTCCCAAGGCCACACGCCCCCTCCTTACCGTAACGATGCATATACTGTTTGGCTAACGGGAATAATCATTACCCTAAGCCAAAACTTCTTTGGATTTCCATAATAAATGCAAGTGGGCCAAAGGGAATCATTCCCTTAGGCCATCAACGCTTCCATAACATGGTCTTTATCGACAGGATAGAATGTGGCATAGGGGAAAAAAAAGGTTGATGCCTTACGGGAAGCGGCACTGGTGGGAAGACACCCTCTCATCCTGTTTGGGCAACACTTGTCGTCCCATATGTCAGTAGGTTCTAATTCGAGGTACCTAGGTCTATAATCATTCGAGTAGCCACGAGGTGACCAATTTTGTTTGCGTAATAACACCGTTGGTGCACTAATCTATAGAAACCATGTGGTGTTCATACTTCATACTGGTTTTAACTTTCAAATCAACAAAAACATGTTTATGTTTGCATCGTACTCCATGTTTCAACTGTATGTTGCAGCCCTGAATGTGCTTTTGCTAACTTTGTCTACAATATTAATGAGCACTCATGGACAACTAGTTTTTACCAACAAAATTTGAAACTTTAGAAGGTAGGGCCTAGTCTAGAAAGGATATGCACATGTCAGGATCAGACACTTCTACATTTCAATAAATGCATTGTTTCGATTATCCTCGTGTCACTAGTCGCGAGGCTCAATTATTACCACACAAATTTGAATTCAGAATATATTATATCTAATTATTTATTGGGATTTACCTGTTCGTAATAAAATGAGAAACATAAGGGAATCGGCATGTTACCTATTCCTATCGTAATTAAAACCTGCTGTTACTAGGATCGGTTGCACAAAGAAAAATAATCGAAGCTAATATGAGGAAGTTTTCACGAGTCCCATTCCAGGACTTCAGTGAATTCATCCCGTCCAGTCGGTCCAACTTGATCCCCTCTTCCCATTGAATTCCTGTGGACGCCATAGCAAGCTGACGCGACGCGCAAATAATGATTATTAATGTGAGACGCTCATTTTTTCCCTTGTGTGTGTGGCGACATTTTGACCCGGAGGTGACGGGGCGCCGGGGATAAATCACAGGCGCGGTGAATAAAGTTACTGGATGGCTCGTAAACTGGGCATACTCTTGCATGGTCTCATCTCGTCTGCGTGGTGTAGACGGACGAGGGTTGTAGACTGAAAGTATAAGCGCTCACTTTCTATCTCTCCACGTAGTTTATGATAATTTAAAAGTTTCAATAAAAAAATAACCTCTCTATACTTTGAAACGTATTTATTTGTTTATTTCATGATTACTTAGTGGTACGTTTTAGTTAATAACAAAAATACAAACAATTTGACACTTAGGCCCGAACTCTGTTATTATAATATATTTTATTAAAACGTGCAATATTCTAAGAGCTATTCAGTTCCCTTTATCAAACAATATTATTTGGTTTGGGAATAGAAACACTGATAACAGACCTATATTTGGGGTATTATACTGGTAACGTAAACGTTCAAAGAAGGGGCGGATGGGGGGGGGGGAGAGGGATAGGTTTTTGGATGCAAAATTGAGTTGAAATTTAAAATCCAGAACGAAGAAATGCTTGCCAAAATAATTCACATATAAAAACTCAATCCTAGATTTTTAGAATGAATTATTAATCGAAGTCAATAGTCGACGTAGTGCGAGTATTCACTAACTCCAGCCCAACAACAGTTTCACGCTAGTCTGGCGAGATCAGGATCGAACCGTGGGTACACCTACCTACACTGATTGCACATTGATCCGAAACAACATCGTGTTCCCTTCGCATCTCATCTCGACATCCGTAATCATAAATTCGGCAAAAATCACGGTTCAGCGTTTTACAAAAGAAAACTTGATTAATCCGTCAAATACTACGAGTTTTTCTCCTGATGCTATAAATACGGTACGGCATCCGAAACATAAATACTATAGTTACACAAAAACAACTACAGCGAGGTCGTAAATAACCGCTAGCTAGCTCTGCAGGAGGAGAGAAGAAGGAGCGGAGGCTCAAAGGGACATAACACACCACCCTTCAACACCTCTTGTCTTACCATATAATTAACACATATGGTTTTTGATTACTGCCAGGCTTGGCTAGATGCCAACCGACTGCGGGGCAATTAATAAAATAGAAAAACATCTCTTAGTGTGTCTACCCAACTAATTCTAGATTTTTTGTTAGTGAAATAAATTTGGCCTATTTGAGTTGTTTTTAATGAATCAAAATGCGTATGTAGGCCTATCTTTGTTTATTTTCTCATTTAACACTCACGAGATTTTGTTAGATGCAAACTTCAATAAAATGTAGCCTAACTTATATTAAAGTACATTCAATTTACTATGCCGGAACATCAAACTTTAACTGATATATTTTCGATTGAAAAACTACTTATCTAATTCACTGACCAAGATTCCCGTTCGTGTGTCTCTTTGAGGCCGTTATCATGGAGTAAAGCTATATTATATAGGTATATAATAATTATAGGTGCATGACAACATGTTCCTTTCGGTGTACACAAAATTTTATAAAAATATACAGTGTGTCTATAAGTTAAAATTTGTATCAATGAAAACGAATCGTTAAGTCACAATTTAGAATATTGAAGTGGGCGTAATGTCAAAAAAAATGGTACTGCATAAATAGTTGACCACTGACAATACCATCACTTCAAAATTACGCAATCTTTTATGTTTATCCGGTTTTAAATTCCAATTAGTATTCATCTAACAAAACTGGGCTCTGATTATAACCTGTACTATAGTGTCTTCCTTCAGTCTCTCCACGTGCTTACATTTTGCATCCTGTTAGTAGCAAAGGTAGCGATGTTTTGTGCCCGGATAGTCAGCTAAGGCCACGAGGTCATCTCCAAGTTCAGCCGAAGAGCAGAGATCCGTGCCCTCTGCCGGACTGGGCCTCAACTACTGGACTGGCCCGAGGGTATGCGTGCATAGTCAAGGGTATACGAGGATCTCCAGAGCAGAGCTTACTTTACTTGGTGCACGAGGTTTATCGGGACGATACGGTCACTACAACCAATACACACACCTCACTAAGAAAAATAGTCAGCACTCGGCAGTGATCCGGACATTCCGTCACCCTTTTTGGGGCATTTTCAAAATTTATAATTTTTATTTTTCCTTCCGATTACGTCAGGTGAAAATAGTAGTTGGTCATTTTGAGGATAATCATATTTTTTTATTATATCTTCCACAATTACAGTCCGATCAGGTACATCTCGGGCTCTACGGAACCGGACGGGCGAGGTGCATTTTTTGACAACCATGGAAAAGTGTCACGGAAAAACTTTTGTCCAGGATTTATGAAAAATGTGCAGTATATCTGATCCTGTCCATCTTGGGCTTTGTGGATCTGCGCGGACTAGGCGAAGATTTTGACGTACCGTAAAATCTTTTGTCCCGGAATTTTACAAAGGGCGCAATTATTGTCCGATTGGGTCCATCTCGGACTCTAGGGAACCGCGCAAATGAGGCTAAGATTTTGACGTACCCGAAAGTTGCCCAACCGCGAGGTCTCAATTACACTGTTTGGGGGGGGGGGGGGGGGGGGTGTAGTACAGTAAGTACAGTGGTGTTTTGGAAATGGAAATCAAGACATTCCACCAATATCTTCAGGCCATGTCATTTTTGGGGCGATTCCTATGGCGTAAAGGGGTCTCATCAGAGGATACGGCCCGAAAAAACTGAATTATTTTCTTTTAAAATGGTGGTCATTTTTGGGAAATCCTAAAAACATTGTTTCTTTTAATAGTTCGGCATTTTGGGCACTATAGAACCGGGCGGACAAGGCAAAAATTATTCGTACCGGAAAAGAGTCCCGAAAAATTTGACGTACCGAATAATTTCTAAAAATTGTTAATCAAAATTTTGTTAACACGCTGGGGACGGCGATTACAGTCTACCAGAGTCCCGAACAATTGTCCCAGAAAAACATTTCTCTAACATTTTACACAAAAGGCGTAAAAATGATCCGATTTCGAAATTCATTTTGCACCGTACTTAGAGGCGGCGGTAAGCATCCGGCGGCGTCTCGAAAGTGTCCCGGAAAACAAATTTGTCCCCGGACTTCGGATAAACGACAAACGTTAACCGCAAACTACCGTATCGCGGCCGTACGCGGACCGATTCGCGATTTTGTCGCGTCAACGAGGTTTTCAAACTACGAGGTATTCCGAGTACGAGGTTTTCCACGCCCTCCGCGTAGCGGCTTCAAGCCGCGCTTGCGCGACTTGTTTAAGCTAGTCTCCGAAATCTGTACCTAGTCAATTCCATGACTGAGGAAAACCATAGAAACATTCTTCCGTCAGGATTGTCGGTGTCTGGAATCGAACGCGGCGACCTCGCGAACTAGAGTATTGCGAGTAACGCTTGAGCTACTTCTATCGGTGTACCGACCGACAGACAATTGCGGAAGGTCGTTACTTTTCCTTGCAATTCACGCATCCGTATTGCAAAGGGAGTAGAAGTGCAAGAACGTTTCGAAAACTGACGTCATCCAATGTCACTTTGATTCTTTGACCATTTAGAACTGTTGTAATTGGATGAGCGAAGCGAAGACTTCAATTTCACCGACCCCCCAAAAAATTTAGCTTGGGTGTTTTTATGTTTTGTTTTTTTTTTTTTCGTCTGTTTGTTCGCTCTCTACCGGGCAAACGGCATATCCGATCTTGATGAAAATTTGAGGGGACCTTCGAAATCTCTGAACTTAGACTTGCTACGTTTTTGGGTACAATCGAAGAAATATTTCTCATGAATATCGTACTTTTACGATTTTTTTCGATTTTTAGTGCGATATTTTCGTAACATTTGGGCCGATTCTGACCAAACGGGTGGGGCTACAACGTTCATATTTCACATGGACATTAAGGTAATGGTGATGTATTGCTTTCTGAAAGAAAAAGTTGAAAAAGTTAGCCAGAATATATAGAAATAAAGCTTTTAATATAAGTTTTTTGATTTTTTGTACGATATTTTCGTGCCATTTGGGCCAATTCTGACCAAACGGGTGGGGCTACAACGTTCATATTATACATGGACATTAAGGTTATGGTGATGTAGTACCTTTTGAAAGAAAAAGTTGAAAAAGCTAGCCAGAATTCATAGAAATAAAGCTTTTAATATAAGTTTTTTACGGTAAATAATACCAATTAACAAGAAACAAAAGAAACTTGACAACAATCACCTACAATGCGTAGGCAGCAAAACAAAGCACTTGCAAAAGTAAAGATATCCCACGCAAACTAAAAACTTTAAAAAGCTCATCCATCAACGCGGCGGGACTTTAGCGTTTTCCTAGTTAATTGATAACAATATTTTGCACGTGCCACTGTGGGTGACATTTCTCAGCGCGTGCAGAAGAGGTCGCCCTATATAAGAGAAAAGAATGACTAGTGGATTGGAGAATCTGGAGTCGGCGGTTGTCGACATAGGATAAAACTCGATGCAGGTACCGCCGAAACGGTGGAAGTATGAGAGGTAAAGTCTGCAAGAGCTACGCAGGTTCAGTTGCAGCTTTGCAACCTACACTCTTGACACCCCTGTATACTATAAAACGTACTGGAATTATACTTCCTTCTCCAAGGAACCGGTTTAGCAGCGGCATTACCGACGTACGTGGACTGGGCTATGCAAAACCATCTTCGAGGCGGGGAAGCCAGCAAGCACCTGTGTGGTATATGCTGACCCAGCGTCTGAAGGCGTAGGATCCTGTGTATAGTGGGAGGTAGAGGATGTAGACTGAAGAGGATCTAGAATGCAGCGATAAGTAGAGGGTGTATAATGTAGCTGTAGAGGATCTTGTGTGCAGTGAGAAGCAGAGGATGTAGACGAACTAGATGTAGCTAGAGGGTATGGCAAACAGGGGACAGTGAGGAGGCAAAGGATGTAGATGAACCAGTGATGGGGTGCAGATATGTAGCCTCTCTGGATGGAGGAGGAGGATCTCAATGATCAGCGAGATGTTGGGAGTCCATACAATATATCAAGATATTAGATTCAGAGGATGAAGAATGAAGAGTGTAGACCAACGATATAATTTTAAATATACTGTGCAATTTACTGTTCATGAAAGGGATATTGCTGGCCGTGAGCATCTACGAAGGCAGAGGCAAAGTCCTGTGATGGAAGCTCCAGCCGAGTTTGGGTGAACCTCGAGGCGCAAGGGGCATCTCCTCAGGACTTCTTGGGACACATTGCACATGCAACGGCCAATTACAAGGCACGGGAAAATAGACTTTAGGACGTAACAGAAACTCTAGGAGAACGTCCAGTGTCTGCATGAGGAGAGTGTGCATCAACCAAGAGGTTGAGTCGCGACTCATGTGGAAGAGAAGGATGAGTCATCTCGAGGTAAAGGTAGCTCACACAGCCCAGCAGCTCACGAATACGACGACTATGATAATAAGGACGACCGCTTCGCAATTAATTATGAGGTAAACGATTTGTGAAGTCACGAGTTTTAGTCGGATTCCGGGCGCAATTAGCGGGGTATTTTGTTCGGGCGGTTACATGGGAACTGCGCGGACCAGTGCGCACGAGGGCTAATCGGCAGGTCGGTGTAAGAAGGGGATCCGTCCTGCCGGTGCTGGCCACTTGCCGGAATCGTAGCCCGCTATCATCTCATAGATCGTTCGCACAAACCTATACCACTCCTTTCAACATGCGTTTTATTTACTAGCAAGACACGTATGATCTATGTACTTGGCACCATACCGCCACCGGTAAAAGTATTGAAATATGCATTTTACAAATCTCTCTACCTTCTCTCTTACACACATCTCACGGGGCCATACTTATTATACTCAACATAACAAGAAAGAAATAGAACTCAATATTGTCGTAGGTAAAATACAATAATCACAATTTGAAGTTTTGTTTTGTTGAACTTCTTGAGTAATGTAAAATGTATGGGAACAAATGTGATGAAATTTGATGGTTCTCAATGAAAACCTAAATAGACAAATAGTTTGGAAACGAAAATAAAAATCCTTATTCTAAATTTTGCTGGCATAGGTTGTATTGACAAAGGAAAATACAAAAGCGTGAAACATGACAGGAAAGAGGTGTTAAAATCGTCCCGGCTATTTAAAAAATACGTCTAATTTTTAAATTGTCACACAAAAGAAATTACCAAATATTCGATTAAAAATCTTCTTAAGTCTCTCATCTGAACTCATTGAAATTTTGGGTTACGTACGTCAAATCCAAATTTGCAAAATTCTATAAAATGTATCCTCAAAAAATTACAATAGGATTAGAATCTATATCATTTTAACAACTGAAGTGTATTTCAACACTAGTTTTGAGAATTAAATAAAAGTGTACAGCTAGCTCGAGCCCACGACCCCCGGATGGGTGGGTAGACCGTTGTTCTACGGAGCCGAGTATGCGAGAAGAAACGGCGAAGTCTCACGGGTTCGTAGGTCACAGTCGGGGGTGATATCGAGACGGAACACGGAGAGGGAGGGTCCCCGTACACTCCCCTACCCGCACATTGGCCCCTGGTGCACGTCGACTACTGTTCGGTAAACCTAAACACTGTTTGATTGTTCATACTTCTAATTCAAGTCCTGACGGACGAGTGTATCCAATGAAAAGTCGTTTGGTAACCGTCTGGGTAGGTTAGGGGTAAAAAGCATCCGCCCGGCAATTGGGAGGTACGGGTTCGATACCTGGCAGGGATGGATTTTTTTAAATTTATGGATTGTTTCCCGATTAATGAAATTGAGTTATGATTTGCTGCATAATTTCTACAATTGTTTAACCCTTTGGGTAAAGCACCTTTTTTTGGATGAGCGTAGCGAGCGAAGCGAAGATTCCATTTCACTACACTGGAGAAAAAAATCCGGAATGTTTTTTTTTCCCCTGTATTATTGTGTGTCTGTTAGCACGATTCCGGCTAAACCGATACTCCAATTGCGATGAAATTTTATGGAGGCCTTCGAAATCTCTGAACCTAGAACTGCCACGTTTTTGAGCGCAATCGAAAAATTATTTCTCATGAAAATCGCAATTTTACGTTTTTTTTAACGATTTTTAAAAAATTTCTTCAGTTTATAACACCTACATGCTTTATCCGATTTTAATGATTTTTTCACAGAACCTTAATTTTATGAATTAAGGTATTCGTGTGAAATTTGAGCGCAATCAAAAAACTATTTCTCATGAAAATCGAAATTTTACGTTTTTTTCTTTTTTAAAACAATTCTTTGACTTGTAACACCTACATGCTTTATTCTATTGTAATGATTTTTTCACAGAACCTTAATTTTTTGAATTAATATATATTCGTGTAAAATTTTTGTGTGCAATCGAATAATTATTTCTTAAGAAAATTTCAATATTACGATTTTTTCCTTTTTTAAAATTTTGATTATTAAAAAAATTTAAAATTTAAGTTAATTTTTAATTTAATTTAATTTAATTTTTTTTAAAATCTTCAACTTAGTAATGATTTTTTCACAGAACAACAGAAAATCCGCATAACACATGGCAGCTCAATGCACCAATTACGCTCATCCAACAACGCGGCGGGACTTAAGCGTTTTCCTAGTTCATAATAATTATCTTGTGATACTATAATCTTTCAGTTTATACAAAATAGTTCGATATTGCCAAAATGTCAGTTCGTTGTTTGGAACTGACTCATGGAATTAAAGGACATGTTAAATAAATAAATAAAAGTTTGTAGAAAAATATGTTCCGATGTGGTATGTATATTGTAATAATAAATGTCGTTCGTATCGTAGTTAGCTATATGAATAGTCGAGTACTCCGTAGAAAGTAATACCGTATAACCCAGCTTCAGAAGTCGCACTGCGATGCGACAAGGGTCTAGTTTTGTGTAAACCCCCGAACAGAATACAAGCGATTCTGTCTTGCCAGAAGGGCTTGTAAGGATCCACCATAGGTTGTCGGAATGGCCGTAACTCTCGTGTCTATTTGTCAAGCCGACTGACAGCGGTTGTAGTAATGTAGGAACCACCCTGCTTGAACCAAGCCCGACTACTACCACAACAAACTTATATAGGTGATGTCCTTACTCCTTACAATGCAGTGCGCAATGGTTAGTTTTGCTGGATTTAAAAGTATTTAATTTATTTCTTCTGATTAAAATATAGTTCACATGAGCAACTGGAGATCGACAAACGAAGTTGACGTCATAAAGTCAAAATGCGTTTTTACAATGTTCATTGTTTTATAACATTATGGACCAGTGTTGAGTTTTTCATTATTAATTAATATACATTATATTTTAACTTTTTGCTTTCACAGACCGAAATAATTAGAAATTATATATTTTGCGGGTCAGTATTTATAAATTAATCGACCAGAGTGAAATGTCCCGAAAATATGTAAGATGTAATTATATGGAAAAGTCATGTTGAAAGTTAAATGTAATCAGATTACTAAAACATAAATATTGGTAACGAAGAACTTAATCAAGTATTGTAAAGGTTGTAAAGGTTAGTAAAATGATATATGGTCAATTACATGTAATACAACGTGTTAAAAAATGTTTTATTGTTTTGGGTTCAGCAGGACGAGTGAAATGATTTCTCTTGACAATACTAATTTTGGCAGCATGGAATGAAACTCATATGCAGATTTGTACGTGAATTGGAAGGTATATGCATGGCAGTGTGATGCCGGCCGGTCAGCCTGTGCGCGCTATGGCACCAAGAAATTACAGTGGACACAATCATGGTGATCACTTCTATTAGATAATACCACGGTCCCTGTGATAATTAGTCCTGGCATTGCGGGGCGGTCAGTTTAGCGCTTTAGGGATGAGGGGGGGGGGGTTGTTTTCTACCGGGCCATGTTTGATCTGCGTGCACCAGGTTCGAGAGGGGGGGGGGGGCAGCATCTCTCGCACATTCCGTCATGCATATTCAATTGACCGCGCGACAATCTCCCTACTCTCGCATCCAACCACTATAGACACTGACCACGACCACGTTCACGAAGGCGAATGTTTTTTTTTTGTTAGGTTGGAGTAAATTCACCCTGTTGATCTCGTTACATGCTTTAGGAGGAGACTTCACGCTCTCAATCTGTTATAGTTGAACCTTTCAACCTAGGCACTGCGAGTCTTTTTTGTAACTGTGAGGTCTTAAAAAAGTTTAGGGTTAAAAACGGGTACATTTTTACTGTCCCGTGAATTTTTCCTAGATGTGTGCGTTAAATTACCCACGTGTCAATAATACCGTATGTAATTATTAAATACATGTTTCATAAGACATTCTACACATAATGTTTTTAAAGCTTCGCCGGTGTAAAGGATTATTTTGGGAGAGGTTACGGGTTCGATCCTCCTTCGACCATAGTGTATGAACTTTACTCGAATATGGTTGATTTAAATTTATGCCTCTTAGTTTTCTAGTCCTCGTTACGTGCCATAACAAAAAAAGTTAAACTTTATTTATAAAATTCACTCACGCTTAGTCAATAATGAATGATGAATTAACAACACTGCCCATTATTCCATTATTGCTTGGTTACTTGTTGTCATTATAGCAAAACCAAATAGTTAATCAAGCTCAAAGACTTAACAAATACAAAGATAACTTATCGTTCTTCGTGACGTTGTGCAACGCAATTATCTTATTTTGTCTTTCTATTTTGATGTTGATGAATGTGTTTTTGTTAAGAAAAGCTCACTTGGTCAAGGATGTGAACTTGTTTATTTCAACACCCTATAAAATAAATCATGTTACACGAGAGAAATGCTTTCTTTACTGTGGCTCTTCAGTTATAGCCATCGAGATGTTCCGAGGTGTATGCAATGCAAGTGCAAATAAGTAACTAGGTTCGAAATCAGGACAAGTCATTGCTGTTTCCTACTTGTCCTTCACCCGGCTTCTACCATTCGTCATATAACTTTTATCACCAATTAC
Source organism: Sweltsa coloradensis (assembly GCA_024449915.1). NCBI lineage: Eukaryota > Metazoa > Arthropoda > Insecta > Plecoptera > Chloroperlidae > Sweltsa > Sweltsa coloradensis. The sequence goes on from JAMZAV010000084.1 coordinate 399,012, forward strand.
TTTTTCCAAAGTGACGTCACACTTACTTGAAAGTAAGTCGATGCATATTTTGTTTGAAGGCCAATATATATTAAAATAAATAAAATATATTATTATAATTAAAGTATTTTTTAGAAAAGTGAGCAATGGAAAACAATAGCATGTAATAACATTTGATGCAATTTCGAAGGACGTAGCAATGGAATATTACCACCGAGCAATTTGACATGAGATTTTATGAATAAAAGTTTCAGTACAACACAGAGTATAAAAGTCGGACGCGGCGAATAAATATGAGCTCTTGTGTCGGTCGCAAAACTACAGAATTGATTTTCCTGCTTCCCCCCATAACACTTGGTCCAAATCTGATTCAGCGTGCGTCAGTTTTTATGTAGCGTTGGTGTTGCGGGCGACTTTATAATTCCCCAGGCTTGTCACTGTTTAATTAGCAGTCGACCCGGTTGCACATTACCATAGGGCGGCTATCTGGCCTTTGCTGTTGAACCTCTCTGCTATACACTCCATTCCACGCCAACCGGAGCCTTTCATAGTCAAGACTACAGCAAGTATTATCACAAGGTGGCTACCTCTGGCCTTTGCTGTACAAACTCTGCTTCAGTGCTTATACACGCAATATCAAGTTAAACGGAGCGCTTCAGACCACCGCAATGTATAATATTACCTCAAGGTCTATATCGGCCTTTGCTGTTCAACCTCTACAAATACACTCCATTCCACGGCTACCGGAGTCTTTCGGAGCTCAGACCACAGCGAGTATTACCACAAGGTGGCTCCTTTGGCCTTTACTTTTCATCTCTTCACACTCCATTCAAAGCTATATGTAACCCATTAGAGACCACCACAACAATGTCTAGGGATTACCACAGGGTAGTTACCTCTGACCTTTGCTGTTCAAACTCTGCTTCAGTACTTATACACGCAATATCAAGGTAAACGGAGCGCTTTAGACTACCACAATGTATAATATTACCTCAAGGTGGCTATCTCTGGCTTTTACTATACAAACTCTCTTTTTATACATCCCCTTCCTGAGCATGGAACTCTTCAACCTTCCTTTAACATAATAGGTTACTACTAACAAAGCGTTACTATCATCTTATTGTTTACATAATCTTTTCCAGGCAAGGGATTGCTCTTGTACGTATACAATAAAATACACCTATTAAGGCTGTAATTTTCATCACAAGGTGTATAGCTTATAAGAAAAATAACCATGCCAGAAACTTTCCGAGTGCTTTCCGGTGAAAGTTATTGAGATTTCGGTAGTGAGAAGATAAGATATGCGACAGCAGTCATAGAGGTCGTAAGAGGGAACACCTAACAGAAAAAAAAACTGTTTGAATGGGGAGTAACATTCCTGGTTTCGTCAGTAGGGGTATGTTGAAGAGAAAGCAATCGCCCAGGTGATATCAGACGGAGTATGTAGATGAGAAAGCGCCCAGCCCGTCAAAATGTACAATCGATATTTGGCACAAATCCCGCCTCAGCCGCAAACTTCATAACAATGACTCGCTGGACACATCTGATAAACTACGCAAAACAATTAGCCGTTGTCATCGGGCTGTCTTCACACCTCCCCCCACCCCCGGGGGCCGGGCCTTCGTGTTCAGAGTTTCGTGACGGCTTGTTGGTGGAACTTTCTATGACTGTGTTCTGTTTTCATGTCGTCACCGTGTTGGACGCGTAATGTCGCATATTTTAGCATCGAGAGAGATTGCGAGTTAAACAGTTCATTTTTAGCATTTAACATTTGGGTTGACATTTTATTAGTTAGTGGTATAAAGAAAATAATTGAGTGCGACATTTACCGAGAATAAATCATTCTTAGTAATATAACAATAATAACAAGCCAAGTAATTTGTTCAATTGGTCACAGTGTTGGGTGGATTTTGGTGGATGCGCCACTATCTTTCAGAACTTATTCATCCAACGATAAGAAACTTTCAATAAGCAGTCTAATTATTAGTTTATTTATTTATAAATTATAAAAAAATATTTATATACTTAACGATAAGAAACTTTCAATAAGCAGTCTAAGTCGACTCTTTTAGACACTATTGTATTTAGTTTATAGTTAGCTTGTTTTATCGCACTCCATTATGTTATATTTTACAACTCTACGTACGACCGAAATTATATATTTTTTTAAAAAAGATTAATTATTGTTGCCCTGTGTCATCTATTAGAGCAAATAATGCATCAACGCATGTAAATGTTCCTTTAAAGACTGACTAAAAATTATTTTTGCCCCGTGATATTTTTAACATAGATTACGCTGATGGAAACAGTATGTGTTAAAACACGCGATGTAAAGACCCTTAAAATAATAAAGGGCTGCATTTAGGTCGTCAGTGACCATTCCTTTGTTAAGCTTACCGCTCAGTCTATACACCCTCTTGTAGTAGAAAAACTCGTATTGTGCAAATTTTTGATAGGGGTAACGAAGTGTATTATGTTTCCGAGGGGTTGCGCCCCACCCATTGTGGTGAGCCTGCACCGACCTCCACCCCACCGACGCACCCCCACCCCCACCCCCAACCGAGACACACTCTTTGGCACGCGTCGCAAAAGTAGGCCATCGCCTAAAAACGCTCGTGACTTTTTAAAAACAATATCATCACCTCGAGCAATGAATAGCCACGAAAGCATATTACTGAAATGTATCACCATACGAATTAATGATTTAACCTTGAGCGATTGATAACAACACACATATAACTTCATAATATGTTGCATTACTTATAGTCACAGTATGTGGGTAATTCTCTATTGATAATGGATCCAAAACCAGGGGTCAAACCTGTAGGTGAAAGTCAGTTAGTTATCGACAATGAGGTACCCTGTCCCGAGGGAATCATCCTCGTGTATAAGGGTGGAAAGAACAGAAATTCTTCTTTTGGTGGAGGTGCCGGTCCAGACTTTATTTTTATTTTCTTCTCGTTTTCCCCATATTTTAAGCTTTATTTGTGCGCATTAAAAACCGGCTCATTACACACACCACACCACATAGAAATGGAACGGAACTATACTGTTTGTTTATTTAAGTTTATTTATGTATGTTGTGTATGTGTGTCGTGTATTTATGTATTGGTTATGGCATGTTACTTAAGTACGAACTACGTATGTTTGTGTAACTGTAAGCTGATTTTAGTCCAAAAGTAGATATTGGCGCCTACATATAGGCATCCATTTCCAATTATTTTGAAAAACGCTCATTTCTTCTAACCATCGCGACATCATCATCATTCATCACATCATCATTCAAGGAAGATTATTTTCTTAAGGTGTTTTATCTCGTTAACAGCAATAATAAGCCACATTGATAACCTATTACACAGAACTAAGAAAGAATTACAATAATATAATGTCGTACACATTTCCACTGGTTTCCAGGTATATAATTAATAACCTCGCATGGGGGAAGAAATAAATCTCTTAAAGCTTTAAAGTTTTTCACATTCTACAAGATTGTTATCACTTTATAAAGTGAAGAAAGACGAAGAGGGTAAAATCACGTGGATAAGAACGCCCTAACAATCTCTAAACGTTCGAAGTTATATGAGATTCTTTGCCTGCCCCAATATAATATGCAGCGTGGTGATATCGTTCTGTGCATGTGTCATCTGACGGGACTGTAGGAGGCAAATCGTAACACAATTTGCGGCTGCACACAATCTAATCTGCAAGAAGGGAGATAGCTACGTATGAAGTCACCCCATCCCCCCACATTCACCCCTCTTTATTCTGAAATCTCCGCGAGCGTAAACTAATACAAAAAATCAATGGCGCTTTGTGTGTCGGGGTGGGGGTGTGTTTTATGGGTGTTGTGTGCGGGGACAGGTGGGGCCGTGGGGGGGGGGGGGTCACGCGGCACTTGCAGCTCAGATTAGCGGGCGACAAACAAATAGGTGGGTCTGATGAGTGAGGCAGATGTGGTTGATGGGGGGGGGGGGGGCTGCATCTCATAACAGTAGAAGAGAGAAGTGGCAAACTACACCCTTGGTGTCATCATTTAGGCGTCTACGATCGAGATCGAGACGTTTGTGTGTATAATAGAACTAGGAAAACGCTAAAGTCCCGCCGCGTTGATGGATGAGCTTTTTAAAGGTTTAGTTTGCGTGGGATATTTTTACTTTTGCAAGTGCTTTGTTTTGCTGCCTACGCATTGTAGGTGAATGTTGTCAAGTTTCTTTTGTTTCTTGTCAATTGGTATTATTTACCGTAAAAAACTTGTATTAAAAGCTTTATTTCTATGGATTCTGGCTAAATTTTTCCAGTTTTTCTTTCAAAAGGTACTACATAACCATAACCTTAATGTCCATGTATAATATGAACGTTGTAGCCCCACCCGTTTGGTCAGAATTGGCCCAAATGGCACGAAAATATCGCACAAAAAGTCAAAAAACGTATATTAAAAGCTTTATTTCTTTTGATTCTGGTTAACTTTTTCATTTTTTTCTTTCAGAAAGCAATACATCACCATTACCTTAATGTCCATGTGAAATAGGAACGTTGTAGCCCCACCCGTTTGGTCAGAATTGGCCCAAATGGCACGAAAATATCGCACAAAAAAATCGAAAAAAATCGTAAAAGTACGATATTCATGAGAAATATTTCTTCGATTGTACCCAAAAACGTGGCAAGTCTAAGTTCAGAGAAAACGAAGGTCGTGTCAAATTTTCATCAGGATCGCATATGCCGTTTGTCCGGTAGAGAGCGAACAAACAGACGGCAAAACAAAAAAAACAAACAAACAAACAAACAAACAAAAAAAAACAACGGAGCTAAATTTTTGGGGGGTCGGTGAAATTGAAGTCTTCGCTTCGCTCATCCAATTATTGTATTGAGACGATGCTTTATAGGGAGGAAATTTGATCAACAATGTCGAGAAAGAGAACAATCTTTTCAATAACTACTGTCTGAAGCAAATACAGGCTTAGGAACAAAATACACGTTGGAACTACAACTTAAATGCACTCTTCGCTCGGACCACTTTCCAACCACTCGGCGGCTCTACTGAGCGACGCTGCATTGGGGGGTCTAGTGATGCCTAGACACTGCCCTACCACTCACCAGAGCCACAGTGGTCGGGCAGTGGTCTGTGAGAAGGGGACCTAAAACAATAAAGAAACGTAAAATTCGGACGTAGCCTGAAACAAATTCAATAATTGGTTATTAAAAACCTTTCTCCGCAAAGAAAATGTTTTAACATTGGCAATTATTTTGTGTGGACATTCAGTACAACCTGGAATAATTTTATTTACTCCGTTGAAACGAAAACTATTGCATACGATTCATAACAATTTATTTTTGTTATCATATAACTGGAATGTAGCTGATGTTTTTATACGTGAAATCCTTGATGACGAGGCAGAGACATAACAAACATGAAGTGGGAGGTGAAAATGCTGCTAATGCTAGACTCTTACTCAGAACATACACCATGTTGCTAGAGTCTCCAAGCCAGTTTGAAATGTACAAAGTTAACTAAACTGATGAGATGAATGAGGGCTCGTCTGCTGCACGTTAACAGATGATCAGTGTGATTTCTGATCATTTTATCTCTGATATACATTATTTTCAAACGTCCGCAATACTAAATAGGTAAAGTAAATGAATAAACATTTATGTGTTTATTAAATACTGATAGATCAAATAGATGTATAGATTAAGTCCAGTTTCAACTGCCTATGATTATTGTGATTCTTGATTATTTCACTAACGATTTTTTTATTTCTTTATTTCCAAACGTTTGCAAGATATTAATAAAGTCGAGTCACCACAGCACCACACAAAGCAGCTCCGTGTGTGGCGGAAGGCTTACGTTTCCTCTCAAGATTAATGACACCACTTGTGCTGTTTGTCAATGGCTGAGCCTTCCGCAACTAAGTCTATTGTCGCTCGGCTTTGTCAGGGTAATGAACACAACTTACTTCTGTGTGTGTGTGTGTGTGATCTCGAGACCTTTCACCCTAGGTCTTGTTCGAGAGCACTCAAGTCGGTGGCATCCACGCGGAAGTATTGCAAGCCCTTCGGTAATCAGGAGTGCATGTGAGTGCACCGTGCGGTGAGGTGAGGGTATTTACCGGAGAGGGTATGTGAGACACAGTCGTTCTTTCAATAGTATAACGGCAACACTTTTTGACAAAAATAATTCTGATTTTTGATTACACTTTTTTTTTAAACTACAATTCAGAAATTACAAAAGTCCGCCCAAACCGGGATTCGAACCATGGGTCTCCCACATTCCAGGTGGGATCCATTCATTCAGATGTATAATCCAGCTACAATTTAGTACCCGTCCTGATGGTCTACTAGTGGTTAAGACGCTCACCTGGAATGTGGGAGATCCGTGGTTCGAATACCGGTTGGGGCGGACTTTTTAAATTTCTGAATTGTAGTAAATCAATTACACCTACGGGAGTGTTTCCCGACTAACCAAATCGAGAAATACACATTTTTTGTTTTTAAATTTTTATGTGTAAGTGATAGAAAAACTCATGCCAATTCGAATAAAGTAGTATACACGTTAATTAATGGTTTAATAAAATGAACTTTTCACACATTTAATTTCAATCTGTCCATACATGCATTATACCATACCTTTATTCGACGACTACGTTTTGCATAAATAAAATATAAACTATGTGTAAATATTTGATTAAATAATTTGTTCCGATTCATGGTGAATAACTGACTATAATAATTTAAATTAAAAAATATAAAAAATCAACGCAATATATAGACGAAACTACTTTGAACGGAAATAGGTCGTGTACTTTTCTCCGAATCGAGACACCTGTTTAAAACAACCATTTTCTTCTCGGACATCTCGAAACCACCTCATATCGCATCGTTTCAACAAGACAATCGCCTTGGTCGTCTCGTCACCGTGATTCGACACAATGAGGGCCCCTCTAACATCCGTGAGCCCCTCTGCTGTCGTTGTCTCATCCAACTCGACACAAACGAACAATTAAATAACGAGCTTGGGCGCCACTGCAATCAGCTGTGCGTTGCGTTACGTCACATTCAGCCGCCGAGCGCAATCACCAGGAGGACCCTACAACGAGTGGACCTACATAAATACGAGTAAATTCGTATTCGAGTTTGTACCCTATATCATTCCCAAAACTGTTTTTTGTTGGGGACTTTTTTTGAACGATAGGGGTGTTTTTTTGGATGAGCGTAGCGAGCGTAGCGAGCGAAGCGAGCGAAGCGAAGATTCCATTTCACTATACTGGAAAAAAAAATCCGGAATGTTTTTTTTTTCTTTCTTTCTTTCTTTTTGTATTTTTGTGTGTGTGTTAACACGATTCCGGCTAAACCGATACTCCGATTGTGATGAAATTTTATGGAGGCCTTCGAAATCTCTGAACTTAGAACTGCCACGTTTTTGAGCGCAATCGGGAAATTTTTTTCTCATAAAAAAACGCAATTTACGATTTTTTTCGAATTTTAAAACATTTCTTCGACTTATAACTCCTACATGCTTATCCGATTGTAATGATTTTTCACAGAACCTTTATTTTATGAATTAAGATATTCGTGTGAAATTTGAGCGTAATCGAAAAATTATTTCTCATGAAAATTGAAAATTTTACGGGTTTTTCATTTTTAAAACAATTCTTTGACTTATAACACCTACATGCTTTATCCGATTGTAATGATTTTTCACAGAACCTTAATTTCATGAATTAATATATTTTGTGTAAAATTTGAGCGCAATCGAATAACTATTTATTATGAAAATTTCATTTTTACGATTTTTCTTTTTTAAAAATTACGATTAATTAAAAAAATAAAGTTAATTTTTATTTAATTCTTTTATTTAAAAAAAATCTTCGACTAATTAATGATTTTTTCACAGAAACAACAGTAAAAATCCGCGTAACACATGGCAACTTAGTGCACCAATTACGCTCATCCAACAACGCGGCGGGACTTAAGCGTTTTCCTAGTTATTATTATTGTAAAACCTGAATCGATATATTCTAGTTTTCAACACTGGCAGCAGAGGCGTTACTACGACGGGGGTGGGGGGCACATTGTGTGGCAAAATTTTGTAAAGTGACAAATAAAACTGAATAAGTTGTCGGCGAAACCACGCTAAAACCTAGTAAAATAACACCATTTGCAATATAAAAAATTAAAAATAATCACTACATATACTTTTCCCGAAACAATTCATTCATGGGATACGTTTCCCCCCAAAAAAACAAGGGCTGCGCCACTGACTTGCAGATGTCACATTGGCATACACTAAAAACAGGAAGTTGTGAAATATACCATCTTTGTCGAGTTGGAAAAATCGTTTGATATCTTAAATCCGGTAACTTATCCTTTCTGGAAAAAAAGGAAAAAACTATTTTTGACTTAAAAAATGTGTTATGACGAGAAAAAAGAGTATTTTGTGAAAAACATTAATTCTCAAGGAAAATACTTTAAACGTTTTAATAGCCGCGGAAGTTTAAACGTTTAATCATCTCGCCCCCAACAACTTGTAAGTTTTTCGAGAATGTTCTCGTCACTAATTCAGCAGTTGTAAAACAAACAGTCACGTGGGTCGAGTGTGTGTACTGTGAGGACCAGAGGACGCAGCACTCACGCACGAGTATATACGTAATGCATGTTACTCAATTGAGACAAAGACGTGGGACAGGGACGCGCCTGATTGTTTATATTCGAGTGTGGCGACGTACAGTCTAATTGTTATTAAACGCTACTTCTTCTGGCTTGCATCACATCGCATCGCATCACGTCACGTGAAGCCGCCCGCATCGGGGGGTCTGGAGCTGGACATACGCATGAACACACATGCACTTCGCGCATTCGACTAATTTATCCGCCCTTGGGTTGGTTGGGGCATGAATTACACGCAATTTATATCAATTTTCTGCACAAGAGGGTACAAATAGAGTAATTAAAGGTTGATCTACTTTTTAATATTTAATACAATCCAGAAGTTACAAAACCCAACTCGATTGGGATTTGAGCACGGATATCCCACAATCCAGGTGGGGCGTCTTAGCAAACTAGACCACCTCGGAATTTAATTAATTAATTAATTAATCAATCCAAATAGGATGATAATGTTTGGTGGTCAGTTCAAAGGCAGCAGATCCATTGCAATATACTGTCTGTACCAGCCATTGAGATCTGTATATAATGCACCATGCAACAGTTATGCTGCCTGACATGCGGGAGACCCCAGTTCAAATCCCGGTCGGATTGGATTTTGTAATTTCTGGATTGTATTAATAAATTATTATCAATTTCCTTACAAGAGTGTGGTTCCTGATCAACCAAATCGAGAAAAGGTACTTTCTGTATAAGGCACGTTTCATTGGGAGTCTCACTGTTGTCGAAAACAAACACTATATACTGTCAACAAAAAGATTTAAAATTTAAAATCTGTTAATTGTTTGTAGCGGACAATTCATTTAAAAATTAAAAGAACACATGAGAACACATTGAGGTGTTAACTAATGGCAGAAATTGATAATTAAACTTAACAAAAACTTGCACGTGTCGGTGTTAATGCTAGTCCGGTCTTTGCACAACTAGACAAACAAATAATCTGATCTCTGTTTATGGTTTGTATAGAAAAAGGAATGTAAACAAATCAGTCTTACCAGCATGCAAACAAAACATCCATTATGGCGGTGTTCTTAAGAGCTAGGCCTCTTGCGCAAGTCCCTATGATAACCACCGCCCGGAATGTTGTTATTTGCCTAACTGAAGGTGTTACAATGCTAATCGTTGTCGCGGTAAATGTGGAATCGTCCATTGACTGAATAGAATGGACAAACACATAATAAATATTGAATATAATGAAAAGAAATGCACGGTGTTTTAACGTTGTAAGGATAAGATTAGAACAAATATAGTATATAAACAATAAGAGCTGGTCTTTGGGCAATACCCATAATGTCATTTGAATGACCAATAATTTAATGTAGAGGCCTCTAAAAACATCCAGTCAGTCTACAATATGTCCTTCTGTTATTATTCTGTATACTTGAAAGTGAAATGCCAATCTTCCTAGCACACTGACTATCTTAGTGTGGAGAGTTGGACTCGCAGAGAGTCAATGGCAACCTGAATATAAGTTATCCATCTAAAAGCTTTGAGCCTTTCACTCGGTGAACCAAGATCAGTCACTATTTAGCACAGTATATATATACACAGTAATTGACCTGCTCCATAAATGGAATCGGGGGGATAGTTTAGGATTGTAGTTATACGTTCTCCTTGATATCAAACTGCCAGACGAGACAATCTAATGTTCCGTCATTGAGTCCTTGAGCTTCAGTCACTGACAAAGTATTGGTTTCAGGGAAGTAAAATAGACAGATATTAAAATTTACTTGCAAAACAGAACAAAAATACGAAAGATAGCAAACTATTTTACAACATTACAATAATGGAAAACAAAATTAATGAATACAACAAAAATTAATTGAATAAAACGAAAATTGGAATTATTGCATTATACTACTTGTCTCTTCTAGCTCTAGTTCGCTTCGTACTGAGTTCTAAAGATTGAGTGTAAAAGATTCACTAAGCTTTCGTTTTGTATAGTAGCTATAAGTGGTGCATCGCTGTAAGTGTGGAGTGACAGTGACACCACAAGAAAGTACCACACTTGTTCTCATTCGATCAAACATTGTACATCGGCAAAGAGCGTTGTGACGGGAATGTCCAGTAGAACCATTGGAAAAAACTTTCAGGCAGGATTGCCGGTGGCGGATTCCGAACCTAACCTCCTAAATCAGAGTCTCACGCGTTTCACATTTGCTAACTGTTGGTATGCAAGTAAATGCATATTTAGCGTACAAGAAAAAAAGCAATGGAGGTTGACTGGAGATGCTGTGCAATGGGTACATGCATACCGCATATTCTAGTGCTAGAGGCGTCGTCATGGTTACAGTGCGCAATTAGGAAGTAAACACATAGAGCTAGTACTTGAGAAGTGCTAGTTACTTAAAGACCATCTCGAGTTGCATCGTATGTAAATAAGCCCTACACAATGGGACCAGCTTCAACTGCTAACCGGTCCGTTTGCCAAGAGGGTAATTTTTACCTCGTTTTTGTGTCGAGTGTTATAGCGGATTCATAGATTTATGTATGAGGTTTGTTGAACGGATGACACGAATAATAATATGTAAAAGTATGAACATATATAAACATTTTATCGTTACTGTAACGTTTCTCTGCTCTGATAGTAATATCTTCTCGTATCAATTCAATTTGACCAGTCTTATTATTAATTTCTCGCCCTCTTCGCCTTGCCTTGTCTTACTTTGGTTAACGTACAAACAAAACAAACGTATGATGCGTGTTGGTGTTCGTGATACTTGTCAGAATGAAGGTATGAATGAACTTTACTGTTTTGTGCCCTAAAACCCCAATAACTAACTAACTAACGGGACGACTTCTTGATTAAGGGTAGGGACACATTCACGGGCCCAACCTTCCTGATCGATATTAGTTAGGATATCTAAAACGCTTTTACATCTATGAAAAAGACACATAATTGATGGTTTATGCATGAAATTATATGTATAGAGATGATTATAAAACAGGCGCGAATTTGATTTCTTTTTACATTCCTATCCAATTCTTTGCATGTCATGTGCTGGTTGCTCTGTCTTATTAATTAAAATTACATTGTACTCGCGTCCTTGCTCTACAGCACTAACTACTATACGACCCTGCTGTGTAGCTCCACGGATGGCAACAACGTGTACCGGAAAGCGCCGCTCAGACTAGCCAGAGTATAACAAGACCATCTCAGGTCAGGTGACATATGGTTGAGAGCAGAGTAAACGCTGGTCACCCATCAATTAGGAAACATGACCGCAACGCAACCACCAGTGGCTTCGTACATATCGTGACAGAGAACTAGTGTTGCCGTTATGCCTTGCAGATCTTGCACTGGGTGTCTTGCAAGGCGGTCAGAGCCGCGAGGTCAAAGCGCATCAACCTGGTTCTTCTTCTTCTGGTGCTACTGTGTGCATGGTCACAAGTCTCATGTGTTCTGTTTAGCTTTGACTTATGTCAATCATGACGTGTTAAATATGGACATATTTTATTTTGTAGTACAACTTTATTTTTTAAACAAAGCTCTGCCTTTACATTAAGGTTGCCTTAAGACACAGAATAACAAAAATAAAAATTAATTTACATTTATACAAATTACGTTTAACAATAAGTAAAATTAGTTACAGATTATGAAAAAATAGAATGAAATGAAAAATGAAGTGAGAAGTATGATTTGTGAAGTATAAAAATAACAAATACTGATTTATACTTGTTACTTCTTGCTGATTTGCTGATTTTATGTATTTATATTTCTTCCTTCATTATTGACTGTGTATCAAAATATTGAATTGTTTCGCTGGGTAGGCTGTTAGGTCAAAGAGCCTTAAAAGACTGACCCTCGCTATTTTTGTTCTTCTTCTGTACAACTGTGCAGGTTGTGTAGCATAAGGCTCGAATCCCGTTATTCTGACTGAAGGTTTTTCTCCGAAGTTTTCCTCATTTGTTAATGCGAATGCAAGGAATTGCGTTCTCTGAAACCAGGGTGTGTGGTTTTTATTTTATTAAAAAAAATCAAAAATCATGATTTATTTGATGTAAATCGGATTTATTTGATCTAATCAACTTTTCAATTTGAATCAGATTTTTTCGATTTGTTTCGGTTTAAATTAGATTTTTATTGATTTTTATAAACAAAACAATATCAGTGTTTCAAAACATGTCAAGCTGGTGAGCGGATCAAATACTTTCACGAGTGTTTGTAAGAAAATATAATTCAAAAGTTATTTTAAGGAAAATTTTGCCTAAATAAGTTAAATAAGTTTGTTGTTCAAAATGAAGAAAATGTGCATTTGAAATCAAACACACTGTGTCTTAAACAGCCCTCGTACATTCCTTTCCCAACTACCCTAAAAAAGAGGGCACTGCCCTACAATGGTCATCTCACTTGGCAAGAAAATTAAAATAAATACATATTTCTGGGCCGGAACACTGTTGGTCAACAAGACAAAAACACGTAGATGTCAGGATGACACAATATCACCCAGGACAGGAGTGCACAACCCGTAAGACTCTAGTTTGGGAGGTCGCCGGTTCGAAACCCGACACCGGAAATCATTATCTAAGTTTTTTACATCTAGAGTGAGTGAATAAAAAGATTCAAATATGTCTTGTCTTGAAGGTGTAAAAGGTACAAAACGAAATGTAATAAATCGTCCATGCCCCATCGGTTGGCTGATATCGAAAAACCTGAATTGAAACAAAATCAATTCTTACGACTGTGTATTATTTCGATATGATCTGCGGGCGCGGATCGTATTTCTAGCTCTTCGCAATTTGCATCCTCCGAGGATGGAGGTTTAGCTTATTATCTGTGGAATGCAGTGTTGAAACCGCACGAGAACAATCAAGTCTACCGTAGAGAAGATGAGCGTGAGCTCCGTGGCGGCACCTAGCGGCAAGCAAGTCAACTACTAGTAGCAGGCAACGATGCGTCGAGGAAGAAGAAGCAATAAAATTCCATTTTTATTCACCATTTTAATGGATTTTTTAACGTTGACATTAAGGGGACTTACCGGAATGCTAGGGGAGAGTTGACGCATGTTTTTCAATAGACACGTGCTCAACGGTTCACACGTGTTGCTCATACACTGGTTTCAAGAAACATTTATAAAGCAGCAGGATTTGTTGGAATATCACGTTTCGTTTGCATCGACAGGCGAGCTGAGATTTATCGATATTTTATTATATTAGTCTTAGCCCCATAGCCCTAACGTTTTTTTTTCTTTTTAGATAATAATATAAATAATAATAATATTAGGCCAATATCATGTCTAGCACAAGTGATCATAGAAATTTGTAATCGGTTTTCGTACTTACCTTTTTTAAAATATATGAAATAAAAATAGCACGTTTCAAATTTTTATGTAAATCTTATAAATTATTGTAAGATTTTTTTACAAAAAAATCAACAAGAACGAACTACTCGTTGCGTCCTAGTGTTTAATTACCAGTCTACGTCTATTCTTCTTAAACTTCAATTAAATGAAAATCAATTAAAAACTACTTCATTATACGCAATTATGTATGTGAGGATGTAGAAGCTGAATAAAACATTGTTCCAACTTCTTAACTGGTAATCTAATTTCATAACGGCATGCTCCAGCCCGCTTTGAGTAGATTCCTCTGCAGGGCCGAACGGAACAGAAGTAGGGTAGAGGGGACAATTAAAAGTAAACTTTTACAAGGCCCGTACTTTTAATGACAAGCTAATTAACAATTATTAAGACTTTGCTTCAATTAAAAGTCAGCGAGTTCTTAGCGTTATCGACAGATCTTGAGATCGGGGTGCGTAACGCGTGTGCGAGCGTGCGTGCATGTGCGTGAGCACTCTATTAAGCAATTATTGGAGGTTTAACGACGCGTTAACAACATTTTCCAACTAACGAATTACAACAAATTGTCAGGTCAACGAGTTCAGGCAGCTGGCAAGAAAAGATTTAAGTTTTGATAATGTGCTGTGCTGAGTTATTTTGTGTTACATATTTTTGTCGTTGTGTAGACTTTTTTAATAATGGATACATATTAATAGGACCATCTATCAGTTTAAAATTAAATATAATTTGGCGTGCCTACTTGTAATATATGCATCTTTTCAGCCTTTCATTTTTCATGATATTCTTTTATATTTATATTGTGAACATTGGAAATAATAATTCGGCAGCAAAGACGAAACTGATGAAGTGAAGTCAGAACTGAAAAAGTGCAAAATAAAATGAAGGAATGGCGTTTCCACATTGGCCTGAGCCTCACTGGCAATTAATATATGACTACCTGTAGTGCGTGCATTATATTCACGGTCTAATACATGGTGTTAATTTGTTGGAGGTGCTTCTGTGAGCATGAGATCATAAGCCATTATCATACGGCAATTACGATTCGCATAGAATAAGTGTAAATATTGCAAACACGTAAAATTACAGCTCTGCGTGTTTATAGATGGCACACCTGAATAGCCAAGTCTAAGGGTATAAAACTGCGTGCACACGTATGTGAATATTGCTTCTGTTCATTGTCATATACACCCAAGATATATAAGCCCAAAAGTTAGAAAAGTATTTGTTAATACTTCTTGATGTGTGTGATTTTAGCCCACATGGGTCCTGAGATCCAAGATGTGTTGTGAAGAACGTAATAATAATAATTCTGGTTTAAAATCCCTGTATGAGATCGAACTCCCTAAAATGCTGAAACATGAAATATATAGGCCTAAGGCTATAAGCACTAGACAAATATAATATAAATATAATCTTTATATACAGGGTATAATGTAATGTGTGATTTTATTTATTCAAAGTTTCAAAATGTAGAACCCAATAGTTTACACTTAGGTTTACAATTACAGGAACATATTTTTATGTACACACCAACGCAAGTCAATTTAAGAACCTCGATCATGGAAACAGCTGAATTTAAATATTTCTGGCTGATATAAAAACTTGAAAATGTTTGGCAACTTTTAAGATTGATATTAATTTTTTTATGATATCGCCTAGTTTACCATAACGAAAATGCAGAAAAATATGATTTCCCTATGCAAAGCTTATCGTTAAAATGTGTTTAATTGGATGCAATGTGTTAACTCAACCTCTTCTCCTGTTCCAGACGCGTGCGGCTTGCCCGGGACGCGCCCACATCGAGTCCTTACAGGAGAAGTCCCAGTGCGCCTTGGAGGAGTATTGCAGGACCCAGTACCCCAACCAACCTACCCGCTTCGGCAAACTGTTGCTGCGGCTACCCTCGCTCAGGACGGTATCCTCACAGGTAATAACACAGGCTTGGAGAGGCGAGATTAAATAGCTGTGTGGTGGGAGAATTTGCATATTTTGCTACTATCAATCAGCTATCAAGTTTTGTACGGAATCCCAGACGCAGATACTACATTGAGTAGAAACAGTGGCGTATCCAATGGGGGAGGGGGGGGACAACCCCCAGCCTTTTGCCAAAAAAAGTGTGAAAGTGTACTTGATCGTTTCAATGGAGAATATAGAATAACTGTGTTTTCGCAAAACTACAGGAAATTTATACCATCTGACCAAAAGAGGATTTTAGTAGATACAAAGTTGGTCAATGTGATGCTTAAAACGCACAGAAAATTTTCCCCAAAATTACCTTGAAGGACAAAAAAAATATGGGGGGCTTGCCTCCCGGACTCCCCACTTAGATGGCCTTCGGTACATCAATTAATTGGTAGAACCCCCCCCCCCCCTATGAAATCCTGGATACGCCACTGAGTAGAAAAGACGCACGTGTACAACGCTTGCATGCATGTCAAGTTTAAAGAAAGAAAATGTGAGGGAGGGGATTTCTTTATCTCATGAGGGTACAAATTAGTCATATTCTACTTGCAACGGGAAATTAAAAAAGTAGTGGTGGAGGTGCCGGGTACAATAATTTTTGTGTCACTTCACTACAGTAACGGGATTACACTTTCCAATGTTATGCTCCTGCATTCAACGGGCGACCAGCAATATATTCAATGATACATGGAACTTGGCAAAAAGGTACTTGTTCATTATCTGGACCACCTAAGTTAGTTAGGTTTAGATAGGGGGGTTAGGGGGGGGAGTTAGGTTAAGCCACGTGTTTTCTTAGTTAAAACATGTTACTATATTGCAGATGAAGAGAGTGAGCATAAAGTGTAATTATTATTATGTAATAAATTAATATATCTCGATTTGGTTGATCAATAAACACTCCCGTGGGTGTAATTGTTTTTATTTACTACAAATCAGAAATTAAAAAAGTCCGTGGTTCGATTCCCGGTTGGGGCTGACTTTTTTAATTTCTTATTTGTAGTAAATAAAAAAAATTAATATAGATTAATAATATAATTTTTAAAAAAATGATTAATAGCAATTTATATATATATAATGAAAGAACCCAAACGATGTAAGCTACTAATTTTAAAAAAGCTAATGAAAACTCTCCCGACCCTTGTTACTTTAAAAACCCCAAACCCCCCCCCCCCCCCCCCCCCCCCCCCCACCCCCCTCTCTCTTTCCGGGATATAACCAATTTATGTATTACTCGATCTGTGTTGACAGTTGATGTTTACAATATAAAACCAGCTAATGAACTGGGAGTATAGCCTATGTAAGGTCCATGGTTCGCGTCTAACACGGTTTTATTCTATCTTTGCAGGTGATAGAACAACTCTTCTTCGTCCGCCTGGTCGGCAAGACACCCATAGAGACTCTGATCCGAGACATGCTTCTCAGTGGCAGCAGCTTCAGCTGGCCCTACATGAGCTCGATGTGACACAGCGTCTGGAGGCAGCTAGCTTCCGCATGATCACCACTCACACCACACAGCGCCATGTACGCACCCCACGTGGACTACGCGTGATGCTGAGCGTGACGCGCGTGAGCCGATGTCAAACACGTGGACTACGCGTGATGCTGATGTCAAACACGTGGACTACGCGTGATGCCGATGTCAAACACGTGGACTACGCGTGATGCTGATGTATGACACGTGGACTGCGCGTGATGCTGATGTATGACACGTGGACTACGCGTGATGCTAATGTATGACACGTGGACTCTCGTGATGCTGATGTATGACACGTGGACTCTCGTGATGCAGATGTATGACACGTGGTTTGGTTACATAGAACGCAGCACACGTGGGCTAGACGTAATCACAAGTAGCATGTGAAGTCACACAGAGAACATGGTGACGTGAAAGATGATCTTTCTCCGTGACTGTCGAGTTGGATAACAAATTACACCTACACAGCCCATGATAACACTCATCTGCAATAAATTATAGCAATAGATAGGGCACATCTTTTTCGTAAACGATGGAGAAGGATTTGTTAACGGAAAATATTAAATTTAACAGTGTTTTAACCATTATTCATTAAGAGCAGATAGCCCGCTGCATTGTATTGTATCATAATTATGTCTTTTTTGTTTCACATGGCACTCAAATTCTTAAATAAAATTGTAAGTTTTGTTACACCATATGATGAGAATAAGGTGAATTCTCCTTGGTCATTTGATTTCGTTCAACTTTAATTTAATTGATTTCATCCTATTTTGTTGTGCAATAAATATAAAAATACGATCGTCTAATAACCAAAGGCTTGTGCGTCAATAGCAATTTCCATCCTATTTCATTCTTGCACAAATCATGCCGAAGTGCACTGGAAATTGTTTCTTATTGGAGGGTAAATTTAATGGGGTTTGTAATTATATGATATGGAGCCAAATATTATGCAGATTGCTCACATCCTACCTAAAATATAGAGTACAAAAAATTTACTGACAAAGATATTAAATAATATCGTCAGCAATCAGCATAAGGTTTGCAGTTCATATTGACAAAGCGATAAGATATTTCACATTTTCCAAATTTAAAAAGAATGTTTTTAATTGCAATAATAATATATCATCTGAAACTATACACGGTAATGACAACATAATGCATCAATAACTCTGCAAACAAATAAGTGAAAGGCTAGAAAATGACTAGACTAGACTAGTGTCGATTTAGTCGAATTAATTGGCAGACATACAGAAACAGCTTTCTTCCACAATCCTCTGTACAAGATTTATCTGGCTGTCCCTCAGTTAGCGGCTACTACCATGCCAAGACGTTCAATTGAGTCAAACATTCTTCACCGAAACCTAAACAAGGCCATTAACATCTTAAGATCTAAGTGTGCATCTCCTAAAACCACTCATCACACCAGTGCCATTAATAAAATCATACTACATGCTTAGATCTAGAGAGAGTTACGAGGGAAACTCAAAAGACATCAATGACAGTGAAATAATCCAAACGAAGAATTCCTTTTCAAAATGTGATATAATCATGTCCCGGTTCACGGTGCTTAAACCCTACATAAGAAAAATATGGTTTTAAATTAAAACTAAGAAAATACTTGATTTTGTATTTAAAATGAAAAAAATAAAACAAAAAAATGAAATGTAGGGTATAGTTATGTATACATCGATTGTGCGGTACGTTTCGTGATGTAGTGAGTGCACGCCATATTCAAACTGAACCCTATGGCATTAAGCCGCCTGAGACATCTCAGTACCTAATAGTACCTAACTTAGGGCCCAAGTTCCATTGTTGTAGCCTAGTCACCACATGACGGATAACATTATGAAAGTTATTTATTATGTTGGTACCTATATCGCTCATCGGATTGTGGTGACGTGGCATCGTCGTAAAATAAAGAGTGGCGTGTTTTGTGGTTCATCCGTGTGGAGGCGAGTGTGAATGTTAGGGAGTAAACTTCAATTTTTTGTAAATTGTGTAATTATTCTTATGCAGCTACTCATAGAGGAAATGTTTTTAAAGAGGTGTTTCTTTTCCAATAGAATAATTGCAATGCAATGCTACTTAAGTGCATTGTAAACAAAATATTTTCTACACTAGTGTCAAACAAAAAACGTTTATACTCTTGTACTGTAAAAAAACAAATAGGTTATAATATTGTACAGTATATTAAATAAATGTTATTCGGCCGAAATTGTGTAACGGAATTTAGATTTTAACCTCATTTCCCAAACAGTTTCCTATATTCCACTCCTGCATAAAACATTTCATGATATTGTGGTGGCAGACAAAAATGATATGGCCCATTATGGCATGGAGAGCTTTAGCTAACTTCCTAAGTTCATATCAAAAAGTATCATTTGTGATATTTAAACACATTTTACCTCGGATATGATTGATTGTTTTCCACGTTATGTTTTTAAGAAATTGGTTGTGCAATGTTTGATCTAAAAAGAAAAGTTGTCAACCAGCAATACTAATTTACATAAACTGAGGTGTAAGTGGCTATACGTGGTGGAGTATAATTTCACTCGAATTATAAAAATTGCTGTTCCATCATCTTTTTAGAGGTGTATTTGCACATCAGTGCGCAATGGATCGCCTTTTGTCTTTTTGTATAATGACATTCAAGTGGAGGGCGGAGGCAAACAACAATGACAGTCGACAACAATCCCTGCGCTCACCGAGATCTTGCCACGCATGCAGTGAAAAAGTTGTAGGCCTGGACAAGTGATCCGCAAATGTTTTACAATAATGGTTGAATATGCATGATACACATGTTGTAGTCATTTCCCTGTCTAGAACAGTCATTTACGAGAATAGGACACATTTGGCAGTTGGCAAATAGCTATTAGCACGTTCTACTAGGAAGCATTAGACTTAGGCCTATACATGGAACTTTGCATAGTTGTCAATAAATCATACATGGACAGCCCTACAGTCGTAGATTGTCAATATTTTGTGGGAATCAGCCCAAAGCAATTCTCAAATATGGTCAATTTTGGATTTGTTTTTGTTAAACAAAATCCAAAATCATTCAAATTATTTTTTGTTTGGCAATTATTTGAAAATTATTTGGATAGGGTCGAATATTATTTATTTATTTGAAGATAACTTTTAGAAAAGTGTGACTGTAGGTAGAGCCCTTCATTTCCACTTCCGTGACAACTGTCCAAAACTTCAAACATCTGTGGGGATGTCGGTCAGCCTAGCGATCGGAAATTTGCCTAAACTTAAGTCCTATGCTCAATAAAAACAAACGCAACAAGTGCTCACAAAATAATAACGATAAACCGTCTCGAGGCGTCCTCCCCCTCCAACACACACACGAAACACGGGCTCACGCCTTGCATTGTTCCTCGCATGCATGTCCAAACCGTGAAGAATTCCTTGCAATTCCCCGAGCCACGCCGCAGTTTCGCTCTTGCACAAGAAACAACGGCCCACGTCCCAGACGGCTGCGTTTTTTGTGTCATTAAATCGCTCCGCCGACACCACCTAAAGATTTATATAACTTTTAAAATGAATGCGCCCTAAATCAAGTTCACTTGTTTGTTTTCCACTGCTTAAAGTAATCAGTTAATTAAGTTTAAATTACGATAGCCAAGTACTAACACTCGTCTGACGTCGCCGCGGGGATTGTTATACGCGACGTCTACGAGATTTACTGGCGTTATTTTCAATCGGGAAGCGTAAAAAACATGCAAGCTATTTAGCAGAGCGCCGATGAAACACTAGTTCCTCTCTGTTAGCCAAACTCAAAGGCAGGGAATGCGTTTAAAAGCTTTGAGAAGTATTTTATTAGCTCCCCGAATGTACAACAATATGATAAAGTAACGGTAAGAAGCACGATCGCATTCTTTGGAACCGTTTAATCTTTTTCTAAGTGGGCGTGTGTTGAGGGTTGCCTATGAGATACACAGATGGTAGAATACCTCATCCCACTCAAGCTCCCATTGTTTTTCGCTAAGTGTGTGCAGTGGCGTGGACATGCGTATAGCGAAAGGGGGGGGAGGAGATGCAGCCCCCATGTTTTAAACACAAGATGTCATGTCTTAATGACGTTTATTTTCTAATGAATATTACGATACAACATACATTGGTAACAATTTACAAATGGCACTGTATGAAAGTTAGGTTTAATGCATTTACTTGCTAATTGTACTAGCCTACTGTACAAAACCTTATTCGACGATTTATTTAATTTGAAATCAAATAACGTGTCAAAGAAGCACTACATGGTGGCAAATAAAAGAGAGAATAATAATTCACCAACAGACGGTGTGAAGCACCGTGTGGTGTATTTTAAGCTAGGTATCTATAATGCAGGTATACTTTTTTTTTAATGAATCTCAAGCTCAAAGTTTGATATATAGAGAGCGCAAGCTGACAGAAATATTAAAATTGGTTATTGAGAGATGTTGGAACGAATGTATGAACAAATTTCAGGCAGGCCGACTCAAATTCAAATATGGCTACGTTGTATGAAAAGGTAATTCGATTCCCGTGAGTTTTATAAGCTGTTAGAAATGAGTATCAAGATTAGAACGCGTTCTCACTCACATCAAAGAACACCAAGTGATATGTTTATTGTACGGTGTGGTGAATGAATCAGGCGGTTGGCATGACAACACACGCTCGGTTTGCTGGCACGTTGGACTGGCACTAACTAGCTAGCGAGACAACCGGCCGTATGTCCATAGTCACGACTCACTTCTCACTCACTACTAGGCTAGGCCAACAATAAGAGCCGTCGCACGCTTTACAACTAATTGGAACCCACATGTTACAAAACGAAAACGTGCAGCCAAAACAATAAAAAAATGTAATTCCCCCCCCCCCCACACACACCCCTGTCATTACACAAGTAAGTTGTAATGTTTTGGAAACAATGGGTGGGGG
Organism: Sweltsa coloradensis; assembly: GCA_024449915.1. NCBI lineage: Eukaryota > Metazoa > Arthropoda > Insecta > Plecoptera > Chloroperlidae > Sweltsa > Sweltsa coloradensis. Next base: position 421,311 of record JAMZAV010000084.1, read on the forward strand.
CGAAAATGAAATACAAGGAAATATATTATAAACAATACTGTAGTGTAAAGCAAAAATGAAAAACGTCCAGCTGTCCACAGAGAACATTTTATAAGCTCCTTTTTTCGCCAGACGATGAATTGGAAATCTAAATGTTTCATAATTGGTTGAAAAGTGAAGTCACAATGATTATGAATGAAACAACCAGAACAGTAGTAAAAATGGATACAACTGAGTTCAAGCCACACTCAAGGTCACGTTCACATCCCCTCGTCTTGTAGTTCCACAGACCGCCACCCGCCATTATCCGTGCCACCGTCCGGTACGCCTGCAGACTGCCAGTCTACTAGCCCGCAATACACGAACTACTGCGGATCGGCTGGAGTGGTCCTTTCCTTTGGCGAGTTTGCCATTTTCGTTTTCAATAAACCTACGTGTTGATGAAATCGGATAATTGTTGAAGTTATTTCTCCAAACGTCCAATCTTAACTTAATCTTAAACATGTAAAATTATAAAGCTAGGCCAAGTCGCTAAAAACATTATCGAAGTCAATTACCCACTGGTGTTTAGCCTAAATAAAAAGTCAACATAAACTTCATCACGACGTATCACCCACATTGAGTAGCATTGAAGATTAGAGGAACATTTTCCCGATGCCCATCGACCTGGTTTAAATCAGTGACCCAAAAATGTCTCCCTAAGTGTCTCTAGGATACAAACAACAGACTATAGTCGAAATTAGAAACGTTAATATTGTTATCATTAGGTATGCTCGTTCGCGGACCTAGTGTTAACTAAAAAATCCAGTGTCTACACTTTACACTGGTTTTTGGGCTAGCGTTACTGTTTTGAAAGCGAGTTTTAACACTAAAGCTGCTAAAGCGAAAGAACGAGCCAAAGTGGCTCATTTCACAAAAGTGTTTGCGAACGAACGAACGAACCTACTGTACGTTTGACAGTGATATTAATTCAAAATTTACATTGGTTATAAAGAGGCCTAACAACATCCTTCCGCCGAGGGCCCAACCATAAATCTGCATCTGACACAGTAGGGTAGATTAAAGAATTCACTGCCAAGTTTGACCGTCCTACTCTATAGGCCTGGTGCCCTATAGGCTCAGAAACAGTGTTTTTGTGCATTGAATCGTAATAACTACTTCCCTGTCCCGACATAGGTAGGTAGCAAATTGGGAGGCCGCTGGTTCGATCCTAGTCACTCACATCACAGCCTCACTATAAGAACCATTTTACATCAGTAAGACTATACAGTAATTGGCAAATGCTGGAACCAGCCCTAAGTAGTCCCGTCGCAAGGTTCCTAAACATTCAAGTGGTTTGTTTGGTACCACCCTATATTTACGTAGCTCCACAAGTTTATATGAGGGATTGGGCCTATGTAGGGAGAGATAAGCCATTTGGAGATGTCGACAATCTGTGAAAGCGTTTTTCGTATTGAATACCGATTGAAAAATTCTTATCATTGTATTGATATTGAGACCAAATTTACGTAGGCACACCCACGACCAGAAGTAAATTAATGGCTTGGTGTAGTAGATGCAACTACCAGTTTATTTACTTATGGTCGATGGTGGACAACTACAATGTCATGGAACGGACAAAAATAAACATTCTGGAGTTGCCGGGTTCGATTCCAGTTGTAGGCAATTCTGGCGGAAGGTTTCCCAGTGTCCGTGCGATTGGTTGTCTAGGCCCTTTCTACTCCTGACCATCGTTTCAAATAGTAAAACATGAACATTTGATTCAAATCCATTAAATTCAAACAGATCTTGCCCTACCCCAGCCCTAGCAGTTATTAATGTTTAGTCAATAGGCAAAGTTCCAAAAGTTTAATTTCTTCTTTTACATCTTTGTCTCTACCGAATATACCATGTAGATGTAGGGCCAATCATCCATCGCCACAAGCCGTCAAAAGATTATAACGGCAAGGATTCGAAGACTCCACCTACATGGGACGAGGGTTCGCATCCCCATTCCCCATGGAATGGATTTTATCATTCTGTCCTTTATATATCTCATCTACCAGCCGTCTTGAATATCACGATTCCTTTACAAACTCATTACATTTGTCATTACCTCACCTCACTTTATGTTAGCCCTGAATCCCTGATACACGAGCAATAAAATAAAGAAACAGTGGTGACACCTACTGTTGTGATTGGTGATCAACGAACACGTGATACTTTGAAGAGATCTGATTGTAAGTTGCTAGCCTAGCTTTTATTGCCAAGTAGTTCAGATTGTTGAACATTTTTGGAATGTTGTTGAACACGACGGCAATATGCATGTTATCAAAATATGCACACCAACTCATAGCAATTGGGGTTATGTAGATCGTCTGGACCCGCTTTAGGCCCCTCCCAACTCCCAAGGCCAATGTAAATAACTCTTGAGTTATAGGTATTTTTTTTTTTTTTTATATAAATCAACAACACTGGCGAAGACTAACAGGCTATACTTTACGAAATACTGAACTTCGAAAAAACAAGTAGGCCAGGCCTAGTATCCGACAGGCGACAACGCTTCAAAGGGGTGTTGTTGGAGAGGCGTGCCGACAAAAAGGCTAGGTCAAAGGGCTAGGGCCTACATTATTATCTAATGTAAAGCATTGAAACATCACAATCTTACCTTTACAAATACATCATCGTCCATAATACTCGCCAATGCTGTATGTATATTCAAAGTTTTTGGAAACATTGATAAATTACTACACAACACGTATTTGTTCGAATTCACACGTTTACGCGCACAATGGCCACTTGACACTTCACAGTTTCTCGACTGACGTCATCGGACACAGGTGGCGCTACCTGTTGATACAACGGAAATACTTGCAACGCGGCGGGATTTACAAATTTCAATAAACTGACCGAAAATCTGAATATTTCCTTCTATGATTCAAGGGGCAATGAACCCCCAAAAAATTTGTAACACATAACCTATATAGTATAATACTATACTAAAATTACCGTTTAAAAAATAATATCTTGTAACTGTGATTTTACACGAATTCTATCATCTTTTTGATCCTGAAATGAATGAACATTTTGGGGTATTTATTACTAGGAAAACGCTTAAGTCCCGCCGCGTTGATGGATGAGCTTTTTTGTAAGTTTCTAGTTTGCGTAGGACCAATTTTCCTTTGCAAGTGCTTTTTGAATACATTGTAGATGATTGTTGTCAAGTTTCTATTGTTACTTGTTAATTGTTATTATAACCCTCAAAATACTCATATTAAAACCTTTATTCTATGGATTCTGGCTAACTTTTTCTTTCAGAAATGCAATACATTACCATTACCTTAATGTCCATCCATGGGAAATATGAACGTTGTAGCCCCACCCGTTTGGTCAGAATCGGCCCAAATGTCACGAAAATATCGCACTAAAAATCGAAAAAAATCGTAAAAGTAGGATATTCTATGAGAAATATTTCTTCGAATGTACCCTAAAAATGTAGCAAGTCTAAGTTCAGAGATTTCGAAGGTCCCCTTTTCATCAAGATCGCATATGCCATTTGCCCGGTAGAGAGCGAACAGACAAAGAAAAAAAAACAAAAAAACACCCGAGCTACATTTTTTGGGGGGTCGGTGAAATTGAAGTCTTCGCTTCGCTCATCCAAAAATTGGCTGCAACTTTCTTATTTTTTGTTCCTCAAACCTCATAGATACTAGAGCACAGTAACAATCTAAAATAGCCCCTTAGAAAATTGTGTCTTGTAACAGTGCACAAATATACACTCACATCTCGCAAAAATATTACGCATTCTGATATCACACCCCTTCTTGGTAATCAGCACATACCAAACCACTAGCACAAAAACAAATTATAGCACATTTACCAATATATTTTAGAGCAAAATCCTCCAAGGTCACGGAGCACGAAGATCGTCCCGTGTTATTTCATGGTTGATTTTTGCCCATGGAACCTAGCTCGAAAATTACCAAGTTTGACAATTATTATTGATGAGCGTAGCGAGCGAAATGAAGATTCCATACCACTACACTGGAGAAAAAAATCCAGAATGTTTTTCTTTCTTTTTCTCTTCTGTTTATACTCAAATTGCAATGAAATTTTCTGGAGGCCATCGAAATCTCTGAACTTAGAACTGCCACGTTTTTGAACGCAATCGAAAAATTATTTCTCATAAAAATCGCAATTTTGCGATTTTTTCCGATTTAAAAAACAATCTTCCACTTATAACACCTACATGCTTTTGTAATGATTTTTTCACAGAAACTTAATTTTATAAATTAATATATTCGTGTGAAATTTGAGCGCAATCGAAAAATTATTTCTCATGAAAATAGCAATTTTACGATTTTTTTGATTGAAAAAAAACCGTAACACCTACATGCTTTATCGGATTGTAATGATTTTTTCACAGAACCTTAATTTTTGGATGAGCGAAGCGAAGACTTCAATTTCACCGACCCCCAAAAAATTTAGCACGGGTGTTTTTGTTTTTTTCCGTCTGTTTGTTCGCTCTCTACCGGGCAAACGGCATATGCGATATTGATAAAAATTGAACAGGACCTTCGAAATCTCTAAAATTAGACTTGCTACGTTTTTGGGTACAATCGAAGAAATATTTCTCATGAATATCGTACTTTTACGATTTTTTTCGATTTTTAGTGCGATATTTTCGTGACATTTGGGCCGATTCTGACCAAACGGGTGGGGCTACAACGTTCATATTTCACATGTACATTAAGGTAATGGTGATGTAATGCTTTCTGAAAGAAAAAGTTGAAAAAGTTAGCCAGAATCTATAGAAATAAAGCTTTTAATATAAGTTTTTTGATTTTTTGTATGATATTTTCGTGCCATTTGGGCCAATTCTGACCAAACGGGTGGGGCTACAACGTTCATATTATACATGGACATTAAGGTTATGGTGATATAGTACCTTTTGAAAGAAAAGTTGAAAAAGCTAGCCCGAATCCATAGAAATAAAGCTTTTAATATAAGGTTTTTAAGGTAAATAATACCAATTGACAAGAAACAATAGAAACTTGACAACAATCACCTACAATGCGTAGGCAGCAAAACAAAGCACTTGCAAAAGTAAAGATATCCCACGCAAACTAAAAACTTTAAAAAGCTCATCCATCATCGCGGCGGGACTTTAGCGTTTTCCTAGTATAAATTAATATATTTGTGTGAAATTTGAGCGCAATCGAGAAATTATTTCTTATGAAAATCGCAATTTTACGATTTTTTTGTTAAAAAAAATTCTTCGACTTATAACACCTACATGCTTTATCCGATTGTAATGATTTTTTCACAGAACAACAGAAAATCTGCATAACACATGGCAGCTCAATGCACCAATTACGCTCATCCAATAACGCGCCTGAAAAAGCGTTTGCGAAGCTTCCTAGTTACATTTAGAGCCATAGACATGACTGTAAATTTGCAACTAGTTAGCCTGAATAAAATAACATTTCTGAGCTAAGCGGGTGAATACCCCTTTAATTAAAATTAAAAGATTTTTAAACATTCCCATTCTGATGTCGTAGTGAGACAAAACATTAAATGGTTTAATTTATTGTAATAAGGCCTACCTGTCCCACGACAGGACAAGTCGGCCAATGCAGTTGCAGGGTTATGGACATGTCTATACTCTCTATAGCTCATTTTGTCTTATTACCTCCGAGCAAACACTAACGATAACAAATCACATTCTCATTCAGACCCTTTTGGATTTACAATGTGTTTAACTTTTATCTTTTGTCTTTTTTATAAGGACACCAGACTGATGACAGTGAATGCAAAGTTCATGCAATAAATAATTAGATAATGTTTGACCTTAGCTTCTTTGGGTCAAACACTTCACATCTGAACCAATAACCAGTCACAAAATAAAAAATATACAAGTACCATTCAAATGAGCTGCAACAAATCTGTTTAATCTTTACAGTAAAATGTAAAATTCTTGTTTATCAAATCTATATTTCTTTTAGGGACATTTAATTGTTTTTATAATCAATATTACTACTTGTGGTGAAAGGAGAGGTGTGAGGATGACAGCTAGAAATAACAAAAAATACATACATTAGTAATACTAATAGGCCACAGTGCAATTTTCATTTGACATTGATGGAGAACCAAGGTGCCACAGCTGAAAAATATGGCCAGGAACACAAAGGTCGCGTTCCGTTACCTGCTGGATGTACTGAACTAGTAAGCCAGCACGGGCACCGAGCGTTCCGTAAATAGCTGGCCCCGTGCTAGCAATGCATTAAGGTCTACTGGAGTAGTATGTAGTAGAGAGCAGTAGAGCCAGCAGGTAATGGAATCCAGCCAAACTAGTGGTAGAATTTAACCAGGAATGGTTGGCCTCAAGGCATAACTTTTCAGATTATGGTGACTGACTATGGTGTTTACTTTGCACTTTGCAGTGATACTTTCTCATACTGCAATACCATGTTACAGCTTTATCAGAAGAATATTTACCTGAGAAAGGTGTTGTTGTGTGTGCCTATAGCCATTAATAACCAGTGATCTCTTCACTAATTCAAGAGGCTTGTTATTTACTATAAATAAAATAACAGAGCTTATTTTCATGGTAATTTGAACAACAGCCCATTCATTCTGTCCTCACTAAAACGGCAAGTTTTTGTATTATTTTTAGTTTTTATTAATGTTTTTGCAACCAAAGACTTAAAACATTATCTAACATTTTTACATTGGGTATGTTGTTAACTTATCAATTATCATTGTTTTCATGAACAATAAATACTATAAGTTTTTACCACTAATAATGAAAAGAACAAATATCATTCAGTTTTCTGTATATTATCTCACAAGCAGGCAGCCTTAATTCCCATGGATTCTGTACATTTTTCTGGAAAATACTTTGGATCAAAACACACATGGCAAATGTACAAGATTGTGGAGGCTTTAAAAGAACAGTGAACATACAACAGGAATGGCGTGTGAGAATATTTGATTGAGAATGTTAACATGGTTGCTGAACATCATTATTCATTACATAGCAATAATATAAAAAGAAACAAGACTAGGACAATCACTGTTACACTAGGTATGTATTCCTAGAAAGAAGTTTGGTGCTGGCTTCTTGGCTAAGAACGTTGATAAAATACCAACATAACGCTAGTTATTATTACTGTACACCCTACCTAAATTTGTTTAAAACCTACCTAGAGAAGTGAAAATAAGTTTTGGACTTATTCAACATTGTATAGATAGGTAAGTACATGTAATTTTCAGGGGGTAATTTCTCTGATTTAAGTATCATGATAAAATCATGTATGAAGAAGAGTAGGTAAGGGGAGGGGGAGTGGGGGATCGCAGTTTATTTCATTGATGCCATCAGCACTCGGCTTCTTTCTCAGTGAGGAAAGTCCTATATTGTTTGGTGTACTTTACAGGTCCTAAATATAAATAAAAATCACCAACGACATCACTATTAAAATAACATGCATACAGTTGGTGTAAGATAATATTATCTCTGAAAGGAAATTAATAACTTACACAAATTAGTTGGAATAAAATAAATGTCGGAATGTCTACAGCTCAAAGAAGACTAATGAATGACTAAAATACTATTAACCAAAAGATAAAAATGCATAGATAGTTATTACTAGGTATAACCATTTAAGATGTAATTTCAAAATGAATTGCTTATTATATAGCTTGTTATAGAAGAAAAAACTAATTACTTATTTAAGTAGTAATATAATTGAAATAGTGGCTGGCTATATAAAACATGTGAGAAGCATTTTGTATTACTTAACACAAAAATACTCATTCATCTCCTTTATTGTAATTTAACTTATTAAATTACATATAATGTATTTTCTGGTTTCCCAGTAAACACATTCCTATTCATAAGTTATATAAGTAGCTGCTTAACGTGATTATCAACCAAGAAATTAAGAAAATAACCTTTTTTAGTATGGCCTACAGTCTTAAGTAAATATCTTTAGCATGGTAATATTGATTTGATCCCTTACAGCTTACTTTGTTATGCAGTAAGTCTTTGATTATCATTTATCAGTCACCTAGATTGGTGCTCCAATTGACCTAACATCCACATTATCTAATTGTGATCCCACAGACCTGACACACTGTGGGCTGAATCACAAAATAATCAACAAGACACTTAGATAATGGAAGAGTTAAGTTGTATATAAGTAGTCTATGGTCATTGGGCTGCTGAGTAGTTGTTCATCCCATCATCATTCATCATCATTCAAAGAAGGGACATTTTAGAGTAGTATTTATTTAGTGTGTGTATTCTGTTTCAATTGGAACCTAAAATGTATAATGGATGCATTGAATGAAACTAATAATTGAAATTAAAAATAAAATTAACTTAGAAAAGAGATATTTTTAAAATGCAAAAATGATAGAGGTTAATGGATACAAAACAGTGAAACAGTGTAAATGATTGTGTTGAACTACTATAAGACCTCCCATGATAATTACCACTTTCTTCACATATTGTTTGTAATGTATCTGATCTACGTTTCTCTTAGTTACACCAACACTGGTCTTTCGTGGGAGGGTAGCGGTATTAAACAAGCTTTAACTGACAAATTTCTATACGAATCAAAATAATGGAAAAATAAATTGATTGATTGATTGTCGTTCACGGCGGATATCATAAAGGTTTCGTAAGTATTAAAAACCTCATCTTTCAGCATTGATATTGATCCTGGCTGAGGATCGAACCTGGACCCTCCTGTCTACTTATTGGTCACGCAGGACATTGGAATTAAGGTTTATTTAATATAATAAATGTGAACCATGATGGCGTCAAACAGAAGCCAACTGAAACTGAAGGTTTGTATGGTTATTGTGAATCACTCTCTCATCTTCCATGAGTTGTGTTGATTCAAGCTTTATTTGCATTAGTCAGATTTATTGGCACTGTAGTGTGATATCAACAATAAAGGTGGCTAATGCTAAAGCATGGCATGAAGATAAAAAGAGTTAGCGTCACAGCAATGGCAACTGGAGCTGGACAGCAGACAAAGTGGCCCATCCTGAAGGTCCTCACAGCTCCTGCTTCGCTCCAGACACTGCCCGGTATCTCTCCTGGAGGAACTTGAACACAGACTCGAAGCTCGAGTATGACGTCATCTCGTGTTTCGAGTGACCTGCAATCAGTAGCAGACGAGGGTGAGGTGAGGTCCCACTTTGTGAGGTAAACTAGGGAAGGGTGTGGTTACTGACAAGTTGGAATTACATAGAAGAAAAATATCCGAGAAATAAATAAACCATGAATGCAGTCATTTTTGTAAATGTTAATTCAGTCAGTTAGGCCTACTGTTTGTTGTATGTAAAGTACCAGTTTATTTACAAACATTCTGCATTTGGCTTCTTACTGGGATAGCATGATTAATCATGAGCAAAGATTGGAGAAACTTGCTAACTGACACTAAACATGAGCTTTAATTAGTTAACATGGAAACCTAAAACCAAATTTTTACTCTAGTAAACTACAAAATACTCAATATTGTCTTGCTTGTTTCAGTTTTTGAGTCAACAAAATGTGTGTGAGGAAAGGGGGGGGGGGGATAGAGGCAATGACGTAATATAAGCTAAGCGCTAGACACACAGTAGGGCCGTGGGGAGCGTGGATGTTGGAGCCATCATGATCAGGGAAAAACCAACCGCCATCTAAATGTATCGTACCTTTAAATTTAGCAGCCTTTGTGTTAACAAGCGGTGTAAAACCAAAACCACAAGATGGCGATTTCTCGGTATTATTGAAGAAAAACAGTTTTTCTTCCGCAAATCTCTCAGTTACTTCAATTTCCGAATAAAGCAATTCAAGTTGGTGGACTATCATACTATTGTTTATCTGCATTAGGCTTTTAGTAATCAAAACTAGTAATTTGTGCGGAATGTGTGTCTGAACAAGGACGTGCAGGCCTAGGCTGGCCTAGGAGAGACCTAGGGCTCGTCAAACGTGTTATGTTAGCATTAATTGAATGTAGTCCTATAGCCTAATGGAACTTTAGGCCTACACTGTTGTATTATAAATAATTTTCTACATCTGGGCCTAGGCCCGAGACGGTTTCTGATTTGTTTTATGAGAGTTATGACAACTTTTCTCGTTTTACACATAGACGCAAAATTTAAAATGTCCGCCATCTGTTTTACGTTTTTTCTTATCCCGCGTCGATCAAAATATCCACTGCATCTTAGTTCATTCAACTAGATGAAGTATCTATGTTGCAGTGAAATGATTTTTCCCTGATCATGATGGCTTCTAACGTCCATGCTAGCGCTCGGTTGGAAGGATAGGAGACTGAGCGTCTAGCGCTTTGCTACGCAAAGCTTATGTACGTCATTGGATAGAGGGGACAAAAACTTGTTCATATGCAACAATGAACAACAATAATTACAATGAAATATTGTGTATTACAAACACACACATATATCTAGGGCGACGGTCGTTCGCCCGCAGCCAAGCGCACGCGACTGCTAGAAGGCGATGACTAACTCTCGACCCTGTTTACTCCTACCCGAGTTGGGGGGTTTTCAGCTATCTGCACACGCCGTCCCGAAAGATTTACAATCTTGAAACTCGGTATATGACCTGATATGTGGTCCATGACATACCAAAAAAAAATTAGCCCGATCCGATAACCCGTTCTGTGTTAAAAAAGTGCGTAAATATCGACGATAATCGTTCGGCTGGCTGGTTGGTTGGTTGGGTTGGGGGGGGTAGTGGATTCTGCCAGAGAGGAATAAGAGCCTACAGAGAAAACAGTACATCTTAGAACTATGAAACTTGGACCACACTTAGATGTACCTCAGACTCACAAACTTCCGCCGAGAGACAAGCAATATTCCACCCCCAACACCCCCTAAATCATCCTCTAAAATTAAAATAATTCATATCTCTTACCCAAAATTGAATTTTTAGTCAAATTAGTTATTAAAATTATGTTCTTATGTGTTTTAACCCAATCGGTCTATTCTCATTATATAAACCACATTTTGTCAACCCCCATCCCTAATAGTTTACATTATTTTTACCTTGATTTCCAGCATTCACCACAAAGGCACCTAATGAGTTATCATCATGAAATTTGACATGATGGTACATAATAATATGAAAAATAATCCGCCGAGAGGCAATTAAGCGATATTCCTACCCCAACACCCCCTAAAAATGGAATAATTCATAGCTCTAATCTAAAATTGATGTTTTATTCAAATTAGTTATTAAAATTATGTTTTAATGTGTTTTAACCCAATCGACCTTTTCTCATTTCCTAAACCACATTTTTTCAACCCCCATCCCTTATAGTTTATATTATTTTAACCTTGATTTCCAGCATTCACCATGAAGGCACCTAATGAGTTATTTGCATGAAATTTGGCATGATGCTACATACTAATACGAAAAATCATTCGCCGAGAGGCAAGCGATATTCCACCCCCAACACCCCCCAAATAATCCCCTAAAATTGGAATAATTCATAGCTCTAACCTAAAATTGAATTTTTATTTATATTAGTTATTAAAATTATGTTTTAATGTGTTTTAACCCAATCGGCATATTTTCATTATATAAACCACATTTTGTCAACCCCCATCCCTAATAGTTTATATTATTTTTATCTTGATTTCCAGCATTCACCACGAAGGCACCTAATGAGTTATAATCATGAAATTTGTCATTATGGTACATAATAATATGAAAAATAATCCGCCGAGAGGCAAGCGATATTCCACCCTCAACACCCCCTTAAATTGGAATACTAATTCATAACTCTAATCTAAAATTGATGTTTTATTCAAATAAGGTGGTTATTAAAATTATGTTTTAATGTGTTTTAACCCAATCGGCCTATTCTCATTTCCTAAACCACATTTTTTCAACCCCCATCCCTTATAGTTTATATTATTTTTACCTTGATTTCCAGCATTCACCATGAAGGCACCTAATGAGTTATCAGCATGGAATTTGGCATGATGTTACATACTAATATGACAAATAATTCGTTGCAATGCAAGCGATATTCCACCCCCAACATCCCCTAAATCATCCCCTAAAATTGGAATAATTCATAGCTCTAACCCAAAATTGTATTTTTATTCAAATTAGTAAATTATGTTTTAATGTGTTTTAACCCAATAAGCCTATTCTCATTTCCTAAACAACACTTTTTCAACCCCCAACCCTAATAGTTTATATTATTTTTAACTTGATTTCCAGCATTCACCATAAAGGTACCGAATGAGTTATCAGCATGAAATTTGGCATGGTGGTACATAATAATATGAAACACAATAATCCGCCAGGAGACAAGCGATATTTCACCCCCACTGTTCCCTACCACTCTTTACTTTGGGAAAAACGTTATGTTATATTGTATAAATTACAATGTTTACTATTTTAATTGCTGATTAAAATTATGCGTCAATGTGTTATAGTCCGGTCAACAAATCATTCACACAAAAACCCAAGACGACATTAACCATATTAAATTTAATAAAAACATTGAATATTGCCAACTAGGCCTACAGATTGTAAACAAAAAAAAGAATGATAGCTTTTGTTTCTAGACAATCTGTTTTAAAGGCACTGTATCCACCTTTACACGTATTTTTATTAACATAAATATATTAAGTACCGGTAAGTATATTATATATTAAGTATATTTTAAGTCTTGATATGAAACAAACAACAAAAAGATGTGATATCCCCACAAAATACAAAAATTTGTAAAAAAAAAAAAAAAAACGGCAGCCAAGCTCTCCTTCCAAAGTCTTCGGCTGTGAATGCTGTGAGATATAGAAGTTGAGCCAAGCATTTCATTCTTTCTCCCTAGTTTCGCATTGAAAAGAAGTAAGATCATTTCGCCTGTTGACGAGCGCCAAACCAACCATTTTCGTGGTAAAAAAAGTTAAAATTTTAAACTCAAAATCATAAAAAAAATTACTTGGCTATTGATTTTGGTACGAGGACTCTTAAAAGTCAATGGCCAAGTTATTTTTTTATGATTTTGAGATTAAAATTTTAACTTTTTTTACCACGAAAATGGTTGGCTTGGCGCTCGTCAACAGGCGAAATGATCTTACTTCTTTTCAATGCGAAACTAGGGAGAAAGAATGAAATGCTTGGCTCAACTTCTATATCTCACAGCATTCACAGCCGAAGACTTTGGAAGGAGAGCTTGGCTGCCGTTTTTTTACAAATTTTTGTATTTTGGGGGGTCGCTCTTACTTCAATCTGAATTGTTTCCTTACAAACTGTCATTTCATGCACAATATGAGGTGTTATCAATCTTATATATATCCTTGTTATCAATCCTCAATAATGTTTTTGTTTTTTATGTTTTTTTGTAGGAGTGACCTCAGCAGTGAGCAGAGCAGAATACAAATCAGTTTTACACGGTGTGACCCTCTTCAAATGACTTGGGCCTACTCAAGGTATACTAAGGGTTTTTGCATAGCTAGGAATAAATTCCAAGATCTATAGGTGGGACTCAATCCCATCATTTTGCTGTTAACTGAGAAAAACCTTGGAAAACCATTTTCAGTCAGGACTGCCGTTGACTGGCACGATCCGACGACCTCCCGAATCAAGGGGTCACGTGCTACCTCTGCCAGTGGCGTAGCTAGCCCTTGTTTTTTAGGGGGGGGGGGCGAACATTTTTGCAAACTCCAAAGATCAATGGTCAGCACAACTAGTGTGGGTATGTGGGTACAGTCAGTGGTATCATCCAAAAATAATTTATCCATAAGCTCTTTCCCGAGTAAAGACAATTGGGAACAATAGGGGGAGGGGGTATGTGGGGGCGGTCCCCCCGTTGATGCGGGTCCGGGGTGCACAGCACAGCCCAGGAGAGTGTGATTGGAGTATTTTGCAGAGTTATTTTTGACAAAACCTTATAAAAGATGTATGAAAAATAGCAAAATAAGAAAAATATATCAATATTTTATATAATATCTCAATTTATACCGATGTCAAATAGAAATTTTGCCCCCCTCCCTCACCTCCTCCGACTAAATTTAAGGAGGCGGTGACCCCCCTCGCCCTCCTGTAGTTACGCCACTGGTCATCATCAATAAGGTTTCCTGCACTGAAGAATGCTTGCGCGCGCGCTAAGCTCAAGATTACGTCCTAGATCCAGAGGTTATCAATCGTTGCCCCCTTTGGCGTTGATAAGATAAGCCACTCACTCCTCACGGTATTCAAAGTTAGATATTTCAAAGCCGACGGTGACGGCGGAAATATCTAGTTATAAATTAAAAACAATTTTTTATTTTGAGGAATCTCAGGCTTAGGGGCGAATTCCGCTCAAAAATCGACAAATGTTGTGCTCTCGAATTTTCGTAAGGTGAATCAAGAGCATTCAGACATGAAAAAAGGAATAATGGATTGCGATATTGTCTTTTTCAACAGCTTTCCCAACATTTCAATACACAGGGTTAAGATACCATTACCAACCCACCTTCTAACGAGGCCGAATAGCAGCCATCTTGAGAGCTGGATCGGGCAGAGGTCTAAAATATTCACATATAAACGCACTTGAATGGATGCTTATTGGTGGGGAGCAAAACGAAGACTATACTATTAGAGCCCTTGAACCGACGTAGTTGTTTGTGATGATATTCGGGCTGTCGGGGGGGGGGGGGGGGGGGGGGGGGGGAGAGAGGCTCACTTTACAATGGATGCAAAGAGCCCTCGCGTCAAGGGTGCGAGCGCAGTCGGCAAAGGTCAACTCGGAGTCAAGGGCCTCATGCACTTGCACATCTGGCCCATGCATGCACGTGTGGTGTATACCCTATGCAGTTTTTTAAAAAAATCAGTAAAAGGATTAATCAAAAAGACCGCGAGCGCGTGGAACGGCGGTTGCATGGAGATTTAGAGACCTTAGAGGACCAGGTAGGCTACAAGAAGGATACCTACATCTCGGGACACAAGAACTCAGTGGCGTATCCAGGGGGGATAGGGGGGCTTGACCCCAACGCCCCCGCCCCCCAATTCCAGCTTAAATATAATATTCTGCAAATCATCTACATTTACGCAAAAAAGTAAATTCATCTATTCATTTTCCTTTTTTTCGTTGAGCAAAGCCACGTAATAGCAAACACGTATTTTTTAAATTACCGTCGGCGCTATTGTGGGGAACTTCCCCCACTTGCCCCCCTCCCCACTGAGTCGTTCTTCCGAGCCCCTCCCAAAATAAATTCCTGTGTACGCCACTGCAAGAACTCAAGTAAAGAACAGACACTGAAAGATTAACAAACTAGCAACAACTACGGTTCTTACCTGCGGAAACTCTCTCTATGTCGCCGTCCTTGGTGGTCACTGCGGAGTCCAGGGGATCGCGCGAGCTAACCCAGTTGCGTCCCACCTGTAACCAACAGAAACATAGTTGACCAGGATTCGATCCTAATACCCTTGGTTGGTACTCGACCTTAATTCGCGTTTCCGAGATAAATACATGGATAAATTCGTATTTATACTCTTAGAGTCGACCCGTCCCTTAGTCACATAACTGATTTTCAGTGGGGACATTTAATTTACAGCAGACCCAGCCAACCACGTCGGCGCCAATACCGTCGACAAGCAAACAATGATCAACTAGAGACCGGTATTATGAACAGGAAACATCGACCGAACAAGTTGGACACGATTCCACCCACGGACGGCGCCAGAATCAACAAGGGTAATTCGGAACGACATTAGAATTTATCATGTACCTTGTTGCTAGGACGGCTCCTTAGTCCAAAGTCACCGTTACACAGCCAAGAACTATTGAAAGTCCATATCAGAAGTTAACAATCATCTTTCTATAGCGGGATTCGAGCCCGGGACTTTCTGCATTGGAAGCAGAGACTAGCCACAGGCAAATACGGAAGAAGTCGCGAAGAACACAATAAGTCAACTGCTTAGGAAACCGTGTAACTTTCTGTTCGGACTAAAATAATATACGTTTATCTGAAATTGGAAAAGAGTAAACCAGTCGTCAGCCTTCTCCCCGTTTGCCGTTTCCCCTCGCAACCATGGAAATCGGAAAACTTTAAGAAGTAGCTCAGAGTCCAAACCGATAGATAGTATAAAATTATCTGGTTCCAGTTTGGTAGACATTCATCAAAAAGGGTTATGGGTTTATTCATCGAATTTGGGCTCGAAAACTGGTTAAGTCCACATTTGACCAATAAGCATGCCTGGTATCAAAATTCCAAATTTCAACATCTTTAAATAAATAAATAAATAATAAATAAATAAATTGTATTTAGAGTCTACCCACTCATTATAAATGACTTTACAGTGGGAGAACTAGTAAATCAAGCGACCAAGCCAACCTGCAGGCGACGCAATCGACGATTTCGTGAGCGGATAACCACACCAAAGATCGATACTTAATAGGAAATATAGCAATAGTGGTATGGACAGTGCGAACACTCCGGAATCAACCAGAATCAATAAGGCGATTCAGAACACTCTGAATTTATTATGTAGCTTCTTTTGCTAGTCGCTCCAAAAGTCAACGTTTACAAAGCTCCTAAACAAAAGAACTTATGGACAGTTAAAGTCCAAATCAGAAGTTTAAAAATTTCTGACTTTGACGGGAATCGAACCCTGGACCTTCTGCATTGGAAGCAGATACGCTAACCACAAGACCAACGAGCCACACACTTTCTATTGCAAAACTGTCTTAAGTCCACTCGAGGTCTAATAAATGAGAATTGCATGTTGTTTTATTGAGAAAGTCCACTATATATACAGTTTTGCTGCGAAGCTAGTAAGTCCAATTAAAATGCAAGTATTCACTTTTTGCGTCTATATTTTCAAAGCATAAAGTGAAGTCCACCGCAATTTGATCAGTCCATCTAGAAGGCTAATCTATTTCAAGGCAGAAAGAAGAAACTCATCTTTAGTAGTTTTAAAAGTTAACAACTACTAATGTAAGATAATGTCATAATAAAATCTAACAACTGGCATAACATCTGTGCTTATTTTGATATTAAAAGTGAATAAGTCCTTCCGAACATAATAACCATCCAAACCACCTAATTAATAACTCTTCAGATATTATTATTTTATCTGATTTCATTGTTTACTATGTTTCAAGAATGTTTTATAAGTGTTATAGTGAAAGTACATCAATATCTTAGAGCAAACTTTCAAAAGTCCCCTAGCTCAAAACTACCTTTTTGGACATCAGTTTTAGCCCACGATATAAATATTATATGAATGTTGTTTACGTGTATAACGTGTGTGATCTCAAATATGAACTGTGAATTTTAAAAAATCTTCAGTTCACAACACACGACATAGAGTTGGACTTGTAAG
This sequence comes from Sweltsa coloradensis, assembly GCA_024449915.1. Classification (NCBI taxonomy): domain Eukaryota; kingdom Metazoa; phylum Arthropoda; class Insecta; order Plecoptera; family Chloroperlidae; genus Sweltsa; species Sweltsa coloradensis. The sequence goes on from JAMZAV010000084.1 coordinate 438,610, forward strand.
CCAGACAGACAAATACTCCTCAGAAATCGGGGTATTGTCTTTGTCGAAGCTGATTTACCCCTCGAAACAAGAGATAATAAGCCGAAGTCTTGACCAGCTGTTCGCTAGTGTCGTCTTGGACAATGAGTGAAAGGAAATCGGACCCAGAGTTACAAGGGGGTTGGCTGGCGGCCACGACGCACTGGGGGGATAGTTGAATGCGGAGTAGGCTATACAGAAGAGATGTTTTCATTTGTTTAGAGAATCAAATATCTGACGATTAAAATTATATTGACCCCTGGATAAGAACAAATGTATTTCGTGCATCTGCCAGTAGGCCTACAGAATAACCAGTGACCACTCTTATAAACATTTGGTTCATTTTAAAATCCTATTGCAGTTATATGGAAAAACAAGTCAAACGTCCAACAGAAATACAAAGATCACGAGAAAGCACAGACAACGCAAAGGGAGGCCACCACCATCCCGGGCGTTGTCTTCGTCCCTTCGGTCAGTCCCCCCCACAAAACAAAACAGAGTGCATTACTATTACTACAAGACTATTTTAGGTGTACGTACGATCTGAACGAAATTATATTTAAAAATATCCAAGATAAATCTATCATATTCCAGCTTTTTCTAGGCAAAAACTCCAAACAAAATATTATGTTTCATTCACGAAAGGAAACCCAATGTCATCTTGAAAACACTACCATATGTATCAGGCGACTCAAGGCAGGTAGGGGGGTTGATGTCCAGATTGTGGTTTAGTTAGGCCATAGACGCACACGGCACAAACTACAAACACTGTAATCGCCCCCCCCCCCCCCCCCAATAACTTATCACCCTAGCGTTGCTTCTGGTTGAACTTGAAACTGAACTTGGTGAGCTGAAACTTGAAACGTTTCGGGACTTGAAATTTTGAATTTATTAGCGTTATTTTAATATAGTCTGAAAATTTTATGACAATCCAGCGAATTCTACGTATAAATAATTATATACATACCAAACCATCAAATTCCAACTCGCAACCTTCTCGTGGTATGGCCCGTGATTAGGGGAGTTTTTCTCCCTGAAACGAATGGCGAGCTCTGGGTCGTCGTCGGGGAACTTTTCCCTTCTTTTTGACTACCTCCCCGACGGCGACGACAATGACAACACGGTCGGATGATGACACAGACGGAGACGACCACGACGTGGGGGAACCCCTGCCCTTCCTATACGCTTGTGGCTGGTTCTGACCAGCACAGGTCTGTCCACCCCTTGTCCCCCCGCGTCATCCCTTACGTCCCTCCCTTCGTCTCGATTAGCCAAGTTGCATAAATATAAGACGTTAAGCAATATCCAATCAATCAATCACCAAAAAGTGCTATAATTGCATTACATTGTAATATATAAATATAATTAAAACTATTGTATTCACGGTAAAATTTCTAATGACATTTCTTATAGAGCAATAAAAACCGAATAAAACAATACCTGGTTTATCCAAATCTGATGATTACTTCTTGAGTTACAGCAATTTTAAGAATTATTTTGGCGGCCATCTTGTGGACGCCATGACAGGTGACTTATTTGCTACCATGCGTGTCCCCCGTGAAAATAACATTCTAAAATATGTCTTTTACCTGCTTCTAAATTTTGGTGCTGGTTTCCGGATTTGAAATGTTTCTATAGTTTTAGCAGCTTGTTCCCCGGACTAAAAGGTGCAGGCGAAGAACCTTGGAACAGAATAGAAGTTTATCCCCCCCCCCCCCCCCCCCGAAATGTACTAGAGCTAGATGCGGGAAGAGAAGTGCAGTGAATGCGTGCACCATGCTGACACCTCAAGATGGTTTACCCCCCCCCCCCCCCGGCCTTGATTAGCTGCATGGGCGACTAAAAGTCAAGTGTGCACATGCGCACTTCAAGTGATCTGGCTAATCTGGGGACTCCCTGCAGGGCAGCCAACCCAACCCCCAGTACCCGTACCAACAAAGCAAGGCCCGCACATGTTTGAGTTTGCCCCCTTCGGCCACAGGAGGCATCGACATAAGGTACATCTACAAAGATACACCATTCAAATAATAACCTATTCACATTTTAAAGGGACGTGAACGCACTCTGGGCAGAATTTTTTTAAGTACTACTTATTATTCAAGCCGTGTTTAAGTCTACTTTATATACTCCAGAAAATGGGGGGGTATTTCGAAAATAAATTTGAAAACAAGAGCCAAAGAAGTTTGTCTCGTACGGGAATAGCACCCAATTCCTCCATATTAGTATGTAACGATGATCTTCCCATCTCAGCAAATCGGAGTCGCAAAAAATGACACTATCACTGAAACACTTTTAACTTATATGTGCAGTTAATTCCTTCCGTTAATTGATTGGACCACGGTAGGATCGGGTTCTGAAAAATATATTTCCTTGAATGAGAATCTGATAGTTTGTGCACCACATCACAATGGTGTACTTGATAAAGAAAAGTAAAAGAAACAGTGATGCAAAAGTAAGTGAGCAAAATTACATTATTTTCGAAGCAGCCATCAAATTTAATTAAAACGAACATTTCATACATTAGCCTGGTAGATTTAATTAAAGGTTATATTTTTCAAAAACGGAACATTTAAAGTGTAGCCTACAGCTTATAAATATTGCATAGAATAGTCACCATTTTGTGGTTTGATTCGTGGCTTGAACAGGCGATTTGGTACAGTTTCTGCCCTAAATGAAATGGATAAGCCAAACAGGGAGAAAAGCAGGCACTAACTCTGAAATCATTGCTTTGTTGACTACTGTTGTTGCATTGCTAATTCCAATCTGTCGGAGAATAGTTAACTGTTTCTGCCCTAAATGAAATGGATAAGCCAAACAGGGAGAAAAGTAGGCATCAACACTGAAATCATTGCTTTGTTGAGCTACTGCTGTTTCATTGTTAATTCTAATCTGTCGGAGAATAGTTAACTCTTAAATACAATATAGCTTCTTGATCTGGTGTACACCAACACCACAATAGCAATCGCCCAAATAGTATCACTTTCTGTTTGTCCGTGTAGTGTCTCACAATAAAAACCAAACATGACCTCCGACTGACACACATGTTTGTTCAAATGTAAAAAAAAAAATTGTTAATTCTAATCTGTCGGAGAATAGTTAACTCCTAAATACAATATAGCTACTTGATCTGGTGTACACCAACACCACAATAGCAATCGCCCAAATAAGTATCACTTTTCTGTTTGTCCGTGTGTAGTGTCTCACAATAAAAACCAAACATGACCTCCGACTGACACACATGTTTGTTCAAATGTCATTCAATCAACATAAAAAGGGGGTCGTGTTTCAATCCGTCACCTACACCAAGAGAATTTTATTCTTGTATCCTTCTTTGACAATCTATTGTTAGAGGTAGTGAGAAATGGTGACATAAAAACCCAAATTTCGCGTTTTTTGCAATTTCAAAAAAAATGTCAAAAACGTTACTAAATAATAATAACAAAAAAAATTGTACGCACTGTTGTTTAGGTGGACTATTTTCGCGGAATCCGTGATACGCGCCGTTATTTTGGAGGTCTATTTCCATGAAGTCCGTGACGTCACGGTACCGCCTACAGCACGCGTAATATTCGGTCTGGACCGGCACCTCCACCATTGCCTCACAATTTGCACACTAAAAGGTTCAAATTTCGTGATTTAATTCGCGTTTTGACCAGTTTGATACAATTTCGTTCGTTATTTCGCGCTGTACGCGAAATTTCGCGAAATTCACGTTTTCAAAATGTGTTTTTTCCATCTCTAAATGATGTTAGTCGTCGACAATATTACATTTTAGGCAATCAAAAGGACATTTAAAAAAATTCGCGAATTTCGTTATCACCATTTCAATTTTTAACTTCATCTTATTCTTGTGATCTTACACGATTTGTTGTGAACATGTTGTGAACATGTGTTGTTCAGTCTCGTAATTTGTGAAAATCGTCATTTTGGTGAATTTCTTATCGGCTTTAAACCTAATACTATTTTGCTTCACATAGGATAGATACTAGAGCATAGACAAAATCTAAAATGGAAATTTAAAAAAATCTGTCTTAAAAATGTACACAAAAACACTAAAACCTTGTTGCATCAATGTCGGCAACTCCTCTTTAATATAGTTTGATAGTAAATAAAAAATTAAATAAAACGTAAAATTATTTCATAAGAGGAAGCGGGATTTGGTAGGAATGAAAATACCACCATGCACATTCCACATACGTATACCATCACATGACTCGTCAAGACTGCAAAGCTGACTATAGCTCAGGTGGAATAGCACTGCAAGAACAATTATACTTAGTTTGGAAGGTCTTGAGTTTATTTCTGTCAACAGTAATCAGGTGCATAGCTCTTTTTCGAGGGGGTGAGGGGGGGGGACAATAAACCTTATGCTGAGGTTTTGGAAAAAAGGACCAAGCAAGGGGTTTGGCGGACAGAGCCCCTTAACTACAGTGTGTCAGGAGCAAATGTTGAAAATCAGGCTTTTAGAGTGTGTTTGGTCTTTATTGCGTTCTAGAAAAAATAAATGGGCTGAATACAATACCAAATTAATGTATTATTTGTACAGTAAAAACAGTAAAACAGCTAGCAAAACAGTAAAAAGTGTGGCTCGTTGGTTTGTGTGGCTCGTTGGTCTTGTGTGTGGCTCGTTGGTCTTGTGGTTAGCGTATCTGCTTTTAATGCAGAAGGCAGTGGCGTAGCAACATTTCCTGGGCCCACCCGCGACTTGCGCGGAATAGCCGGAGTCTGGGGCGAAGCACCAGCCGCCGGAGAGCATTTACACCGTAGGTGGAAAAAGTTTGGGCCCTACAGTATGTTTGATGGCCTAAAACGCGATTTCGATGACATCACTAATATATTTATTTACTAAAACCATTATGTTATATTAATAATATCAACACCAATATGATTAATGAAAACACCCCAGAAAAAACACATTTTCAAACATGCATACATTTACGTACACACACCAATCAACAAATCTAACGACAAAAATTAGTAGTGGATGGATTACTTGCATCACTTTTAAATAATAATATAAAAAATAATCACTTACCTACTTATGATAATACTGACGATGTTGATTAAAATGGGTGTAAAGTCATTGTCATAGGATCACTTGAAGTGTGAATGAAATGTCAATGAACTAATAATTGCATGCCAACATCGAAACATCCCTCACACAGATGATTGGCCATGTTCAACTCGGGTGATTTGACAAAATTGTGCAAATTGTTTAGAGGTGTGCATTTTTGAAGTTAATATGTGTAAAATTGGTTATCACGGTTCATTCTTCTCTTTTGTCAACTTGAACTAATGCGTATTTTTTTTACAAAAGATGTAATTTTGGGGGTAAGTTCTGCGAGAGATTTTTTACTTCAAAATTCATTTCGAAAGATGAAGGGGCCCTCTGTAGCCTGACAGGGGCCCCAAGGGCCCCAGTCAGGCCAGGGCCCCCCCGCAGTCGCGGGGGCTACGGGGGCGGTAGCTACGCCACTGGCAGAAGGTCCAGGATTCGATTCCCGCTAAAGTCAGAAGTTTTTTAACTTCTGATTTGGACTTGGGTCCATTAGTTCTTGTCTTAGGAGTTTGTAAACGGTGACTTTGGAGCCGTCCTAGCAACGAAGCACATAATAAATTTCAGAGTTGTTCTGAATCGGCCTTGTTGATTCTGGCGTTAATTCGCGGGTGTTTGCACTGTCCATACCACTGATTGCTATATTTCCTATTAAAAATATCGATCTTTGGTTGGTTATCGCTCACTCGTCGATTGCGTCGGGGCCTGCAGGGTTGGCTTGGTCGCTTTGATTTAAAGTCCCCCACTGAAAATCAGTTATATAACTGAGTGGGTAGACTCTAAATAAAATTTATTTATTTTATTTATTTATTTTATTTATAAAAAGCCCTATGAAAAAAAATTGGAATAAATACGAGATAGATCACGTTACAACCATTGAATATGCCTATCATTCGGCCTACATTCGCGATCACGTCCAAAAATAATGGGAAATTGTCGAAATTGTTGCTCTTCTGAAGTGGGGGGGGGTGGTTCGTGGAAAAAAGTGGTGGGGGGGGGAATTCCCACCATCCCTCCCCCCCTTCCTACGCGCCTGACAGCAATGCTGAGTGAATGTATTGCAACGTTTTCATAATTCACAGAGTGAACGTAGGATTTCTCTCAGAGATTTCTTCCAAACTATGGATATAACTTTATCTACTACATTGAAAAATACAACATCTTAGACCATACCGGTACCCAGTTCCTTCCTTGTCTAGTGGTAGTAGGGGTCTTGTTGAATTACAATAGTAAACATCTAGGGCTAGGTTATGAGTGCAGTGAACCCTTAATAGGAAACTAATATTATGACACAATTTATTACAGACATGTGAATTACTGGTGGTAGTTTATAATTCAGTAAACGTAAATATCCCTTTCCAACAAATATATTATTAAATGTAACAAATACCTACCGGTCTTCATACCTTGGACAAGTTAATTGCTGAATATACAAAACAAAACAAATTACAATTTCATACCGGGTAATTATTTTTTTATATATCTATCTTTAATCCTGGTTTTGTTATAATCTCATTTTACAGAAAAGTTCTTCTTGACAAGGTCTCCCCCCTTATCTGCCAAAAATCTACGCAGGCCTACGGCATCGGTAAAAAACATGTTGATAAAGAATTATGTTAGACCTCTCAAGTCGGATTCAGTATTTTCATTAAATGGTATTTTGTACACATTTCATTAAAAGTTATCTGGACTGGCACCTCCACCAATTAAGTTATTCACATGTTGATTTGATAGCTAGGTAAAATATGCCAATCGGCTTGAGTTTTGATGGTTATGCAAAGATACAACAGCTTACCTTTGATCTGTAAACAAAACTACACAAAAGTAACAGATTCACTATTAGTAATACAAATACAAGATCACAGTGAGGAGATGTTGTGACTTGTGGTCCTATCACTTAGAAAGAAAGCCACAGGCAAAATAAATTTAAAGCACTTTCAACAATATTTTTTCTTTGGGTGTTCAGTGTTCACTAGGGATGCACGACTATAAAATAAAAATAATCAAAAAGACAAAAACGTGGCATTACAGATCGAGATCAAAAATGACTTTTTCTGGGCGAGGTAAGTGATCCAAGATTAGTCACAACATGCCAAGTCATTTGTTTGGTACATACATAATAGTGCACAATATTGCTGAGAGATTAGTAACTATGATGAGAGGTAAATTAGAAATTGGATAAAATACCAAAAATAAATTTTATACAATTCTGAGTAGTCCTACCTAACAAATAAATATAGGCGTAAAGTTTAAATAGATGCGGACTAGATACACCTCACTGGCATAGATGTTGAAGATCCCTGATCTGCAGACTACGTACTGCTATGGTAGGCCTATGGGTAGCCTACTTAATTTGAATTCACAAATACTTTCTCTGCAGTTTCACTCTGCATTGAAGATGAAGATGATCAAATTCAACTTAAACAAAGAAACATGCAATAGGTTACGCTACTAAAAAACTGAAAGAATCCTACCTTTTGTAGCAGTTGACCAACTTCTGGAGGTACTTTTTGAAGACTCATCGAATGTACGGAGTCAGTCAGTGCCACTGCGAATACTTTGTCTCGAAACTCGTCCAAGTGCTCAATCGCCTGGAAAGGATTTAGATTGGTTACGCTGTCACGTGAATTAATATTGTGTGGTGTTTACTATTTATTAGAGGAGTGCGAGTGCGAATAACAGATTTTTACTTTGAATCGAATATGAATCGAATAGTGATAAAGTGGTCATACATTCAAATATTTTGAGTTCGAATAATAGAACAATTAGGCCTATTATCATTTAAACTATCTGCATTTAATAAATTGATGCTTATTGAGATTTGAAATCTAATTTGAGATGCAAGTGTTGGGGAACTTTCCGATTGACGAAACACCTTAAACACACTGCAAGTAGTGTTGAGAAATAGAGTTTCCTGCTACAGCACATGATTTCTAAATTCAGGCTCTGTTCTGCAGTGGTTGAACTACTTGTTCAAAAGGATTCGAATAGTTCGGAATTCGAATACAACTGATGCTTATTGAGATTTGAAATCTAATTTGAGATGCAAGTGTTGGGGAACTTTCCGATTGACGAAACACCTTAAACACACTGCAAGTAGTGTTGAGAAATAGAGTTTCCTGCTACAGCACATGATTTCTAAATTCAGGCTCTGTTCTGCAGTGGTTGAACTACTTGTTCAATTCAAAAGGATTCGAATAGTTCGGAATTCGAATACTACAGACAGTTTGGTTTTGAATCGAGTTTGAACATTTGATATGTTCGTTCAAATTTGAATTTTCGAGTACTCGCACACCTCTACGGTTTATAAACTTGTCTAGGCCTAGGCTAGACTAGCAGTTCCTACCACAGTTCCAGAACAATCGTATTGATGTGCGGCTTGTGCCATCTTTTACAAGCCATTTCCTTAGGTCAACGATTCCCAATTTCAAGCACTAGGGCCTACTTACGTACCATATGTATAGCACACACTCCACCATAGCTGTGTGCAATGATTGCGATGTGCTTAGCTTTAGCTTTCTTGATGTACTTGTCCCACACATAATTGCAGTGCTGAATAGGATTTTCATTCTCATGTATTAGGACAGTCTTCCCTTTAATGGTTCGTTCATTGTCGTTACTATTTAGGACCAGCACCCCATAGCCCAGCTCCATGGCTCGGGATAAGAATGGAAGTTGCGTGCCTGTTTGCAAGTTATTGTTTATAATCATGCTAGAAAAAAAACACAAGAAGAAATTACCAAATCATAACAAAATAGGCTTTATTAAATTTAAGTCCCCCAATGAAAATCAGTTAGAAATATAGAATGTGACTTAGAGACTCTAAAAACAATTTTATTTTATATTTAAAGGCTATTTAGGCTAATAGGTAAGGTCTGTGTAGGCTAGTTTGGTAGAGCCCGATAACCTGCATCCAGCTCTAACAACCTTTAAAACTTAAAATAATAAATATGCATAAATATTTTCCCAGTCCCCTGATTGTTGTTGTTGTTGTGACTTGTGCACTAGAGTAAAGGGTATGGCATTGGTAGGTAGATACTACATACAACAGAGAGTTTTCACAGAATTGGTGGTGTCTCGTAACTTTTATTAATTGCCAACCTTTTTTTGCTAACCTATGGTTTAGGCACTAGCCTACCTCTACGTAGAGGGGTTTGAAAATAATGTTATTGTTTTCCAAATTTAGCTTCAAGATTTTAAAGTTTGCCTACCTATGATTTTCTACAAATATTGCAATAAAACATAAATAGGGCCTAAATTAAAAAATATAGCCTAGGCCTACTAGGTAATATAAACTAAATAAACCAAAACAAAAAAAAATTGTATTCCCACTCGTCACACAATTTTTGTAAGGTAGCTTAGGGCCTATAGAACCTTCACAGCATTTTTTAAGGCTATATTAAGATTTGCACAATAATAACATTCAACACTTTCGAAAGCAACTACTAAAAGATATAACGTTATCAACTTCACTAATGTCTACAGCTGTTGCTCGTGCACTCACATAGGGCCTACAATTCATATTTACACTTTACACACTCACACAATCATTCACTCAAACATAGGCCTACATACAACACCACACACATTCATGTTTATATAATTTTTATAGGTAGGCCTACCTAGTCATTTTTATGTAACCAATTTTAAATTGTATTGTTGCTTTATGTTTGTATTGGTATGGTTTGGTAAACTGCACTTGTGGGATATTTGTCCTGTTGTAATGTGGTCACAATTAAAATAAAATAAAATAAATTTATGGTATCCGTATAGGCCATCAGTATTTTTTTAGGGGAATGGTTGTGGGGCTCAAAGCAGTCTTCCCTGGTATGCTTCAGTCCCTGGTACAAAGCACCAATAACTAGGCCTAAACATCTGATATGTGCCAGAGTTGGGCAATGGACAGCGTCCTTGTGCTGCATGGTGGTTGGTGACAGGTATAGGCCTACCGTTGATTTCGGTTAAATACCACCGGAGCTCGGGAATGGCAACAAGCCTCTAGGTTTTTACATTAGATGTTGCCTAATCCTAAAAGCATGTTTCTCCCCAGGCCGGACCGCCGGGCGGGCCGCCCGGCGAATAATTCCCTGCCGCCCGGCAATAAAAATTTTGGAAAAAAAAAAAAAAAATTTGAAAAAAAAAATTTTGCATTTTTTGATTGTGTTTTTTGTTTTTTGAATTTTATTTTTGCTAAACGATTTGCGAAATTTAATAAATAACCGTCACTAAACGTTTAAACGTCCCATCCTAAACTGCAGCACAGATTGTACACACTCCGTGGAGGTCTATATTCTCGCGTGATCGCTATAGAACCCGACAAGGAATGGCATTTGAACGAAACTCATAAGTTGGCAAAATGGCAATCATCGCTATGATCTTGAACATTAACTGCAACAAGGAGCACACACAAGTGAAAATTTTAGCAATTTTCCAAGGTATTGTTGCTAGGACAAATTTTAAAGTAATAAAAATGAAGTCATCAAATATAACAATTTTCAAGTTGTAGTAATTGTAAACCTAGCCTACAAATCTTTGATAAAACCACTTAGAAAGAATAACATCATCAACCTTTATACGGGCCTATTGTATAGCAATAGACTTCAGTTTTCACATAGCCTACATTACAAAGGAGAAATAGACTTAGACTATGATTTCAATCAAATTTGAAATGTTTATAGGCCTACTTCATACCACTAAACCAACAAAAGTAAGCTACTTTTAAAAGGGCTTCGAAAACCTCTAAAACTCACCAAATCGAATCTAGGATCTCAAATTTTTCGGGGGCAAGCCCCCGGACCCCCACTATTTTTGACCCTACCCGCGAGTACGCGGCAATGTTTATGAAATACCCAGTGAACATTTTTTTTTCTGGGGAGAACACTGCTAAAAGCAGCAGCTCGATGGCAGGAAAGGCAATTAGGCAATTAAAACAGTATTGTGATAGAAAACTTCTCATGATGGCGTATTATGCATTGGTGGATACACATATTCAGTAGGTATGCTATTAATGTGTGGGGTAATAGCTGCAAGAGAAATACTGATAGAGTGTTTAGGTTGTAAAAAAGGGCAGAGAGGGTCATAATGGGTGTCTTAGGAGTTTGTAAACGGTGACTTTAGAGCCGTCCTAGCAACGAAGCACATAATAAATTCAGAGTTGTTCTGAATCCGGCCTTGTTGATTCTGGCGTTGATTCGCGTGTGTTCGCACTGCCCATGCCACTGATTGCTATATTTCCTATTACTAATATCGATCTTTGGTTGGTTATCGCTCACTCGTCGATTGCGTCGGGGCCTACAGGGTTGGCTTGGTAGCTTTGATTTACTGTCCCCCTCTGAAAATCAGTTATATAACTGAGTGGGTAGACTCTAAATACAATTTATTTATTTATTTTATTTATTTATTTAAAAGAAGGAGATCATAGTAGAAAGCATTTCAAACAAATGGGCCTTCTCACTGTCCCGGCTCAATATGTGTATTCATCCATAATCTACATGTGTGAACATCACGATAGCACTTTAGTAAGAAATTGTGAAGTACATGACCATAACAGGCGTAAAAAACAAAACATCTAGGCCTACATGGGCAGGAATAGGCTTAAGCTAAACAATATCAACACTACATAAATATCAACACTCTTAATAACTCAGCTGGCACTCGCCTGCTAAATTATTTTTTGAATGAACACAACCTTAGGGCAACTATAAACGATATCACCCAAGAAACCCCAAAAGGCGGCTCAATCATTGATAATATTTTAACAGGCATGGATGACTCGCTTTACAAGTCTAGGGTTATAAACACAGCCTTCTCTGACCACTATGCCCAAGTTATTGAAGTAAAAGTAGGGCTAGAGCCTGAACTATAGTGTGATTCAGATAAGGTGGCGGCCGTCAAGGTCAAGCGAGAGCACGGACGCCAACGTTGACAATTTACATACAACTGGCATTAGGTAGGGCCTACCGTATTTGGTCATGTTATCGTGATATTTTATCACATAAATCAACATTTTATAAGCTGTGAATAAAGTAGTTCGTCCCACAGAGTCAGTATTTTAGCGAAATAATGATTTTAAGTAATCACGATTACGAAAGTGTTCTTTGCCTTGTTGGTTATGCTGTGTCCACAGTTCCAGCTGTTTATAATGCCAACCTCGCCAGATGTGATGTCAATGTTTAGGAGCATCAAAATGTCTTGATTTTATTCGTACACTTCATAAATACTTTATTTTTAGGATATATTGGGCAAGGCTTGGCTTTAAAATAGTCGTGTTTTTCTCCGAAAGCAGTTTTAGAGACCGTTATTTTATTTACTTTTTGCCGATCCTGTGGCCATAGTGCGTGGACGACAGTGCTGCGATCCCTCGGCGACCGCCACCTTATCTGAATCACACTATATTAAAAAATAAACCAAAATATGTAGTTACTAGAGACATAAAAAACAATATTAACCACTTTCTATCCTTGCTTGAGAAAGAGAATTGGACTCAAATGTATGCAGCAGACAACGTTAACACAAAATACGAAGCATTTATTAATAAATTCACTCACCTCTTAAATGTAGCCTGCCCAGAAAGAACCACTAAAATTCAAAATAAAAACAAAGCAAGGTGTGGGTGGATCACAAAAGGAATTCTAGTACCCTATCAAGGGGGAAAATGCTCTTGTACTCAAAAGCACTAAAAACTATAATAGACCCTATAACCAAAACCTACTACAGAAACTATCAAAAGCTATACAGAAAGGTAATTAAATTAGCTAAATCCAAGCATGTAGAAAATCAGATAGCAAATGCTGATAATAAAACAAAAGCATTATGGGAATTATTGATTAATAGTGACAGGGGCAGCATAGCAAATAGTAAAGCGCATAGCCAAATAAACTCAATAAAACAAGATAACACTATAATCACAAACCCAGCAATAATAGCGGAAAAATTCAATGAATGCTTTGCCCGGGTCGCTCAAAATATTATTAATGAACAAGCAAGATCGGTAAATGAATGCAAGAATCAGCTGCCCTCCAAATTAAATATGGAAATGTTCTTGGAACCGGTTGATGAAGAAGAAGTAAGAGATGTCATACATAAAATAAAAAATAAAAAATCGAGTGGCTATGATGGAATCTCTCCGTCATTAATTAAAAAGTGCAGTTTCTATCTTGTAACCCCACTAGCGCATCTAATAAATACTTCATTTAATGTTGGAGAATTTCCGAAAAACCTCAACTGTTCCTTATAGAAAAATGTATGTAGGCCCCTATGCAGTAAATGAGTTGTGAGTTGACTGGAGGAGAATGAACATTGTCATGGTCAGGACATGCAAGTGTTATGTAGAAACTGAAATTATAATACAAAATGTATTTATGTTGGATCAGGAGTTGTTGGTGTTTTGATCTATATATGTATATGTACACTGTACCGATCCAATGGCAAATAAAATTACTCTACTCTATCCATATACTCCATATATCCATTATACTAATTTGAAAATGTACATAAGATTAAGATTATTGACAAGGCCGATATGGCAAATATAATTATAGCCTAGTATTGTATTGTATATAATTTACAAGGTTACAAATAAAAGCAAACAAACAAACAAAGCTCCCACAAGAGACATCCAAGGAGAGTTATTTTTTAAAGCGTCACGTTGGTCTTAGTCGTGGGTCCACTACACCTACTTTTGCATAGCATTGCATGCATTGCAATTGGTTGATGAGCTTTTAATTTATTAAGAACAAGCCTAATTTTGTGGAGAAAATTGAAAACATGGAATTCAAATTACCTGCGCGCCCACTGGCCGGCTCGCACTACACCACTTCCATGAATGAAGATGAGTAATTTGTCGAGGTTGTCAAGGGCACCATCTGATGCAAATATGAAGGAAATCTGGTCTTCGGGTCCTTCGAGAGGGACAGGCAACTTCTTCAGTCCAAGTTCGGATTCAAGAAGTTTGAAGACGTGTTCCGTTATTACCTCGCCCAAAGCTTCGTAGTGTTTTTGATTGTATGCCAAGTCATCCTTAACATTGAACTCAAATGGTTCATTTCCAGGTTGACCAGTCTTGGGGTCTATTTTCCGTAACTCTCCATCTGTAAGGAAGAGCAATGTAGGACTAGTTACTTTGAAAATAGGGCTAGATCTAGATGCCTATGGGAGACCGTATGACAGAAACAGGGCGCTGTGAGCGATCACTTTCACTTACTACACATGTACTTAGAACAGCCACGCTTTTGTCTGTTGTAAAAGTAGTAACTGTTATTTAATGTTTTATAGGAACTTAAACAACAGATGCGTCAGTGTAGTGTGTTATAATTTAGGCTGTGGCTATTTAACCGTAGCTACGGAAAAATTACGTTACTATACAATTTAACCGTAGACTGTACTACGGTACAAAAAAATCTTCCAAGGCCTTTAACGTTGCTATTTTAAACAAAAGTCCTTTTTCGGTTGTCGTCGTCCTTTTTTGCTGTTTTATTAACAACAAAAAACCTTCCAAGACCTTTAACGTTTCTATTTTAAACAAAAGTCCTTTTTAGGCTGCCTACCTACACGTCGAGGTGGTGTTAAAATAGGCCTAGGCCTAGCACTTTTTAAACGCTTTTATCATCTAGAATTGTGTTTGCGACGGGGCCGAATGTAGTGAAATCATTTGCAGAAAAAACATGGACCCAAATAGAATGGTAAAAAAAAAACGACCAAACGAAAATTTGAACCGCCGACCTTTCGCATAGAATTCGGACGCGCTAGGTACCACTCTGCCACAATGCACTGTGATATTTGAAGCTATTGGCCTAGTTAAGATCTTCGTTTTTACTACGGACGATTTGTTATTGTTAATTTGTCCGTAGCCTACGGTTAAATAGCCACTTCCTATAATTTAAACGATCAGCAAAGTTTACAAACAAGAAATGTCCGAGACAGTAGCTAGGCAGTCTAGCGCTAACCTTGCGCTGGGGTTGTTACCAAGGTTGAACCAAATATGTCATAGGCCTAGGACAAGGCTAGGTCTACCCTACCCCTACACACTTTGGTACTTCTTCGGCTAGGGGGGTCCAACTTTTATATACACTGTAACGGAAAGGATTTCGGGTGCGCTCTTATCGATTACATCCTAGAACTAGCGCGGCGCACTGTAGCCAGCGGAAAGTTTGGCTAACCTAACGAAGGTACACCTTTAACATAAGTAGTAGCCTAACAAGGCAATATCTAGCAGTATCAACAATGTTTGTTAAAAGTGTGGAACCCCTAGTCGAAGAAGTGCCCACGTTTTTGCCTATGTAATGTCTTGGATGCTAAAATAAATGAATGAATGAAATGATGAAAAGCCTATATTCTACGCCAATTAAATAGCTACTCACCTAGCCAGGCCTAACTTATACAACTGCTGATGGTTTTGTTAGAAACACCAGGTCCCGCCAAAAATATGATTAGAATCTCATTCTTACCTTCATTGAACGCATAACCAAATTTCTCTAGTGAGTCAGGAAACTCCAACAAATTGTTATTTTGCTTCGATGTCATTATTAAGATAAAGAACACCAAACATACGATTACAATTTGAAACGCAATGTTGACCTCTCTAGGCTTCTCCGGGTTTGGTTGGTTTTTCTCATGCATCGAGCTTGATTCTCACGTGTTTCTTCTTTTCAGTGTTGCCAACCCCCAGGACCACGGCCGCTAGTGGCACCTTAAAATACCGCCAAATTCAAGGGCTGCACCACTGCGCTATACCTAGAATATGACCTAGAAACTCTATCATCCAAGTGAAAGGAAACTGGTGGTTTTATGCACAATACAAATGTAAATTATCCCCATTACCTGTAATGGCCTGTCCATCTTGACCCGTATTGACAGTTTCAAACCACATGGACCTATTTGGAATCTGGTACCAGCCTGTTTTATTTTGAGAACGTCCCCTTTTATGTAACTGTGCATGAAGATTTTAGAAGTGGTTGCGTTTTACATTAGTTTCAACAAAGAAGGCGGGAGGCCTCAATAAAACCTGCATCTTTTCAGTTTGATGATTGACAGATTAGATTAGATTAGATTTGTATTGTATTGTTTTATTAGTCACTGTATTACATAGATGTCGAAAAAACCAGACATAGAATAATATAAATTTTAAACATATGCATTATGTCCTCCCAATAGTAATATGGACGTCGTGCTTTGATGCAATGGCCAAAAAACTTCACAAAAGATTTACAATTAAAATGTATTGAGAACACAACCAAGGTAAATCAAAGGACGATAATTTTATAGGGTCTATCAAATAATTGAAAATAAGGATGGGAATGACTGCAAATTAATATACATTTTGGGTATTTTTAGCAAATTTATCTAAAGTTTGCCACTGTCTTAAAAGCTGAAAACCGCCAAGTCTTAGGGGTCACCGTTTGTCTCAATTTGATATTTTCACCGCTTTTTAGTAGTTTTAGGGCGCTTACTTTCAAAAACGTTAGATCTAGTAGCAAAGCCGCTTCTTTGGCAACACTGGTGGACTCCCAACAGCATAGATACTACTATCTACTATTATCTACCCCAACAGGATCTATATAATGTATTTAATTGTCATTGGATGAGATCCTGTCATGGCAGCCTCATATTGATGGATTGTGTAGGCGGCTAAACTCAAGTGTGTACGCTCTTCGAATACTTTCCTCTCTAGCGACTCCGACCACACTACGACAGTGTTCTCCCCAGGCCCGGACCGCCGGGCGGGCCGCCCGGCGATAATTTCCCCGCCTCCCGGCAGGAAAAATTTTGAAAAAAATAAAAAAAATTTGAAAAAAAAAATTTTTTTTTTTTTTTACTAAACGATTGCGAATTTAATAAACTAACGTCACTAAACGTTTAAACGTTCCATCCCTAAACTGCAGCACAGATTGTACACAACATCGTGGAGGCTAATCTCGCTGATCGCTATAGAACCCGACAAGGAATGCATTTGAACGAAACACATAAGTTGGCAAAATGGCAATCATCGCTATGATCTTGAACATTAACTGCACACAAGGAGCACACACAAGTGAACAATTTTAGCAATTTTCCAAGTTTATTGATTGCTAGGACAAATTTTAAAGTAATAAAAATGAAGTCATCAAATATAACAATGTTTCAAGTTGTAGTAATTGTAAACCTAGCCTACAAATCTTAGATAATAACCACTTAGAAAGAATACATCATCACCTTTATATGGGCCTATTTATGTAGCAATAGGACTTCAGTTTTCACATAGCCTACATTACAAGGAGAAAATAGACTTAGACTATGATTTCAATCAAATTTGAAATGTTTATAGGCCAACTTCATACCACTAAACCAACAAAAGCTGACTTTAAAAGGGCTTCGAAAACCTCTCAAAACTCACCTAATCGAATCTAGATCTCAATTTTTTTCCGGGGGCAAGCCCCCGGACCACACTATGTTTGACCTACCCGCGAGTACCCGGCAATTTATGAATACCCAGTGAACTTTTTTTTCTGGGGAGAACACTGCACTACGAGTAGCATATTTTGCAAATTTCACTCCATATTGACGTACGGCATACTGTCCTGGGGAACCGCAATTAAGTCCTTGATTCAACGAGTGCAAATTGTACAAAAAAGAGCGGTAAGGATACTGGGAAATTTAAAAAAAATGAAAGCTGTCGAGAGAAATTTCAAGAGTTTCAAATACTTACTGTATCCACACGTATATATATAAAGCAGTCTGTTTTGTTAAAACGCATCCCGACCTTTTTAAAAACTCTATTCACCATCCACATGAGACAAGACACAAATTGCTTCTACAATACCCTACACATAGCACTAAACGATTTGAAAAACATCTCCATTAATTACATGGCAAGAAAAGTCTTTAACAAGTTATCCCCAGATTTGAAAAATGTGGATAAGGTAGCTACTTTTAATACTAAAACAAAAAAAATCTTCTCGACAGACCTATGTATCACCGAGAGGCCAAGTCTTGAGACCACTCGTTCGAGCCGAGAAGTGAGTCGAGTCGCTCATTCTTTACTTCACCGGTGACTTAGGGTAAACGATAATCGGTGATCTTGGCCATTTTCACGGACTTGAGGCTCCGCCCCCAACAATCCCATAGTGCCAATAGAAAATTTTGTTACAATAATAAAATCAATCAAATCACAGCTAGTTAGATGAAATAATCGATCTCTTTATTATGAAAGCTGTGCTATTTTGTTTTGTAGTTTGTTTTTGAAGGTAGGCCTAGATATCCAATGTCAGATTTTTTTTATATGGAAATATTTAATTTATACTGGTGTTTGATCAAATTGAAAGGGTTGATGCATTGTTTATTGGGTACGTAAATTTGCCGGTTTGCTACTCACCGTGTTACATCTATAATTGCATCATTCAAATTCTAGATTGATATGTCACAATTTTAAACTACCAAATCAATAACAAAACTGTTTGATCGTCTCAAGTCGACAAAGTCCAAGTTCACCACAAATACCTCGTGGTTTGAAACGTGATAAAACTCGTTCCAAGTTCACCTTGCGACTGTGAACTTGTCCCCAAGACTACCGATTTGGCGATTTTTGAGCGACTTGGAGGAATTTCTCGTTTCAGAACGTGGTGAGTTGAAACGAGTGGTCTCAAGACTTGGCTTCCTGGATGAGTACCTAAATTAAAGCCTAGAGACAGTTAAAAACACAGTAGTATGTCAACAAAATTAGTTTCACTATCTCATTTTTTTAATATAACTGTACAACTGAAATGGGTTTTTTAACCAAATAACTGTTTTTACTCTTTACTTGAATTATATAACTTGTATATGTATATCTTATATGTGTACCTATGTATGTATAACTTACTGTATGTATCGTCTGTATTGTGTGTGTATTGTATTGTACTGGTATGACGAAAACCCAAATCAATGTAAGTTTGATAATGGCAAATAAAATGATTTGATTTGATTTGATTTGATTTGACATAGCGAAGATTCCATTTCACTACACTGGAGAAAAAAATCCAGAATGTTTTTTATTCTTTATTTTTTTTGTATTTTTGTGTGTTTGTTAACACGATTTCGGCTAAACCAATACTCCAATTGCGATGAAATTTTCTGGAGGCCTTCGAAATCTCTGAACTTAGAACTGCCACGTTTATGAGCGCAATCAAAAAATTATTTCTCATGAAAATAGCAATTTTACGATTTTTTTTTTTTTTTTTAAATGTCTTCGACTTATAACACCTAAATGCTTTATCCGATTGTAATGATTTTTTCACAAATCCTCAATTATATGAATTTATATATTCGTGTGAAATTTGAGCGCAATCGAAAAATTATTTCTCATGAAAATCGCAATTTTACAATTTTTTCAAACTTTCTTCGACTTATAACATCAACATGCTTTATCCGATCGTAATGATTTTTTACACTAGGAAGCTTCGCAAACGCTTTTTCAGGCGCATTGTTGGATGAGCGTAATTTTTTTTAAAAGAAAAAAAGCGTAAAATTGCGATTTTCATGAAATTATTTTTCGATTGCACTCAAATTTCACACCAATATATTAATTCATAAAATTAAGGTTCTGTAAAAAAATCATTACAATCGGATAAAGCAAGTAGGTGTTATAAGTCGAAGAATTTATTTTTTTAATGAAAAAAGCGTAAAATTGCGATTTTCACGAGAAATTATATTTGATTGCGTTCAAATTTCACCCCAATATATGAATTCTTAAAATTAAGGTTCTGTGAAAAAATCATTACAATCGGATAATGCATGTAGGTGTTATAAGTCGAAGAAATGTTTTAAAAATCGAAAAAATTGTAAAATTACGATTTTCATAATAAAACATTTTTTGATTGCGCTCAAATTTCACACGAATTTATTAATTCATAAAATTAAGGTTCTGTGAAAAAATCATTACAATCAAATAAAAAATGTAGTTGTTATAAGACGAAGAAATTTTTAAAAATAAAAAAATCGTAAAATGGCGATTTTAATGAGAAATAATTTTTCGATTTCGCTCAAAAACGTAGCAGTTCTAAGTTCAGAGATTTCGAAGGCCTCCATAAAATTTAATCGTAACTGCAGTATCGGTTTAGCCGGAATCGTGTTAACAAACACACAATAATACAAACAGAAAAAAAGAAAAACATTCCGGATTATTTTCTCCAGTGTAGTGAAATGGAATCTTCGCTACGCTCATCCAAAGAACCTAAATTTTATGAATTTATACATTCGTGTGAAATTTGAGCGCAATAGAAATTTTATTTCTTATGAAAATCGCTATTTTACGATTTTTTTTTTTCAAACTTTCTTCGACTTATAACACCTACATGCTTTTTCCGATTGTAATGATTTTTTCACAGAACCTTAATTATATGAATTAATATATTCGTGTGAAATTTGAGCGCAATCGAAAAATAATTTCTCATGAAAATCGCAATTTCGGCTTTTTTTCATTTAAAAAAATTACGCTCATCCAACAACGCGCCTGAAAAAGCGTTTGCGAATATTCCTAGTTTATTAATATAGTATAACATATATATAACATATAAAATTATATGTAAAACCAATAAGTAATAATATATTAGGTTTTTTTTTTGTCCTGCACTGTTGTCGTTGGTGCAAGGTGAGCACCAACACGTTATTCTGTCTTCGTGCAACATACACTGCGACGTTATTTTGTCCAGTGTAAACTTACACTTTACCGCGGTGTAACACGCTCTCCAGAGGTGGGTGTGCAGTGTAGTGCAGTGAAAAGATGGCGGCAATTTAAATTTAACTGTGTTTTAACGTAATGTCAACATTTTCTTCTAGGCTTTATACCAGGAATAATCATGTTTTATATTTCATACATTACTTATTCATACAAATGTAAATAGAAATAAAATTTGTACAGAATTATTGGATGAGCGTAGCGAGCGAAGCGAAGATTCCATTTCACTACACTGGAGAAAAAAATCCGGAATGTTTTTCTTTTTTTCTGTTTGTATTTTTGTGTGTCTGTTAACACGATTCCGGCTAATCCGATACTTCAATTGCGATGAAATTTTCTGGAGACCTTCGAAATCTCTGAACTAATAACTGCCACGTTTTTGAGCGCAATCGAAAAATTATTTCTCATGAAAATCGCAATTTTACGATTTTTTTTCGATTTTTAAAAAATTCCTCGACTTATAACACCTACATGCTTTATCCGATTGTAATGATTTTTTCACAGAACATTAATTTTATGAATTTATATATTCGTGTGAAATTTGAGCGCAATCGAATAATTATTTCTTATGAAAATCGCAATTTTACGATTTTTTTTTAAATTACGATTAATTAAAAAAATTAAAAATTAAAGTTTATTTTTTATTTAATTTAAATTAATTTTTAAAAAATCTTCAACTTAGTAATGATTTTTTCACAGAACAACAGAAAATCCGCATAACACATGGCAGCTCAATGCACCAATTACGCTCATTCAACAACGCGGCGGGACTTAAGCGTTTCCTAGTTTATGCAAATACACCAAAGCGTTTTTTTGTCTTCCTGTAGTGTAACTACACTATCGACATTTTCCGGTTTACACCTACAGCGGCACCACAAAAAAGTGCAAGACAAAAAAACAAACCTAGTACAACAGACCAAAAAAAAAATTTTTTTGACTGTTTTTAAATTGGTGGCTGCATAGCTCAGTTGGTAAGAGCTAGCCCGGACAGCTAAGGTCCCGGGTTCGATCCCCGGTGTAGTCACTTTTTTAATTTCTGTCTAAAGTACTAACATAACAGCGTCATAGTCGCCTACTATAAAGCCAAGGTAAAACATTATTTATATATACTAGGAAAACGCTTAAGTCCCGCCGCGTTGTTGGATGAGCGAAATTGGTGCATTGAGCTGCCATGTGTTATGCGGATTTTCTGTTGTTCTGTGAAAACATCATATCTAAGTTGAATTTTTTTTAAATAAAATAAAATAAAATAAAAAAATAACTTAAATTTTTAAATTTTTAATCAATCGTAATTTTAAAAAAAGGAAAAAATCGTAAAATTGCAATTTTCATAAGAAATAATTATTTGATAGCGCTCAGATTTCACACGAATATATAAATTCATGAAATTAAGGTTCTGTGAAAAATCATTACGATCGGATAAAGCATGTAGGGGCTATAAGCCAAAGAAATTTAAAAAATAAAAAAAAGTCGTAAAATTGCGATTTTTAAAGACATTTATCTTTCGATAACGCTCAAATTTCACACGAATATATCAATTCATAAAATAAAGGTTCTGTGAAAAAATTATTACAATCGAACAAAGCATGTAGGTTTTATAAATCGAAGAATTTTGTTAAAAATCGAAGAAAAAAATCGTAAAATTGCGATTTTCATGAGAAATAATTTTCTGATTGCGCTCAAAAACGTGG
This sequence comes from Sweltsa coloradensis, assembly GCA_024449915.1. Taxonomy (NCBI): domain Eukaryota; kingdom Metazoa; phylum Arthropoda; class Insecta; order Plecoptera; family Chloroperlidae; genus Sweltsa; species Sweltsa coloradensis. The sequence goes on from JAMZAV010000084.1 coordinate 461,063, forward strand.
CAGTTCTAAGTTCAGAGATTTCGAAGGCCTCCATAAAATTTCATCGCAATCGGAGTATCGGTTTAGCCGGAATCGTGTGGACAAAACAGACACACAAAAATACAAAAACAAATCCGGAATTTTTTCTCCAGTGTAGTAGAATGGAATCTTTGCTTCGCTCATCCAATTAACTGTATTAACGTAGTTTTAATATAATAGTATCATTGATCTATGCTCCCGACCATTGATTAAAGAATGACTCTGACATATCACATAACCTCCCCTACAACACCATATTTTGTTATGTAGGCCTATTTGTAATATTGCGGGGATTCATTGTTTCATTCAGTTGTTTTGTTAGAAAGTTGAGTTGTTATTGATTAATGATTATTATTAATGAGCAAAGCAAAGACTTCAATTTCACTGACCCCCCAAAAAATTAAGCTCGGGTGTTTTTGTTTGTTTGTTTGTTTGTTTTTTTTTTTGTATTTTTGTCTGTTTGTTTGCTCTCTACCGGGCAAACGGCATATGCAATCTTGATGAAAATTTGACAGGACCTTCGAAATCTCTGAACTTAGACTTGCCACGTTTTTGGGTACAATCGAAGAAATATTTCTCATGAATATCGTACTTTATTTTTTTCGATTTTTAGTGCTACATTTTCGTAACATTTGGGCCGATTCTGACCAAACGGGTGGGGCTACAACGTTCATATTTCACATGGACATTAAGGTTATGGTGATGTATTTCTTTTTGAAAGAAAAAGTTGAAAAAGTTAGCCAGAATCCATAGAATTAAGGTTTTAATATGAGTTTTTTTAGGTTTATAATAACAATTAACAAGTAACAATAGAAACTTGACAACAATCCCCTACAATGCATTCAAAAAGCACTTGCAAAGGAAAAGTGGTCCTACGCAAACTAAAAACTTACAAAAAAGCTCATCCATCAACGCGGTGTATGGATATGGAACTGAATAAAGCATGCTTTGATTTGATGTTGGCCAGTAAATCTGTGTGGTATGATTGTAACATTTTTTTCTGGGAAATTCACGAAAAAGGATAGTTCCCAAAAAAACCATTTGAGTTCAATGTTTTCAAGTAAACCACTTCTGTGATTGTATTGTGTATAAAGCTAAAATATTAATCCTTGATATCCCAATGGGGCGTAGACCCAGGTCTTCTGCCAACGAGAATAAGGTTTGTCAATCAACAAATAAATATATCCATGCCATATCTGTAATAAATTTCCTTATTCTGACATGTTTCAAAGCAAACAAAATAACATACCCTCTACAGGTGCTGCTACAGCTAAACGTTTGGGGCGTCGCGACAGCCGGCCGTCCAGTCAGGAGGGGAGTTTGCCGTGACAACTGCAACAAATTCGCCACCCGATTGGACGGTGCCGGTGCAGCAGTCGCATTGACCCAAAAGGCTTAGCTGTAACAGACCTTTAAACCTTTATTTATTTTTCCAATTCACAGACGCCAATTAAAAATCACAAGTAAGAGTGTTGCACCCTCTTAGAGCTTATACTAATAGGCTGCAGCCTAGTTGGTGTATACTAGGGAAACGCCAAAGTCGTTGTTAGACGAGTGAGAGAGCCACGTGTTGAGTACCCGTGAACATTAATTGGATTTAAAGGTAATTATATTGTGGTATAAATAAAAGGGTTTTTAAGTTTTTAAGTTTAAGGGCAAGTCAACTGTCCGGCCTTAATGCGCCACTTTAGCCAATGATAGGCTAGGGAGGTCTAAGGTAGGGGGAAGAAAAGTAATGTGTGTGTAATGTGTGTGTTGTAATGTGGTGACTCAACATATGGCTCAGTCACTCGTCTAACAACGACTTTGGCGTTTCCTTAGTATAATCTTTATACAAACATTTGTGGTCACAGACCCTTGTTGAACAGATAGGCTACACCCCAGGCTAAATGGAACGGCCGGTGTATGAACCTTTGAACAGGTACTTCCTCCAGCGTCAATGTATGAAAAATTAAAGACGATTCCGTCTGGGTTCGGGGTAGAATTGGCCCAGAGCATGGCTCTGCTAATCGTAAAAGGCGATTCAAGAGAAAAGGTCCACCTCGCAAACATAAGCTAATAAGGGGGAAGTATATTATACTCCCCAAAACCAGAGGCGAGCTCTGGCAATCGTCGTCGGGGACACCTCCCCCTTCCCTTGACGACCTCCCCGACGACGGTGACAATGACACAACGAACGATGACAAAGACAATGACGACCACGACGTGAGAAATCCCCCTTCCTCCCCTTACCCATGGCTGGTTCTGACCAGCATGGGCCCCTCCTCCCCATCCCCTAGGCTAGAGTCGTGCATTATGACCTAACGGTTGATGCGTCCTTAATCCAAATAAACCCAAAAAAATAAAATATTTAGGCCTAGGCGAACAGAGAAAGTGGTTTATAGTTTTTTGGTTTCAGGTTGCGTCAACCGTTTGTCGTCGTCCTATTATGAAAAAAGGCTGGTCCCATACGTCCCCCGTTTTAGTTTGGATTAAGGGTGCGACAACCGCTAGGTCAAAAATCACCACTCTTGCCTAGAGGATAAAGGGAGGAAAATCCCATGCTGGTGCTGGTCAGAAATAGCCACGGGTAAAGGTGAAAGAAAAGGGAGGGTTCTCGCATCGTGGTCGTCATCGTCTTTGTCATCGTTCGTTTTGTCCTGGTCGTCGTCGTTGGGAAGGTCGTCAGAGAATATGGGGGTCCCCGACAACGACTGCCAGAGCTCGCATTCTAGTTTCGGAAAGTAATATACTACCCTACTTACCAGCTGATGTTTGCGAGATAAAATACGTCGCACTGTTTCTTGTAGATCATCACCAGCCCAAACGAAGTGTATAATAGTATCCTTGATAGCCAGCAATGGCCCAGCATCATTTACAGAATGACAGAAGGCATGCATAATGAAAACAAAATAATAACATTGACTTGGTTCATCTGATTGCAAACTTTCACAGGCTGTGTTCTATTTTACTAATGGGTATTTTAAATATTTGCAATCTAAGTTCAAATTTTTCACATTTTTATTTCTTGTAAGCTTAAATCGCAACGGATATTGCTCATTTTGTTAGCAGTTCTAAGTTACCTGGTCACGGATGTCTGTTTAAAATTTCAGCTCAATCTATTTGGCCGTTCGGCCGTATGAGCCCGGACAAACAGACAGACATTTAACATACAGACAATGGTCACGGCCAAGGCCCGATCGAGTAGCGTTATAAAATCCTCATTCGCTTCGCTCACTCGTCTAATAACACATGTATTTGTATTATAATAATATTCTTTTCACATGCCCCACAACATGTCATTATTAGTATTCATGTCATGTGTTTTCTATAGTCCAAGAGCTAATTCCTGTAGGACCGATATTAACGAAATTGGCTCAACCCACTTAACATCTCAAATCTGACTTGACCACGTGGTAGTATGCACATTTTGAAACATCTTTAGGGAGGATGTCACTTCGAATTGTGGTATACGTTTTTTTTAGCAGCCATTTTGTTTTTGGATGTGCGATCATTGAAAAGCTTAGTCGGTACTATCTTAAAAAGTACATAGCCCGTGACACAGTTTACCGATTTTATTTTTTCTTACACCGATTTGTAGGTAATTGTATGTTTTAATTATTGTTTATAACCAATTTTTAATAGTCATATGATTTCATTGTTAAAAAATGCAGATGTGGCAAAAATAGTGTAAATAATTTTACTAATTTTTTTTTTTGTATTTTGGGGTAATATGTACTACTACATTCAAAAATATATTTCCTGTCTTGTTTGCCAGCTCCACAAATCACCAAATCTATAGAGGTGCTTTCCTAGCAAGTCATGTCCTGTTTGAAGCCGGAATTGAGCTGTTTCTATTAGTCTACTGTAGTTTACCAGTCAGCTTCGTTTTAGTGTTCTCTTCCCACAGTTCATTCTGTTTCATCTCTTGCCATTCCTTATGGACCACTTTGCATGTCGATGCATAAAGGTGAGATTTAAATATTTGCATGACAAGTTATTTGGTTCCTTGTGGCTTTTTGCTACTAAATAATAATAAATAAATAATAAATAAATATTGGCCTGGAGAGTGAAGAACAAACTCGATCTGCTTTTGAACAGGTACTACCTGGTAGGACTACAGAACAATAGTGTATATATGGAAATACTGCTGAAAACCAAGGATAGGTTCCCTAATTCAAGCACTACTCACAAATAATAACATCGGTCAAGAATAGATGACCAATTGACTAGTTGATAACAAGTAGAACAGATTGGAAAATATTATATCAAGATTGATTTATTCAATATTGATTTTTAGAAAAATATACAACATTTGACTTGATCAAACATTTTGTTAACAGAAGATAAAAAGTCAAAACTAATTACAACAAACATTAATTATTTTTGTAACAAAATAAAGGGAATGATGGGTTCCACAAGTTGCTTAGAACTGTGTGTGTGATAAATAATAATATGCCACATCACTGTAATAAAATGATCTTGATACCATAAATAACATAGTCCCTTGGAGTTTGTTGTAATAACTTTTGACTGCAAAACAATATACTGTCACACCAAAGGGTACCGTTGCTGGACTGCTGTTGATCAAGCTAGGGCTGGGCAGACATCGACATCGATATATAGGAATACTTGCCATAGTGATATTCAGATTAAATAGTTAATAATCTAAAATAAATTTTAAATGTGAATAACTATAACGATTTTTTTTTCGTTTAGTTGAATTGGTTTGATATTGCTTAACGTCTCATATTAATGCACTAAGCCTGGTTTAGCCCCTTTATGTGGCAAATACATAGAAAATGGATTTCTATCTTCAAATTTTGGTTAGACGTTTGTGGTTAGAAGTGCTGCATACCTTAAAGCAAGTTGTTCAGACTGTTACATATGGTTAATGATGATTTATAGCATTAACAATATTTGCAATAAAAACAGTCATAAAAAATACTTTTTTAACAAAAATGTCAGCGTTTCTCAGGATTTGGATGGGTTTAACAGTGATTTTATTTTCACAAATTAAAGTAAAAATAAGTAAATTATAGTGACTTAAATTTCAAAACTTTGAGTGAAAATGTCAAATAACGCGTTTTTGCCGTCATGATTTTGCTGGTACCGTAATGTATTTATTACTTTGTCTCTTGCCAACTCCCATTCTGCTATAAACACTATAAAAAAATAAGAGCTATAAATGTTATTTTTTTCAATACTAGTTAAAGCTACATTTCATGAAAATAAAAGCTATTAATCTTTGTCTCTACACATGGTGCAAGGTCCACTGAATTTAACCATTTTATATCCCATGTTAATCAAATGAGGGAACAATGACAATACTACCCTACACATGAATTTAATTGTTAAACCCAACAAATCCATACAAATAATAAAATAAATACTATTTATCACTCTAAGATATTTATATCAATATTGTTGCAAAATACCGTTTTGCATTATAAAATAGCCTGGTTTAAATAAAAATAAAGCACTTTTGGCAGGGTGATCCTGATCCATAATGGCTGATCCAGATCCCATTCAACGATCTTGATTTTACATTACCTCCAGCAAGCAAGTGGGGCGGCAGGAGTGAGGAGATTTAGTGGACATTGACATGGTGAAGGTGCCAGGTCATCAAATCAATATCATTAAAAGTGAGTGTGATAACATTAACTTTGTTATGCATTTATGGCAATACCTTACAACCCTTTTTAGCCACAAATTAAAGTTAAAAAAAGGCTTACATTACATTTTTTACATACTTTTTAATTTTTAAAATTTTGTTTGAACAGTTTTTTTAAATTTTGTTTTGAACAAATAATAAAATGTTGATATAAATAATTAAATACAAATATCAATATCTATATCAGAATATCCGTATGATATTGATAATTGAATGGTAGTGTCAGCCCAGTCCTAGAAAAAGCATGTAAAAGTGTACAATCATTGGTGGGACACATACGTTCATAAAATTGCAATCCAATAACGACATTTTAAAACATTACTGCGTTTTGGAAAACAACAACAATAATAATAATAATAATAATAATAATAATAATAATAATAATAATAATAATAATAATAATAATAACAATATAATAATATATAATATACAAAATAAACATGTATTTATGTTGGTTTTGTCAAGTAACAAGCATGTACACTTAAGTAGGTAGGTACTAACAGAATAAAATATAAATGATATATTTTATACTATAAATAAACAAAACAAATTACAAAAATAGTTAAATACCCAAATAACATGACAATACAGTGTAATAAACTGAAGAACTCATACCTTACACTGCACTGATTATTGTATTAAAATACAATTAGTTAAAGCTTAAGGTAATTTTTTTAGTGTTATCAAATTGATAACCACAATTAAAATGTAAATACATAACTGATAGCAAGAGTGTATTAAGTAAAGGGCTTTGAATAATTAACAACACATTTAATACTTTTTTTTAAAAGCAACAGTAACTGTTGGTTAAGACATTTAGTTCCTCTCCCAAACATACAAAACTATGCATTCTAAAAACTTTTAGTTATATGTGCATGTTGCATTATTGTGACTTGTGAGGGACAGTAGAGAGAAAAATGAAGGTTCACAACCACCAGTAAAAATTACTACTTAAACTAGAACCATCTAGAACTGTACTACATGCACCCAACAAATTATATCATAGTGCGATACTCTTATACTTAAACTTTTAATCCTTTTGAAAAGGAGACCATTAATCGATTAACAAATAAAATGAAATAATTTCCCATTGGTGGCCACCATTACAAAACCATTCGGTAAAATGTGTTTGCTCCTCGATCGTCCAATGAACAACAAAAACTACACGTCAAACTATGCATCACTAGAGAACAACAAACTCAGTTTCACTTTGAGCAGGGGACATTTTTATAGGACGGTTCCAAAAGCACCATTTATATGTAGGGTAAGCCTCAAAACGATTATCACATGGAAGAATTAAAGTTAATTTCTGTAGAGGTAAAATCTCTGTCTGGGCCAGGAATTAAACCTGCTACATCAGAGGCAGAGCTAAATCCAAAGGAGTTTATCAAACCTAGTTATTGGATGAGCGAAGCGAAGACATCAATTTCACCGACCCCCCAAAAAATTTAGCTCGGGTGTTTTTTTGTTTGTTTGTTTTTCCATCTGTTTGTTCGCTCTCTACCGGGCAAACGGCATATCCGATCTTGATGAAAATTTGAGGGGAACTTCGAAATCTCTAAACTTAGACTTTCTACGTTTTTGGGTACAATCGAAGAAATATTTCTCATGAATATCGTACTTTCACGATTTTTTTCGATTTTTAGTGCGATATTTTCGTGACATTTGGGCCGATTCTGACCAAACGGGTGGGGCTACAACGTTCATATTTCACATGAACATTAAGGTAATGGTAATGTATTGCTTTCTGAAAGAAAAAGTTGAAAAAGTTAGCCAGAATATATAGAAATAAAGCTTTTAATATAAGTTTTTTGATTATTTTTACGATATTTTCGTGCCATTTGGGCCAATTCTGACCAAACGGGTGGGGCTACAACGTTCATATTATACATGGACATTGAGGTTATGGTGATGTAGTACCTTTTGAAAGAAAAAGTTGAAAAAGCTAGCCAGAATTCATAGAAATAAAGCTTTTAATATAAGTTTTTTACGGTAAATAATACCAATTAACAAGAAACTTGACAACAATCACCTACAATGCGTAGGCAGCAAAACAAAGCACTTGCAAAAGTAAAGATATCCCACGCAAACTAAAAACTTTAAAAAGCTCATCCATCGACGCGGCGGGACTTTAGCGTTTTTCTAGTTCTAGAGAGCATCATAAATTGTCTTGCTAATAGGTGAACCCAATAATGAACTAAAATGTTTTGTTTTATTTTAAATACCTAATGTTATTTGTCTTAATTCTGTCCATAGTTAGTACTGCATGAACTGTATAATGTAATGATCATCATTTATTTACCACAGGATTTAGAGGTGGGCAAAAACGTGTTCCGTAAGTCTTTCAGTAAACGTTAAAACTCTTTCTGAATGTTAATAAATACACACACAGTGTACAGCGTACAGTGTAACATGTACACACGAGGCCCTCATTATATGACATATTTTTGTCCAGGAATATAATTTTTAGCAGAATTAACTGTGCATGAGTGCTCCAAAGCAAAGCATTATGGGAGAAAGTCAGTCTCACACCCAAGCATATAGCATTTAGTGTATAAAATATCTTTCTTACATTATTCTTTGCATGTGAGATAAAGTTAATTTTGAAAATTGTCTATTACATAATAATAATTAATTATACAGTAAAAAGTACTAATACATTTCCAGTGAAGAATAGATAGCGGAAGGTCTAGCCAAGTGGAGGAGACCTTCATCTCAATGACATTCGATCATGCCAGATGTCCGCTGCAAGACATTAATGCTCAGTGGTTATCAAACATTTAATCTTATTTAAAACATTTAAAAATATATTAATGAACATTTAATTATAACATAAGAATAGTCAATATTAATAGGCTATATATATATATATATATATATATATATATATGTTAGTACTTTAGACAGAAATAAGGGTTCAAACCCCGGTGTAGTCACTTTTTTAATTTCTGTCTAAAGTACTAACATAACAGCATCATATATATATATATATATATATATATATGTTACCATCTTTAAATAATTAAATTTACTTCTTTCGGTTTACCACGTATATTGTTTATTTAATCCGACGTTTCGACTGGATTTCACCAATCTTTGTCAAAGACAGTAAAGCAACTCAAGTAAAAAACCCAATATACAAAAACACTTCAAGAGGGAAACGAAACAAAAACACAATAATAACATAAAACAAACATAATAAACAAGGCAATGCAAAGAAGTTAACTAACAGGAATATTATAACATGTGGAAAGAGTTTAGAAAAACATGTCATGTTATTGATAAGATGAAGTAGGCTAGTCTGCTTGACCAGAACTTGTGGGATGATTTCTTGCTTGACTTCTTGTCCTTGGACCTTGACTTGTGGAAGGTAGCACGGTTTTGTGAATATTTTGACCAGTATGGTTAGTCTGACTTCTTGTTACGGGTCGTAGACTTACAGCAGGAGGAGTATATATATATATATATGTTTAAACTTGGCTTTATAGTAGGCGACTATGATGCTGTTATGTTAGTACTACTAGCATTACTATCGAAGCCTCGCTGAAGTGGGACCTGCACACTGATAATCTCGCTAAGAAACTGAGCACGGCCTGCTTCGCTATCAGAATTGTCAAAGAAAGAATAGGACCTGGCCCGGCTAGAACAGTGTATTTTGGTTACTTCGAATCCCTCCTTCGTTATGGTATCCTTCTATGGGGCTCCTCATGTAAGAAAGTTTTTATGAAGATTTTTATTATACAGAAAAGAGCTGTGCGAATTTTAAAAGGAGTTGGTAGGCGGCACTCTTGTCGAAAGCTTTTCTCTGAGATGGGTATACTTACCTTAGCGGATCTCTATATCTTTGAATCGGTGATGAGCACCCGCAAGAGACTACATGAATTCAGAAGAAATGAGGACTGCCATAATTATGCCACCAGACAGCAGAGAGACCTACACCGGGACACAGTGAGGCTAGCCATGGGACTGAAAAGCCCTAGTAACCAGGGGATCCGACTATACAATAACCTGCCAGCTGAGCTCAAGGACATCGGGAGTGAAGATAGTTTTAAAACTAAACTAAAAACCTTTTTACTCTGTAACTCATTTTATTTTATTGACGATTTTCTGTGATTCTAGTTGAACTCTTTTAGATTAATTCATACTACTACTATGACTATGTATAATATCCCATGTACCTGTTACTCTATTCTATTGGGGATCTATGTACAATAAATGAATGAATATGAATATGAATATGAATACTATATATATATATTTATATATATGTGTATATGTTAGTACTTTAGACAGAAATTAAAAAAAGTGACTACACCGGGGTTTGAACCCGGGACCTTAGCTTACCGGGCTATGCTCTTACCAACTGAACTTTGCGGCCACCAATTTAAAACTGTCTAATTTTTGGTCTAAACATACGTACCTACTATACATGGTTATCAAACCTGATATGGATTTCAGACATGATTTATGTACGCTGTTTAACAACATGGTACTACATGTCTGGATGAAGTTCAAAATTATAATCAAATTAGCACAAGAACTCCACGACCCTACCCAAAAAAGGTTTTTTCAAATTTGTCAAACTACGTCTACATTTTTTCCATCAATCAAGATGTTTTTTTACCATGAATGATTTGTATCTTAAATCTTGGTCCCATTTGGTCACACGATGAGGTGGGAAATATGTAAACGTCAACCAAAAATTAACATTTTATGGACTTTCTGGACTTGAAGGGATAAACTGTGACGAATTGGGAAACAAAATAAAAGGTATATTGACATTGTACATGCAATAAGACACGAGTTATCTATCTGACGGTGAAAACAGAACCAGAATATGATCCTGCACACTATATGCATACATACATTGTTAGTACTGCACACATCTGATATACACAAGCCTCTTAAGAGAAGAAGTTTAAAGTTTTTTTAAAATAAGAATACTACAGCAGAGCAAATAAATTTGTATTTAGAGACTACCTACTCAGTCATATAGAAACTGATTCTATAACTATGTTGTGTCATTGTAGATTAAAATTACCATCTTTACCATTTTCCTGCATAGACACATTATTGTTTAACAACAATGGTGTAGGACTCATACGTACCACACCAGTATTAAAACATATTTGCCAAGCCTATTGAAAAATTGTTGTGCATGTGCACCTGATGTTAATTTTAACAGATCCAAATAGTAACATGTACAAGTCAATAGTAATGTCAGTCAATATATTTTAAGAAATGGTATGTACTATAGTAACTATTACTGTAAGGAATTTGAGAGGTAAATGTATACAGTACCATATTTGTAGGTAGGCTAGTTAGTAGATAGAGATACCATGAAGTCAGTTGAGAGACCTTGTGAATCAATTACTCGTACTACTATTTCTGTTTGTCTTTTTCATATTCATGTCTAAAGGCTCACCATGAGCTTTACGTCACGTGGCTAGATGCTTCAGGAGATCATCTGCTTCTTTATTTGCCTGTTTAAGAAAATAATACATATCTGTAAAAATATAATCACAGTACTAGTAGCATTTACCAGTAAGTTGCCTACTTTATGGTACTTGCTGACATCCCTTTTGTAAATATAGAAATTAGCCAGAATAGGCCTGTTAAACCTGTTAGATCAATATGAACGATTTCTTGTTGGGAATCCCTACAAAAAAGTATAGAAAATGGTTGGCCGTGAAATACAAATTTTATAATAACTTACTCAAAAATTAAAAACATACAAGTAGGTATGAATGTTTTTACTTTGTTAATCAGGGAAATATCTGCCTTATATTTACCAAGAGCCTAAGGGCAAAATGTTTTACATATTTTAATTCAATTTTTTAATAATTGTGTTTAATGTCATTTGAATGTTGTGTAAGTAAACAAAGGTTTACTGAATTTAATCGATGGAACCAGAAAGAAACAAATCCGAATACCAATGCAACAGGTCTTGTTTCTTGTTCACACAAGTAAGTATACTAAGTAATGATGTTTCCCATTGCGCACCGGATCAGCAAATGAATGTTCAGAAATAAATAAAATAAAATAAATAAAAATAAATTGTGTACATACTCAAAATACCTCACGATCTTCACATCTAAGAATGAATCTTTGGTCCACAAACATTAATTTTATGACTCTCCCCTATTGATAAGACTAAGATAAGCTACAAGGAATTACTGGTGGCACAGATAATAAACTACAATGCGTGCTGGTAGGAAGGGTTGGGATAATCGTTTTTACTCAATAAATGTTTAAAACACCAATATTAAATGCATTTAAAGTTTAAACATATAAAACCAATTTTTAATAAGAACATTAATTTTGAAATTGCTAAAATTAATTGCTTGGGACATTTTGCCACGTCAAATATATTACAAGCTACAATATTGTTTTAACACTAGGAAAACGCTTAAGTCCCGCCGCGTTGTTGGATGAGCGTAATTGGTGCATTGAGCTGCATTGAGTTACGCGGATTTTCTGTTGTTCTGTGAAAAAATCATTACTTATTCGAAGATTTTTTTAAAATTAAAAATTAAATTAAATTAAAAATTAACTTAATTTTTTTTTATAAATCATAATATTTACGTAATTTTAAAAAAGAAAAAAAATCGTAAAATTGCAATTTTCATAAGAAATAATTATTCAATTGCGCTCAATTTTACACGAGTATATTAATTCATGAAATTAAGGTTCTATAAAAAAAATCATTACAATAGGATAAAGCATGTAGGTGTTATATGTCAAAGAATTGTTTTAAAAAAGAAAAAAAACCGTAAAATTTCGATTTTCATGAGAAATAATGTTTCGATTAAGCTCAAATTTCACACGAATATCTTAATTCATAAAATTAAGGTTCTAATAAAAAATCATTACAATCGGATAAAGCATGTAAGTGTTATAAGTCGAAGAATTTTTTTAAAAATCGAAAAAAATCGTAAAATTGCGTTTTTTTTAAGAAAAATTTTCCCGATTGCGCTCAAAAACGTGGCAGTTCTAAGTTCAGAGATTTCGAAGGCCTCCATAAAATTTCATCGCAATCGGAGTATCGGTTTTAGCCGGAATCGTGTTAACAAACACACAAAAATACAAAAAAAAAAAAGAAAAAAAACATTCCGGATTTTTTTCTCCAGTGTAGTGAAATGGAATCTTCGCTTCGCTCGCTACGCTCGCTACGCTCATCCAAAAAAAGCAAAATGTCGCAAGAAATAATTTTAACGAAAATGTTCCATGCTGCAAAAATCTTAAATCCTTACATTTTTAAGACATTCTTTAATCATTTAAATTTTTTTTTCATGTAGGGCCTATTAGAAAATAAAATACACGTTGGAAAATCATGAATGCATGTTTTATATGTAGTTCATTATAATTTATAAATAAACAATACAAAAGTTTAAATTATTTGATTCTTTAATATTCTTTGTATGCAAGTGACGTCATAAACATTGTTGGCTGACATATTGCCGTACGTCAGGGATTGCCTTCTCAATGTAGGCCTATTATAGCCATTTTCCTGTACATGAAGGCATTGTTGAAGACGAACAAATGACAGTAATGAATATAAAGAATACGCACATTTGTAATTTTTGTATACTACGGTGAAAAATGTAGAAACCGGGAAAAAATAGTAAAAAGATAAAACAAATTGTATGATGTAAAAAAAACAGGTCACAGACAAGTTAGCCAAAGTCGGCGAGAATTGGACTTGGGAAAGACCGCCATTTTTACAAAATGACGTCTTAATCCAACACTTTTATGGCTAAGTCTTGAAGTATTCCCTCTCCCTTCATAGATGCAAAAATTATGTTATTTCCTTTACTATTCCTGATGAAATTTCCTTTAAAATAAGACCAATAAAACCGGATGTGACGACTAAAAGTAATAGTAAATATTGACATAAGAATCATAGGCACATTATACACGGTGAAAAATGCCATTTTGAAGCCTACGGTGAGCATGCTGCAAACTACATACGTGGTTCATACGTCATGGCAATCAGCAAGCGTTAAGCAAGAATTCAAAACCCTACAACTTTGTACACCTGTAATTAGCAAGGATTAGTTCTTTAAAGTTTCTTTCAATTGTGAAGATTATTAACTGTATTCAAAAAATAATAAATAATAATTTAAAATGTAAATTTGAAACCAAGGCTAGTTCCCCATTGAGGCACAGCATTAGACTATAATCATCCCACCCCCGGAAAAAAATGAAATTAGCCAGAATAGGCCTGTTAAACTGTTAGATCAATATGAACGATTTCTTGTTGGGAATCCCTACAAAAAAGTATAGAAAATGGTTGGCCGTGAAATACAAATTTTATAATAACTTACTCAAAAATTAAAAACATACAAGTAGGTATGAATGTTTTTACTTTGTTAATCAGGGAAATATCTGCCTTATATTTACCAAGAGCCTAAGGGCAAAATGTTTTACATATTTTAATTCAATTTTTTAATAATTGTGTTTAATGTCATTTGAATGTTGTGTAAGTAAACAAAGGTTTACTGAATTTAATCGATGGAACCAGAAAGAAACAAATCCGAATACCAATGCAACAGGTCTTGTTTCTTGTTCACACAAGTAAGTATACTAAGTAATGATGTTTCCCATTGCGCACCGGATCAGCAAATGAATGTTAATTTCAGAATAAATTGTGTACATACTCAAAATACCTCACGATCTTCACATCTAAGAATGAATCTTTGGTCCACAAACATTAATTTTATGACTCTCCCCTATTGATAAGACTAAGATAAGCTACAAGGAATTACTGGTGGCACAGATAATAAACTACAATGCGTGCTGGTAGGAAGGGTTGGGATAATCGTTTTTACTCAATAAATGTTTAAAACACCAATATTAAATGCATTTAAAGTTTAAACATATAAAACCAATTTTTAATAAGAACATTAATTTTGAAATTGCTAAAATTAATTGCTTGGGACATTTTGCCACGTCAAATATATTACAAGCTACAATATTGTTTTAACAAAAAAGCAAAATGTCGCAAGAAATAATTTTAGCGAAAATGTTCCATGCTGCAAAAATCTTAAAGTCGATCCGTTGAAACTTGCTCGTAGTGAAATTTGGCTGAAATTCATAATATATACTCTTAATAGTGTGCTTTTCAATAATACAACAAGCAATTTACTTTCGGAGATTTTTCGAAATAAAAATCAAGTAAATCCCTATCCTTTAACATTGCAAGCGAGCAAAACCCTACACTTTCCGACCAAAAAGGCACTACAGTACACGAACCGCAAGTGAAATATGACTAAATTATGTATCAATTTGCAGGTAATTAAACACTGAAAAAAAATAGTATTTGCAAAATAAAAGTTACCATACTGGATTTTGATATTTTTACGTCCAAAGTCAAAATATAATTGTAACAACCAGGAGCAACAGTGAAGGCTTGGCAACGCTGCGTGACGCCACTTCGAAACCGCGCTCAATTGACCAATGATAGTGAACTCCGTTGTAAAGTAGTATAGGGAGCGAAAATTTAACAGTTGGGTTTGGCTGCCTCTCCGTATTACAACACGTAATTCGAATGTATTAACGTTAATAAATAAGTCATAAAAACTGTTTTACAAATAAAACTAAGATAACATATATACACAGAATAACGAGCAAGTTTATAAGTAATTATTATTGAGGACCTATCACAAATTCATTACAATTTTTAGTATTATTAGTTTAATTGGGGCAATTATTCCCATATTGAAAGACTTCTGTTCTACATATGGCAATTTATTATGTAGGGCCTATGTCATGTAGGGCCTATGTAAGATATTTTGCATAAATTTCATATTTAAAAAAACTAAATATTGGGCGCAGTGCGCAGGCTGAAGCCGGTAAAAGCAAATACTTTGACTACACTATACACCCAAAACTAGCCCTATAGCCAAACGTTGAGGGAAGAATGTCTTTGTGTTCGAGTAATTTTAAATGAAAAGTTATAAAAATCGTAACCCGTTATCGATAAGAAGTAAACAATAATGATGGGATCAATAAAAAAAGGTAAAAAAGTTTTCACAGCCGGGACTCGAACCGGCGACCTTTCGCTTACAAAACGAGCGCGCTAACCGTTGGACCAACTGCGACCACAGAGCTTGGTGGTCCATAGCGATCCGTCCGCTTCCTTCAACCCAGCAGATATGCACGCCGACTCAAAGCGAGCGTAAAAGTTTTGTGATGGCAATTAGGACACTTTTAATACTTTTAAAGTCTACTACCAATATTTCTTGATTGTAATTGACGTCTGTACATAGCATGTGTACGCAATTACTGATTACTTTGGTATGAAACACTTTCAAGGTGGCAGTTCTCTCGACGTAGTATCCACACTCGATTCGAATGAGAAGGCTGCCCGTGCCATGTTGCCAAGCCAAATACCAGGTTGGCCAAACTCTCAAGAAGAAGTTTCCAACTCTTACATATCGTATATATTGTTTATAATTACATGAAAGCCAATCATATTGAATGTTTAATGTTTAACGAACTTAGCATTATTTCGTCCATTGGCCCATTAGCCTAATTAAGTGATTAACGTATTATTTTGATGGGACGTTTCGATTTCCGAGGTTGGCAAATACTTAACTAGTCGGTTAGCAACTGTACCAATAAAAGATCCAAATAATTAGGTTTTCCTAAAATGTAACATTTAAAAATAAATTAATACTTACAGTAGTAATATAAACTACAGTTGTAAGATTATCTGATATAAAAAATACTAACTAGGCCCTATTTTATAAACTGTTACCGAATAATAATATTATACTCTTGAGTCCGCCGGTACACTCGCTGGAGCCACTTTAAATCCTTACATTTTTAAGACATTCTTTAATCATTTAAATTTTTTTTTCATGTAGGGCCTATTAGAAAATAAAATACACGTTGGAAAATCATGAATGCATGTTTTATATGTAGTTCATTATAATTTATAAATAAACAATACAAAAGTTTAAATTATTTGATTCTTTAATATTCTTTGTATGCAAGTGACGTCATAAACATTGTTGGCTGACATATTGCCGTACGTCAGGGATTGCCTTCTCAATGTAGGCCTATTATAGCCATTTTCCTGTACATGAAGGCATTGTTGAAGACGAACAAATGACAGTAATGAATATAAAGAATAGGCACATTTGTAATTTGTATACGGTGAAAAATGTAGAAACCGGGAAAAAAATACTAAAAAGATAAAACAAATTGTATGATGTAAAAAAACAGGTCACAGACAAGTTAGCCAAAGTCGGCGAGAATTGGACTTGGGGAAAGACGCCATTTTTACAAAATGACGTCTTAATCCAACACTTTTATGGCTAAGTCTTGAAGTATTCCCTCTCCCTTCATAGATACAAAAATTATGTTACTTTCCTTTACTATTCCTGATGAAATTTCCTTTAAAATAAGACCAAATAAAACCGGATGTGACGACTAAAAGTAATAGTAAATATTGACATAAGAATCATAGGCACATTTATACACGGTGAAAAATGCCATTTTGAAGCCTACGGTGAGCATGCTGCAAACTACGTACGTGGTTCATACGTCATGGCCAATCAGCAAGCGTTAACACAGGAATTCAAAACCCTACAACTTTGTACACCTGTAATTAGCAAGGATTTAGTTTTTTAAAGTTTCTTTCAATTGTGAAGATTATTTAACCGTAATCAAAAAATAATAAATAATAATTTAAAATGTAAATTTGAAACCAAGGCTAGTTCCCCATTGAGGCACAAGCATTTAGATCTATAATCATCCCACCCCAACCAAAAGGTACACTAACCTGTATATCCTCATCTGTATGTGCTGGATATGTTGATGCCAGAGTTAAATAACGACGGGCCTCATCTTTATTGTTCAACTTCAAGTAAGTTTTACCCAACATTAACAGGTTCAAGCTGAAACAGAATCAGTAGCAACAAGTTAAAGATAACACGTTACAGATAAAAAATTAAGATAATGAATAATGCAACTTTACTTCGTATTTCTAAGTAAAAGACAAGATTGTTCATGTTATATATAGTAGTATTAGCGTTAGACTGTACACTTGAATGTAATAGGCTATTTGCATGAATTTTAGATTTAAGTTAAATATATTTATCTCTAGAGTCTAGAGAATGAAACGTCCTGAATCCAAATATCTCGTTTATTTTATGTTAAAAAAATGTTTTGACATAGATATTGTGACTTGAAGCATAGTACTTTCGAACATACTGTGAAACGCGCTGTCATTGGTCATTCTATTATGACGTATTTAGGCCCTACACGAGCGATTGATGCATGGCCTAGAGCTTGTCAAAACAGCGCTACCGCAGCCTGTTGTATTGTTGCCGAGAGATAATCCAAAGCACTTGGCATTCTAAAGATATTATTTTTGCGTTATGGCGCAGAATTTAAATTTTAATTTTTAATTTTTTATAAAATACATAAAGTGCTTCAAATTTTGTTTTGAAACTGTTTATATATGTAGAATCATATGAGCAACACGAAAAAAATATAAAAAAATCTCATGGAAATAGCTTATTGTCGATAGCCTATGTATTTTGGTGGGTTAAGTAACTCGCCAGTGTGTAGTAGTAATGGAACTTTTTCATGTTTACAACAAGTCTTTAAAGTTTAAACTTTGAAAAAATTAAATGTTTGATAACAGCCAAATGTCAATGCCCAACAGTGTGCAACGGGCATTCTCAAGATTCAATTCACTTTGTTGCCAACAGTATCTCTTAATACAACACTTGACGATGAGTATTTTGATAGATGAGGATAAAGCAGTGGCATGGGGAACACCAATACCAAGTGGGGTGGTTGGGTGGTCCCACACCTGCAGGGAGCCACACATCCAATACTGGTTTATGAAATATAATATTTTGTGTTTACTTTTCATTTTATTTCATTCATTCAATTGATAAATTCACACCCACAAAATTGAATTGCTATACAGGTCTTTCTTACTTAAAATAAATACTGGACTGTTGTAAAAGTTGTAAAAGCAAGCCTGTACTTTGAGTTACCTGTAGAATCGCGGGTCCGTCTCCTCGGCCTTCTTGAAATAGAAAAGAGCCTCCTCAAAAGACGATGAAGGAAACGAGCCGACGACGGTCACCACAATCTTTCTCTGATACCACGGAAGGTCCGACACACCAAAGCACCTGGAAATAAATACATCATTCCAAGTCGAGTTCACTTTGGGAGTCAAATAAATATATCACAATTATTATTTACTACAATTCAGAAATTAAAAAAGTCCGCCCGAATTGTAGTAAATAATAACAATTACACCTACGGGAGTGTTTCCTGACTAACCAAATCGAGAAATATCACAATTATTGTTATAATTATTATTATTATTGTGCATCTTCCTTATACTGTGCATATCTTAGGTATAGCAAAAGCTTTGAAAAATCCCAAGAATATTTTTGTAATAAGCACTAGGAAAATGACAAAGTCTTTGCTAGACAAGGGCCATGTGATCTATGAATTTAAAAATGTTTCAAATTTATACAACATGGAATTCACATTACTGCCAATTTAGCATGCTAATATATACTTTATTCATGAAATGCCATTTAGAATATCTTTTGAAATTTGAAACGGCCAAAATATTTTGGAAAACCATATGGAAGACCATATGAAGTAAGATTGCAAGGTTTGCTCAATCTCCCAGAGAAATTTTGGGGAACCTTGAGATTGGAGATTTGGTACACCTTGGTCACTGTCATGTATTCACCACTGTATGCAAAACATGATTTGATAAAAATTATTTCTTTAAGAACAAAAGCAATTGACGTTTTTTAAATTTATTATTTCTTGTAAATTTTAATCACAACAGATTTTGTTGAAAATGTTAACTGCTCCCTCAAAACTGGTCCTGTATGTTTGTTTAAAATTTCAGCGCAATCAAATCTGTGGTTCGACCCTTTTTCATCGCAAAGACACACGACAAAAACACAGAGGTTGACCCGTTTGAGTCGAGTTGTAAGAATCTGTTGCTGCGCTCACTCATCTCAAAAGTATATTAGACATTTGAAAACACTTTTAGCACAAAATACATTTTTATTTTTGTATTCAATTGTAGTTAAATTTGGATTTGCACCCTGCTTTAATTTACCAGCATCTTAAAAAATAGAATACCAACTACCAAGTAGGTAGGCCTACTACTAAACATGTACATTTCCTTTATTCCAATAATTTGAATAAATCATTATTTATTAATCTTAATAAGTAACAAATGTAAAGTTACTTGTTAACTCAAAATCAAATTATGTTTTGAAATATTTTCCATGCATGTTTGCCATTACCAGCCTCTAATATAGGCCTAACTGAAGGAGGGCATCTTTCGTCTAAGATACATGATGGGGAATCCAATCCAGTGACCACATCTAAAAATGTCTGTTTTAAGTAAGAACACAGGACAGCAATGAAAAAGTTATTCATAAGCTGAAAGCAGGATGTGAAATGTAGTCAGTATGGTTTATAAATTGCCAAAACAATATTATTTATTTTCAATTTTAATAGTTACCTAGTAGGGCCCTATAATTAGCATTAACATTTCTGTTTTGTGGCATTATTTCAAATTAAAAATAACAAACATAATTAGTTAATTACTAGTTAGCATTAGTGGGTTCAGTGATAAAAACACATGACATTTCAACCTGCAAATTTAGTTTGAAGGAAAAACTACATCCAATGTAATCTGGAAGTGACCTACCTTACTTCTGTTTTGGATAATGAATTAGTATAATAATTTTTTTATTATTGTTATTATTAAATTAACGAAATGATTAAATCAGCCAGCGCTGAAGGAAAATTATGGTTATTCCGACTAATTAGTGCAGCCTGGAAGCAAAAGAAAGTACTACCAGAAGATTGGAAGAAAGGAATTATTGTACCCTTGTTTAAAAAAGGTGATAGGAAGAAGTGTGAAATCTATATGAGAGTAACATTCATGTGTCAGCATGTAATTTTTTTAAAAAAAGGTAATAGAACAAAGATTTAAGGAGGTAGTCGAACCAAGCCTAAGAGAGGAACAATATGGATTTAGAAGTGGGCGATCCACTATGGATCCAATATTTTCTATCCAACAAATCATGGAAAAGAGATGGGAAAATGGAAAAGGGAAGAGATGCATATTGTCTTTTTAGATCTTGAAAAGACATAGGATCGTCTGCCTCGAGGAAAAGTATGGGACTGTCAAGAGCAAAATGGAGTTGGACGAGGTTTGATAGAGAGGATAAAGAGTACGCATGCCGGAAGTGCAAGTTGTGTTCAGACAAATGAGGGTAGATCATATTGGTTTGAAGTAAATGAGGGACTAGGGCAAGGTAGCGTTTTTTCCCCAACTCTATTTACTGTTGTAATGGATCAAATACTACGAAGAGTGGAACCGAATATAGATGGAAGAGACACAAGAATCACAGTTTTTGCCGATGATGTCTTAATTTGAGGTGAGAGTGTTGAAGAAGTGCAAGAAAAGGTGGAGAGATGTAATGCAGTTGCAACAGAGTTTGGGTTAAGTTCTAGTCAGAATAAAAGTGAATGTTTAGTACCTAATGAAAAAGGATATAAAAGGCATGCCTAAGAATAAAGAAAAGTTAAGACTTTGTGGAAAAGTATAAGAAGAAAAGGAAGAATTTAAGTACTTAGGAAGTATTTTGACAAAAGATGCTAAAGTTAATTACTTGGAGAAGTAACAGCTAGTGTACAAAAAGCCAAAGGATTTTGTCAACTGGTGCAAAAGCTGCTTTGGAACGAGTTGTTTCCACAGAGATGCTTACTTACGGTGCAGTAACCTGGACAGTTGGAGCAAAGGGTCAGTTGGAAACAGCAGAGATGAAGTTTTTAAGGAGAATCAAGGGAGTTACAAAACTGGACAGGATTAGAATTTAGAAGCGACGTTATAAGAAAGCAATTAGGTCTGGAGAAATTGAGGTTTAAATTAGGAAGAGAACGTATAACCCTTTCTCTGTTATGGATGCATCTAATACGTCCACATGCATCGCCCGCTTTGTGTTATGGACGTATTAGATACATTGGGCAATTATTGAAGTCGTAAATCGTAAAATAGGTCTTCTATGTTATAAAAATTTTAAAAAGTTGAGAAATTTTAAAATTTTGAAATTGGAGATTTATTTGAAGTAACATATCTATTTTGAGTCTCTAGCCAATAAAAAAATTTAAAAAATGAATATTTGAAATATTTTGAAATTTGAGTATTTTAGAATTTTTTTGAGAATTAATAAAGTACATTAGTAGGCCTATATCACATAGGCCTAACCTATTTATAAAAAATATCATCTGTCGGAAAAATCATCTTGACACTTGACAACTTTTGTGGTAAGGTAGGCCTATGCAAATAATCCAAATTTGGGTAACTTTGGATCATAAAGTCAAAATTTTGAATGATTGTGTGTGAAATTAATTGCATTGTCTATTAAATTTTATTCCTAAACAGTAGACAATATTACCTCATGACAATTTTACGGGTCAAAATTCAGCATTTATGCTCCAACTTTCAATTTCTAGTGCTCTAGTAACTACTAAGAAAACACAAAAAACAAGGTGGCCACCATTTTATCTTCTCAAGATTTAAAAAAAAAATGATACTTTGATCAGTTTAAACAAATATGTTGTCAAAAAAAATGTTTAGAAAATTATATTTGTGAATTTAACTCTTGTCTTAACCATCCATTTTTGGGTAATGCACAGGGTATTTATTTGTTGTTTTCACCCACAGGTAAGGGTAAAGATGGTTTTGGCAATATGATGAGGAAGGAAATGGATAGGATCCCAAGACGAGATTTCGAAGCAGGGGAGGAAGGTAAAAAATTGTTTCGCCCCCCCCCCCCCCCCCGTTGTTGGAAATGAGTTTTGATTATTATTATTATTATTATTATTATTATTATTATTATTATTATTATTATTATTACTATAAGTTATGCATGAAATTAACTTTTTTTCCCCTTAAAATAAGTAGATTTCTGACTTGGTATTATAAGCAAAAATCAAAATGATCATAAGCATAATTAATTATATAGGCCTACATCTGAAACCTACAAAAAGTTGGCCAAATAATCTCCAAAACCAATTTCTACATTTTCAGCATTTATTTATAGTTTACCAGTAAGACTAAACTTATGGGGCCGTTACAATTAGGTAGATTCAAACATTGTATGGACAAGCCCCAATAAGAATACTTTTTATTTTAGTAAAGTAGACCTACCATGATCCCAGCATATAGAGTGTGGTAGCATCTTTTGGATTCAGCTCCATTGCTCTCTAAAAGTAAAAAATGTGTTATTAAAAAGCAAATAATGAAAATAATAGGGGATGCTGGCTTGGGCCGATACTATTAGGTCAATAGATTTCGGGCCTTTGGTCGGGCTTTTAAAATAATCACAGCTTTGACCGGCAATTGGGAGACCTGGGTTTAATACTAACAAAGGATTTATGACTAGATTGATTTCCATTTGAATCAATAAGGCCTAGATTCCTAGACATATGGGAGTGTTCCCGATTAATAATATTGCCTGGCGCCTGGCAAGAACTTCGTCAAGAAAAGAATAATGTGTCCTTGGATTAAAAACAATACTTATCATTAAAAGAAATTAAATTGGGTAATTAGGTACAGTAATTTGAAGTACGGTACTACTTTATTACCTAGGTGCAAAACGATAAAATAAAAATTATCGATTTACAGTTTATTACTTTATTACTGCCAAAATCATAAAAATGAAAACGTCTGCCAGGATTGGAATGTCTGGCGGGGAATGGTGCAACTACCTACATTACACTATAATGGGTTGATTGTGAAGGTATTTTTTAGTGTAAGTTATTATATTGTCC
This sequence comes from Sweltsa coloradensis, assembly GCA_024449915.1. Taxonomy (NCBI): domain Eukaryota; kingdom Metazoa; phylum Arthropoda; class Insecta; order Plecoptera; family Chloroperlidae; genus Sweltsa; species Sweltsa coloradensis. The sequence continues at coordinate 484,584 of JAMZAV010000084.1, forward strand.
AAAATAAAATAAAAATAAAGTACCAACCATCATATGATATTTTACGTTGAGTATCTGGTTTACACGAGCCCTGAAGCCCTGGGTGAGAGCGTACGCGTCCAATAACACCGAGTACCACTTGTGTACAGCGTAGTTATTGTCATCCAGCTGAAGAGCACGCTTTACCAGAGAGTAGGATTCGTTGACGAGGTCACGAGATTTTTGGCCCGTTTCTTCCTTCGACATGTAGTACAGTGCACGGCATAGGCGCCACAGAATGTCTGCATTCTCACACTCCTGTAAGGAATAAAAATATAAGCAGCCATTTGTTTTTAAAATATTATTAGTTATTAACAAAACAAAAATTGGTATGCCTATAATTGGTAAGCATAACCAAGGATGCTATAATACAATACTATACCCACTGCCAAAAAATTAAAACTCTTTCCCTTTTTATTTTCAGTACAATAGCCAAGTTAAGGTTATCAATACCGGTACCTAGGTTTACACATTGTTTGTACATGTCCAGTGCCCGGTTATCAATCTGCATGTCTGGAAGTGTGAATGATTAAATAAATAATGTGTGTGAAGTAATGATGACAACACATACAGAATTTACTCGAAGCATTTTTATTTCATTTTATTGGATTAGGCGAAGTCCTACACATAATTGGCAGGCACTCATATCAGCAGGTTAAAGGTTTTAAAAACAGGTTAAAGTTTTGTATATCCTCTTCTTTAAGACAGGTTAATCTCCTGGTGAAGTTTTGGTGAACTACCTCAAAATGAGATCGTCACAACCACATAAGCAATTTGTTATTTTTCTTCATTTTCTTTTCTTTTCAAATTTTGTTTAAACAAATAATAATTTTGTGTCTTTGTCTTAATTAAAACAACAAATAAAGCAACAAATTAAAATGAGACTAGCCTATGAGTACAGAATATAATTATTAGAATATTAATTATATTAAGGCCTACTTTTTATTCACTTAGTTGAAATCTGGCTCTAGAGCAAACTGTGCTAATTCAAAAGAGTTCTTTTATTTTGCAGCCTTACTTAACATTTCATTGCCAACAAAAACAATAACAACTGTTTCTGTAAGTGCAGCCCAGTACAGTTGAACTTAAACATTACAGTGCAGACCAGTACATGTGTACTTAAACATTACAAAAAACTGTTTCTAGACAGTGCAAACCAGTACATGTGTACTTGGCCAATAATAATATGTGATTTGTAAACCTCAAGTCTGACCTTTGATTAGATTGGAAAAATACTATGAATGTAGGATTGTTATTTCCGAAACTTTTTGTTTTAAGTTTCAAACTCCGCAAGAGGTCATCTGATAAAGAATTATTAATAGTAGGCGTAGGGCAGGCACACGCCGCTTGACACAAAAAAACAATTTCACGATTGTTTGCATAATAAGATAATAGGACTAATAAACAATGGTGATTTTTATTACTTAACATCTCTATTAATTCCTTCCCTTCCTTCCCTTAGGCTATTTGAGACAATGAGTGGTGATAGAAACCTAGAAGGACGATTACAAAAAAAACATGCCTTATTATGCGGTATTTGAACCCACATCCTCGTAGAGCCTCGTAAGCGTATGATTTGGACCAGCGCCCTAATTGTATTTGCCACCGCCAAAAAGTGAATAGGGCCTATTCACAAAAAAAAAGATAAATAAAAAATTTACTTTTGGTTATAGTTCCACCATTAATCAGGGAACAGGGATGATGGATGGAGCAGCACTGGTATGCCGTACGGAAGGAGGAATGGGGCAGAGATTGGTTAAAAATTGAATGAATTCGCACTGTCCATACCGAGGGTTGCCATAATTTAAATTCAAGGCGGCGGGACTAATCTTTTCAGGGAAAAGTTTGGGGGGGCTCCCCCCAACTATAGCGCCGCAGACGAAATTTTTAAAAACTTTGTTTTACGAGTGCATTTTGAGCATTTTAGATAAAAATGCTGGACTGAATGCAATAACGAAATATTGTAGTTTTTGTAGTTCAAAAAACAGAAAACCAACAAAAATGCATTGGAGTGCGGAAATGAGTCAGACTAAGGTTTCGCGATATACTCAGTTCACCCCTACCCCTTTACCCCCTATCATCAATACTAACCAAAGTGCTGACTGTCGAGCCAAGCCAAGTACTTTGGCGATGCACACGCCGCCCGTGGCCCATATAGGTTGCTGTTGATAGCTTTGCAGGTTTTGGACAGCATATTATCTGATATTGTAAATTGGACTTTGACAATTTTTCTACAAAGCGGGACAATTGTGTCCCGCTGGGTGCATTGGCGGGACGCGGGACTTAAAATTGGATATCGGGACTGTCCCGCCGAAAGCGGGACGAATGGCATCCCTATCCATACCACTGATTGCTATATTTCCTATTAAAAATACCGATCTTTGGTTGGTTATCGATCACTCGTCGATTGCGTCGGGGCCTACAGGGTAGGCTTAGTCGCTTTGATTTACTCTCCCCCACTGAAAATCAGTTATATAACTGAGTGGGTAGACTCTAAATACAATTTATTTATTTATTATTTATTTAAAAACATTTTGAGATGGAATAGGGCACATTTGGCACTTGGCAAATAGTTATTAGTTCGACCAGGAAGCATCTGATCTATTCCTATTGCCTACATAATATTTAACTTAGTATAATTGACAAGAATGCAATAATATGAACAGCCCTATGTACTCATAGCAGTGGCGTAACTACAAATCGGAGGCCCCCGGGCAAAAAACTAAAGTGGCCCCTCCTCCAAAAAAAATCCTAATTAGCTATACCCTACTATTTTTTTTAACCTAAAATGTTTTCCGTCTAGCTTTTGTTTCCGCAAACACGTTGACGACGTCTTGGAGTTGTTTACGCAAGAGTTGAGCTTCCACATGCTCCACGGACAACACACACAATCCACGCAAACGTTCTTGCCCCATCGTACTTCTAAAGTAGTTTTTTATTATTTTTTTAATTTTGAAAAAGATCTTTCAGCGTTGGCAACTGTAACGGGACCCAGGATTATTAAAAAAGTATCAGTGCAGTACACACACATCGGGAAAACTGGCAGAAAGAGCAAAATTTTTATTCATTCCATAAGGCAGCAAGTTCTACGGCTGTTTTTTTAGCATCTTCGTATTTTCCCAGAAAATTTTTTGAGTTCATAATGTGCATTGTTGATAAATGTATGGGCTTAGGAGAGGTCCAAGTTGATTCGTTGTAAATTAACAGAAACAGCATCGGTAGATGTTAAGATCTTCGACTGCAACACGACTTGGAAGACAAATTCAAAGGATTTTAATTGATTCTTTGAGTAGCAGGCTTCCTCTCGTTCAGACCGAAGTTTGCTTATTATCAATTTGGATAACAAACCCCACAAACCCAGGCCTCACACCTATTTGCTAATACACAAAGGGAAAGCTGTTGGTGCCTGTTATCGCCGAAGGCGTGAAAATTTGCGAATTTACAACTTTAGATGGCCTAAAAACGAGTAAAAAAAAATCGAAAAAGGCGTAAGATATTGAAAAGTGAAATCCTATTCCAACTCAAAAATGTGTATTCGCTATTTTTTTACAAAATTATAGGAAATAGGGCTCCTCGAGCCGGGGGCCTCCGGGCATTGACCGGGCTATAGTTATATATATATATATATAGACCGGGCGGTAGTTACGCCACTGACTCATAGATTATCAATTTTGTTTGTGAATCAGCCAGACACATTTAATGAAAAAGGTCCATTTGGGCTCTTAACGAATGAACTGGGTAGGACGTCTGTACACGTTGCGCCGACATTTGTCTCTGAGCTCGTGTATGTCGTCGATGGATGTCCCCGTGGTTTCTTCGCGGCTCTACAATGGGAGCGACATATATAAATGTCATGGCTTATATCAGAACTATCTGTCAAGAAAAAATGTGCCATCTAGGAACAAAATAGCATTAGTGTCCGAGTAAGCGATAAAAACAAAAGGATGTGCACAAGTTCTGCACACAGCTCTTGGCTAGTGTAGTTCTGATTGCTACCACTGGAAAACGTGCGCATACTGTAGAATAGTCATAGTCTATTACTGTTACTATTATAAATTTTCGATAATATACGAAAGTGAAAATGTGTTACATTCTTCACATTGTTACAAAGAGAATAAATTGTAGTACTCTGGTAATATTATGCTGATAATCACAAATTCTGGGAGTAATACAAGCCAATGCGATGCCTGCTGCACCTAGTGCTCCCACCAGAAAATACCAGTACTCAGATAACCCTTTCTCTGTTATGGGCGCATCTAATACGTCCACGCGTGCCCGCCAGATGTGTGTTTGGATGTATTAGATATGTCGGGCAATTACTCAAGTCATAACTCGTAAACTAGACCTAGGCATACTACGTTTTGAAAATTTATAATTTACAAACATAAAAATTTCAAAATTGGAGATTTATTTGAAGCGCATCTATTTTGAAACTATACAATCAAAATGTTTTTGAAATTTGACATTTAAAAAAAAAAATGAGGATTAAAAAATACACTAGGGCCTAGTAGATCACATAGAAACCTTTTTATAAATACATCGGCTGTAGGAAAAATCATCTTAACTATTTGGCTATATTGTGGTAAGGTATGGCATGCAAATTATCCAAATCTGGCTCAATTTTAATCATTGACAAATTTTTTGAACTTTTGGGTGTGAAATCAATTACTTTGTCTTGGAGATTGTATTCCTACACAATATTACCTCACGACGATTTTTGATCATGGGCAAAATTCAAAAGTTATGACTGAAGCTTTCAATTTCTAGTGTTCTGGAGGCACTACTAAGAGAAAAAAGGAAAAAACACGATGGCCACCATTTTTACCATCTCAAGATTTTGAAAAATATTTTTGTTTCCACTTTGATCAGTTTTAAAAAATATGTCGGCAAAAAATATGTTTAAAAATAAAAAATAGCATTAATGAATAGAACTTTTGTCTTTACCCTCCATTTTTGTGTAATGCTCGGGGTATTTCTTTAATTTTTTTACCAACAGTGGAAGGGTTAGGCCTAACTGGTTAAACAAAATCCAAAACCATAAAAAATAAAACTATTTTTTTAAATTCAAACATTTCAAATAATTCAAACAAGCGGGACTGCAGGCCGTTCATTTTCGGGTTGTGAAAACTGTACAAATTTTAGCAACTGTGGTGTCACTCAACAAGCAAACAGAAATTTGCCAGCTTAAATAGCCTAGGTCTATAACTAGGAATACACATGATAATTGGATGAGCGAAGCGAAGACTTCAATTCACCGACCCCCCAAAAAATTTAGCTCCGTTGTTTTTTTGTTTTTGTATTTCCGTCTGATTGTTCACACGCTAACAGGCAAACGGCATATACGATCTTGAAGAAAATTTGACACAACCTTCGTTTTCTCTGAACTTAGACTTGCCACGTTTTTGGGTACAATCGAAGAAATATTTCTCATGAATATCGACTTTTACAATTATTATCAATATTTAGTACGAAATTTACGTAACAATTGAGACCGAATCTGACCAAAAGAGTGGGGCTACAACGTTAATATTTCACATACAAATTACAGTGTAACGAGATGTATTAACGTTTGAAAGAAAAAATTGAAAAAGTTTGCCAGAATCTATAGAAATAAAGGTTTCAATTTAAATTTTTTTGAGGTGTTAAATATTAAAACATTTATTTCTATAGATTCTGGCTAACTTTTTCAACTTTTTCTTTCAAAAGTCAATACATTACCCTTACCTTAATGTCCATGTGAAATATAAACGTTGTAGCCCCAACCGTTTGGTCAGAATCGCCCAAATAGCACGAAAATATAAATAGATTTGAGACCTTTCTCACAGCCTTGTATGAAAACTTCACAGGAGATTTTATACCTTACTCACAGCCTTGTTACAAAAAATCAAAGATCCAACAGACCTAATGATTGCTTTGTATGGGCCTGTTAATATGTTTTTATTATTTTAAAATTATTAATACTAACAGTTTATAATTAAAAAGCTCATCCATCAACGCGACAAAAAAAAAGCGTTTGCGAAGCTTCCTAGTTGATATTCAATAACTTTTTCAATACCAAATGATATGAAAATAGCATTACAGTGCATGATTTTTTTTAAACTTGCCCAAAATGTGGCATATCATACATTTCCAGTACTTACGTGCATCCCCATATACCACCACTATTAACCTATTTCGAACGTTGTGCGATGATGATACTCAAATTAATAATTTTATATTTTTCAAAGAACTTTACAATATTTCTGGCTAATAACTTTTTAAGCCATAAATCTTGATAATGGGCCGTATAGACCTATGTTTGAAAAACATTCTATCATTTTTATTGGTTTAAATTTTCAGTGGCCATACGGTCAGTGGCAGAAATTTACCTTTTACCTTTTAACCTCTTCATAATCCATCTCCTTTTGATATCAACCAATAAAGATAACACATAAAGCCCATTAAAGCCCATTCTGCTGTCTTGGTTCAACTGTCATTAAAAACCTGAGAAGGAGGTTGATTAACCTTTGAAATATCGTAATCTTTGTTTTTTTTTAGTAGTGTATAGTCCTAAAAACATCATGATCATAAACTAATGATTTGGGTCAAAATTTCTCAGCCCTGATAACTCAAGTGGCATCTAAGCAGGATTGCAGAAGGTAGTAAAGATTCAAGGGAGGTTCAGAAAGTGTGACCTGTGTCCTACAGTTACACAAACTCTGATTTAACTTGTTTTTATGGAACATTCCAGATAAATTTTCAACTCTACAGTGGTTTTTGTAGAGGATAAGGACAACTTTGGGATGATCCTTGTAAGTAGGGATGGGATTTGACCGGTCAAATTCAAATTGGTCAATTGACGGTCAAATGTAAAAAAAAATTAAATTTCATTAGATAATAGGGAATTGCATAAGTTCCAGATATCGGCAAAAGAATCTGCAATATATAGATATTCTTCTAAAAATGGATATAAACGTTAAATAAAGGGTTTTTAAAGTTAATGTTCAATATCTATTGAGGGTCAAAGTTTGAACTTTTAAATTTCCGCACATTTATTTTGAAACGGCTGCCTACGTCACCGGTCTTCATGACGAACACGGCCCTCTAGATAAACAACGAAATTCCCTCCTTTTACCAAATTCTTTGGTTCTTACAACAATGGACAACAATAATTGAGCGCAATCGGAAAATTATTTCTCATGAAAATCGCCATTTTACGAATTTTTTCAATTTTAAAAATATTTCTTCGACTTATAACACCTACATGCTTCATTCGATTTTAATGATTTTTTCACAAAACCTTTATTTTATGAATTAAGATATTCGTGTGAAATTTGAGCGCAATCGAAAAATTATTTCTCATGAAAATTCGAAATTTTACACGTTTTTTCTTTTTTTAAACAAGTCTTTGACTTATAACACCTACATGCTTTATCCTATTGTAATGAATTTTTCACAGAACCTTAATTTTATGAATTAATATATTCTTGTAAAATTTGAGCGCAATCGAATAATTATTTCTTATGAAAATCGCAATTTTACGATTTTTTCCTTTTTTAAAATTACGATTCATAAAAAAAATTAAAAAATAAAGTCAATTTTTTTATTTAATTTAATTTAATTTAAAAAAATTATTCGACTTTGTAATAATTTTGTCACAGAACAACAGAAAATCCTCATAACACATGGCAGCTCAATGCACCAATTACGCTCATCCAACAACGCGGCGGGACTTAAGCGTTTTCCTAGTAATGTGCATTGTTGATAAATGTATGGGCTTAGGAGAGGTCCAAGTTGATTCGTTGTAAATTAACAGAAACAGCATCGGTAGATGTTAAGATCTTCGACTGCAACACGACTTGGAAGACAAATTCAAAGGATTTTAATTGATTCTTTGAGTAGCAGGCTTCCTCTCGTTCAGACGGAAGTTTGCTTATTATCAATTTGGATAACAAACCCCACAAACCCAGGCCTCACACCTATTTGCTAATACACAAAGGGAAAGCTGTTGGTGCCTGTTATCGCCGAAGGCGTGAAAATTTGCGAATTTACAACTTAAGATGGCCTAAAAACGAGTAAAAAAAAATCGAAAAAGGCGTAAGATATTGAAAAGTGAAATCCTATTCCAACTCAAAAATGTGTATTCGCTATTTTTTTACAAAATTATAGGAAATAGGGCTCCTCGAGCCGGGGGCCTCCGGGCATTGACCGGGCAGCCCGGGCGGTAGTTACGCCACTGACTCATAGATTATCAATTTTGTTTGTGAATCAGCCAGACACATTTAATGAAAAAGGTCCATTTGGGCTCTTAACGAATGAACTGGGTAGGACGTCTGTACACGTTGCGCCGACATTTGTCTCTGAGCTCGTGTATGTCGTCGATGGATGTCCCCGTGGTTTCTTCGCGGCTCTACAATGGGAGCGACATATATAAATGTCATGGCTTATATCAGAACTATCTGTCAAGAAAAAATGTGCCATCTAGGAACAAAATAGCATTAGTGTCCGAGTAAGCGATAAAAACAATAGGATGTGCACAAGTTCTGCACACAGCTCTTGGCTAGTGTAGTTCTGATTGCTACCACTGGAAAACGTGCGCATACTGTAGAATAGTCATAGTCTATTACTGTTACTATTATAAATTTTCGATAATATACGAAAGTGAAAATGTGTTACATTCTTCACATTGTTAGGCCTACAAAGAGAATAAATTGTAGTACTCTGGTAATATTATGCTGATAATCACAAATTCTGGGAGTAATACAAGCCAATGCGATGCCTGCTGCACCTAGTGCTCCCACCAGAAAATACCAGTACTCAGATAACCCTTTCTCTGTTATGGGCGCATCTAATACGTCCACGCGTGCCCGCCAGATGTGTGTTTGGATGTATTAGATATGTCGGGCAATTACTCAAGTCATAACTCGTAAACTAGACCTAGGCATACTACGTTTTGAAAATTTATAATTTACAAACATAAAAATTTCAAAATTGGAGATTTATTTGAAGCGCATCTATTTTGAAACTATACTAGGAAAACGCTTAAGTCCCGCCGCGTTGTTGGATGAGCGTAATTGGTGCGTTGAGCTGCCATGTGTTACGCGGATTTTCTGTTGTTCTGTGAAAAAATCATTACTTAATCGAAGATTTTTTTAAATTAAATTAAATTAAATAAAAAATTAACTAAATTTTTTTAATTAATCGTAATTTTTTAAAAAGAAAAAAATCGTAAAATTGCAATTTGTATAAGAAATAATTATTCGATTGCGCTCAAATTTAACACGAATATATTAATTCACGAAATTAAGGTTCTGTGAAAAAATCATTACAATAAGATAAAGCATGTAGGTGTTATAAGTCAAAGAATTGTTTTAGAAAAGAAAAAACCCGTAAAATTTTGATTTTCATGAGAAATAATTTTTCGATTACGCTCAAATTTCACACAAATATCTTAATTCATAAAATTAAGGTTCTGTAAAAAAATCATTACAATCGGATAAAGCATGTAAGTGTTATAAGTCGAAGAAATTTTTTAAAAATCGAAAAAAATCGTAAAATTGCGTTTTTTATGAGAAAAAATTTCCCGATTGCGCTCAAAAACGTGGCAGTTCTAAGTTCAGAGATTTCAAAGGTCTCCATAAAATTTCATCGCAATCGGAATATCGGTTTAGCCGGAATCGTGTTAACAAACACACAAAAATACAGAAAGAAAGAAAAAAAAAAAAAAAAAAAAAAACATTCCGGATTTTTTTCTCCAGTGTAGTGAAATGGAATCTTCGCTTCGCTCGCTACGCTCGCTACGCTCATCCAACAATCAAAATGTTTTTGAAATTTGACATTTAAAAAAAAATGAGGATTAAAAAATACACTAGGGCCTAGTATATCACATAGAAACCTTTTTATAAATACATCGGCTGTAGGAAAAATCATCTTAACTATTTGGCTATATTGTGGTAAGGTATGGCATGCAAATTATCCAAATTTGGCTCAATTTTAATCATTGACAAATTTTTTGAACTTTTGGGTGTGAAATCAAATTACTTTGTCTTGGAGATTGTATTCCTACACAATATTACCTCACGACGATTTTTGATCATGGGCAAAATTCAAAAGTTATGACTGAAGCTTTCAATTTCTAGTGTTCTAGGCACTACTAAGAGAAAAAAGGAAAAAACACGATGGCCACCATTTTTACCATCTCAAGATTTTGAAAAATATTTTTGTTTCCACTTTGATCAGTTTTAAAAAATATGTCGGCAAAAAATATGTTTAAAAATAAAAAATAGCATTAATGAATAGAACTTTTGTCTTTACCCTCCATTTTTGTGTAATGCTCGGGGTATTTCTTTAATTTTTTTACCAACAGTGGAAGGGTTAGGCCTAACTGGTTAAACAAAATCCAAAACCATAAAAAATAAAACTATTTTTTTAAATTCAAACATTTCAAATAATTCAAACAAGCGGGACTGCAGGCCGTTCATTTTCGGGTTGTGAAAACTGTACAAATTTTAGCAACTGTGGTGTCACTCAACCAAGCAAACAGAAATTTGCCAGCTTAAATAGCCTAGGTCTATAACTAGGAATACACATGATAATTGGATGAGCGAAGCGAAGACTTCAATTTCACCGACCCCCCAAAAAATTTAGCTCCGTTGTTTTTTTGTTTTTGTTTTTCCGTCTGTTTGTTCACTCTCTACCGGGCAAACGGCATATGCGATCTTGATGAAAATTTGACACGACCTTTGTTTTCTCTGAACTTAGACTTGCCACGTTTTTGGGTACAATCGAAGAAATATTTCTCATGAATATCGTACTTTTACGATTTTTTTCGATTTTTAGTGCGATATTTTCGTGACATTTGGACCGATTCTGACCAAACGGGTGGGGCTACAACGTTCATATTTCACATGCACATTAAGGTAACGGTGATGTATTGACTTTTGAAAGAAAAAGTCGAAAAAGTTAGCCAGAATCTATAGAAATAAAGGTTTTAATTTCAGTTTTTTGAGGTGTTAAATATTAAAACATTTATTTCTATAGATTCTGGCTAACTTTTTCAACTTTTTCTTTCAAAAGTCAATACATCACCCTTACCTTAATGTCCATGTGAAATATGAACGTTGTAGCCCCACCCGTTTGGTCAGAATCCGCCCAAATAGCACGAAAATATAAATAGATTTGAGACCTTTCTCACAGCCTTGTATGAAAACTTCACAGGAGATTTTATACCTTACTCACAGCCTTGTTACAAACAATCAAAGATCCAACAGACCTAATGATTGCTTTGTATGGGCCGTGTTAATATGTTTTTATTATTTTAAAATTATTAATACTAACAGTTTATAATTAAAAAGCTCATCCATCAACGCGACTAAAAAAAGCGTTTGCGAAGCTTCCTAGTTGATATTCAATAACATTTCAATACCAAATGATATGAAAATAGCATTACAGTGCATGATTTTTTTTAAACTTGCCCAAAATGTGGCATATCATACATTTCCAGTACTTACGTGCATCCCCATATACCACCACTATTAACCTATTTCGAATGTTGTGTGATGAATGATACTCAAATTAATAATTTTATATTTTACAAAGACTTTACAATATTTCTGGCTAATAACTTTTTAAGCCATAAAATCTTGATAATGACCGTAGACCTATGTTGAAAACATTCTATCATTTTTATTGTTGGTTAAATTACAGTTGGCCATACGGTCAGTGGCAGATTGACCTTTTACCCTTTTTCCTCTTCATAATCCTATCTCCTTTTGATATCAACCAATAAAGATAACACATAAAGCCCACATTAAAGCCAATTCTGTTGTCTTGGTTCAACTGTCATTAAAAACCTGATGAAGGAGGTTGATTAACCTTTGAAATATTGTAATCTTTGTTTTATTTTGAGTAGTGTATAGTCCTAAAAACATCATGATCATAAACTAATGATTTGGGTCAAATTGCTCAGCCCTGATAACTCAAGTGGCATCTAGGCAGGATTGCAGAAGGTAGTAAAGATTCAAGGCAGGTTTCAGAAAGTGTGACACACTGTGTGTGACACACACACTCTGATTTAACTTTTTTTCATGGAACATTCCAGATAAATTTTCAACTCTATACAGTGTTTTGTAGAGGATAAGGACACTTGGCATGATCTCTTGTAAGTAGGGATGGGATTTGACCGGTCAAATTCAAATTTGGTCAATTGACGGTCAAATGTCAAAAAAAAAAAATTAAATTTCATTAGATAATAGGGAATTTGCATAAGTTCCAGATATCGGCAAAAGAATCTGCAATATATATTCTTCTAAAAATGATATAAACGTTAAATAAAGGGTTTTAAAGTTAATCGTTCAATATCTATTGAGGGTCAAAGTTTGAACTTTTAAATTTCCCGCATATTTATTTTGAAACGGCTGCCTACGTCACCGGTCTTCATGACGAACACGGCCGTCTAGATAAACAACGAAATTCCCTCCTTTTACCAAATTCTTTGGTTCTTACAACAATGGACAACAATAAACAACAGTTGATGTCCTTTTCCAAGTTTTATAATCAACATTGCGTTTTTACTTATTATCAATTGAAATGCGGTTAAAGCTTACGTTGTGATATTATTAAATGTATAAAATAAAATATTAAGCATATTAGAAAAAACTAGATGTCAAAATGTGCTTTTACAGCCAAGATAATCTCCGAAAGCGAGTAACTAGATATATCGTTACGTGATTGGTTGATTGGTATCATGAAGGCTGATGATGTATGACCCGTTTTTTCCCGCCAAAATAGGTAGGAAACTTTCACCCTTATTTTAATGAATGAAAATATTATCAAAATCAAGAAAAAAATACATTTTTGAGTATAGGAAGATGGTCTTAACCCTTAACCCAGTAGAACCATAAAATAATGTTATGCAAATTCCCTATTACTAAATTTATTTTTAAATGTTGTGGTAACAAAACCTTTTTTCATTTAAATTTGTTATTAAGTGGCATATCATCATCGTCATTATCATCGTCGATGCTGTCATCAGTCCCTTCCTCCTATTCAGCTTCAGCTTCCCCAGAAGCTATTATATTTTATTTCTCTATTATAATTCATATTACAAGTACGTAATAAATGGTAATTATACCTAATTAAAACATTTTTAAATGAGAAAGAAAGAAAGAAATGTTATCGTTTACTTAACAATTAAAATTAAAATACATATAAAAATAAAATTAATTTAAAGTTTTAAAGCAATATACTCATGTTTTTTTTTAAGTCAATTGACTGAAAGTATTTGACCAGTCAATTGACCAAAAGTATTTGACCAGTCAATTGACCGGTCAATTGACATTGTGCAACCCTACTTGTAAGTAAAGGAAAGATCGAGCTAGGCATACAGTACTTTGGTTTAATTAATAATATACTAATATAGTTGACGGTGAGTCTTATGGACAATCGAAAGTAATTATATTCTCTGTATTATATTTGTTTAAAATGGTTGATAAGAGTTTTTTAAATATCTACTCAAATGTTTATACTTGTTGAAAGGTGCGAGTGGTGAGTGACTGTAATCTAGTTTATTTTCTATGGTTTGGTACTAGCGATTACAATTTTTCTATCATGTTTTCCTTCTGGATTTAAAAAAAAAATCATAAAAACATTTGCAGTTTACAAACTGTGAGGAAATATCAAAGAGCTCAATAACGATGGCTTACAGCTGTAGTAACAAACGTCATTTTATCTTTTAGATACGTAGCACGATAAGACATTTATGTGGTCCCACCGCCTGTAAAATTCATTGGTTCCGAGAAAATTCCTAGCAAAGGCAGTGAGCCCACAGTCGTGGTAACGATGGCAACGGTCGGGGGCGCCGCTGAGAAACCTCGTAGCGTCGATACAAAAATTAAATCAAAATATGGCTCAAACAAAGTACAATGTTGAACATAGTATTAATTTGCAAATTGGTAAGGTTTCATTCGTTGACAATGCATGTAATAATATGCAAACATTTTTATATTTGACATTACTACTTTTAGGTTTAGGCTCATGCCAAGTGTAAAGCTATTAGAATGTTTTAAATTGCTTGACATGGATTTTGACTGCATCCAGTTACATACTTTTGGACGGTGAGAACGCTACATTTCTAGGGCGGTGGGACCATAGGAATTTTAACATACAAACATACAATCGCAGTTCTCTATTAACGTAGTTAATATGATCCAGACCAGTAGTAGTTGAAAGGATAGGTACTATCATACACTTTGTTTAGTAGTGACATCAATATGATTTGTTTTGGGGAACAGTTGAACTGACAACCTTCAGAGTTACAAATCCCAAACTCTTCTTTAACTAAATTAATTTACTTTCACTCGACACAAAAATCAAGACACTTAAACCGATTAATGAACTATCAATTCAACCACATCCCTAATCATGTCACCCACACAATCTCAAGGGTGCAGGACATTACGTTTTTTGGCATTTTTGTGGATGAATCTTTAACATATAATAAACATATTTAACTGTTCTAACAGGCAAATTAAACTCAACCTGCTATTCTATTAGAAATTAGACAAATAAGAAATTCAACAAATGTAAGTACTGTACATCAAAACTAGTTTATTTTGCACTCTTTGAAAGTCTAATATTAATAAGTACGGAAGGCCTGATAAGATACGGGATAAAATTCTGGGGACATTCTTCACATCATGACAAAGTATTAAAAATTAAAAAAACGTGCCATTAGAAATATTGCAAAGGCACACCCGAGAATGCATGCACAACCTTTGTTTCAAGATCTAAAAATTCTTACCTTAGGTAGGCTGCTTAAATACATTCTTAAATCAGTTCTATTTGTTGTACAAAACTTTCAGTCACTAGAAAATATTATGAAACTCATTCACACTAAACACGACAAAAAATGACATCCATATAGACCACCATAATAGTAAACTAGCTCAACTTATCCAACAGCAAATAAAATTGTTTAATAAACTCCCGAAAGAAATTAAAATAATTGCATCCATAAATAGTTTCAAAAATAAAGTAGAGAATCACCTAGGGCCCACTAGACAAAGCATACTATTCTCTACTACCTGCATATTTGGAGAATAAGTAGGTGTCTAAACACTTGTGAGCACAACATCAAATCCTCATAGGTGTATGAATGTGATTATGAAAATAGTGATTAGTGAACATTATGTTATATTAACGTTATTCATTATTCTCTAGTGCATAACCACTTGGAGGATATAGTATCCAAATGTGAGCATAACATCAAATCAAAATCCGTATATGAAGGTGATTAGGCCTAGCCCTACGTATATCAATTAAATATGTAGACCTAATATTAACATTACTCATTATGTATCCTGTGTAGGCCTATTTACCATATCATTATTATTCAATAGGCCTACCTAGATTTATTCTATTACTCCGTACAAAATTGTGTATTCATATCATTATTATTGTATGTATTACCGTATTTCATAACTAGGCCTATAACTATTGTGTAGCCTATTTAACAAATATCATTATTATAATATGGGCAATTCCACAGTAACAGAATTACCAATCAGACAGATTAACACACTAATTATTCATTCTGCAAGCAAGTTTTTGCACATCTTGTAATTGCAAATAACAATTAAAAGTTGACTTTTAACTATAATAAATTCTTTTAAATACCGGTACTTATTTTTAATTGATATAAAGCTAATTAAGCCCATTGTAACAGAATTACATAGAAAAAGCCATGGTAAAAAGTTGGTTCAATTAATCAGAAATTCCTGTTAATTAAGTTAAATTGGAATAATTGTTTTGATTGTTCACATAACTTACAACAAAGGGTAGATACAAATAATGTTGATCTGTAAGGATAGGTTTGTAGGCCTATATTATTTAAAATTAATTAATGTAGGCCTAGCCCTATTGTATAACAGAATTAGGCCTGGATGTAGGCCTAACAGAATTACGCTCGTGATTTAAATAGCTCTATAATGTATTTGGAATATAATAAAAAGGAAAACAAAAACAAAAACACAATTTCATTAGTCAGTCAATAGATACGGCACATTTGAACATAATTTTAGTAATTTTAACAGTGGTAACAGAATTACGACATGGATAACAGAACAGAAGGGAGGAGGAGAAACCCGGTACCGGCATGTAGGCCTAGCGAAGCCCTATTCCTTTCAAAAAGTACCAGGGGGACAACAGGATTGATGCAGTAAATGAAGAAATTAAATGGGTATGCAAGTCCCTGGACACTACATTCATTAACTCCAACGGATGGATAACAAAATCAGGAATAGCAAAAGGGGGCCTACACCCGAACCAACAAGGAAGTGCACAGCTCCACAATATGCTGCTGGAATTATGCACAGTATTTGATTTTCAACCAAAAAAACTATTAGGCTTATACGAGCCTAAAACGGCATACAATAAAAAAAAGCAACAAACTGAATTTAAACTCGGGCTAAACAAACAACAGAATCAAAAATCGAATAATGCACCCAAAAGTAATAATGACATCGAGAACACAGCTGACAAAAATCCGTTCCCTGATGGAGACCCGAACAAAACAAATTCTTTAGCTGAAAATGAAACCTACAAGAATCAAGAAAAAGAAGAAAAAACCAACCCTACAAAAACTACAAAGAAACCCACCCTAATTGAAAACGATGGGAACTTATTCAGGACCCCAAATAATATTCTCTTGGCACACTGTGTTGCCGCTGATTTTGGCATGTACAGAGGTGTCGCAGCCATTTTTAATAATAAATTTGGAAACGCAAACAACCTCAGGAGCCAAATGAAAGGAGTCGGTGATGTAGCTATGCTCAACGCAAATGGTAGAGACATATTCTACCTCATAACAAAACTCCAATCACACCAGAAACCAAACGTAAATGATTTCAAACGCACCCTTACAAAACTGAAAGAACTATCTACCTCATATAACATCCCCCAAATAGCCATGCCACGAAATGGAATGGATAAGATGTACTGGCCTCTTATTAGAGACCTGTTAATAACTACTTTTGAAAACTCTAATACTCAAATCCTAGTTTATACGTTTAACCCTTCACAAAAGCCTACATCACCAAATTTGAGCCAGTCACAACAAGAAGAAGACACCTCCCCGAGCCATCATACGATCTCCACTGAATCCGAGACCACACCAAGTATGTTTCAATCGATGGCATCAATCGGATCTTCGAGTCAGGCCACGACCCCAGAAAGCACCAAGTCCGAGAAGATGATGCTTCCTCTCTCCAATGGGGGCACGTACAGATCTGAGTCGAGTGCCGATGGGGATACGACAGGGCTGAGCGCCGATGAGGATTTGTCAAAACCGAACACCATCACCGACGAGGCTACACCCGGGACCGAGCTGGGCTCCAATGAATGCTCCGACGATGACTGTAAAGGTTTTCCAAGTAACAGAACCGACCAGTACGAAGCTTTCATGTCACTTCCAGGTGCCAGGACCGACCGAAACAAAGTCTCCCCATCACCTCCAAGTAACAAGACCAACCAGGACGAAGCCTTCATGTCACCTCCAGGTGCCAGGACCGACCAGGAAGAAATCTCTTAGCTAAAAGAACTCCCATTGATAAAAATCATGCCAATATCACAAGGCCATCAATCAATCAATCATCTGGATCCAGCCTTGGCTTGGCCGACGCCTTGGCGTTACCTGATAAAGACTGTGGTACACTGCCCTCTGAGCCTTCGGAGGGACCAACCACGGCCCAAGACCAAGACTCGCTGCTCACCGAGAATTTGGAAGAGGAGGGGTCAGAGGACCTGTACCAAACCGAGCTGGGCTCCAATGAATGCTCCGACGATGACTTTAAAGGCGAAGTCAATGAATCCGAGACCACACCAAGCAAACACCAACTCAAAACCAATCAGGCGCATGGAACCCAAGAGATACATGCTGTAGATGCAGGGGATCAAGCAGATAAGACAACGGAAAAGCGAGAAAACCTGCAGACCCACATGAATACAGATGGTCCTGAATTCATGGAGGAACCAAGACTGGACCTCTCCTACAACACTGAGTCGGGAGATGATTCCATATACTCATCCGCAAAACAGTATTGGAGGAGACGGGTATAGTGATAGTGATAGTGATAGTGTGTTTTAGTTTCAAGGAGGAGATCTGTAGCAGCAGCAAACTTGTATTAAAAGAATTGGCAGAGGTGACAGGTAGGTGGCAGGAAGATGTTCTAGAAATGGAAAATGATAGACTTATGACTCACCTTTTTGGTCAACCCACTCGTCACCAATGAATCCCTAACAACAACCCTAAATGTGACAGCAAGTACCGATATGGTAGAGAGGAAATATAAATTTAAAATCTTGCATCAGAATGCACAGTCAGTTTAAAAATAAGGGGAGCAGTTGGAAATATAATGTAAAGAGGAAACCCCAGATATATTTTGTATAACTGAACATGCATTAAGCAATCTGAAATGTCTGAATTCACACTTGAAGGGTATTACCAAGTAGCCAGTTTTTGTAGGCAAACCCAAAAAGCAGGAGGGGTCATGATTTGTTCAAAAGAAGGTATCAATGTAGAGGAATTTAGAAAGATATTAAATTAAAATTACACAAGAAAATGATTTTGAGGTTGTGATAGGAGAATACAGCATGATTTTAATCCCCAATAATTTTTAAAAATTTATATAGATCTCCAAAGGGGAATTTTGACACCTTTTTTAAAAATTACATAAAATTTTTTTAGAGAGGCCCTCCCTTGAAGGACAAAGATTTTGTTACTAGGTGGTGCCCTTTAATTTTTGGACTTTTGAAAACGTTACCCCCTCCCCCTTGTATTTTTATATTTTCACTTTTTTTAAAATTACCCATGTATTTCATATCATGGGGATTTTCAATTTTTTCCAAGGCCTTAAGTAATATTTTTCAAAACTTGTTAAAACCCGTGTAAATCTGATTAGGCAGCAAAGGAAAAAACCCTTGGGGTTGAAAGTGGGAAAGGGTGAATTGGGGGAAAGCCGAGGCTCATTTTTGGGGGTTTTTGGGGTTTTCCCAGAGGGGCCCTGGGAAGGACGTCACCCCATGTTAAATCCGGAACGTCCGGGAAAAAAGGGTTTTGGGCTTCAACTTTGGGACGGCAGCGACAAGGGGTTTGGGGAAATTTTGCGGCAAGCAAAAATTTGGCAACTTTGGTGAAAAAAACCCAAACCCGGAAAAAGTGTTTTTTCGCGAATTTTGTAGTCGACAAAATCGCAAAACCGGAAGCCCCGCGGAATTTTGAATCAAGAAGGCTGACCAATGGCATGTCCGGAAGGACAAAAGTGCCCGGGGATGGCGAGGCCGGGGGGAAAAAAAACCCCCGGGACGAGGCGAGGCAGGAAAGGGAGAAAACCACCTCAAATAAACAGGGGGTCACGTTTTGGGAACCGGACGGTTGGGTCCGAGGGTGAAAGTGTGGGCCCAGGTGGGGCCCTTTGCCTGCGAGCGCCATCAGGGTTTTTCCCGTGGGGGCCTCCGGTCTATCAGGGAAAGTGGCCGACTGGGTTAGGGGGGTGGTCTTTTTCTAACCTCTTTTATTTTGTTAAAAACCCTTTTTGGAAAAACTACCCAAAGCTTTTTTTGGTGTACCCTAGTAAAGGGGAACCGACAACAGTACGTTTAACAATGAGCCCCGGGCGGGGGCCCACGGTAAATTCTAAAAAAACTACAGGGGTTCCCGGGGGCATGAGCTCACATCAAGTTATATTTCCCCAAATCTTCGGATTGGTTTTGGGGTTTGTCGAGTAGGGGTCCCACGTTTTTTAGTGCCGATAAAGTTAAGACCACGTGGTGGGGGAAAAACACCACGATCCCAGACCAAGGGCATCTCCCCCTCTCCGAGAAAACCCGGGGCGTGGAACCCAAAATTTAAAAATTCGGGCGAGTACCCGAGAAGGAAGCAAGGGGGCCCCGGGTCCGCGTCCGCCCTGGACCCCTTCCCGTAGGCTAGGCCTACCTACGCGCAGGAGCGCGCCCCGCTTGCGCCACATCTTTTCCCCCCCTCTTCACTCAAGCCCAAGGAACAGGATCGGATTTTGGAGTGAGACAGAGGGGGACTTGGATGAGTAAGTTTTGGGTTTGTTTACTTGTTATTTTTTTATTGAAACCCCTGGTACTCATGTATTTTTTTCTTTTGCCTAAATTCGGATCCGATTTTAACTTCACATAAAACCTAATTTTCATTTTGAAATTTTAAAATTTCATTTTTTTGAGCCAGTAAAGCCATTTAAAAATCCCCACAGTTTTTCACTTCATAGTGCATTTTTGCCCCCTCCCTTTCCCCCAATCAAGCGTAGTTTTTGCAGGGCCCTCACCCCACACCACGCCGTTTTCTCGGGTGGTTGACCCACTTTTCAGCAGCAGTGCCGGGGGCCCCTGAACGAGTTTGGAGCGGACCAGGGGAAGGGCGCCCGGGCCCTCCCCACTGGGCGTGCCTGATAAGGGGGGGTTTTTTCCCCCCAGGGGAGTGTACGGACCGGCTAGGTTGAAATGTCGGTACATTTGGGGTTTGTTGTTTTTTTTGGTTTTTGTGTTGCGTTGTTGTGTTTTTTTATTGCATTTTGTGTCTCTCGGTTCATTTTGGTCTCATCTCCCCCCGAGCAAAAGCTTAGGGCAGGTTGGCGGGGTCAGGAAATTGGGAGTTGGGAAACGGGGACCTTCACCTACCCCAAACCCCGACCTAAAGTGGCCCCAAATTTGGGTGGTCAGGGGGGGAAAACACACCCCGGGGCGTGGTGGGGGTCCTTGGGAAAAGGTGGTGTCGGAAAAAGGTTGCGACGGACTTCATGGGCCCGGAATTAGACCAGTAGGGGGCGTAAGGGGGTGGGCCTAGGAGGGTGAGTTCAAAAAATTGGCGCCCCAAGGGAAAGGGCACGATTCACCACAAAACCGAGACGTAGGAGGAGCACGTTGGCCCCGAAGCCCCCAAAAGTGGCGGGGAACGTGCGGGGCTCGAGTTGCCCCAACGTCCCGAGGTGTACGGTTTTTTTTTTTGGGTTTTTTTTTTGGGGGACCATTTTGGACGTGAATTTCAAAAAAGTGGCCCCAAGCCGGGGGGCCCACGAGGTAGGCCCTCCCCCATGCATCACGCCCCGGAAAAGTACGGTAAAGTCAGTGATCACAACGAGGACGGAGAAAGGGGAAATTGGGGTCACCACGACGCGAGGGGTAGATCAAGTGGGCCGCAAATTTGAGTTTTTCATCAGGGGACAAGTGGCGGACAGCCGCAAACGGGGGGGGTAGCAAAAAAATGTAGAGGTACCGGCCATGTTTGTAGAACCGGGAGTGGGTATTACGGGGAAAACCCGGGGCGGGGGGGCGAACGGGAAAAGGTGTACGGGACTTTCCTTCAATGGGGAATCGGGGCGGAAACGGAGTTTTTGCCCAAACCACGGTGGAGTCGGGAAAAACGAGACCCTGGAGACCGAGCCTGGGGGGTTTTTGTTTTGGGGAGGGCCCCGAGAAAGGCACGAGGCGCGGCTGGGGGAAAACCTAGACAGGGCGTGCGCGGAGCGGGACGACATGCTAAAAAGAGTGTTTTGGGCCCGGGTTTTTTTCGCGTTTGCTGGAAGCAATTTGGAAGCGGGGAGGGAAGGCGAAAAGGGGGGGAAAAGGGGAAAAAGGGGGGGGCAAAAGCAGACGCGGAGCGCGGGCCGTTGGGCGGAAAGGGGGAGGGTTGGCGCACCCAATACAGAAATGAGCAGGAAAAGTCCCGTTACGAGCAAAAAAAGTAACAAAATAAAGGCTCAGGCTGTAGTAGCAAGGGACAATTGGAAGTACAGGGGACGGGCCTGGGAAAGGGAGTAGGCCCCAAGTAGAGGTCAGTAGAAAATTTGGCAGAGAAGCAGAAGGGTTTAGTCGCAGGGTTAGAAAATAAGTCCGTGGGGAAAGGGATGCGATAAATGCCCGGGTTTACGAGACGAGGGGGAAAACGCCCCGATCAGCTGGAGTTTATCAGCAACGGGGCCCTTCGGGAAATTTGGAGAAGGTTTTTGCGTCATAATACGGAGACGCAGGTAGCGCTAGCACAGAACCCAGCAACGGGGACGGGCCTTTAAAGGAAAAGGGACTGGCCCGCAGTAGGACCCCAAAAATAGCCAGGGGAAGGTGGGGAGCGCGGGCCCGGGGAGCGGGGGGACACCCCGGGCCCACGCCCGACGAGACGGGGGCAAAGGGGCGGATTTAGAAGCTCGCCGTCCCCGACGGTGGGGCAGGAGCTTGGGGGCCCGGTACAGCGAGTGTCAAGACGGGGAAGGGGGGAATCGGCACGGGGGTGTTGGACGGGGCACTGAACGCCAAACAGGAAAAATAGTCAGCGAGAAGTTAAAAGAGAGGGGGGCATATTTTTAAACCAAAAAACCAAGGCAGGGAGCACCCGCAAGAGTTTCTAAACATTTTGGAGAAGCGTTTCGTGACTTTATCTTTGTGAGCGGGGAGCTCGAAGCCAATCTAGCAGTCCCAGTTTTGTACCGGCCCGGTACTAACGGTAAAGGGAGATCGCCCCTAAACTGACTAAAAGTCTAAAAGAAGCCATACTAAAAAAAGAAATGGGGGGTAGTCAAAGCAGGGACGGCTAAGGCAGTACACTGAAACCCGGGAAATATGGACCAGGGCAGGGTTATGCCCAAACCTACTCCCAGTGGGGGGGGGGAACTAAAAAACTGAATAGTTATCTGACCACCCCCATAGAAACCACATACTCGCCCCCCAATCTACGTGGTCACTTCCGAGAGGCCGTCACAGCCGGCTATACGACCCCGAGGACAAATCCATCGAAATAGTTACATATGTTTTGCAAAATGGAAGGAAAAAAATCTCAAGTTGGCTACTTAGGAAAAAATTTCAACCCGCTAGCGAAAACCCTAGGGGAAGGCAAAAAACCCCCCCAACTCGTCGAAAAAAGGGGTTTTCCCGGAATAGGCCGTTCAAGTTTTAGGGCCCGGGTACCGCAACCGGGGTTCGAACAAAATAGGACAGGGAAAGGTGGCGAAAGGGGGGCAGAGCGCGCGCGGGCCGGGCCCCCCTTTGCAAGCACGAGGCAGGAGGGGTTTGATCGAGACGAGAGACCCCGAGAGCTACCGCGCCCCGGGGCCAGGCGCCCCAAACGGAGAGGAGAACAAGGGGGCCCACACAGCGACGAGGGAAATCTCAGGCTATGTTTAGGGGGACCCCCGGCAAGCGGGGGGACTGCCAGCTCATAAATACGGGGACGGGAAACCACTAGGGGGTCGGCCGGGAACACCCCCAGTGCCCGACGATGACAAATTTTATCCCCCCAAGTGGAACACGGCCCTTCGCCGTAATGGGAAAGAGCTTTTGGGGGAAGACGATGAAAAAAAGGAGAAGAGGAAGAAGCTTTTTCCCACCATGCGTAGAGTGCCCCAGGGGGGAAAATGGTACGGTGATTACCGCCATTCCGACCGGGAAGCGAAGAACTTTGTATGCCCCCCGAGGTCCCTTTTGAGGGCTGCGTCCCAAAAAACCCAAAAGTTATTTATCCTCCCCGTAGTAGGGGGGGAACCATCTAGGCGCACGAGAAGGCAGAAACCCCCGGTCACTAAGCGGGTGTACCTGGAGCTTTTGATCGATAGTCAGAATTGGGATAACTTTTCTGTGGGACGGATTCGTCCGCAATGATCTTAGGCAAAAGGACTGGTGCACAAATTTTCAGTTACTATGTGCTTCCCCGAAACGAAAACCCTAAAGGGGAAAACCAGGGGTCGCCCACCCGTCACTCGTTAATATGCAAAAAGTGGCATCCACGACGGGATCTGTCGGGGGAAATTCGATGACGATCGATTGGAAGATGCCCGGTGAAAAGAGGCGCCCCCGGGTACGTTGCTCAGGACAGGGGAAAGTGGGCGTCGCCCCAGACCAAAGGGAACAGAGCGGGAGATTAGAAAACCCCAGATCGAAAGTCAGAGCGCGCTAAATAGAGAGCAACAAGATGAACTGATAGCCCCCTTAATAATACAGGGGACGTTTTCTGACTCGCCCCGGGGCTGATTTAAATTTTTACCAACACACGATCAAGGTTATCGAGGAGACCCCAAATTTTCCCTTTGAGAAAACCATCCCGGATGCCGTTTGCCCATCGGGCCGCCGTTGGGAGCCAAATTTGCCCGGATGATGGAGTGGGGGGGGTATCGAACGAGCCAGTAGCCCGTATGTCAACCCCCTCGTGGTTGTGATGAAGAAAAACAAAACAGTACGTCCCGGGGGCTTGACGCCCCCGTCAGTGAACCTGAAAATTTGGGGCCGGACAGGGAACCCCGCCCCCCCACATACGGGAAAAAAGTATTTCCAAAAGTTCGAGGGGGGTTGCCCATCTGGCGGCCCCCTGACATGACGGCGCATATTTGGGGAAATTTGGGGTTTAGTCCAGAGGGGCAGGCCCTATACGGCTTTCAAGTACAACCAACGACGTTTCCCGTTTAAAAATTTCTGCCGTTTTGGTTTGATACCTCTGTAGGGTGTTCACCCCGCCGAAAGGACCTTGTGTTTGGGGGGGAGGTACCCCAGTTCGGGGAAAAACCCCTTTTGTCGACGGATTGGGGAGTGGCTTCCCGGGCGTTCCCGGGGCATAAGGTCACCTTTAAGCAGGTCCTTTAAGCGGGTGCAGACTCGGGGGAAACCAAGCTAAAAATTTGGCAAGTCCTGTTTGGCGAGATTCCCCCGGTGCCCTTCGTCGGGGCATGTGCTGTCGGCAGCAGGGGTGTCCCTGACCCGGGAAAAAAAGCTAAAAGATCATTCAAGAGGGGGCCCCAGAAACCCCAGAATGCTCGCCAAAAATGAAGGTTTCCCCCGGGTTTACAAACTTTCTATCGCGGTTCCGAAAACACACAGCGAAGGGGAGTAGTAGGGCCCGCAGGCCCCCACTCAAGAAAAAGGGTTTTGGTGGCCCAAAGGAGCGAAGAAAAGTGAGAAGGAGTTTTAGGGAGGGAAAACGGGGGTTCCTCGAGACAGTATGGCTAGGGGCAACCAGGGACGACCGGCCGTTTTATGTGCAGAGCGACGCGAAACAATCACGGGTAGGCGGGGCCCGCTCTATCCAAAACGGGCCGAGGTGGAGACCCAAACGAGTGATATCGATGACGTCAAGGGCTGTTGCGCGGGCAGAACTCAACTACACACATCGGAGAAGGAAAATCCTAGGGATGTTTCCCCTGTTGGGGCGAAGTTCCCAAAAATTCATTTTTGGATCGCCGGATTAAAAAGTCATCAAAGGGCCATAAGGCGTGACGTTTAAGTTTCAGGCAACTCCCACCAGTCGGCTGAAACCCCATGGATCTTTGGCCCTCCAAGAGTATTTGGGTTTTAAAAATAGGGGCACTGCGCGGGAAGGACAAGTCGTCGCCGATGCCCAAGTCGCTATCCGTGGAGGGGTTCAAGGGAGATAGTTGAACGATTTAAACCAGGAGCGTGAGATGGTTCATAGCCAAGATGGAGCTCACAGTCGACGCGAAGCACGCGCAAAGTGTAAGAAGATTTCGGGGTACCAGTGGAAGACGGGGGTCTGCGGCCCAAAAACATTGCCCGAGGAAAAGGGGAACGAACTCGGCGCGTGGAGAGAATACAGGGTGTTCGAGAAGGGTTGTAACGACCCCAGAAGAGCGACCCTGAGAAGACGGGGAAGGGGTGCGTTTCCAGAGCCCTGATGAAGAAGTTGGTGGGCGTACCCCAGAGTTAGGACACCTTGGAGCCAAAAAATGCGTGGCGGCCAAAACCAGGAGGGGTTCTACTGGAAGGGGGTGTCAAGGACGGTGCGAAAGTTTTGGCCAAGGTATCTGTGCCGAAGAGCAAGCCCCCCAACTGCGCCTTGCACGGGACGTACCGCGCCAAAACGTAAACCCAAGGGGGGGTGAAAGTTTTGACGGCCACCGATTTATTCGGACCCCTGCCCAAGGGGCTAGCAGAGCCAGATACTCTAGTGTTTTGGACGTGTTTTCCAAATAGTAGCCCTCTATGTGCTGCGTACCGCGACGGCCCAAAAACATGTGCTAAAAAAAATAGAGCATAAATACAGAATGTGTCCCGGCCGACAGGGTACTTGCGAAACCCGGGGGGCAAATTTCGCGAAGATTTGGTTTCGAGACGCTTTAGGCCACGGCGTCACTGCGTACCAATAATCGAAAACGACACCCACAGTTTCCCAACCCAAAACGAGAGGATTTATGAGGGAAAAAGGGCGTTTCCGCGCGCCTTTCTGCCCAAAAAAAGCATGCCGGTTGGGGGGAAGTGGTCCCCCCAAGGGTAGAGCTATGGTTGAATAGCACGGTACATGAAGGTATGGGGTTTACCCCCCTATCAGCTTTCGCACCCGGGGACTGCCAGAGGGGAGGAGTGGCACGATGTTCACGTACCCGGGTGTTCCCAGCCCAAATAAAAAACCCCAGAGATGCGGGGAGTTGATGGTGAAAGGGTAGGTTGGACCCAAAAAAGGGGAAAAAAGGAAGAGGGTCCTGAAAAGAAACATCCGACAAGTACCCCGTTTTAAAATAGGGGGGGACCTATAATACTTTAAGGATATAAATGTATCTAACCGGGGCGAACAAGGAGCACGCAAGATGTTTTTTGTTATAACCCGGGGCCCCTATGCTGTGAGTGCCATAGGGGGGGTGGAAAGCCCATAGATAATGACAAGCAAGGCAAACGTTTAAGGGGGTGTACAATGTAGTTAAAACCCCAAGAAAAAATGTACAGAAGTCCCACGCGTAGTGAGCGTTCGGTTTTACAGAATAGCGTAGGCCCCCGTGGTAAAAGAAGGCGCCCTGAGTTGAAAGGAGGGTCGAAAACCCCGGGCCGCGACGTCAAGCCTGTTTGGGGACGCATCGAGGAGGAGAAACGGCTGGTAGAGAGGAGGCCAAAGCCGAAAAGGGCAGAGGAAGCGAAGCCCGGGAGCAGTCACCAAAGTACGAGCCTTCGCTGCGGCGATGAAATCAGGAAACCGCCGACCCAGGAGAGTAGGGCCAAACGCGGGTCACTGACCGGAGTTTCTGAACTGGCAAAGCGCGCAAAATGCACCCCAGAGCGAAAAAAGAGGTTGCCGACGCCCAGGGCACACGAAGTAAAAAAGTGGGAGGATTGGGGGCTACGCCTGCGAGGCAAAAGCAGTTTGTCACCAGTCGGAGGACGGGGCAAGACTGGAGGTAGTACGGACATTGAGTGGAGAGCCGGGGGGCCCCTGGGGTTTTGGGGAAATTTGGGGCACTTGTGCTGGTTTGAAAAAATTTCCCCCCCCAGGCGGGGGTTCCCGGGTGGGGGATGTTTTCTGGGGTGGAGAGAGCACAAGAGTGGACACCCTTTTTGCCGAGTCCCGCGCTGAGTCGGAGCCGTGCCTTGATGTGTTGAGAGTCCGTGTGGACCTGGAGTACGTTTGCGTGTTGTTGGGTTTTTTGGGGTTACCACCTGCCCCCCGCGTTAGTTTTGGGTTATCATGTTAGGCAAGTTTAGTTCCCCACGCGGTAAGTTTTTGGGGTTTTTTTTTGGGTGTAGTCAAAATAAGACGCCCGAGTTAGGGGAACTCTTTTTGGGGGTGGACGCGAAGGTTTTATTGCGCTTGGCCCACCTTTTTTAATTTGTTTCGGTCAACCAAAGGGTTTACGGATGGTGGGGGTTTTGGGTTTTTTTTGGCCTGGGGCGTTTCTCGAGTGGACCGTTTTTCCCCGATGAGTAACAGTCAGTAGGGTTTCACCGGTGTTTTGGTGTCCCCGGGACAGTGGTTTGTTTTTTGTGTTTGGGCCGCGAGCGGTTTTTTAAATGTAATTTTAATTTGCCTGCGTGGCGTTTTGGCTCAGAGGAAAACGTTTTTTAAAATCCATCTGCCGGGAAAAATAAATGTAATTTTAATTAGCCTGCGTGGCGTGTAGGCTCAGAGAAGCGGTTTTAAAGTCCAGCTGCCCGGGAACCTAAATGTAATTGTAATTTAAATTTAGAGTTTAAATAGGCGCAGCGCGGGGTCGGTACGTTTTGGGTTTGTTTGTCGTCTAGTGCGGGCGTGAGTGTTTTGTGTACTTCCCTTTCGTGGAATGCTTGTAGTTTGGGGAACAGCGTTCACGTGCGTAGAAGCAGGAACTAAACCCGGGGTACGATCGCCCGAAAAGTTTTTGAAGAAGACAGCGTCCGGGGGCTCGGGTCGCGAGGCGGGAGTGGAAAAACGGGCCCTTCCAAGACCCCCTAAGAAAATAGGTTTTTAGTCCGGTCCCGGGGGAGTGAGGGCGTGGGGGGCCCTAAGGGGAGTGAGGGCGAGCTTCGACCAGGGGTACTGACAGGGAGGGGGCACGTCGGGGGTTTCTAGTGGACGTAAACTGTCGCGGAGCGCACCCGGGTGGTGAAGGGGGGCGGGTTTGGGCCGGCCTTTCGCACTACTTGGAGTAGACGGAAAAGGGGTAGTGGGAGGGGAGGGGGGGAAAGGGGTCTCCTTTAGACACCTGGGAACGGGCTACAGGTTTTTTGCCCTAGCGTCCTGGGGGTTGGGGAAAGGTTTAAATAGGAAACCCTTTGGTTTTCCGGGTTTTTTTGTGTTTTGGGGTCAAAAAACTTTGTTGGGCACCTTTGGTTCCCAAAAAAATTTCCCGTTTTTTCTTTCTGGTTTTCCTTGCCTTTTGTGGACGTTTAAACGTTCCAATTGTAAAAATTTTAATTTCCCCTTTCCCGGCATGGGTTTTCCCCGTTTTTTCCCTTTTCCCGAAGTTGACCCAAAATTTTCATTGGGGTTGTGGGGCACTGAACGTTGCCCTCCCTTTGGAAATTTTTAAAAAAATCTTTTAAATTTCCCAACATGTGGGCCCCCAAAATTTTGTTTTTTTTGTTAAACCAGTGTAAAATTTATCAGGGAGCAAAGGAATTTAGGGTTAAAGGGGGGAATGGAAGGGGTTAAACCCATTTTATTTTTTTTTTTTCCCCGGGGGTAAATCTACCCCCTTAAAAAAAAATCAAATGGGGGGCTTTTAAATTTTTACGGGGCCAAAGCAAATTTTTAATGGGCAAGCCCTTAAAAGGGAATTTGGTGCAAAAAAAAAACCAAAGGTTTTGGGAAAGGTGGAAATGAAATGGGGAACGAACCCCCCAAGTTTTGGTTTTGGGTTTAAAAAGGAGTGGCCAAAAGGAAAGTGACGGTCACCCCAGAAAACGAACGGCCTGGGAAAAGTGTTGTTTTGGCCAAATTTTCCGAGGGCAGGAGGGAAAGGGGGGTGGAATTTCGGCAAGGGAAAATGGCCCTTGGGTGAACAAAACCAAGGGAAATTGGTTGGGTTTTTTCCAATTTGTAGTGAAAAAATTTTTGGAACCCAACCCCCGGGTTTTTTGAATTAAAGGGGGAACCGACCAGGCCCTTCCCAAGAGACACCGGCGGGGTCGGCCGGAAAAAACCCACGAGGCGGGGAGGGAAGGGGCAACCCCTCACAATTTTAAAACCCTTTGGGGCCCAAAAGGGAATATTTAACCGTTTTGTAAAAAACCCGCCTTGGTGGGCCTTTCCTTTAAAGGGGAAAATATTTTTTCGTGGGCCCTTAAAAGACCCCACTTAAAAAAAAAAGGGGGTTGGTCTTTTTCTAACCTCTTTATTTTGTTGAAACCTATTTCGGAACTATCCGACGCGTTTTTGGTGTACCCTATGTAAAGGGGAACCGACACAGTACGTCTAACAATGACGACCCGGCGAGTGCACGGTAAATTCTAAACAACTACAGAGTTGCGGGGAGCAATGATTCTTACATCACAATAATTATTACACTATATAGATCTCCAAATGGGAATATTGACACCTTTTTTAATAAATTACATGAACTCTTAGAGATGGACTGCTTGAAGGACAAAGATATTGTACTATGTGGTGACCTTAATATTGACGTACTAAAAAATGATAAGAATACGAGAACTCTTAAAGAATTAGCTAATATGTTTAAATTAAACATAACAATTAATGCCCCTACTAGGATTGCAATAACTAAAACATCAATTTTCTTCTTCTGCAATAGATAATATATTAACAAACATGGATAATGATATGTATCAAAGTGAGGTAATCATTTCAGCAATATCTGATCATTATGCTCTTAGCAATAAATATATATCCTTTAGATCAATCTAAAAATGGAAAACATAGTAACAGAATACTTCTAACAGAATACAGGGACATGAGCAAGAGAAATATAACCATATTTAATGACAGACTTTTAAATGTTTCATGGGATGCAATATACAATCATAAAACAGTTGACCATGCATATGACACATTTGTAGATATAATAACTTTTCACTACAATAAATCATTTCCAACAAGAAAGGCAAAGATTCAGAACACAAAAAAGAAAAGTAATAAATGGATAACACAAAATGTGATGGAAATGTCAAGGAAAGTGAGGAGACTTGCGTTTAAAACTTAAAAGGAATACAAATGTCAATGTTCTAAATAAATACAAAAAATGCAAAAAGGAATATAAAGATACAATTCGAAAAGCGAAGGCTCATAGAATCAAAGAACTAATAAGGAAATCAGAAAACAAAAGGCAAAGATATATGGATATATGATGAATATGATTAATCTGGAAAGGGGTTCAAAAAGAAAAAAGAAAACTGAAACAGAATTTGAAATCACAGTAGATTATGAAACTGTCAGAAATGCAAAGCAAATTGGAAACATATTCAATGACTACTTTATAAATATAGCCACAAAATTAACAGAAAGTCAAAAGAGAACTGAAAATGATGGGAAACAAGTGTTGCCTGAAATAGATCACTTATTTTGCCTCATAATGTAAGTGAAGATGAAACTTTGCGAATTATAAGAAATTTAAGAATAAGAAATCAATAGGTCCAGATGGTTTATCAAGCTTCCTTATAAAGAAATGTGCAAGAGTATTAGTAGAGCCACTACTTACTTAATTAATATGTCTCTTAATGAAGGTGTTTTTTCCAAAAGCTTTAAAGGTGGCGCGGGTAAAACCAATTTTGAAAGAGGGAAACACTCGAGACATCAGAAATTATAGACCAGTTTCAATACTTAATGCTTTTTCAAAGGTGTTTGAAAGAGTAATGTATAATAGCTTGTCCGAATACTTAGAGGCAAATGAGATAATAGCAAAAGAACACATGGATTCAGAGAAAGAGATCAACTGAAACAGCTCTTGCTGCCTTCATTGACAATGTTGTAACAGCGCTTGATCAGAAAAAAACACCAGTAGCCATTTATATGGATCTTTCAAAAGCTTTTGACTTGTGGAGTATAATACATTAAGTAAACTGTTTTCATATGGAATTAAGGGAAATGCCCTGCAATGGATATTTTCGTATCTACATGGAAGGACGCAATATGTAGAAATTTCTGACCATTTGAACATAAAAACTAAATCTGAGAGGAAATATATTAAACTGGGAGTACCACAAGGATCAATACTAGGGCCTTTGTTTTTCAATATACTAATAATGTCATGCCATGTGCAATAAGTGAAGGGGATGTGCTTCTGTATGCAGATGAGGCAACCACCACCCTTGCTCATGCACTTATAGAAACATTAGAAAAGACCGCTTTTATCAGTTTTAACGAAATGACGCAGTGGCTGCAAACCAATAACCTAATAATGAATAATAAGAAAACTAAATGTATGATATTCCCAAGGAAAAATATGGAAGATCAAAATATTTGTATCAGGTTATGTGATGAAGACCTTCCTATTGAACAAATAGACACAGCACGTTCTTAGGACTGTATAATTGACAAGTGCTTATCGTGGGACATCCACACTGATTATGTAGCAAATAAACTGAGCTCTAATATATATGTCTTACGTAAAATGAAAATATATGCAGATAGAAGTTTGCTGTTAGTGTACTATGCCCTGATTGAGTCACATTTTGAGCTATGGGTTAATAGCGTGGGGAAATACATCAAAAAACAATTTTCATAAGATCTTTGTCATGCAAAAAAAAAGCTTTAAGAATAATAAAAGAAAGGGGATACATGTAGGGGACATTTCAAAACATTGAATATTCTTACTTTTGCATGCCTCTATATTTACAAAGTAATATTATTTTTAATTAATCATAGGTAGGGAAGATATAAAAAAAACATAAATATTCATAATTACAATACTAGGAGGAAAAATGATATATTTGTGACAATCCCATAGGCTGGCTGTATATGAGAAAAGCCCCACATATGCAGGAATAATCCTTTTTAATAAGCTACCTGCCATTATCAAAAACAAACCAACTGATAGGCCTACATTTAAAAGGACTCTTCTAGGACATTTCTTGTTGAAAAAGAATACTACAATATTGAGGATTTCTTGGCGGACAATGATAATATGCTTGAAAATACAAATTTATTTTACATATTATAGGCCTAGATGCCTAGACTTATATTATCTAGTAGCCTATCTTATATAAGTGTAAGTAAAAGTATACATTTTTATTGTGTATTATTGTATTGTTGTAAAAGTGTATTTTGTAATTAATGTAAATTAGTTTTAGTATTTTCTATACATCCTAATTCAAGTCTTAGTCTTTTGAAAAGACGTGTTTAATAACTAGCTAGCTTATAAAAATATAATGTAGCCCTATTGTTTAACTTGTTTATCTTGTCATAACATTGTAACATTACCCTATAGGACTATGCTAGTATTAATTAGGTATACAAAACAAGACAATAAAATGAAAATGAAATGAAATGAAAATGAAATTTGCTTAATGTTGCATCCAAAAGAACGGTGTAACCTTGACAGTCATATAGGTTTCTCCACTAACCAAGACTGCCGACTGCCGAGCAGACGTCGAGGAGAACGAAGCCGTAACACTAGCTCTCGAACCCTCCATCTGCTCTAACCAGCGGTATACGTGAGTTTCAGGGTAGAGAGGTCACCCACAACTAACATGGATAAATTTCATCACCTTGTATTCAAAGAGAAATTAGAATGGACGTCGGAGAGGAGGAAAACACTTAGAAGGTTCCGACTCCCTATGCTAGGCCTACAGGACTGCACAGAGACGGAGCAACGCACGTTTCTGCGTTCCTCTGTGACGTCATGTCGGGAATCTAGCATAAGGCCCAGGGCAGGGGGTACTCTTTCGAATGGTATGCCCCAACATTTAAACACTGTAACGGAAAGGATTTCGGGTGCGCTCTTATAAAAAATATCCTAGAAGTAGCGCGGCAGGTAACTAGGCAGAAAGGTCGACTAACCTAGGTAACGTAAGTTTGTAACGGAAAGGATTTCGGGTGCGTATGTTTTCAATTCAGGGATCCGACTTGCTTTTTTTAAAACCAAGCTGGGCTAAACCAAGCCGGGCTCAAAGCAAGCCCAAACTAAGCCAAGCTGAGCTGGGCCAAACCAAGCTGAGCTAAACCAAGCCGGGCTAAAGCAAGCCGGGCTCAAAGCAAGCCTGAACTAAGCCAAGCTGAGCTGGGCCAAACCAAGCCGAGCTAAACCAAGCCGGGCTAAAGCAAGCCGGGCTCAAAGCAAGCCTGAACTAAGCCAAGCTGAGCTAAATAAAACCTAATCTGGGTTAAACCAAGCCGGGCTGAATAGGCCTAAACAAAAATTTAAAAGAAAAAAAACACCCGAGCTAAATTTTTTTGGGGTTCAGTGAAATTGAAGTCTTCGCTTTGCTCATCCAAAAATCCTGTTTTTAAATTTAAAAGTTTTCTCTTTCAAAGTCATTTTGTTGAAAATCTGTGCTTTTTAAAGCATCACCAACTTTTTATCTACTAAAATCGTGTTTTTAATCTAAAAGTTTTCTCCTTCAAGGTCATTTTGGTGAAAATCTGTGCGTTTTATTAGATGAGTGAGCGCAGCGAACGTAGTCTACAACGCTACTCGATCGGGCCTTGGTCGTGATTAATTCTGTTAAATGTTAAATGTCTGTCTGTCCGGTCCCATACGGCCGAACAGCCTAATAGATTGAGCCGAAATTTTAAACAGACATCCGTGACCAGGAACTGAGAACTGCTACCAAAATGAGCACAATCTGTTACAATTTAAACCTGCAAGAAATAAAAAAACTGAAAAATACGTTGAAATGTAGGCCTATAGGAATTATTTTAACGACAATGGTTTTCATTTTGAAATAATATTTTCTGTTTGTTATTTACCTGGCTGTGAAATGCCGTGTCCAAGGTTAATCGAATGTTGGACGTCAAGGTACCCCCAAATTCCGCTCGTAGATTGAGTAAACCTTGCAATATTTTCACGTATTTTGTACTGGCTATGTTTTCCATAGTATTGTCACAGATGATGGACTACACTGCGTTATATGCATTTCAAAACATGTTAAATAATTTAAAAAATAAAATCCAGAAATTACTAAATCTTTCCCGACCATTGAACCCACGTCCCCCACATTTCGGCTATAAGGGCGCTTTAGCCAACTCGACTAGGGAAACGCTAAAGTCGTTGTTAGACGAGTGAAGTCATGTGTTGAGTACGCGGGAACATTTGCAGTTAAGTTTGATTATAATATTCGTATAAATAATATGGTATTTAAGTTTAGGTCATAGTTTACGCCATAATGCTCCACTGTAGCCTATGATAGGCTAGGGAGGCCTAAGGTAGGGGGAAGAAAAGGAATGTTACCGCGGGTACTCAACACATAGCTCACTCACTCATCTAACAACGACTTTGGCATTTACCTAGTTAAAACATCACTATGCCCAAATTTGTATATCTACTAAAATCCTCTTTTGGTCAGATAGTATAAATTGCCTTTCGTATTGTGATAAAACAGTTATTCTATATTTTCCATTGAAACGTTAAAGTGTACTTTCACACTTTTGGGGGCAAAGCGGGTGGGGGTTCCCCCCTCCCCCGCCCCTTGGATACGCCACTGATGTATCTATATTTGTGTTGTTTATGCCATGAGTGAGGCTTGTAATCTACCCCATAAAGGGAAGATCAAGATGCGCTCGGGTCAATCGCTTGTTCACGCATTCTTACTTCTTAAATACCCTGCCATCTTGCACCAATCAGTGTGATACAGTGAAAGGGTTAAACTAAAATTTATGATCACCCATAAATAATGAGTAAAATGGATAGGCCTATGTGTCTGTCCTCTTTCCGTCTTTTAGAAATTCTGTTTTTCTGTAGGGTCAGGGTTGTTTGGCGTATTTTGTGTTAAGCCTTTGATTGTGTGCGTGCTGGTTTTGACCTTATTTTTGGCGTCCTAAAAGCTTGGAGAAAGACAGTGGCAATGTGTATTTACAACATTTCGAAACCCAAACATAACATCAATAAATAACATCCATTACATTTATTGTGCTGGATTTTGAAATTAGAAGTCTAGATTTAAATTACCTACCAACCACAACTGCATTCTAACCTGAAGGTTTTACAAAAGAAGGCTCTGCCCCTGCCGTATTCAACTCCCTGTGTGCTTGTCGGAGCCTGAGGGGCAACAGGGTGGGGGGGGGGGCTAGTAGTAGTCATAAAGATGACAAGGTCAGTAACAACAGCACTAGCTCCAATAAAGTGCGGTGCCTTCTATTTTGAGTGTGGGGAACGCGTATGGCAAAGAGCAAACATACATAACCCGGTTTATTACTGTGCATTCAATTCTTCAATTGTCTCTCAGTTCGTAACATATTAAATTCACTTAATAAACAAAACCGAGAAAGGTGCCGTCGTCACTGAAATCTCTTTCCAAGAATCAGTATCAACAACATTTGACAATCTCCCGCTTACTGTCTGTGATGGTTTAAATTTTAATGTATTACCCCACTTCTCATGATGAAGTGGGGATCCACTCCCCCTAAATTAAATATTCATAT
Source organism: Sweltsa coloradensis (assembly GCA_024449915.1). Lineage (NCBI taxonomy): Eukaryota > Metazoa > Arthropoda > Insecta > Plecoptera > Chloroperlidae > Sweltsa > Sweltsa coloradensis. The sequence continues at coordinate 520,375 of JAMZAV010000084.1, forward strand.
TAATAATATATCTCAATGTTGTAAAATGTAAATAAATACCTTACCTACAAAAGTCAGGAACTATGAATTTAAAATTTTTGAGTAAAATTTTTCATTAATTATACGTGTTATGTACATGATTAGACCTTCAGGTGCAGTTTTTATTAGAGTAAGCCTCCTGTGGTTTGACCGCGATTTATTAAATCAATCTTGCAAACCAAGCTAAGTTTTAGGTTTTAGTTGAAGGGTCCCAGTCAAAAGCAAGCCGGGCTGCTAAACCAGCCAGCGAAATGGGCTTTAAAAAAAAAGCCGGGCTAAAACCCAAACCAGTGAACCCGGGCTCGAAAACGAGCTGAGCCAAACCAGCTGGGTTTGGAAAGCAAGCCGGGCCCAACCAAGCCAGCGAACTGGGCTTTAAAAGCAAGCCGAGCCCAACCAAGCCAGTCAACTGGGCTTTAAAGGGAAGCCGAGCTAAACCAAACCAGTCAAGTGGGCTTTAAAAAAAAGCCGGGCTAAAACCCAAGCCAGTGAACTGGGCTCGAAAAGCGAGCTGGGCCAAACCAAGCTGGGCTTGGAAAGCAAGCCGGGCCCAACCAAGCCAGCCAACTGGGCTTGAAAGCAAGCCAGGCCAAACCAAGCCAGCCAACCGGTCTAAAAAACGGGCTTTATACAATCAAGCCAAGCCGAGCCAAGCCAAGCCGGATCCCTGGTTTTCATTGAAAAAAACAAGTGTTGAAAAGTTGGGGCACACCACTAGGCCTAGGGGCTAGGCCTATCCGAAATAGTGCCGGGCAGAGAGGAGTAAGTTGGTCGATGTCTTGACTTACCTTTACAGTTTGAAGAAGTTCAACTACATCAGAATATTTGCATTGGTCAAACAAATCATCAGCTTCGAATATCAGAGTATCAAGATCAATTTCTTCCTTCTTCGGAGCACATTTTTTTAATTCAACAGTTGATGCTGCTTGAAGAAAGGCGAAGAATGATATGCCTAGCCACGTTGTTGGGAATCTTAAATTGTGCAGGCCAACGTTTACTTTTCTTGGTCTAGGCCAAAACATATATTTTAAAGGCCTACATTGCAAACAAATCGTAGGTCTAGACCTAAAGCAAAAATTTCGTAAACTAGGATTAGCCTCTGAATTAACATTCAGAAATACATTCCAAATATGCTGTACAATAGGCCTAGGCCTAGGCCTACGTAAATAGAACATGACTTGGGAACTGATTAGGTTGCCTTTAGAAATATTAATTTTACAATTTATTCGTGCAAGTTATGCTTTGGTATATATTAAAAATAGTAGGACCTAACAATAAGTTTACATACACCTAGGCATTCAAGTAATAAAGTTTGACAAGTAACTTATAACCTCCAACAACAACAAACCTACGCAACGTTCACAACATGAATGAGCAGAATGACTTTTGAAATGACAGCACTGCTGACAGGAACGCGTAAGTACCAACTGTTCAAGATCTTTTCTGTTTTGGTGAATGGTACCAACACTCCGACAAAGCACGATGGCTCCTCACGAAACTCGTTACGCGCAAAAATATGAATTGAAATAATCATCTTTTAGTTTAGTTTATTGTCAAGCCTCTTTTACATTCTTTGTTACATTTATATGATGTACAGAATTATCAAGTTGTCATGTTAGTTTGGGTTTAGGTAGTAGGGCTTATAACCTATGCACAGAAAAAAAATGAGCAGTGATGTTCAAAGTCACAAAAGTAGAATATAAAAGGAAAAAAAAAGAAAAATATTTTACCTATTATATTAGCCGATACAAACCGTGGTATAACGCTAAATTTGGACGAAGTTAATGTCGTCTTGTGAATGTGTAAATTTACTAATGTTACGTAGGATTTAGGAATAAACAATACAGTACATGTACAAAGTTCAAGTACAAGTTCAAGTTCTTTATTCATCCGTGGATTCATACAAAATACAAATATGGATGTCGTCATGTCTATTATTAAGATTTAAGTAGGATACATAGAATAAATTTTAAAATATGATAGATAGAGAATAATAAGTAACTAGATAAATAAATTCACGCACAAAGAATAGGTACCTGTACTTTCAAGAAAATAGCTTCTTTATAACAATGTTCAACGTATAGCTTTAAAAACAGGTAATGATACTAATACTTGATGATGATACACTTGATTATACTACTACTTTTAATAGTCTTGTCGTTGAGTGAATAATATTATTCACTCAATGATGTGGTGAAGCCATACTTTACAAAAATGTATAATTAAGCGAGCGAAGCGAGCGTTTCCATTTGACCCTACGGAAAAATTAGTAACTGTTTTTTTTTTTGTATGTCTCGCCATAACGTTCGAACGGAGGCTCGGATCGAGTTGAAATTTTCACCATCCGCAAGCTTCGTTCTCGATTGAATGCCATTAGTTTTGTAGCGAAATCGTTCAAAAAGTTAAAAAGTTACATTAAAGTTAATCGAAAGTTTTTTTAAAACTAAACGGCGACAAAATCTGAGGTGGCCAAATCATTTAGAATGTCCGTCCGGTCACGAATATGTTAATTTTATTTTGATCCGATAAGTAGTGTAGATGGAAATTACATTATAACATGGCGCCGTAACCTGGGCACGGAAAGTCGCGCAGCTTTTTTGGCTCATGATAGCGGTCGAACGGAGGTTCGGATCGAGTTGAAATTTTGACCATCCGCAAGCTTCGTTCTCGATTGAATGCCATTAGTATAGTGGCAAAATCGTTCAAAAAGTTAAAAAAAAATACATTAAAGTTATTCGAAAGTTTTTTTTTCAAACTAAACGGCGACAAAATCTGAGGTGGCTAAATCATTTAGAATGTCCGTCCGGTCACGAATATGTTAATTTTATTTTGATCCGATAAGTAGTGTAGATGGAAATTACATTTTAACAAAAGTAACGTTACCATGGCAACGAAAAGTCGCACGAAGCTGGAGCTTTTTTGGCCCATGATAGCAGTTGCAAGAAGATTCAGATCAGGTTGAAATTTGGACCATCAACAAATTGTATAGCACGTGCTCGCTTATCAACGCGTCCAACTGAGCGTTTTCCTAGTTTTATCAGAGAGAGAACTTTTATTTTTTAACAATAACAAAACTCTGTTATACAAATACAATTGCCACAAGAACACAGAATTAAAATAACATTAATTGATTAATAACAATTAAAAAGAGGTTTAAATTTTAAATACAAATACTAGAAATGAGTCATAATAATAAAATAAAATAAATACATGTTTAGACCATAAAGGTGATTCCTAATAATAGCAATAGAACCTTTTAATACCACCATTGAAACCTCTTGTATCAGTGTTTTGCCTAATTTAAATGTATTGCAAAAATCAACAAAAAACTTTGGGATTGTCCCCCTTGCACCAACAAACAATCCGATGACATGTATTGGGTCTGCATGGTATTTGTCTGCATAGTATGGTATTGTTGGTTTGTAGATGTCCTGTTTTTCAGTGTTGACTTGCTCAGCTTGATCTCCACTGCGTTCAAAGCGTATCGTCGGGTCAAGTATGAAACCTTCCCTTATTAACTGCTATGATGCCGATCAAATTAGCGAATGAAATAGCTAAATAGAAGTAGTTAGTAGTAGTAGTAGTAGTAGTAGTAGTAGTAGTAGTAGTAGTAGTAGTAGTAGTAGTAGTAGTAGTAGTAGTAGTAGTAGTAGTAGTAGTAGTAGTAGTAGTAGTAGTAGTAGCAGTAGTAGTAGTAGTAGTAGCAGTAGTAGTAAGTTTATTTAGCAAATTAGCTATTTTTCACAAACTGCTAAATAAACTGAACTGAACTGAACATTCCACTACACATTCCAATACATAGTACATTCCACTGTACCAAGATTGAGGCTAATTAGATAACAATGAAAACATTACAATTTAATAACTATTAAGTTGTCTACACCTAAAATAGGTGACTTGATAATGAACAAATTAAACTTTAAAAATGCTATTCTACTAATTTTCCCAGAATCCCTGGCTTTCATAAGACACACACAGAAATTCCTGTTATCACTTGATATTATTGATTAACTATAATAATATAATGAAATGAACCTTATTTTATTACTTTTCAATAATTATTTTTATTTACAATGTATTACATATTATGACAATTTCTCATTATATTAGTATTTGTAAAATTTTTTTATTTAGCTAAAGGACACATACACTAAAAATTGTGTTGTTTCTTGACATAAAATGTACAATTTGTCCTAATAAAAAATTGAAAATTGAAAAGGATCAAACTTTTTTCTTTTATGAGTCTACAGCAAGCCCTCCGGAAACCCTTTGACACATGAAATGTTTTTTATGGGTTGTGGAATTCTATTATAATATTATATTTTCATACCTTCATTGAAAATGGTGTTATCTCCATATATTCTAAACTATAGATTTGTTTTGTATTAAACAGTATTTAAATCGTACTAGTCATGTCCTATAATTTAAACTTTACATAATATGTAAAGTCAATTTTTTTTTTTTCAATTCATTTCACTTTATTTAGCATTTTCAGCTATTATTACATGTTAACATATTATTTCATGGTACACAACACAACCTTACTAATAGATACTCAAAGCAAATAGCATTTTATTACAAGAAAAATGAAAAAAATGAACAATGCAAACATGTTCATCACCTCTGCAAGACTATATTCTTTCTTACAAAATTCACACATTCCTGTCTAAAGCTACTTCCATGCATCAGTTTTATCCTATTATCTATCTTATTATATAATCTCATACCACTGTAGAGAATAGACCTTTGAGACATGGACTTATTTCTACATTCTACATACACATTGTGAGCTCTCCTAGTGTTATATTTATGGACTTCAGTACCAAACGAGATGTGTTTTTGTAGGTACCCTGGTAGTTCACCTCTTACTATTTTATGTATAAATGTAAGGGTATTAAGGGAGACATTTGTTCTATTGACAGCCAGTTTAAGGTATCGAGCATATCTTGAATCTTTGAGTACATGTTTCCTTTCAATATTGCTCTCATAGCCCTGTTTTGGAGTTTTTGTAGCTTTGACATACTCATTTTATCTACTCCCCATAATAGTGTTCCACAATAATTGAGATGAGGTTTTATAAGTGCATTATTATTACTATCAGTGTTTTAGCAGGTACAAATCTCCTAAGTCTGAATAGTATATTTGTTTTCCCACTTATTTGCTTACTTATATATTCAATATTGCTGGTAAATTTGAGATGTTTATCTATTATTACTCCTAAGTACTTAAATTCATCTACAAACTAAGTATACCATCATTCATTACTATTGCCCAGTCTTTTCTCTCAGTAATTTTTCTTATCTATAACGCCCGATGATGTGATTAGCATACATTTTGTTTTTACTTCATTTAGTTTAAGCTTATTTCTTCTAAGCCAGTCCAGGATGATTTTTAATTCCTCATTTAAATTTCACACAATATTTTTATATCATAACCAGATAAGGATACTAGAGTATCGTCTGCAAACAAGTTCAATATGACTCTACTAACACATTCATTGATATCATTAATGTACATTATAAACAACAACGGCCCAAGGACCGAGCCTTGCGGTACTCCATATCTACACTTTTGTTTGCTTGATAACTCCCCATCATATTTAGTTTCCTGAGATCTACCTAACAAATAACTTTCGAACCATTTATATACACTACCAGACATCTTATATTTGCACCTAAGTTTACTTAACAGTATATCTTTGTCTATTGTCTCAAAGGCTCGTTTGAAATCTAGAAAAATTGCCACTGTTATTTTTCCAACATCCATATCTTCTTTCCATTCAAGTAATGTTTTCTGCAGAGCAGTTTCACAAGAGTGATTCTTACGGAATCCTGATTGATTACTACTTAATAATTCTCTCTGCTCGCAATATTCCATTAGTTGTTTATGTACCACTTTCTCTAACACTTTCTCATATATAGGTAACATATTAATTGGTCTATGTTCTTCCCCCTTACAAGTGTTTTTAACTTTAGGCACAGGTATAAACAGTAGAAATTTTCCATTTCTCAGGGAATATCCCCTGTGTCAGTGACATATTTATAACCTCTAGCAACTCCTGCCCATATGCCCCAAATGTATTTTTTAATACTTCAGTTGAGATGCCTTCCATCCCCTTCTTATTTGGCAGTTTGCAAATAATGTCCTTCAGCTCAGCAAATGAGTATTTTTAAATTCAGAAAAACCGTCAATTTCTTGTTCTGATACGAGTGTCGGAATAGAACTATCTTTCATAGTAGGCTCCTCTATATTATCTACTATTTCTTCTATACTACTAAGAAAATAGTTGTTTAAGCTCATTTGCACACTCTTCTCTCTCTATTCCAATACCATTTAGACTTAGTGATTTTACTGAGTTATGGACTTTTCCCTTACCCATGATATTATTTATTACTTTCCATAATTTCTTAGAGTCGTGCTCACATTCATCAATTTTCTGGCTATAATATACAGCTTTTGTTCCCCTTAATGATTTTGTATATTCATTTCTATTTAAACTATATAACCTCCAATCATCATCACTCATAGTTGTTTTAGCAAGTTTATAACTAATATTTTCTTTGCTTTTGTTTCTCTCTAAGACTAGTATCAAACCATGGATTTGCTATAGCTATATTCTTCCATTTTATTTCTCTAACTGGATTTACCTTATTTATTGCCCCTTTCATATTACCAACCCATCTATTAGCTCTTGTATTTACATCCTCCCCTACTTCCCACTTATCTTCTACAACTATATCCATTATCTTACTAAAATCATCACTAGTCAGTTTTTCGCCTCTTGCTAACATATTTAACACCTCTAATCTTTTTACTTTCGTGCATTTAAGATTTTTATTTATTATAAGTGTTTCATGGTCTGTTATAACATCCTCAATAGTATGCACACTTATTTCCTCATCATTAGTAATTACCAGGTCAATGATTGTTTTGGAGTTTTTGTTAACTCTTGTAGGATGTTTTACTACTTGTTCATATCCCATAGTATTAACATGTCTTGTAACTTCTTGCTATAAGATGTTACTGTAGCCATATCAATGTTAAAATCTCCTACTACTAACACTTTAGCATTTTCTAATTCCAATTCCACCATAATCTCTTCGAACTTTCCTAAAAATTCTTTGTGAGAAGCATTTGGAGAGTGATACAGCACCGCCAATACAATTTTTTCTTTTTTAGTTACAATATTAATACCGGTTGCCCAAAAATTCTTCAGCAGTACTTTATCCAAAGTTTTACAATATTTAATGTCCTCCCTAATATAGATTGCAACCCCTCCTGTATGCCTGGACTCTGATGTTGCTTGCTGTAGTTTGTAGCCTCTTATGTATAACTCATGCTCACCTATATCAGTAGTTATATGTGTCTCTGATAAACACACAATCGTAGGCCGCTTTTTCTTAATTATTAGTTCTAGTTCATCTTTATTTCCTAATAGCCCTTGTATATTTAAGTAAAGAATTTGATTTAAGTCCACATACCCATTGTTTTCTTTATCCGCCAGCTTCCTTACAAGTTTCCCGACTTCCATGCCCTAGTTGCATTTCTTACTAGTGCCCCAAACCTCTCTCTTCCCTTGGTATTTAAGTGTAGACCATCCCACGCAAGGTCTCTATACCCAATAGTGTAATTCGGGTCGAAAAAAGATACCCCTAGGTTTACACATTCACTTTTCATAGCACCATTCAATTCTTTAATTTGTGACTCGTCTATGTCCATTCTTCGTAGTACGCCACTAATTATAATGTCACATTTCCAGTTCTCCTGTAGTTTCTTCACCATTTCTCTCGTTTCCATTAGCACTTGTAATTTCCTCCACTTGCCTTGATACAATTTGTTCCCACATGCAGGAGCATTGCTGTGGGGGTTTCAAGGTCTTCATGTCATTCTTCAGCATGTTTGCTATTTGACCTGGTCTGATACCTGGGTAGCACTTTACTACCAGTCCCTCTTTTCTCACAAATCTCTGTTACCTGTAGTTTTAGTTGCGAATCACCAACTACCCATATATTTTCTGGTTCATCTTCTCTGTTTTCCCTCATTCTCTATGCTGTTTCAGTCATTTGAGCTGAGTCTGTATCTCCTTTTCCTTCGTCTAGTCCTCCATCTCTTTTCATTTCTGCGTCGCCGGCAATGTAGACATTTACTGCATCATCTGACGCGCTCTCATCGGCACCCGGAGGTTAATATGACATCGTGCCGACTTGGCTAACCTTTTCCCTCTCTGTCTGGCGTGGCGCGCGCACCATGCTAACCACGTCTCAGGATGCGCGCGCATCACATAATGTCTGGCCGCGCAGTTCAAAGAAATAGTTAACCCTAATTAATTTTAAAAGCGGGACATTATAATATTAGGTAAATAATATTCCTTAAAGCGACGTGAGGAAATAAAATAAAAAACTTCAAAACCTTAACGTTTCTATTTAAAATATAAAGGACTTTTACCAGGAAAGGAGTTTTAATGCTGATTATTCAAAAATAAACAAACAAACTTCAAAACCTTTAACGTTTCTATTTAAAATATAAAGTACTTTACCCGGAATGGAGTTCTATTATATTATTATAAAAAAAATAAACAAAATACCTCCAACCTTCAACGTTTCTATTTAAAATACAATGGCACAGATAATGGACTACAAAAAAAAAAAACAAAAAAAAAAAACAGTAGTTCGGGGTTTGAACAGCGAACCCTTCTTGCACAATCTCACCCGTTACCACCTGCTACAGGCACTGGGAACGATGTTCGCCTATAAAACGTGCTATAGTGGCATCGCAAGCGAGGCCGTGAGCGCGCGGGGGTGGGGGAAGGTTAGCAATCGGCCCTAACGATTCACGCACCCGGAGGCGAAGCGCTGCATCTCGCTTGACGAGCCTAACTTCACTTTTCGGACTGCTCCCATGAACATTTTAGCCAAGATGTCTGGACCTAGTGCAGTGTTTGAAATGGAGGCCATCTCGTCCCTAGCAGTCTTTGAACAACCAGTTGTTAGGATCTATAAAAGTACTCCGAACTCACCCACTACCCATTTGGTCCTCTTGATTGCGGTTTATGTTTCTATATTTAGGTCCAACCTATGTGCTATCACAGTTACCACAGTATTGCTGGCCTGGGAAATGTTCTTTTAGTGCACACATTAGGTCCCATGTTACCCCGATCACGTTATTAATTACTCCAATCCTCGTACACTGTCTTGTACTACATACACCACTGCAATATTGGTCTTCTCTTCGTCATTTATCTGTAGGTCTTTAATTTCTTTGCCATCTGGTTCCATCCTGATCCCTGGATAGCATTCTGTGTCCCAGTCTTCTCCATATTGGATCCCCAATTTTCTTACATTATCGCAATAGAATCTCCTAAGAACAGTTACCTTCATATTGTTTAAAGAAAGCTTACTTCATTTGAAAGGATCGTGATATTACTTCATTGTGAGGAGTCATGTTTTCTTTTGGTCTAGGCTCTTCTTCAGTATGCTTTTCATTTTCTTCTGACTTTCTTCTTTCCTTCTTTACCCTTCTCATGGTCACCCTGCTATTTCTTGCTCTAACATTTTTCAACCCTCATTTTGAGTTCTCTCTCTCTTGTTTCTTGGGATCTTCTATATGTTGCTACAATAATATTGATTTATTCATACCTGTAAGCCTACTGAATGTGGGTTTGCGAACGCAGAGCTCGTAAAAGAACTCTGCTGAGGAAGAATTTAAATTTAGCACAATAATGTATTGCGTTGGCAACATGTAAAATGAGGCCACATGTTTTTTAAGTTGGCATGTTTGGCCAACCTGCAAATACACCTGCACATTTTTCTAGCCTGCCTGGCGATGGAGGAGGAAGGCAAATAATGGAGGTTAACATTAATTGTTGACGTAGGGCCTAGGCCAAAAGCCCTTAGGTTTCGCCTAATTTAAATAAGTTGTTTTATATTTTCACATAGTAGGCCTACATATTTTTTGGTTCTGTTAAAAATGGCATTAAATTCAGGTATGGATTATGGGTCGCTGCTACAGCTTGCAAAGAAAACATCTGACATGAAGAAACAGGTAGGGCCTACGTAACTTCAGGCCTTGCGCCTAAGGGATCTGGCGTAGGCCTAGGCCTATTTACTCCTAGGGCATAGGCCTAGGTTTTGTGTAGGCTAGGCCGATGAATATATTTTATTCACAATTGTCTAGTACGCCTACTGCGTGAAGGTCAACCATCCAAACACATGGGAAGTAGGCCTAGGCCTCGGAAATAAAAAGGCCAAATATAGGCCTAGCCCCCTCTACCTGGAACTTCTTCGGTTGGGGGGTCCAACTTTTCAACACTTGTTTTTTTCTATGAAAACATACACACCCGAAATTCTTTTTGTTACATAACTAGCCCTACTTAGGCCTACGTTAGGTTAGTCGACCTTTCCGCCTCGTTACCTGCCGCGCTAGTTCTAGGATATTTTTTAGGAAGTGGCTATTTAACCGTACCTACGGGAAAATTACGATTCTCAATTCGTCCGTAGCATGAACGAAGATCAGCGGAAATAATCAAAGGTATCCGAATCGTCCGCGGGATACCACCTAACTTAAATTGGCCCAAATAGCTTAAAATATCACAGTGCATTGTGGCAGAGTGGTTAGCGCGTCCGAATTCTATGCGAGAGGTCGGCGGTTCAAATTTTCGTTTGGTCGTTTTTTTTTACCATTCTATTTGGGTCCATGTTTTTTCTGCAAATGATTTCACTACATTTGGCCCCGTCGCAACACAATTCTAGTTTGATAAAAGCGTTTAAAAAAGTGCTGCGCCGCGCTAGTTCTAGGATACAATCGATAGAGCGCACCCGAAATCCTATCCGTTAAAAACGAGTTTAGATTTAAATAGCAACGTTAAAGGTTTGGTAATAGAGTACTTTATTAAAAAACGAGTTAAGATTTAAAATACCCAACTTTAAAAAGGCACGGTTAAAGGTTTGGTAAGTAAAGTATTTTATTAAAAAGGTTGGTAGGCCTACTAAGTAAATGTCATAATAAACCATGGCGCGCCGGCAACAGTGAAATGTTAGTGTTTGTGTTCAATCTTTATTAATTATAACATAATTCGTTATTTTCAGAGGGGTTTATTTTGAATTAACGTAATTTTACCGTAATTTACTTAGGCTACCGTTCCTACGGTTAAATTAGCAGGCCTAATTTTTTCCGGATCCACAGTTCGAGTACCTTCGGTGATTTCCGCCGATGTTCGTTCATGCTACGGACGAATTGAGGATCGTAATTTTTCCGTAGCTACGGTTAAATAGCCACAGCGATTTTTATAAGAGCGCACCCGAAATCCTTTCCGTTACAGTGTATAAAAGTTGGACCCCCTAGTCGAAAAAGTACCCTCTTCCTCTACCGGTACCTTACCTGCTCATAGACAATCCGGTACTTTTTCGGTTGGTGTGCTCCCCTATTATAACACAGTAAAAACACTGAAAAACAACTACAAATGAGAAATGAATAACTAACAAGTCAATAATAACGATTTTGGGATCACTAAAACACGCAAAAAAATACACAATTCTATAATTAATTAGGCCTACACTTACAAAACACTCGCATATTTCAAACCCTTTTCTGTCAGCAATCTTGTAAGTCTGTTGTGCACTGTTTTTTCACTCATGGGCACCAGTAACCTTACAATAATATAACTTTCATAATCCAAAAATTTAATAATCACATTTTTGCTGTTATAGTAAAAAAAAAAAAAAACTTTAAAATCGCTATTTCAAACGAAAAATACTTTCCGTTGATTTAAAAAATAGTGACGTTAAAGGTTTTGTAGGTGGAGTATTTTTTATGAACAAAGTTGGTACGGAGTGAGTAGGCTACATTGAAAGAGGAGTGAACTGCACATGCCCTACACCAGGGGTTGAAAAATATCTGAAAATATAGGAGCCAGGGGAAGAAAGTTAGGAGCCAGGGACGATGCGTGGGAAAAAACTGGGGTCTGGGCGAACCCCAGCTGCGGAGGCAAATTCGCCCCAGGCGATTTTTTTTTGCATATATACAATTTAACCTAAGTGCCCATAAAAGGGTTTGGAGGGTTTTTTATCCACTCTTGTAGAGTGTACAGATAAGCATTATCACCTGGGATAAATTGGCTTCTTATAGATTTTATCGGGTTTTTACCCATCCCAAAGAGTACAAAATAAGCCTAGACCCCAGCAATGAGGAGGGTAGGCCTAATTAAAATGGAATCTATTGGTGCATGGGGCAACAATAGCTAGGCCTAGGCCTGTATTGCCCTCAAATACTCATGAACAGCAGCCAGCCTAGTCCCATGCATAATAGATGGCATGGACTCGGCATTGGTTAGTGTCAATGTCATTTCGGTCTTCAAAGCTCTACGTCACATCCAGTGGCGGTTTTTGACCTTAATATCAGGTGTGAAATTAAAAAAAAAACGAGGAGCGGTGAATAGCTGGGGTCTGGGGCAAAGCCTCAGCCGCCGGAGGCAAATTCGCCGTAGGCGCTTTTTTGGGGGGACTGCTACTTTTATTGGCCTAAAAAGAGTTCTAAATGACGGTAAAATATGCAGCTACAACTGCATGACCACACAGGCTCGCCAGCCAAACTCTTCTATTTCCCGATTACTGCCTAATTTTGTTTTGTAAGTTTTTTTTTAAGTTTTTCCTGATTGATCAGTGTGCAATTGTCACACCTTGCACACTGTAAAATCCGCCACTGGTCACATCAGGGTTAATTATCTAAATTGTTGATGTTTTTGTGTTATGTTAACTTCGATTGCTTGCATCTCCGTTCTAAAAAAAAAAAAAAAAAAAAAAATTAAGAATTTTTGTTGACATTTAGTAAGTCGCCAGGGCCTTAATTCTAGGCGACCTGGCGCCTGGTATTTTTCAACCCCTGCCCTACACGACGACCTGTGCGAACAGTGACATCGCCGAATATTTGTGTAAAATATGTAAAAATTAATGAATAACATTGTATATTTTCATACCGTTTTCTATAAATTACATCATTAATCATTAATAATGTGTTGATTTACATTTATTTCTCGTTTATAGTTGTTTTCAGTGTTTTTAGTGTAAAAAACTGTGTTATAATAGGGGAGCACACCAACCGAAAAAGTACCGACAATCCTTTAGTTAGCTTCTGAGGCCTAGCCCTACACATCTAGGCCTAGCCCTACCCTCAACCGACTATTGGCTATCCTATCACAATAGTGCTATTGTATAGCTATTGTACAATAATAGCCAACCCCTATTGGGCTAGGCAGAGGCTTACGAGTAAGTTGGTTTGCAATCACATCAAGCAATAGCTCTAGGCCTAGACTAGGCCCTAGGTATGTTGACATGGAAGATTCAATACAGTATTGAATACTATCCGACTCTCAATCCTTCATGTAACCACTTGGAACTAGGATCGGATTGAAAGACCGGATCTAAGCATGTAAACAGTTTCGAGTAATGTATTGAGTGCACAGCTGCTAGCAAGCAGGTAAGGCTGGGTTAAAGAATGCGGGGATGAAGAAGTTTTCAAAGCTACCGTTAGATCGCATTAGTTTGGTACCGTATTGAAAATGGATCAAATCCCTTGTTCAATTCATGACATGTAAATCTCATCTAAGAATCTAATCCAATACCAGGCAATACAGCTTTGTATCTAGGGTTGCCAGATTTGTGAAACTCAAATACGGGACAGGACTTCGCGTAGTGATACTGGGGTCTGGGGCAAAGCCCCAGCCGCCGGAGGCGGAAAAATTTTGGGGTTGTGTTTTTTGGGGAAGGGCCTAAAACGCATTTGAGAGTAATTCAGTGAAAATTTTAAAGCAATAAAGTGATTGAAATAGGGAGATAATCAGATAAGGAATGTACAGAAAAGTAAGTAGCTATATAGAAGCAAAATTATTATCACTTTATTGATAGGCACATTTCATTGATGATCAGATCATTGATATTTATTGCTTTGTTACTATTGCAACGTTACCATCTTCATCGTCACTCATGTTTAATGTTGTTTATCATTGCCTCATTCCCTGAGTTCGAATGCGTTTGTCACACGCACGCCACGCCCGAGGTTAAGAATATCACGTTACGGCTAGAGACACTCGCTACAATGACTCACCGCGCTAATGATGCACTCGAATAACACCCACCACCAGCAGGCAGCAGCGGCAGACTGATCAGGCACCAAGGCCGGCCGAGGGGAAGGGATCGATAACTATACGCCCGCGCGTATTGTTGAAAAAGCGCACAGGGACTACTTTATTCTAAATACGTGATATACTGATCAATGGGTTAGAGCATACGGGACGCGGGAAACACCCATCAAATACAGGATTTCCCGGGTAATACGGGACAACCTGGCAACCCTAATTGAATCTTCATGAAATAGGCTAGTAGGCTAATGAGGGTGCCACCAAACATTATTTTTATTGATAGATACTTAATCATTGAGAAATCCTGAAGAATATTTATATTTAGTATCTTGGCATGTACATTCTTCAGCGGACCATTCCAACGATCCGCGCTTAGCGCTAACAGCCTCATTACTGGTTCAGATGGTTGCCACTCAGCAATCCTTCAAGGATGTTTTAAAATATAATAATAAATGGAAGACATCGCTAAAATATTACCATGGAGGAAGAATCAAATTCGGATTCCACTACATAAGAGCCACGCAGCCAAATTGATTTTGAGCATTAACTAGTATTACGGTTCGTAGTATTACATGCGAGCATTAGGCCTAGGCTTAAGAATCTGATTTCTTAGAATATTAGGTATCACGACTCTTTAGGTTCACCATCGTGTCTATAGGCTAGGTACTTGCTGGGTTATTATTGCTATACCGGGCACTGATGTTTATACTACTGTTCATGCTTTAGTCTCATAAAAATAAGAATTATTCATGTATTTAACTAGGTAGGAAATCCTAGTTGACAAAATCCTGTTGAATCCTTCAGAAAACCTTAAAGTTTTTGAATGCAACCCAACCAACGAGTTTCTTGCGGATAGCTTGGAATCTCGGAATGTCCGCTGAACCACTGGTATTCCTATTTAAAATCTTGGATGGCCTACTAGACAACAACTCCCCTATACCTAGCGGACTACTCAGTATGGATATACCGGGTATTCACACTGGCTCACTCACCGTCTATCAAGACTTGGCGTTCCCTATTAGTGCTAAGGGCCCTACTCGAATAGGATTTTATCCTTTTTCAAGGATTTTTTAATAAATTAATTAATTAAATGGAAGACATAGCCTATTATTATTCCATGGAGGAAGAATAAAAATTTTCAGGATTCCATACAATAATAGCCTACGTCATGCCAAATTGATTTTTGAGAATTTAACTAGTATTAGTTCGTAGTATTTACATGCGAGCATAGGCCTAGGCTTAAGAATCTGAATTTTCTTAGAATATGTAGGTATCATCGTTTTAGGTTTCACCATCGTGTCTATAGGCCTAGGTACTCGCTGGGTTTATTATTGCTATAACCCGGTGCTACTGATGCTTTTATTATCTACTGTTGATTGCTTTTTAGTCTTCATTAAAAATAATGAATTAATTTCATGTATTTTTAACTATGGTAGGAAATCCTAAGATTTTGACAAAAATCCTGGGATCCTCGAGAAACCTTTAAAATTCTTGAAAGTGGCAACCCTAACCTAACGAGTGCTTTGCGGCTAGCTTGGAATCGTCGGAATGTGTCCGACTGGAACCACTGGTATTCCTATTTAAAATCTCTGGGGATGGGCCTACCTAGACAACAACTCCCCTATACCTAAGGCTGGATCTAGCTCAGTATGGGGAATGATACCGGGTATTCAACACATGGCTCACTCACTCGTCTATCAACGACTTTGGCGTTTCCCTAGTCTAGTTGGCTAAGGCGCCCTAACCCGGAATGTGGGAGACCTGGGTTCAATCCCCTGGTCGGATAAGATTTTGTTTTTGTAGTTTATGGATTGCATTTAAAAAAAAATATTAAATATGTTTTGAAATGCATACAGGCCTAATGCAGTAAAGTCTACATCAACTGTGACAATACTATGGAAAACATAGCCAGTACAAAATACGAGTAAAGATTGCAAGGTTTACTCAATCTCCCAGTGGAATTTGGGGGTACCTTGAACATGCAAGTTTTGATAGACCTAGTTTGTCACTGCAAAACTGCAGAACAGATTTTTTTCCACTGCCTCCATTGCAACCGAGTAACATCTAAGAGACAGTGATTTTTTCAAAAGAAAAACCATTGTCGTTAAAAGCAGTTCTAAGTTACCTGGTCACGGATGTCTGTTTAAAATTTCAGCAGCTCAATCTATTTGGCCGTTCGGCCGTATGAGCCCGGACAAACAGAATTAATCACGACAAGGCCCGATCGAGTAGCGTTATAAAATCCTCATTCACTTCGCTCACTCGTCTAAATATACCACATGTTCACTGAGATAACACCTATGTTCCTACCTACCCCAGATATTTTTCCATAGGCCTACATCTCCTTCAGAGCTATGGTAAGTAGGAACAAGTGCACATTTTTTTCAAACATTTTTTTAATGTAAAATGATACAGATTGTCAAAAACTTATACATATGGGTTAAAAGACAACATTTCAAAGAAAAATATGGACTGCATGTAAAGATCAAACTTTTAAACTACACAAACTCTGATTTTTTAAAGTGAAAACTTAGCAAAAGTGTTCCTACTTACTCCAATAACCCCTAGGCCTATAACCGGTGTAAATTACTGATTCAGCTAACACCAGGAGCGTCACTAGAGATTGGACATTGGGGGGGCGCAAGTACTTTCGTGGGAAAGGGACTAATTTATGGGGGGCAGAGCCCCCCATAAATAGAGCCGCAGGCAAAAATTTTGAAAATCAGGTTTTTTGAGTGCATTTGGTGCGTTCTAGAAAAAAGCGTTGGGCTGAATGCAATACCGAAACAGTGTAGTTTGTGTGCGTCAATTTGTTTTCTCGTCATGTAGAGCTTACAATTCACAGCATTCATGGCAACATAATAACGTTTGATCATTTTCAATTTAGCATAGCAGACACGTTTGGTTGTTACTGTACTGATGATTTCGGACAATACAAAGGCAAGATTCAAATGATCGAATGGCGGGGCTCTGAGAGGCTTGTCCTATATTTTTTCAATTACAAGGTAATTTTGATGAAAATCAGTGCAATTTAGAGAATTTCAAGACTGCTCTAAAATGCAGTTGAAAACTATTTATTATTGTTCTATAACTAAATTCGCCATATTTATTGGGCTCGGACAAAACAAGGAAATGAAACACATAACAATAATTGGATGAGCAAAGCGATCGTAGCGAGCGAAGCGAAGATTCCATTCTACCACACTGGAGAAAAAAATCCGTAATGTTTTTTATTCTTTTTTTCTGTATGTATTTTTGTGTGATTGTTAATACGATTCCGGCTAAACCGATACTCCAATTGCGATGAAATTTTCTGGAGGCCTTCGAAATCTCTGAACTTGGAACTGCCACGTTTTTGAGTGCAATCAAAAAATTATTTCTCATGAAAATTGTAATTTTATGATTTTTTTCGATTTTTAAAGAATTTCTTCGACTTGTAACACCTACATGCTTTTCCGATTGTAATGATTTTTTCACAGAACCCTAATTTTATGAATTAATATAATTGTGTGAAATTTGAGCGCAATCAAAAAATTATGTCTCATTGGAAATCGCAATTTTACGCTTGTTTTGATTTTTAAAAAACGTCTTCGACTTATAACGCCTAGACTACATGCTTTATCGGATTGTAATGATTTTTCACAGAATATTAATTTTATTAATTAATATATTCGTGTGAAATTTGAGCGCAATCGAAAAATTATTTCTCATGAAAATCGCAATTTTCCGCTTTTTTTTTTCGAAATTTCTTGGACTTATAACACCTACATACTTTATTCGATTGTAATGTAGCCTAGTGTGTAATGTGCGCCCCTGATCCTCATGTCGTCGTCGTAAAAATCAAAACAATATTACCAAGCATGTCTCGCAGGCCATGAAAACGAAATCAATTTAAATACCATCTGCATAACACATGGCAGCTCAATGCACAATTACGCTCATCCAACAACACGCCAGAAAAAGCGTTTGCGAAGCTTCCTAGTTAGACAATTTAATTGTCGTATGAAATAATTTCAAACTACTGCCAAAAATTAACATCAATTTTTTTTAAAATCTCGTGTACTCTGGCCGATAATTTGAAAGTCGAAGAAAAATGTCTGAAAAGTTTGCTGAATGAAAGAAGGCATTTAAAATAACAGAAAAAAATTGTGAATTTTTTTGGGCGGGACATAACCTCACTTTTGGAAATTATATTTAGATTTTTGGACGAAAGTGTAATATACAAGACTAGTTCAAAATTAAATTTTGAGAATTGGTTTTCTGGACATAGTTTCTAAACACCTTTAGCAATAACTTGACTATAGCTAAAAATTTTAATTTAAATTTTTATCGTGGGAAACCTGTTATAGGGTGCAATTAGCCCCTCTTCAGGTGAACTAGGTACCGTATGTGCGGATAGGAAATTGTGAAGGGATGTCCGAGGGCTTTTTAAGAGGACTCAATCCCTTGCATCTGCCTTAACGACTGAGGAAAACCTCGGAAAAAACCTTCAGTCAGGTTTGCCGGTCTCGACGGGATTCGAACCCGGGACCTCCCGAATCAGAGTCGAGCGCTTAGCGCCCGAGCCAACACTGTCAGTTATAGCTAAAATAGTTTTCTGAAAATAACAGTTGGTGTACGATTTTTTTTTGTCAAACGGTAAAAAACTTGTATTTGTACCGTTTCACTAAAAAATTCGTACACCAACTGTTTTCAGAAAACTATTTTAGCTATAGTCAAGTTATAGCCAGAGGTGTTTAGAAACTATGTCCAGAAAACCGATTCTCAAAATTTAATTTTGAACTAGTCTTGTATATTACACTTTTGTCCAAAAATCTAAATATAATTTCCAAAAGTGGGGTTATGTCCCGCCCAAAAAAATTCACAATTTTTTTTTCTGATATTTTAAAGGCCTTCTTTCATTCAGCAAACTTTTCAGACATGTTTCTTCGACTTTCAAATTATCGGCCAGAGGTGGTAGGCCTACAATAGCCTTAATAAGAAATTACCCACCAGTACATTATTAGTTTAATAAAGTAATGATTATCAAATTATTTTAAGTAGTGATAATTCGCGTAAAGTGCAGCTGTGACTGTGGGTTGTTAATAGAAAAAAAAATAAAAACAATGAAATTATTGGGGGGGCGCATGCCTCCCCCAAACCCCCCTAGTGACGCCACTGGCTAACACACTATATTGTACATTTTAAGATCAGTTAATAGAATACCAATAAATTGTTCATTATGTATTACTATTTTTATATTTATTTCATATTTAGGCCTATAGTGGTTTGTCGTCATTTTTAATTGAAAAAACAGTGTTAAAAAGTTGGCCAACACCAACCGATAAAGTACCCTATCTTTCAATACTTGTCACTAGGCCTTACTGCTATAGGGCTACACTAGCCTGTATTAGCAAGTAGCCCTAGACCTAAAGACTAACATCTCCCTGATCCACTCCTTCCAATTTCCTTTCCTTTTTGCCGCCAACTGACCACATAAACCACATGCGTATTCTATCGATGACGTAAGATATGTTATATGCCTAAGAAACTCTTCCCAACCACAAATAGATGGTAAGTAGGCCTACTTTTCTTCTCTAGTCCAAGGTGAATTAGGCAATAATTTGTAAACTTTTCGATCCATTGCACTTCTTCCTTCAGGCTTGGAAAAAAATGGTGCGCTATGCTTGCTACTTTAGTAATTTATGTATGGTACCGGTACTGTACTAAGCCCTAAGCCTTTTTCAAATCTTACATACCGTAGGCATACCTCCTGTATTCTAATAAATTGTGACCATTTCTTTTTCTCTTAGGCTAAACGAACTGGTCCTCCTCCAGTTCGTACATCAGCTGATCATAAAATTGCTGAGGAGGAAAAGAAAAAGTTATTAAATGCAAATGTGGCCAAGTTTTTAGCCAAACGAGATGCAGAGGAAAGGAAAAGAAAGCTTGAAGCTAACAAGGTACGCGAGGGATTGTTGGCAATACGGAACAAAGACTCCAAAGCCCGGAAACGAGTAAAAATTATGAATAAAAGTGCCAAGTCAGCTGATAAATCTGCCATTGAGGATGCTGTTGGACCTTCCAACTACTATGTCATAGAAGAACCGCTTTGCTTTATGTCGCAAGAAAGCTTGGTTCAAGAAGAAAAGTTCTTGGAGAAATTATGCAAGGTACCCGAGGACGAGATATTTGCAAAGAAGAAAGTTAACCTAAATAAGGATTTAAGTGGAACCAAAGATCGGGTGAAAATGGCACTTTTACTAGGTGATACAGTAGAAAAAAAAGAGAAGCGTGAAGCAAAAGAAAAATTAAAAGAACATAATCACAAAGGTAAAGGACGACATGGCCATACAAAAATTGAGATAGAAGAACCTCAGGTGGAAGAGAAACCAAAACAACCTCGGCAGCCTCGGCCTCCGCCGATGAATTACATTGAACTCCTTAAACTAGCAGAGAAGCTACAGCAGGAGCCAGTGCGAGAGGTGCCAAAAGAAAAGGAACCTGAGCTAAGACCAATGACCACAAAGGAGAGAGAGTTATACCTGCTTGAAGAGGCATCGCGGAGAAGAAAAGAGGAAGGATATAAGGCACCTCCGAGGAAAGTTGATAAGTCAAGTTCATCGCAGTTTCAAGGTTCTAAATCTAGTTCGTCAGTAGTTAAGGAAGAAAAGTCTATCTCATCGATACCTCGCATTCCGAAAATAAATGATAGCAGGCATGCACCTGAGAAGAAATCCAATTCATATGAAGAACGAAAACAAAAATCTACAAGAGAAGACAAATATGGTTCCTCCAGCCAAAAACCGTCTCACCGAATGGAAGAGAATACCAACTCGGGGAAACCAAATTTTAGACAACATGAGAACCCAACTAAGGGAAAGTATAATTCAAATCAGGATAAGAACCACATTGACCGAACACCAAAACAAGAAGCTACAAGGCATTGGGATGAGAGAAGCACTCAGAGTAGCAAGTCCCAGGGAATAAGAAGAGAGAAAGACAAGTCTAGCTCATCCAGGCCATCTGTGCAAGAGCTAGGTAAACCTTCGACTACGTCACGGGATACAAAACAAGTTGAGGCAAGTTCTTCGGTGAGCATAAAACCTACATCATCTACTGATGGAAAATTAAATTCTAAGAGACCTTTAGATAATGCTAGAAATGTCACATCGGATAAGTCCAAGTCACAACCGAAGCCTGCAACTCCTTCAAGCACAAAACCACGAGAATACCAACCCGACACTCATGTACCTAAAAAGCTTCCTCCGTCGGATGTTAAATCAAACAACCCTCACAGTTCCAAGCCAAAACAATGTCCTCCAGATATGAAATCTAAACAGTTGCTTCCTAATTCTAAACAACAACCTAGGCCTATAGACAATAAATCTAGACAACTTTCTTCTTCAGATTCCAAAACAAAACAGTATCAATCAGAAACAAAATCTAGATCACTTACTCCCTCAGATTCTAAGCCTAAACACCTTCCTGATATAAAATCTCGACCACCCAGTTTGAATTCTAAGCCCAAACAAGATCCACCTCCAGATGTCAAATCTACCCCAATCTCAAAAACTAATTTTAAAACTGAATCGTCTTCATCACCTAACATTAAATCAAGACCCTTGCCTTCGTCGGATGCGAGGCCCAGAAACTTTCCCCCATCGGATGTGAAGCCAAGAAACTTTCCCCCGTCGGATGTGAAGCCAAGAAATTTTCCACCGTCGGATGTGAAACCCAGAAACTTTCCCCCGCCAGATGTGAACCCAAGGAAATTCCCTCCTTCGAATACTGGCCCCAAACAGTTCCCGCCAGCTGATGTCAAACGCAAGCAGTTCCCGCCAAGCGATGTTAGACGAGGACCAAAGACCCAGACTAAAAAACGTAAGGATGTTACCTTGTTCATTTTAATGTGCAATGCCTACTCACTAAAACTGCCTGAAATTGTTAGGCCTATTAGACCTAGAGCTGCATTTCTCAACATTTTGGCAGTGTTGTTATGCAAGCTACTTTAAAAAGTAGCACTGCTACAGCTGTACAGCTAGCTACATGACCTATGAAAGTAGCTTAGCTACTATTTACTACAATTCAGAAATTAAAAAAGTCCGCTCCAACCGGGAATCGAACCACGGATCTCCCGCATTCCAGACAGGCTTCTTAACCACTAGACCATCAGGACGGGTACATTTTAAGCTCTGAATTGTAGTTGCATTATACATCTGAATGGATAGAACAGTACTGCAACGAATATCTGCTGCCTTTGAACTGACCACCAAACATTAATTATAATGTCATACCTTTACGCAGGTATGAGCGAGGGTTTATTTCTCGATTTGTTTAGTCGGGAAACACTCCCGTAGGTGTAATTGATATTATTTACTACAATTCAGAAATTAAAAAAGAAATAGCTTAGCTACTATTTAGTTACTTTTATTTTTAAGTAGCCTAGAGTGCTATAGTGGTCCCAACGAAAGAATGCAGGTGGCTCAAAATTGTTTTTCTAACGTAACAACTTTGTCAATTCTATTCACGCTAGCTCAGCAAGGATCTTGCACACGGAGGAACTCTGATCTAGCACAGATAATTTTTGCTTGCGTTGGTAAAAGATATTTCTCATTCATACACAAAGGCGACATTCCATTTACCAAGCATTCATTCTACCCCCACCACTACCAAGCATCTGCATTCTTTTGTTGGAGCAAGTATACTTGTGCAGCTACTTTAAAACAGTACCTAGCGACGCTACTTTACAGCTCTCCTTTTTTGTACTATGAATAAAATAATACCTAATGTAGTAAAATAAAATAAAAATATAATTTTTTTTGGTAATAAAATCAAAATTAAATGCAGGCTAATTCAAATTTCAAAGAAAGAGAATGCTTCTCAAACTCTTCTGTCACACTCACACTGTTACAGAGAACGACAAAATATGTAGACCTACGCTTTTGTGACGACACGAGTATGAGAAAAGTGAAACCCCAAGCAAGTAGCCCTATTATGTATTTGGGATGGTTGACAATGATTGATTTTTGCAACAGTAGGTTTACTTGCATTATTGCAAAATTAAAGTAGCTTCGATTTTACGCTACAATTACCTATTTATAGTAGCTTGCTTCTCGCTACTTTTCAAAATTAGTGCGCTACCGTCTTCGCTACTCAAAACAGTAACATGTTAGGCCTACAAAAGTAGTGCACTACTGTTAATGAGCTACTTAACAACACTGCATTTCGAGATGCATCCGTGAAATTCTAGATTCAAGGTCGACATATATATGTGGATCACCCATCTGTCAACAGTCTTGTAGCAAACAACAGACAAGCAATGTGTGTGATAGTAAGTAAATGTTTAAGCTATGGGCACTGATAACACTACTGTTGAGTGCCCTAATACAACACTAACTAACCAACTAAAAAGCTAAATGTTAGTTTTTGTAGAACTTGCCAATTGCCATCCCATAGAAGACCTTTTTCCATTAGGGCTAATGTTTTTTTAAATTATATACATTGATTCATCATAACTAGGTAGGCGTTCTTTAATATAGGGCCTATTAAATTATTTTAAATGCAGGGCACATCATAATTAATTACAAAGCAAAGCTCCCACAGCCTAAGCATCACTTTTCTGTCTGTCCATGCGCATCTCGTCTCATGATTAAAAGTTTTTTGTTTTTGACCTGCCACCTCTGCCATTTTGAATGCGAGAACAAGCGGCGAAACTTTTTTAAGTAGTCCGGCACAGCCACCAAGAAGATTAATGCACTGCAAATTATTTTGACGATCTGTTACAATTAGGAAGCTTCACACCCTCTTTTGAGTATTTACACGTATTTACGTTAATCAAGGCGAGGTTTGACGTAGAGATCCAGAAAGAGCCATCCCATGGACCATCGGTGTTCTGCAAACCCCAGTTTTTATGCTGAAATAGATTTTACAAATTTCTATTCTTGTTATTACCGGAACTTTATTTTGTCTATGTTAACTGAGAATTCAAAATGTTTTAGACTTGCACTGCTATATACTCATACTGTAGTATTTGTATTTGTATTTTATTTGCAGCTTTGTTATTACATTGTAATGGCACAATACCATTGTAACATTAGCCAGCCATAGCACCAGAGCCATCCCATGGACCATCGGTGTTCTGCAAACCTCAGTTTTTATGCTGAAATAGATTTTACAAATTTCTATTCTTGATATTACCGGAATTTTATTTTTTCTAGGCCTATGTTAACTGAGAATTCAAAATGTTTTAGACTTGCACTGCTATATACTCATACTGTAGTATTTGTATGTGTATTTTATTTGCAGCTTTGTTATTACATTGTAATGGTACAATACCATTGTAACATTAGCCAGCCATAGCATTAGTAATACAAAATGTTATTGTCTCTTGCTGTACCTACTTCACTAATCAGGTGAACAAAAAAGGAACATGTTTACACTTGACATCATGTGATGTGGGGTGGGTCCTTCCTACTCTCCAGCAGGCATTTGCTGTACCTACTTCACTCATCAGGTGAACAAGAGGGGAACAGTTCACACTTTGCATCAAGTGATATGGGATGGGTCCTTCCTCCTCTCCAACAGGCATTTCCAATACATCCCACTTACATTAAAGTTCCTTCTTGGTTCATTTTTAGGCCTACCCAATAAACATCGAGTGTATTTATTTACCTATTAATTAAGTATTAACATATTTTCTTGTATTTAGGTCGCGTAATAGATTCCGATGACGAGTATGACTCGGAAGTGGCAGACTTTATCGACGATGGGCCAGATGATTGCGAGGATTACTCGAAACATATTCGCGAGATCTTCGGCTATGACCGTTCAAGGTATCGAGGCATGGATGAAGACGATGAATGCATGGAGTCCAGTTTCAGCCAACAAATGAAGGAAGAGTTTAAGAGCACCAAACTTGGTAGGCCTAAGTGTTTTATCCGATATAATTCTGCAAGTAGTACGTACTGTTGTTAGGGCCATAAATTTTACCTCGAAAGTAGTACCACCATTCAAATTCATGAACTAAAGTGAACTCTAGTTACTCTACTATCCGCGATGCAAAGATGATCCAGATAGCGCTTTTTGAGTTTGTTTTAGTATGCGTTACATTGATGAGCAGCACTGTAGATATTCATAGCTACAAAGATCGTAAAGGCAAGCTACATTATCTAGTAGGCTCCAAGCTGCTTGACTTTGGAGAAAGGACTTAATTTAATATTTGTTTGTGTTTTCTTTCAGTTATTTGGTTTCATTTGTTTTTTTTTACAACATTCTAAACAAATTGTTATATCAAAATACAAGCATCAACACTCCAATAACTATTGTCACTGCATGGACTTATAATAGTAACTGGACTTATAATAGTAACTGGCGTTCCTGGACCTGCAACATTATGGGGCGGTGCGTCTGAGATTCTCGTTTCCTGTTTAGGCCTATTGGCGGCCATTTTTGCACTTCAAAATGTAAATAATTGTGTAAACAGGCAAAAATGGCGACAATGTTTGACAAGTTTTTGTTTTTCGGGGCTAGTTTCACAGTACACCAATTAACCAAGAGATGCATATCCATGCGTCACTGTAAGCACCACTAGTAATGTACAATGCCAGCCAGCTATGTTGTAGTAAAAAAGAAGGCGCTAATCTAGAAGGCCACAGTCTATTCTACAGTGCTGCTTGCAAATGTTCCAAAAATTAGAAGCTGCCCTCTTTATTCGCTAGATCACATTGGTGTTCCTTTGCATTGCGGATAGTCAAGTATAATTAGGCTAAGCCTAATGATATTTATAATTCTTTTACCAATTTATTTTTTCCATTTTCACAGGCATTATGGAAGATTTGGAAGACATACGCAGAGAGAAGCAAAGGGAGGCAATGTTAAAAAAGAAAAGACGATTAAAGTAATAGCTAAATAGTAAGATTTTTTTTGCACTTGCGGCTTTTACGTAGAGTCGCCAACATATGTACGTAAATCAAGGGTTGGACATAAATCATAACAACTCTTCTTCTGCGCGCAACTTATCATTCAATATGGCTGCTGGTTTTTATGCTTGTATACGTATTTTGTCTATTGATATATGGCCTCTAGGTAAGATTGATAGCCTACAAGGAAATAACATATTGTACCTATCCATGTCGGCGGGTATAGGTACTAGAGATTGATAATTGTATCTCTAAAGACTATGGTTGGGATAGTTGCCCATGGCTATTTACCATTACGAGTTTTTTTTATGTAGATTTTTTTCTTTTTTTCTTTTATTTATCTTGAACTATCGCCAAAACAAGCAGAATACGTATGAGGTTGTTTTCTAATGAATTTTCAAATACACCTATATGACAGCACAAAATGGAAGAAAAAAGTAAAACTAACTTAGGTACTAAGTAAGAACATTTATTATTTTACTCGGCTGAGATGGCTTGGTATTGAAATGAATGCCGTACAAGAGTATGCCCAAGGACCAATGCATTAAAAAAGAATAAGAGGAATAATAAGAAGGGGGAGGCAAAGGAAGTGGTGGAAAGAGACCTACCGGCAAGGAGCTGGCAAGATATGAAAGATATACAATTGTGAGAGGAGAAAAAGAAAAACACGAATTGGGTTGTAAAACTCAAGCATTCTGCCAGAGGCAGGTAATTGTAATGGGTGATGATCTTTTTGGTTGGCCTTGTATATAAACATTCTAAATGTTGTTTAAAAGCATCTGTATAAACATTTAATGGATATATTATTATTTATAATAGAGGCCTATCAGCTGGGTTAGTAGTGCCTAATTGTGTGTTAGAGAAAGGATAAATGAGACCGAACAACTTCGGCTGTTTACCTACCTACTTGAAACTCATAGGTACGTAGTAGACCTGGATTAGTGAAAGTAGTGTAAATAATAAATATACTATAGCATTGAGCCAGTTCTTTCCATCAATCGAGTGACCGAGGCCACGCTGGCCGAAACGTTTCGACAGTTTAGCCACCTACAAGTTTCAAGTAAGCAAACGGTTTATCCCACCCTACTCAAGACTGTTTCAGTACGGTACTATCACAAGTTGCAATCCAAGCAAAGATACCAATTCAGACTTCAAGGTGCTCCGTGCATAAATTGTGTATAGTCTCTCATATGCACTTCCTTATGGTAAATTTTGATTGCAATCTATGGCTGTTGTAAGTAGCCAAGAGACAAATATTTTTTTACGAGCCGTTTTTTAGCCGATGTCCAAATTGTATGGAACAAAGAGGCCGGAATTCACTTGCTGCTTAATACATAAGTAATAAGGAATGGATTTTAGTTTACCACTGTAGTTATCCTCAAGTACCGTAAGTTTCATAACTTATAATGCAAGATAATGTAATTGAATTATTAATATGCTAGATGCAAAGCAACTAGTGCACATAATACCATCGTGAATTCTGGTAGGCTTTCACATGTAATTTGGCTTGCCTTTTTTGGTGACTTCATGAATGACAATGGGAACATACCGTATTGTTCCGAATATAGCGCGATGTTTTTTTCCGAAAATACAATCTCAAAAACAGCACTCGCGTTATTTCCGCGCGCTTGCATTTGAAATAGCGCCTGAACATAGGCCACGCCTCTATACAACTCCCGCGCATAGTCTGCTGCGCTTCGCCCCGCCCACCCACTCGAAGCCACTGAACTCGGCCGAACTTTGGGCGAAACTGTCTGCTAGTCGTCAGAATCCTTAGCCGTGATCACATCGTGACCTAGCTTGACCTACATAGATTTTGTTTGTCGGGGTTGTCTATCTACGTTGCTAAGAGCTAAGAGTCTACGTAACGTAATAATGAGTGATGAAGGAGAAGATGAAATGGCTCAAGATGAACAAATGAAGACTGCTGATCGCGTGGAAAAGAAAGGTTCCTCTGCCTTACAAATCAGCAAGGGATTGCGAAGGAGCTAGGCCTAGGCCTACGACCATAGATACTAGGGCCTAGTATAACCCCCACCCCCCACCCCCCCCCCACGACGTAAACATTGAAGACCAGGAATCAGACTGGTGAACTGTGGTTGACATGTGAGCTTGTGCTTGGCCCTACCCTGTAAAAAACCATAGGCCTAGGCCCTAACATTGTTCAAAATGTTTTGTTGTAAGTGTTTCATGTACATTTTAATTTTCTTTGATTTTTTTCTTTTTCTTGAAATGATTCTGAAAAATTGGGGGTCGTGTTATATTCGAGGTCGTGCTTTATTCGGAACAATACGGTACTAGGTATAGATAGATTGTGCAAGTCAACGGTATGCAAAGGTAGTTTTAATGTTACCAGTTTGGAATTGTTTACGTATTATTATATATTATATTATATTACTATACACAAGCCTAGGTATTGACTGATTTGCTATAAATGTATTTATTGGACTATGGACTGAAAATCTTGGAAAATACCTTTTACAAGAAAACAGCTAATTCATGTTATCACATGGATGACTGATGAACATTTTACCCTACAGCATAAAATGGTAACATTCAGATTTGATACGGGATAAATCACGCTTTAGATGGTCTAGTTTTTCTGTATTAACTTTCTAGAATTAAAGGATAATAGACGATCAATATAAAAGGGAGGTATTGTTGTATTTTGTATTCATGCAATAATTTAATTCTCTTTTGTCCTTGAATTCCAAGACATAGGAAGGTAAAATTGGACCATCTATAACGGGCTTAAGATGTTAAGAGTTTGTTTTGCACCACAGAATAAAATACTAGGAGCAATCCGATTCAGTACAGGACAAGATGCCTCTTTTCTCTGATCTCCCAAATTACAATTTGATCATAGTGCTGTGTATAAAAATAAGTTTAATACGTTCATATACTAATATAATTATAATATTAATATATTATTTATTGAGAACCTACTTATTGTTTGATTAGGCTTTGAATCTATGACTATGTACCCACCAAGTACAGTGATGTCTTGTTAATGTTGGAAATTTTATTTGTGTGTAAGGTATGCTGGCCTACAATTTAGTTTTAATCATTATTCATTAATATTGTTATGTACTAAATAAATACCGTACAGCAGGTCTACTTATTGTATGATTATTTATATTATTATTTAACTATATTTATTTACGGTTCAGGTGTACAATTTATAGGCTTATTTGTGAATAGGGCAATGGTCAAACTAATCTCCCACCAGAGCGCAGAACGATCGGGGTTTGACCACAGTTGTCTTTACGTTGTTAAAATAGGAAGTCTTATAACGTATTGGCGGCAGTGTATTATTGTTGTGGTGCACCAGAGTGCAGGACAATCGGTCTGGTCAATGTGTAAGTTCCACTGGAACCAAAATGTAAAATCCTGGCGGAAAATCGAGGTGAACCAGCTTGGCATTGCCCTATATGTATGCTACTTCTTAGTTGGAATGTGGGAAAGCATATTATTACTAATGTTAAGTTCAGTTTTCCAAACCAATTATTGACTGAAAATATGTCAATAACACATAACTAGAGGTCCATGAAAGTGGTTTTATTTTGTAGTGAATTTCATTTTTCAAATTGAAAATTTCGGTGTTATTGGTTTAAAGCTGTATTTCAGCGGTTTTATCTATATTTACCAATTTATATGCGTGTAATATTCGTTCACGGCTTGCATATCATTCTAGCTACAAAACAAACAAGTTTGAATGTACTTATGTTCAGACTGGTGTAAGTTACTACAAGTAAATTCATCATTTTTTCTGAACTTTATTTTATAAAAACTTAGTTTGGTTGAACTATACTGCACAAAATATTGAAAATTACACCGTAATTTAAGAATAATTCCCATTTTTAGTGCTTTTCGTAGTTAAAAACATTAATTTTGAGAATTTCGGTGTTATTACAAAATTTACACCTTTTTCGGTGTTTGGCAGTGATTCAATTTTGGCATTTTTGGGTTTAGATTTGATCAATTCATACTCATTTTATGAAATTAAATGGTTAGCACATATTTCGGTTTTATCGTCAGTCACGAATTTCAAGGGGCTCTACACATAACATACAACAACTCCAGCTCACCTATTAATAAATCATTTTTATGTGATGTTATTGTTATCATTTGTTACTCAATAAATTAATAGGATGTGTTTGTGTGTGATAATTCATAGCTAATATTCAATAACGTATTGATAATGAAAATATCAAATTGCAGGTCATCTGAAAAAGAACTGTCCAAATGCATGATACAGTAAACCCTCATTATCTCTAATTTATGTTTAATTAAAATAATATTGCAAATTCATTTTATGTGTTCATTCTTGTAATATAATTACCCCTAAATGGTGATTACTGGATCACATTTCCCTCATTTACACGGACCACTATAACACCGCTATTCAAATTGTGTCTAGGTGTGAAGAATAATTTGTGATTTCGTGATAACGGAGGCAGAGGTGAAAAGTTTTGTCGCCCCCAGCCCTCTAGGCTGGGCTTTATGTTCTCTATGCTTTCCCAACCTGTCAACCCTTTTCCAATCTATACTGAACTAGCCGGTTGGCCTTTTCCTAATTGTAAAACATATCAAGTTCACTTTCACTTCTTTTCCCAATTCTTGTCTTGGTATCGCTCTGCCTCCTTGGCCGTTCAACTATAGTACACTAGTACTGAGTAGGGCTAGTTAGGTGTAACCAAACATCCCCCCCCCCCCTTAATGCTGGAATACACGATGACACAGATTGTATGGATGGTCAGCTGTAGGTGGTGAGGGTGCCGGCCGGACCACTGGTGGTGGAGATAAGTTATTTCTAGGAGTCCAGCCAGGAGAATCCATACAATGCAGCAGTTGGTCAACGTTTGCACGACCCGCAGATTTGCCTGTGCGCTGCTCTTCTAGATCGTACACGTTATGTCCTATTTGTCGCACGAGCTTGTATGGTCATCTATTTTTGGAGCTAAACTGGCCGAAATCCCTTTACTTGCATCACTCAGTGTGTTATGACGGCATGAAGGAGGAAAACGAGGCTTGTATCTACTGGTTGACTAGATTTAGCATGATGGCACTAATAGGCCTAATGTGGGCATTTGAGACAAAGAAGTAGATATTATTACATTAGTTATTACTACCTACTACAAATAATTGTAATTGTAATTGAAATAATTGCATGTGTAATGCAAATAATTGTACACGGGTACTAAATTTGATCCATTTTCTTTGCAAATAAATCTGAGAAAGTGCAACCTAGTAATACACCAGAGTTGTGAGTGACTAAAAACTAGGATTAGAATAATTGATTACTGAATAATGAATACTAACTACTATATTCTATTCCTACAATATTAGCAGTGGAACATAGTCTGGGCCGACTAGTACGTACCAACAAGGGAATTTTAATAAATAATAGCCTTGTTCTAGACATAGGCCAATTTAAAAATTTATAATTTTGTTTAACTTAGTGGTCATAAGTTTTTTTTTAAATAAATAATTTCATCTTATAATAATCAAATTCTATTGTAAAACTTGTTTACAAACCAGTTACATTTTATTTAATTTTACATTTTTTTTACATTTAGGTAGTAGGTACAAGTTTTGCATACTACAAACGTCACTAAAAAACTGCTTTCACATGGAATTATAGGATAGCTCTTCATTTAGATGTGTCTTCAGTAGAAAGCAAATACGAGACCCAAAACAGGATGTGGTAGTGCTGTAAGAAGTAACAATAGGTAGACCTAAAAATACATTCCATTGAATATGCAAAACACTGAAACAAAATACAGGAACTATAACAGTACCTGTAAATCCAGAACAGTGCTTGAAGTACCTGGGTGACGTATTAACATTTAAATAATTAACTAAGTTCTAGTGTGAAAAATGGGTATTTGCTAGTTAGATTGGAGAAGGGTTGACAGGTTGGGAAAGCAAAGAGAACATAAATCCCAGCCTGAAGGGCTGGGGGCAACAAAACTTTTCACCTGCTAAAGACAACTGCAGCTAATTTAAAGTTGTTACCTTAATCCTCGACGCGTTTCGTCCTTCTGGGACTAACCAAACCTGTGGTAGGGCCATGCAAGAAGCCAATTCTGCATGCATGTTATCACCATCAGCAAGGTTACTTCAAACACCATTCATAATGAGCCACACCATCAGCACAACCAGTAAGGGGGCTTCTCTCCCAACTCTGGTGGTCGGGAGACAAAACATCCATGACTCACCTTGGATTCGAACCAGGACCCTTGGCAACAAAAGAAAAGCTGCCCCTTCTGTTGTTGCTCGGCCAGAGTGCCTCTTCATTCATACTTAGAGAAAGGGTTAGAGATAGGAAGGGTGGAAAGTCACATAACAGCATAACCAGTGAGGGGGCTTCCCTCCTAGACTCTGGTGCTTGGGCGACAAAACAACCATGTCTTAACCTGGATTTGAACCAAGACCCGTGGGAACGAGAGGCTGCCCTACTAATTGTGACTGGGATCAGAAAACGAAACATGTGCCAGCGCCATAGCCAAGAGCTGGCAACTTGTAGTATCTTTTCCTTTCGTTTTCTGATCCCAGTCACAATTAGTAGGGCAGCCTTCTCTCTAAACACGGACCCACCAGAGGATCCGTGTTTCCTTGTTCCTTACAAGGTTGGCTCCTTGTCCTGCTGGGGGGCCCTAGCAGGTGAGGAACCTGTTAGACCCTTCTCTTATTTTCCTTCAACCTCTTCACCTGCAGCCAAAAGCTGGCACATGTGCCTGTGCCATCCATAGCCAAGAGCTTGCAACTTGTAGGCCTAGTGTCTTTTCCTTTCGTTTTCTGATCCCAGTCACAATTAGTAGGGCAGCCTCTCTCGTTGCCACGGGTCTTGGTTCAAATCTAGGTTGAGACATGGTTGTTTTTTTGTCGCCCAAGCACCAGAGTCTAGGAGGGAAGCCCCCTCACTGGTTATGCTGTTATGTGACTTTCCACCCTTCCTATCTCTAACCCTTTCTCTAAGTATGAATGAAGAGGCACCCTGGCCAAGCAACAACAGAAGGGGCAGCTTTTCTTTTGTTGCCAAGGGTCCTGGTTTGAATCCAGGGTGAGTCATGGATGTTTTGTCTCCCGAGCACCAGAGTTGGGAGGGAAGCCCCCTTACTGGTTGTGCTGATGGTGTGGCTCAGTATGAATGGTGTGTGAAGTAACCTTGCTGATGATGACAACATGCATGCAGAATTTGCTTCTTGCGTGGCCCTACCACAGGTTTGGTTATGCGTTGTGAGTTTTGTTTGCATGTAGTTAGCTGATTTTTAGTAGCCACCATCTGCCTGATGAGTAGAGATGTGCAAAAATGGTTTTAGATTAACTTTATTAAGTTCAGTTTTGAGTTCATCAACTCGGTTTCCAAACATTTACAACAATAACCACATATTCTGCACAAATGCAGGGCACTGACAAGAGTCAACAACAACCTTGGTATTTTCTTATGCGCTCTTTGAATTCAGAGACATTTCTAGGCAATGGATTTACAACTCTTTCATCCAAACCATTCCAACTCTTGGTCACAGAACCAAGAAAGGAGTGTTTACCTACATCCGTGTTACATTTGTGAACAAATATCTTCATACTATGATCTTTTCTACCTCTAAATGGTGCAAAAATAATCTTTTTATTTAGGTCATCCCAAGCCGGTTGACCTGTAAATACTTTGTAAAAAGCACACAGTTTGGCATTTATTCTACGTTCATGTAATGATTCCCATCCTAGATCTACCATCATTTCACTTGGACTATGTCTCCTTCCATATTTACCTAGTACCTTTCTAATTGATTTTCTTTGCACCATCTCTATAGCATCAGTATGTATTTTTTAGTGTGGGTCCCACACTAACCCAGCATACTCTAAACAAGGTCTAACAATTTCAATGTATGCTTTCTCCTTTACCTTTTACCTTTTGCTTTTACCTTTAAATTTTTAAATTTTGAAAATTCGCGCCTTAAAAATAAAAATTCGCGATTTGTCGCGATTTGCCAAAAAACACAATTTTCTCATGCACAACTTAAAAAAAAAAAAAAAAAAAAAAAAAAGTTTCAGAATAATTTTATTGATTTTAATGATTTAAAAGAAAAACAAGCTCATGAGAGTGAAGTTCAGAATCAGTTTTAATTTTAAGCTCAATTTCAGCCTTCAGTTTTCAAAGTTTCCGACAGTTTTTACCAGAATTATATAATATAATATATAATAATATATATTAATTATGTAATATCTTTTGATATGGTGAAGTATTTTGAGCTTACTCTCGTTCAAACGATTATTACGATCTCACAATCGCGTTGTATGACCCGGCACCTCCACCAAAACTTTGAAATTTTTTATTTTTTTAAAAAATTTCGTGACCTAATTCGCATTTAAGGACATAATTGCTAATTTCGCCACTAGTTCGCGGTATCAACTAAAATTTCGCAAAAATTCGCGAATTGGAAATTGGTACCATTCAATCACAATTCATGAGATTCATGTGCAAACTGAATTTGAAGGGGTTATTGCAACTTTAAAAAAAAATTGCGAATTTCGTTGTCACCATTTTTGCACATCTCTACTGATGAGTCCCAGAAGGACGAAACAAGTCGTGGATTAAGGTAACAACTTTAAATTAGCTGCAGTTGTCATCAGCAGGTGAAAAGTTTTGTCGCCCCCAGCCAGCAGCAGCAGGCTGGGATTTATGTTCTCTTTGCTTTCCCAACCTGTCAACCCTTCTCCAATTTAAAATAATTAACTAAGTTTAAATGGCTTCACATCCCCCTCAACAGTAGATGAGAGCCTTGTGTAAGCTGTGGATATGACGTTTTGAGAAGCATTGTAGGCAAGACCAAATGGGACTAAATACGGAATGAGGATATCCGAGACCAAGTAGGCGTAAGGAATTTAATGAAGCGAATTGGAGAGGGTGAGAAGTGGTTTGGACATGTCAAAAGGATAGAAACAGCAAGATTGACGAGAAGGATGATGGAATTGGAAATTCCAGGTAGGAGACGAAGGTGCAGACCACGACAATGGTAGAATACTGAATGTGTGAGAAAAGATGTGGAACAGCAAAGAGGAGACTGGAATGTGGTGGAAAGAGAAGAGTGGTGACAGGACAGAAGAAGATGGAGAGGCATTTCTTTAATGCCAACCCAACGCAGAGTTAGACGTGGCAACAGATAATGATGATGACATTAGAGATAACTGCAACCAGAATCATAAAAATTGCTGTAAAATAGCCCAAAACAAGGTGTGTGAATGCAGGGTATATAAAATAAATAAATACTGTATTGTCCTGAATGTAAGTCTACCCTTTTTTCATTTTTTAAGGAGTCTTTTACCACCTAATATTTGCATATGTTTTTTAATATTTCAACAAGAAAAGTTAGGGGGTCGGCTTATGGGTTCGGCCTATATTTGGCACAATACAGTATCCATAATTGGTTTTTATTGTTGAATCCACTCCCAAGGGACTTAGTGAAATCGGCGTTGGGGCCGGGAAATCGTTGCAGCCGTGATCGTTGAACCATAGTTCCACTGTATCACGTTATGTTCAGGCTAATTGGTAATTTAGATCTGAATATATTGAGCTTCAAGGTCAGTGTGTTCTGTGTTGAGTGATTTTTTGGCTCAAAATCTCCCAGAAAGACCCCAGATAGGATCTGCTTTTTGTCAAAGAATTAGTGGTGATTGTTTTGTGATTTTTGGGGGTATTTTTGTGATTTAATGTTTTTCCCGTTTTTTGTGAACCTCCCCTGGAAAATGTTTTATCAAGATTCCACTGTATTCTATTTTGTAAATTTCATTACGTTTAACCCGAGAGTAGTCGCGTGTGGTCTTTTAGACCGACTTTTTTTTTCAACAGTTGGTATTTGTACAGCACGCATGCGTGGCTGGTCTAGTTCCGCCTACCTTCCCAAAATAGATTTGTGAAGCAAGTGTGCAATACGCAATTCAGTGTTCTGCAGAACTTCATCTAAGATAAGAGGTCCTGTTCGTGTTCGGTTGCTTGGTCTTTTCGACCGCTGCGCGACTACTAAGGGAGGAAAAAATATGCATACTCCATCACTATTATGAGACATGTATTTTATTATTGTAGGTTGAGTATTCTTCAACATACAGTGTTGGCATAATATTACTGTCTTGGTTTACTAATAATTTGAACTACATTGTGTTTCAAAACATATTTTTATACCTTTTTGTAGGTTAGAAACATTCTGTGTTTGATTGATTATTGATTGATTATTTATTGATTATTGATTTATAATTGATTAATATAACCATGTATGCTGTCACATATGATAAATTACCTTATATTCGTAATCACAATTTCATCCCGACGTTATTAGCCCATAATAAATAATGCGGTCTAAAGGACCGCGCGCGACTACTTACGTTACAAACAGGGGCGCGACTACTCTCGGGTTAATACTAGGCCTACTTGTGTAAAACTAAAATGGACTACACGGTGAAAACTGTTACTACTAACTGCAACAACGTAATGTTATTTGTTGTTATTTATTGTCCAAAATAAATTGAAATAGAAATTAAAAGTTGTTGCAACGTACCCTAGTGTCCGTCACCATCGGAATCGTCATCGGCATCACCGTCGTTTGGTACTTCTGGCGGGTGGATGTTTGACAGTAGGTCCGTCATGGCGTCGAGTAGAGTCCGCACGCTACGTCTGAGATCGACCGCGGGGCCACCCGCCGCTCCATCGTTCAGCTCGTCCAGTCTACGGATACAAGGGGAAGTACTGTAAGTTTAAGCCCACAGTTCACCTTAAAAAAATACTTGTTTTTTTAAATGTTTTTTATTTTTCCTAGTCTAAATTAAAGATCCATTAAATTAAATGCACCTGTGTTTTCAAAGTTATAATTATTTTTATTTATTTATTTAAACGATCGATAATCGATACTTCTAAAATTTTGTAATGAACTGTTTGCTCTGCAAAACTTTATAAAATATTTCCAGTCAAGACATTAATCGCTAACCATGTTTTGAGCAAATAGAAGGAACAAAAGGATGGACTCACAAAAGGTCCACGGTCCGCGTCGGTATGCAAGAAAGTAAAGGCCTAATTTTTATTCGATTAAAACCAATTATCAATATTTATTGACCCACAAATCGATTGCATATGCGCGATTATCAATATTGAAATTCATTACGAACGGCAATCCTGAGTTTTTTTAAATATTAAATTGTCATCGTACTATACCCAAAGGAATTTTACATTAGATTTTAAAAATCCAATCACAGTAGGTACTCCTCATGATGAACATTCAGAGAGCAGTGTTTTTCTTTTTTGTTGTTCTACACAAAGTTCCAAGTGTAATTTTAAATTTGGATTAGCCAATAGAAATTCAAACTTTACAAAAGTGTAAAGCTCAAATGTTAAAGTTAAAGCTAAAACTAATAACAGACTTTTGAAAGTAAATATTTGCACGCACCAAAAGTTAATGGATTAAAAAAAAGTTCAATTCAACAAATTCCAGAATGTAATTTTGTGTTTTACTTTTACCCAAATGTACTGTACTTGAAATGGAAATGCAACATCCATACATTGGCCTAAACAATGTCAGTTTTGAGTTTTCCAGATTGTGTCAACTCAACAAATTTAATTTATAATTTAAAAAAGGCCAAAGATCATATCCCTAAACTTAAAGAAAAATGAGCATATATCACATCGATACAAGGAAATTGGATGGCTAAACATGGGAAAACAGGAGGAAAGCTCACCTTGGAACACTTACTAACTCAATCCTCACAAACAAATCTTATGTAACAAACTTATGGAAAGAAGTATACTCTCACTCCACAGCCATGTTTCAACGTTCTTTTACTCACACAGCAATAAAAATATACAACTCCCTACCAAAAGCGCTTGCAAAGAAATGTAAAAACTTGTTCAAACGAGAATTTAAAAAAATATTACTATCTCAACAACACTAAGGTGTTGATCCACAACTTTAAACTCACACATTACTAAATGGACATATCCCCCCCCCTCTCCCCTACCTGCTCTCAATGTCAAAAAAAAGCCTATAAAATGTTAATTCATGCAAAGTGTTAAGTTTTAGTTACCTAACTAACTTTACAAAACTCTAGATTTTAGCAAGTTATGACATATTTTGCATATTTTATATGCTATAACTTACCTATATTAATTTTTTAGTATTAGTTGTAACTTGTAAATGATATGATCCTCATATTGATATGTATTGATATGTGATATGTACGATGATATGTAGACTGTCACTGCAAGATGGTATTTATGTAAAATTATCTTTTGTTGTACATGGTAAACCTACTATATCCTAGATACTAAATTACTTTTTCCTATTTGTAAACTCATACCTTTTTATTTGAATCTGTTACTTGCAGTGTATGGTTAAGTTGAAAAAAGCGATTAGCTTAACTTCGCCAATAAAGACCTATTCTATTCTTTTCTATTCTATCCATGTGAACCCCATGTACACAAAAAAACAATTGTCCCCATGCCCTGTTAAAAGGATGCATGCTAATTTGAACACAATTTTTCCCCCATATTAATGCTAGCACCTTCAATGCGGGCTGCTGAGACAGACTACGATGGCAGCTCCTACTCGTACAGCTTTAAGACTTACATCTGTTGGTCACCGGCTGGGCCTGCCAGCTCGTTTACATTGAAGTTGGGCAGAATAGAACGGAAAAACATGGAGAAAGCATTTGATTGGTCGTGGAGTCTCATGCGTGTGGGCCGAACATACAGGTTGATGGCATCCAGCGGTGGTAATGGATCAAAACTAAGCACGGGCCCATCCATGTCCTAGAACATTAACAGCATTGTGAGATTAAGAGGTCGTCAGCTTGACAGCTCGATGAGAGTCTCAAAGCATTTATGTGGAAGCCAACAAGGGCTTTTGAATATGGAAAATTTGTCTTCTTGTTAAAACTAGGGTTGAGAATATGTAAAATGCTAGTGCCTTTGCATTACTGGAGACGTAGAAGGCTTCGTTTTGGATACTTGTGGAGTTTCTGATGAAGATCTCTCAGGTCGGTGCCTACACAATCTTGTGTGGAAGGCTGTTTGTTACTCTCACTCCCAGGTGAAGTGAATACAAGTTTCTTCAGCCTTATGCATAAGTTTATGCTAATGTTTTTTTTTTATATTTCAACAAGAAAAGTTAGGGGATTGGATGATATTCAGGCCATATTCAAGCCAGAGAACATTGAATTGATGCTATCTATGACATTTGGTGCTAACTAGTGAGAGCCGCAGCTAGGCCTAGGTATAAACATAAATAAAGGTACGTGCAATCCAATAGGTCTATCTTAAATATATTTTGCATTGTAGTATGTTATTTCCCAGGTATTCCTACGCTTAATTATAATTGCATGCCTAAATATCCAATTCACAAATTTTTTGTTGCATTTTTAGATTTTTTGTATTTTTATATCATATTGATTGTTTTGAAAACACTGCTTTAATGGTGATTTTGTGGTTTTATTCACCGCTTCAAGTTTTTAAAACACCGATATTTTTAAATTTGAAAACACCATTAATATTTGCTCCTATGACAATCGGGGATTGATAATTTGTGAAACTTCTTATTGGTAGTACAGTATTTCACATTTGCAAGTCACAATTTTTCACTTGTAAGACTTTTTAAAACCTTCTATTTGAATCCAAAAAGGCCGATAATGGCATTTAGTATTTACTTATTACGGGTAGTTATTACCCCCAATTACAAAAATTTGTAAAAAAAACGGCAGCCAAGCTCTCCTTCAAAAGTCTTTGGCTGTGAATGCTGCGAGATATAAAAGTTGAGCCAAGCATTTCATTCTTTCTCCCTAGTTTCGCATTGAAAAGAAGTAAGATCATTTCGCCGGTTGACGAGCACCAAGCCAACCATTTTCGTGGTAAAAAAAGCAAAAATTTCGAACTCAAAATCATAAAAAAATTACTTGGCCATTGAATTTGGTTCATTACGAGAACTCTAAAAAGTCAATAGCCAAGTAATTTTTTTTATGATTTTGAGTTTAAAATTTTTACTTTTTTTACCACGAAAATGGTTGGCTTGGCACTCGTCAACAGGCGAAATGATCTTACTTCTTTTCAATGTGAAACTAGGGAGAAAGAACGAAATGCTTGGCTCAACTTCTATATATCTCACAGCATTCACAGCCAAAGACTTTTGAAGGAGAGCTTGGCTGCCGTTTTTTTCTTCAAATTTTTGTAATTGGGGGGGGGGGGGGAATATCACATCTTTTTGTGGTTTGTTTCATATTATCAAGACGTGAAATACGTGAAAAGGTGGATACAGTGCCTTTAAAACAGATTGTCTAGAAACAAAAGCTACCATATTTAATACAATCCAGAAATTAAAAAATCCATCCCGATCGGGGATTTTTTAATTTCTGGATTGTATTAAATATTAACAATTCCACCTACGGGAGTGTTTCCCGACTATCCAAATCGAGAAAAAAAAAAGCTACCATCTTTTGTTTTTGTTTACAATCTGTAATTGGCAATATACAATGTTTTTATTAAATTTCCTATGGTTAATGTCGTCTTGGGTTTTTGTGTGAATTATTTGTTGACCGGACTATAACACATTGATGGCTCGTTGGTCTTGTGGTTAGCGTATCTGCTTCTAATGCAGAAGGTCCAGGGTTCGATTCCCGCCAAAGTCAGA
This sequence comes from Sweltsa coloradensis, assembly GCA_024449915.1. NCBI lineage: Eukaryota > Metazoa > Arthropoda > Insecta > Plecoptera > Chloroperlidae > Sweltsa > Sweltsa coloradensis. The sequence continues at coordinate 561,090 of JAMZAV010000084.1, forward strand.
AGTTTTTTAACTTCTGATTAGGACTTAAGTCCATCAGTTCTTGTCTTAGGAGTTTGTAAACGGTGACTTTGGAGCCGTCCTAGCAACGAAGCACATAATAAATTCAAAGTTGTTCTGAATCGGCCTTGTTGATTCTGGCGTTGATCCGTGGGTGTTCGCACTGTCCATACCACTGATTGCTATATTTCCCATTAAAAAAAAAATATCGATCTTTGGTTGGTTATCGCTCACTCGTCGATTGCATCGGGGCCTACAGGGTTGGCTTGGTCGCTTTGATTTACTGTCCCCCACTGAAAATCAGTTAAATATAACTGAGTGGGTAGACTCTACATCCAATTTATTTTTTTTTTAATTTTTTTTTTTATAATTTTAATCATCAATTAAAATATTAAAATTGTATTAAATACGACCAAACGTTTTCCCAAAATTAAGGGTGGTAGGGAACAGTGGGGGTGAAATATTGCATGCCTCCCGGCGGATTATTATGTTTCATATTATTATGTACCATCATGTCAAATTTCATGCTGATAACTCATTCGGTGCCTTTATGGTGAATGCTGGAAATCAAGGTAAAAATAATATATACTATTAGGGATGGGGGTTAAAAAAATGTGGTTTAGGAAATGAGAATAGGTCGATTGAGTTAAAACACATTAAAACATGATTTTAATAACTACCGTATTGGACCGAATATAGCACGACCTCGAATATAACACGACCCCCAATTTTTCAGAATCATTTCAAGAAAAAAGAAAAAATCAAAGAAAATTAAAATGTACATGAAACATTTTTTATTTACAATAGAATGAATGAATAGGCTTAAGTTTCAGTCTTACAACAAAACATTTTGAACAATGTTAGGGCCTACAGGCCTATGGTTTTTAACAGGGTATGGCCAAGCTTATGCCAACCACAGTCCACAGTTCACCAGTCTGATTCCTGGTCAGAAGAATAAGATGAGTTGTCCTCATCAGCAGTTTCAACTTCCTCCTCCTCTTCCCACAGAACATCATCCTCTGTTCCATCCATTTCATTTGAAATACAGCATTTTTTTAAACCACGCACAATACTGTCGGGGGAAATCTTGTTCCATGCAACGAGTATCCACTGCATGAGCAGTGGAATGGATGGCTTCTTTATCTTGCCTGTAGGTGTTAGAGCATGGTCACCTGCCAACAACCACGCACTGTATTCTTTCTTCACATAGTCTTTGAATGGCTTGTTCACTACCACGTCAAGTACCTGCAACTGGGACGTCATTCCCCTGGAATGATAACCAGATCAGTGTTCATTGATGCCACTTGTTGTTTGGTCCGTGGAGTGTGGTGTCCTCTGAAGGCATCAAGGACAAGCATAGCCCTCAGCCTCAATAGAGCGCCCGGTCGCCGACCCCAAACAACCTTCAGCCAATCCACTACTAATGCTTCGTCCATCCACCCCTTCTCTTGAACACAAAGAATGATTCCTGGTGGTATTTTATCTTTAGGCATCGTTTTGCGCTTTAAGATAACGTACGGGGACAGCTTCCTACCGTCAGCCAAGACAGCTAGCATGACAGTGATCCGCGCCTTGTCATTGTCCGTCGATTTAACAATGACAGATTTAGCACCTTTAGTGTGCACAGTCGTGTTTGAAGGCATTTCGAAACATATCGGCGTCTGATCGGCGTTTCCCATCTGTCCCAGGAGATAGTCATGTTCTTTGCGCAATCCGATAATATATCGCTGAAATGATAACAGCTTTTCATTAAAGTCGTTCGGCAAACGTTGCGCGAGAGAAGTGTGCCGTCGCAGTGAGAAACCTTGACGCCTCATCATACGTCTGCACCACCCAAAACTTGCTTTAAATTCATTTCTTGGAATTCCCAATTGCCTTGCTACCTCAATAGCTTTAAAAGTTATTGTTTCGCGTGAAATCGGGAACCCTTCAGCTTGTTTTTCTTGAATGAACAGCACAACACGATTTTCAAGTTCTTCAAATCTTCCTTTCTTAGGTCCTCGGAACGCTTTACGAGTTGTATTTGCCGATTTGTATTGGTCTAGTTGTTTTCTCCATAGTCGAAAGTTCACTTTGGAAACTCCATATTTATGTGCAGCTCTTACGTTATTCGTTGCAATAGCCTCGTTTGCTACCATTGTTTTGAAGTTTACGTCGTAGCTCCTTCGCAATCCCTCGTTGATTTGTAAGGCAGAGGAACCTTTCTTTTCCACACGATCAGCAGTCTTCATTTGTTCATCTTCAGCCATTTCATCTTCTCCTTCTTCATCACTCATTATTACCACTGTGTTATTACGTTACGAAGACTCTTTGCACCGTAGATAGACAACCCCGACGGCCATGTAGGTCAAACTATGTCACGACGTAATCACGACGACTAGAAGACAGCGAGACTGCTAGGTTCGCCCGAGCTCAGCCGGCATCAAGTGGGTGGGCGGGGCGAAGCGCAGCAGCCGATGCGCGGGAGTTGTATTGCGGGTGGCCTATGTTCAGGAGCTATTTCAAATGCAAGCGCGCGGAAATAACGCGAGTGCTGTTTTTGAGATTGTATTTTCGGAAAAAAACATCGCGCTATATTCGGTCCGATACGGTAATTTGAATAAAAATTTAATTTTAATTCCAATTTTAGGGGTGATTTACGGGGTGTTGGGGATGGAATATCGCTTGCCTCTCGGCGGATTATTTTTCATATTATTATGTACCATCATGCCAAATTTCATGCTGATAACTCATTAGTAGAGGTCTGTGTTAATAGTTTTAATTTTTCCTAAATTTTGTTTTTAAAAATGTAAAAAGTGGTGTTATATGTTTTTACTTTTTATTTTACACACAACAAAAACTTGTGGAAATACAGCCAAACCTTACACACTCAAAAGAAATGAGATCTAAAAAAAGGGCCAAGCTCATCTACCCTTCCACATTTGCAGGCCCGGACTGGCCAGGTCCGCAGGTCCGCGATCGTGGAGGGCCCCCGGCCTGAGAGGCCCCGAAGGGGCCCGCACATAACGTCCAAAAAAAGGTTTTTGTCTTGTTAGAAGTTATTTTGTGTTCTTGGTAATGTTTTGTTTACATTTTCCAAATTACATTTTCAAAAAAAAAAAAAAAAATTTCCAAAAGAAGAACACGTCCAACAACTGCTTATATCTCGCCGTTTATACGAAAGCTTTATACGAGCTACTGTGTTGCGAGTTGAGTTACGTTGTTGTGGTGTAATGCATCGTCACATGTGAACGAGTTTTTTTCTAAACTTAGAATAGTCAAAAATCGACTTCGGTCGTCTTTAGGCCAAGACCTTATGTCCAGTCTGCTTTTTATTAATGTTGAGAGGTATTTATTTTTTGATTTGGACAAAAATAAAATAATAGATGAAGAAGCTTTAACAAGTGACTCTGAGTTGCTTACAAAGAAGCTGTTACTTTAGGGCTAGGGGAATAAAATGTCAAATCATCTCAGTTAAGTAAAGCCCCTTCTATTCTAGTATAACAACATTGTAAACTGTTAAATACGCACAATTTAAAAAAATGTTAGTATTATTTTTCTAATCCCTAAAATCCATTTGTCATTATTTTTATTACACTAACAATTTTGACATAATTCATTAATGCTTTGGTGTGAATAAAATACTGCACTTTATTTTGAACTCTGTTGTAATTATTGGCAGTTCTACAGCATGTGTTTTGTAGTGTTGTGGTATCCTAAAAATACTGTAAATTTCTTATTTTAATAAATAATAAAGTAAGCAAAAGTCGAAAATCATAATATTCATATCAAACCCTAGCTGAATTTCTTCTTCTTTATAAGTGCCAAAATAGCGTAAAAACGCGTTTTCATTGTTTTCAAGCACCTAATTTTCAAAAAAAATCCGGGGGAGGGCCCCTTTACAGGTTTTATAGCTGAGGGCCCCAAATGGTCCCAGTCCGGGCCTGCACATTTGCGCATTCTTAATTCATAAACGTACAGTGTCCCATAACAGCATCCTCGAAAAGCTTGGCAAAATAGAATTTGCGATTATTAATTTAAACGTAATAGTTCATCCAAGTTCTTTTTTCTAATTAATTTAAACGTTTTCATACACATAACATACAAATTTTATTTTGCCAAGCTTTTCGAGGATGCTGTTATGGGACACTGTACGTTTATGAATTAAGAATGCGCAAATGTGGAAGGGTAGATGAGCTTGGCCCTTTTTTTAGATCTCATTTCTTTTGAGTGTGTAAGGTTTGGCTGTATTTCTACAAGTTTTTGTTATGTGTGTGATCTCATTACTTTTTCAAGTTCCATTACAAAACTATTTGTTAAAATATAATAATTTTATCAAAGTTAATTTAATTTCTACGGTATTAGCAATAACAATAGGATGTAAAATATCTAGACCAGGATTCATGTACATCCTGGGTATAGGTGGTATAACCATGGTATAACGACGGTATAAGGACTGGTTAAGTCTAGGCAACTCACATCCAATTAAAACTTTCCCATGCAACAACAAAAGCACAACTAATGTTATTTTACACCTCTTTCACTGCATCCACAGCCATGTAAATCAACAGATTATCAAAAGAACATTGAAAATTTGCACAGTTTTTGTTTTCGTTTTTATATAGTGACAGGAGTTTTGCGTGAGATCATTGAAAGAAATGAATAGGTGTATTATTTCCGTACATTTTTGTATAGCCTAGGTGGACAATCATACTATTGTTTATCTGCATTAGGCTTTTAGTAATCAAAACTAGTTATTTGTGCGGGAAGTGTGTCAGAACAAGGTTGTGCTGGCCTAGGGTTGGCTAGGCTTGTCAAACATGTAATGTAATGTAAGTATTAATTTTATCTAGTCCTATAGCCTAATGGAACTTTAGACCTACACTGTTGTATTATAAATAATTTTCTACATCTGGGCCTAGGCCAGGGACGGTTTCTGATTTGTTTTATGAGAGTATAATGACAACTTTTCTCGTTTCACACATAGAAGCAAAATTTAGAATGGCCGCCATTTGTTTACATATCGCACTTTCCCGCCTAACTCTGCTTATACCGTCAACAAGTGTCAAGTAACTATAGTTACTTGTTGATTGTATGCCTAGTGTATAAGGCTTTTTTAAAAACCTTTATTTGGAAGCCTTCCAGTAAACTTTTTCAACTTTTTCTTTCAAAAGAGACTATATTACTATAACCTTAATGTCCATGTAAAATATGAACATTGTAGCCCCACCCGTCTGGTCAGAATCGCGGGCCGATTGAAACTGACGAATTAGATGTAGTAGTAGCAGTAGTAGCTAACATCCTTAAAGTGATTTTGAGCATGTTTCAAGCCATTTTTTCACCAAGAAGGAATGGTCGTACCCCAATAAAATTTGGCATGTGTAGTCAGGTACCTAAATACTCTCAACTTTGATAGTTTCCAAGTCCACATCACGTTACATGACGGCTGGGTAACACCTCGAAATCACCCCAACTCTGCTTGCTGTATAAGGTGCTCGAGTGTGTAGCGCGCCACGGCTTGGCTGCGGCGCCCTGACGGGCACCTAGATTTTTGACATTTAATATTTTTAACAAAACGGTGATGAAATAAATAATATTATGCAAAGGGAATTCCAATATGCACAAATATAACCATCGTTTTTAATGCACAGATAACACCTAAAGATCGTTTCTGCAGTTTTTCATTTAAAAAATCAATAATTTATGTGCACCATTTTTGTTTCAGCATGAATTTAAGTAAGAAACACTCAAGTTGTCAGCAAGTTAAGACTGAAAATTTGTAAATAGTGTGGATAATGTTGATTTTGTGAAAGGAAATAGTAAAATATGGTTTTATTGCGCAGAATAATGGTTAATTTGGTGTTATAACTATTTGGCGGTGTTATATGGTTTTATTACCATTTAGCAGCATTATTTCGGTTTTATTAAATAAAACCATTTTCACGGACCTCCACTCATTAGGTACCTTCATGGTGAATGCTGGATGGATATCAAGGTAAAAATAGTATCAACTATAAGGGATGGGGGTTGCAAAAATGTGGTTTAGGAAATGAGAATTGGCCGATTGGGTTAAAACACATTAAAAATAAATTTTAGGGCTGTGCGAGCCTAGAATTTTTAAGTCGAGCCGAGCCGAGTATTAAAAAAAAAGCTTGATTTTCGAGCCGAGCCGAGCTTTTTCAAAAAATTAAATTAAAAAAATTAAAAAATTAAATTAAATTAAAAATGGTTAGGCTACATATTTTCTAGGGATGTCATCGGGTACCCGGTTCTAGAAATTACCCGGAGCCGATTATAAGATCAGGTTATTTTTCGCGACCGTTTTTAGGCTAATTCACGGGTTTATTATTTTACGCGCTACGTCGATGCGATCTTTGAACTTTCCCGCGGAGCCTGCCCGCTGCCTGCAGTCGATAAAGAAGACCCGGGGAAACTTCTTTGTCGACTCTGCTAAAGAGTAACTCGAGTTGACAACAGAGCGCGTTGTAAGCCAACACGTGACACCTGCGCGAACTACGTGCGCGTTTGGTCAATCCAACCAACTCAACGAACTCAACTCACAGCTGACGAAGAACAAAGATGCTCGGTGTGGAACTAGGTGGAAGAAGAATTATTGCGATGTGATCATGTTTCTACGATCACAACGCATGGGATTGTTATTCCTTGGCTTATCTCCTTTCTTTCCTAGGCTTATTTTGCGACGAAAGCTTCAGCACAGGCGATAGTGTGATAGGTTTTCCCACATGAGAGAGACACGTTTGCATTCTAGGCCTACGCCTATCGCATTCTACTGCGTCGACCGTCGAGTCGACTGTTGATCGCTGGCTCAGGCTGCCGCATTCTTCCGCAAAAGTCTTTGTTGACAAGACTGTCTGTTGAGTGTTGATGAAAATGAGCGCGTGTACTGCGTGTTTTTACAGGCTCGGCTCGAATAAGTTGAGCATAAAGCCAAGCTTGGCTCGGCTCGAATAAATCGAGCCTAAAATCAAGCTCGGCTCGGCGCGAGCTCAAAACTGAAGCTCGAGAAATCGAGTACTCGCACAGCCCTAAAAATAATTTGAATAACTAATTTGAATAAAAAAATCAATTTTAGGTTAGAGCTATGAATTATTCCAATTTTAGATAGATTTAGATTTAAACATAACTAATTTGTATAAAAAATCAATTTTAGGTTAGAGCTATGAATAGAGGTAATGAATTTATTTTCGTTTTATAAAACCCAAATTTCGCGTTTTTCGCAATTTCATTTAAATGGTCAAAAAGTAAAACATATATCTAGAAAAAACAAATTAAAATTTAAAAAAAGCCCTTTAAGAAAATTTTTAAATGAAAATTTAAAAAAAGCCCTAAGTAGGGATGACATTAATTCCAATTCGTTTGAATCAATCATTGTGACCCACAAATCTATTCAGAATCTATTCCCAAGCAAAAATAAATATTTGTACGCACCATTATTTTGGTGCACTTTTGCCGCGGAGTCCGTGATACGCGTCGTTATTTTGGCGGTCTATTTCCGTGGATCTCGTGACATCACGAAACGATGTACCGTCCGCTGCGCGAGTAATGTTCGGTTGGAACCGGCACCTCCACCAAAATTCACAAAATTATGGACCGGCACCTCGACCATCCCCCACATTTTGAGCTCTAAAATGCTAAATTTCGCAGTTAATTCGCGTTTTGACCAGTTTTATACAATTTTGTTCGTTATTTCACGATATACACGAGATTTTGCGAAATTCGCATTTTCAAAATGTGTTTTTTCCATCTCTAAATGATGTAATTTGTCGACAATATTACAATTTAGGCAATAAAATGAATATTTAAAAAATTTCGCAAATTTCGTTATTACCATTTTTCACTACCTCTAGCTATGAATTATTCCAATTTTAGGGGGTATTGGGGTGGAATATCGCTTGCCTCTCGGAGGATTATTTTTCATATTATTATGTACCATCATGCCAAATTTCATGATGATAATTCATTAGGTGCCTTCATGATGAATGCTGGAAATCAAGGTAAAAATAATATAAACTATTAGGGATGGGGGTTGACAAAATGTGGTTTATATAATGAGAATAGGCCGATTGGGTTAAAACACATTAGAACATAATTTTAATAACTAATTTGAATAAAAATTCAATTTTGGGTTAGAGCTATGAATTATTCCAATTTTAGGGGATGATTTAGGGGGTGTTGGGGGTGGAATATTGCTTGCCTCTCGGCGGAAGTATGCGAGTCTGAGGTACATCTAAGTGTGGTCCAAGTTTTGTTGTTCTAAGATGTACTGTTTTCTCTGTAGGCTCTTATTCCTCTCTGTCAGAATCCCATAGCTAGCCACCCACCCAGCCAGCCGGATGGTTTTCGTCGATTTTTACGCACTTTTTTAAAACAGACCGGGTTATCGGATCGGGCTGATTTTTTTTTTGTATGTCATGGACCACATATCAGGTCATATATCGAATTTCAAGATTGTAAATCTTTCGGGACGGCGTGTGCAGATAGCTGAAAACCCCACAACTCGGGTAGGAGTAAACAGGGTCGAGTTATCATCGCCTACTAGCAGTCGCGTGCGCTTGGTTGCGGGCGAACGACCGTCGCCCTAGATACCAAAGGAATTTCTTGCTGATAGTGATTAAGGCAAAAAAGGGTAAAACATGTCCAATTTTACACATTTCACCAGTTTTCATTAAGTGACTAACTTTGCAAATTTCCCACGTATGATATAATATTACCACCACTGCCCAGTGTATTACTACTCACCTCTGTCAGCGTGGCAGTGACCTCCTTCATGTCGGTCAGAATGATGTGCCTGAGAATGGGCCGTGGCGTCGTGTGGTAGCGCTTCTGCCTCTTCTCGCAATACTCGGCCACGCGGGGGTCCGACGCATCTACCTTGTCAAGCACGTGGTGCACGTTGCGTTCCAGCCACGGCAGGAGGTCCGAGTCCTTCCACACGTGGTAGCATCGGTGCACGTACAGTTGGCAGAGCTGCCTCAGTGCCGGCCGGTCCCTGGCAGCACAAATTAACACTTTTTTATTTTGGTGCACGTACAGTTGGCAGAGCTGCCTCAGTGCCAGCCGGTCCCTGGCAGCACAAATTAACACTTTTTTATTTTTGTAGGTCAGATTCAGAGAAATAATGATTATGTAAATGCTTGGAACATAAGTCTTCAAATACAATACAATGTAAACAGTGTTAAATATTAACAGATACAGTAAGAGCTCGTTTATCCGAGCTCCGATTAACCGAGACTCCGTGTTATCCGAGATGGTTTCAGACGCGCTTTTTTTAAATTAGGCAGAAATGTTATGTTTTTTTACATCTGAATGTCATGCAGTATGCTGTTTAGTGTTAAGTGAACAATAATAAATAACGTAAGAAATGCACAGTGCATGTGTTGTAAGGGTCTTGGGGGCAGGGGTCGAGGGTAGGGTGTGAGAGAAACTTGATCCAGTGCTCCTGCTGAGCATGATAGAGGCCGATTATGAAGAAATTGGCATTGCATCCGCCATCGGGTGACAATGACATGGATGATGAAAATTCAACAGTCACCATGGATGCATTTCTGAATGTGTTCCGTCAGCTACCAGACTGTGATGCGCTCGAAGAGGGAGAAGTGGAACTTGCGATGCGATTGTGACATCCAGTCAATCAGCTGACAGATGTGGAGATAATGGCGCGAGTGCCGGGAGAGGAGGGTGAGGCGGACGGTGACCTTGCAGGCGAGTAGATAGATCCCCTTACAGTCCAATCCCGTAAAAATTTTACGACCTTTTTTTATCAATTGCGCAGTCAACATCATAGATTGCTGTTGATCGGCCTATATGTTCACTTCTTTTCATGGTATTTTACGAGTTTTATACTTAAAATATCACTTTCATATGCTAGGGACCTGCTGGGAAGAGATAAACAAGAAAGTCCGGTGATCCGAGTTTTTCGTTAACCGAGCATAGCTCAGTCCCATCCACCTCGGATAATCAAGGTCTTATTGTGCAGGCCTACTGTAGTCAGCCTAATTGAAAGAAAAATATAGGCCTAAGAAAATATAAATTTATTAGGGGGGGAGGGCTGTAAGTCCTGATTTTTAGTACCAGTCAAGTCAGAGTCCGGGTAATTTGGGTCAGAGTAGGCTTACTAACTTTCTTCAACTATACTTGCCACAAATTAAAAATGCATTTTATTTAACAAACCTACTCACTACCCAGTAATGTTAAGAATTTTGTGCAGGCTCCAAAAGCAAAGATGGAGTAAATCTAATCAGTTTTTAAATGTACGCCTTATCTATCTGAACTAGGCCTAAAGAATTTTAATGATGAAGTACAAACTTTATTGGGGCTGGCTGGGCTACGTAACTCATAATTATCATTCAATTATCGATATTAATGAGAAAAATTTTGATATTGATAAATAGAGGTTTTATTATTTGTGTGACGTTTTTCTTTTTTAATGTTTTTTCTTTTCTTTTCTTTTCTTTTCTTTTCTTTTCTTTTCATTCTCCACCCTTTTTTATATTTGATTCATTCATTAAATGCATATAATATCATTCAATTTGTTACCAAAATTCTTGTGTTAAATGCATTGTTGTTGTAATGCTACTATTTCAAATATTTACGAAAATGTAATTTATTGTTGTTTCTGCATCTATATAATTAGATTTATTTAGTTGTCCTCCTTTGTAAATCAGTTTTTATAACTGAATAGGATAGACGTTAAATAAATAAATAAAATAAAATAAAATAAAAAGCTCAAAATTTCCAAATCTAATAAAAATTATAGGCTTATCAAAAGACTGTAGGCCCTACCTACTATTAATGCAAAAAGGGGTTAATAAGGTACCTATAGCTAGAGATGTGCAAAAATGGTTTTTTAAAGTTTGAAAATTCGCGCCTTAAAAATAAAAATTCGCGATTTGTCGCGATTTACCAAAAAAACACAATTTTCTCATGCACAACTTAAAAAAAAAAAAAAAAAAATTGATTGATTGATTGATTGATTTTAATGATTTAAAAGAAAAACAAGCTCATGAGAGTGAAGTTCAGAATCAGTTTTAATTTTAAGCCCAATTTCAGCCTTCAGTTTTCAAAGTTTCCGACAGTTTTTACCAGAATTAATTTGTCTACCCGGCACCTCACCAAATTTACGAAATATGCATTTTTTATGTGTCTTTTGATATGGATTTGAAGTATTTTGAGCTTACTCTCGTTCAAACGATTATTAAGATCTCACAATCGCGTTGTATGACCCGGCGCCTCCACCATATCTGCCAGCAAGTATTAATTTAATTTCGACTTCGACCCGGCACCTCCACCAAAACTTTGAAATTTTATTTTTTTAAATTTCGCGACCTAATTCGCATTTAAGGACATAATTGCTAATTTCGCCACTAGTTCGCGGTATCAACTAAAATTTCGCGAAATTTCGCGAATTGGAAATTGGTACCATTCAATCACAATTCATGAGATTCATGTGCAAACTGAATTTGAAGGGATTATTGCAACTTTAAAAAAATTCGCGAATTTCGTTGTCACCATTTTTGCACATCTCTACCTATAGCCAAAAGTTCTTTCACACTCTCGTTTAGTGTTCTGACACCTCTTCAATATACAACAGTCAAGCCGAATTTGTTTGAGGTACCCGGCACCTCCACCATAAAAAAAAAAAACGTTCTTAGTCGAGTGGCAAATATGTGGAGTACAGTAAGACCTCAATTATCCGAGGTGGATGAGACCGAGCTATGCTCGGATAACGAATAACTCGGATGATAAGAACTTTCTTGTTTAACTTTTTCCAGCAGGGCCCTAGTATATGAAAGTGATATCTCAAGTGTGAAACTTGTGAAATACCATTAAAAGAACATAAATAAACAGCCTCTTAGTGATGACATCGGCTGCTGACTGCTTTGCTGATAGAATAAATGTGTGGGTCATCCCATAACATTAACGACTGCCTTGCTGATAGAATGAATGACTGGTCTCATTATCTTATCTCATAATGTAAACAAAACAACTCGGGGAGAGTCTTGGCCCGAAGCCAATTGACTAGTGAGACGAATACGATACATAGTTCATGGCTTGGGAGGGGGAGGGGGGGACAGTTATCTCTGCGTATGTCATTGATGGATGTCCTACTATTGCAATATTTATTTCTTTATAATCGTAGCCAGCCTCCATCATGTCGTCTTCAAGGTCATATTTTGTCTCTATCTCTCTATCCCTCCCTATCGTCTCTCTCATCCGCCGTCTTTGAGCAGGGTCGCGGCGGCGGCGGCAAGCACTCACAAAGACACTGGCTCAATACTCTACGGCACCCTACCCTTGACCCCTGCCCCCAACCCCCCTTACAACTCGCGCGCTGTGCGTGACACGTCATTGTAGTAAACAGCATACTGCATGACATTCAGATGTAAAGAACATAACATTTTGGCCTAATTAAAAAAAGGAAAGGGCGCCTGAAACCAGCTCGGATAACACGGAGTCTCGGTTAATCGGAGCTCGGATGAACGAGGTCTTACTGTACTATAGTTTGAGGTGAAAACTAAATATAGTCAAGCCCGCCTAATACGTTTTCAAACTAGCAGCAGTAGTAGTAGTAGTAGTAGTAGTAGTAGTAGTTTTGAACTTATTTGTCGGGAAAAATGTAATAAAAATAATAACTTTAAAAAGCAAGGGGCCCTTCCGCGTTGGCGTGAACCTTCCATTGCAATGGGCGTCCTGCGTGAACACAACAGTACACCAGATGCGTAGGCAGGGTCTCGAGAGTGCACGACTATCTACAAAATATTTATGTAACAGGACTAAAATATCTATAAAAGTCAAGCGCCATTGCCAGCATCCATGTATTAGCGCATAAGCGTATCGTATGAGATGCGGAAATGTAAGTTTGTAACTCGTCGTAGCCAAGGTCGTAGCTGGCTGAGGGGAGGGATGTGCGCGGACACCGGTGCGCATATAATTCACTTCACAGCCGTCTGCACGTGTGGGGAAGACCGACTGAGAGGAGTGGGGGGACATGCGCCGACCCCAGTGCGCGTTCGATCCAGCTGGCCCGGCTGAATGTTCACGTCGTGTGGGAAAGGAATCTGTGGAATCCGTATCTCACGGACAGCAAGATATTAAATTGGCAGTTAGGGATCGCCTATTTGGCGGGAAAACGTACCGTCCGGGAACGTTTTGCGCAGGTAATTTTAACATTACACTTATGGATGTATTTTCAAGTCCTATATTTTTCGACGTCAATTGCGGGAAAAAGTAACAAAGGGAACGTTTATGACGGGTTTGACTGTAGGGCCTACTCAACTTTATATTTCGGGTACTGGCACACCCCTAATTATTAATAAATTATTATTTAGTACCAATAAAAAGGCATCATTGAAAAGCCCACTATGCATAATGCTCGTTTGTGGGTGTCGTGTACATTTGCTTACTTTGTTTGAGCTTGCGTGAAGTACGAATGTGATGCCACTCTTGGATCGGTCTGTACCGCGCACTTCTCCAGCAACGGTTCTAGGACGCCCGGGAACATCAAGAGGGCATCCTGCAGCATCTGGTCAGCCGCCTCCACATTACCCAGGTAGAACTGTGCGACCGACAGCGAGTACGCAAAGTTGGGCAGCTGTCGTAGGTTCTTGGTGGTCTCCCACTCCTCACCTGCCCGAGCCAGCCATGCGTATTCTCCCGCCTTCAGAGCGTAGAAGTCTATACAGAGCACGACAGCAGTCGGGTCCTCGTCGGGATCGAGCGACAGCAGCAGCTTGCAGAACTCTAGCGACGTCCGATAGCACGCGCGTTGCCCGACGAACATCAGATGCTTGAACAGCGAGATGAATATGCCGCGGTTCTCCTGTCTGCGATAGTCAAGGCGGCAGCTTCCCTGGGCCAGGTTGAACAAGGGGTGGAACGAACACTCGAGGCAGTAGAGGACGCGCTCGTTCAGTTCGGCGGCCATTTGCAAATCCTCGCTCATCTTACACATGTCTGACAGTTGGATCAGGGCATCAATGTGGTAGGGATGTTTGTTGATTATACCCTGCAAAATACACATTAATCTGAGTTTTTGGTATAAGGGTGAGACCACACCATCTTCTAAATGGTGGTAAATACAAAAACACAGAAAAAAAAATAATGCAACCACCGGTAAATATGTCATCAATGGGTCACAATACACGGCAAGATATTAAAAAATTGAAATTATGTTATTTAAATCAATTTAGATTTATGCCAAAATGGATGCCCTTCCACCTTGCAGGAACTGAGAAAAAGGTCAATTGGAAAAAAATGGAAAACCAGAAAATGTATGATGGGGTGATGGCCTACCTAATAGCCTAAGCCAAAAATGTGGTTATGAAAAGAAGAATTAAATCAGACTTTTTTAAATTTAAATTAACAATAAATAATAATACCAATGTTTTAAAACTTGTCCAGATGGTGAGCAATAGACGATTTTCAAAATCACCAGAGCCCTCTATATCGCGCGCGCAAAGCATTATGGGAGAAAGGGCAATTACACGCTAAATGCCATATGCTCGGGTGTGTGGAGAACTGCGTTTCCAACAATGGCAGTGCAGTCAGCCACAATCCCAATCAAATGGCATTTAGCATGTGAATGCACCTTTCTCCCATAATGCTTTGCAACGGATCGCGCATGCGCAGTTAATTCTGAAAATGGTCTATTCAAATTTCAAAACTTCCACGAGCATTTCAGGAAATCACATTTAATTTTTTTTGCATTCTTTGCATAAGTCTTCCAAATGAAAACAGTGCAATTGATTTAAATAAAAAAACACCCTGACTTGGACATGTCCAAATTAAATCTATAACCTAGGGCAGCTAGGCCTATATATTCTGTTTGACTTGTTAATATTTATTTTTATATATATTTTCATTATTTTGTCTATAATCTAAAAATGTTCAGAAAGTTGTTTGATCAAGTAGCACAGATACTTGTAACATAACGACTTACCACCATCTTTTTCTATATTTTATATGCCTATTATAAGTTAATTCAGTATTCAAGTGTACCTAAATGAGGCAAATACTAAAATTATAAGAATGTCATTTAATGATTACTCATAACTTCCTTGAGAGCCCTCGCAATATTTCGGTCTCACCGGCCCAAATATGGTCGAAAAGCAATTGAGATTTAATTAGGCTTGAACGGTCAGCGCCAGTCTGACGGCTCTAAAACACTATTTTGTCACGTACAGGAAGACATAAACTATAAGTTTTACGACGATTAGTCAGCCACAAGTTGTAACAAAGTCATGTATAGGACGTTCAGATTTCACTATAGTTCTTTTAAAATATCATCAAAATTTGAGTGATAACATGTCAACCAACTATAGTGTGGGTATTTGTTTTAAGTAAGGTGCACCCTACATGAAAGTTACGAACAGAGAGGCTCATGGGTAAAAGTGACATCATAGTGCGAATCTGTGAGAGCAGGGAGTTTTGGGCAGGACAGTCGTGTCGGGGAGACGGTGTTTGAGAGTCGCAGATACTCCACGGTCGCGAGAGCCCGTATCGGGAAGAGGTGTCGCGAAAGTGTTGTTGAACCTTCTGCATTTCGCATGTGATCGATAGATCGCAATTTATAGGATGAAGCGTTGACTTAGTCCGTGGATTCAATTAAATCGATTCTCGACCTTGGCTATGGAACGGCTTTCCACAAGGATTCTTTAAAGTTAGAGCCCAAGTGTTTTCATGATGTTGAATCTCGTGCCATGCGAGATCGTTTGTCGACCATGACAAACCTGACCGGGATGCGTTCCAAGGACCTCGACGCCGGCAAGTAGCTGACCAATTCAACGACATGAAGCGAGTCCTGCGCCCGTCTATTCCAACGCCACAGAAGTCTAGGACATCGACATGTATCATCATCATCATCGTCACACTTACCCTCCGTACGACACATCAAACCCTCCCCATCGCATCGCAACCGAACCGTTTCAAATCAGCGAACTGGAGTACACAATAACCGATGAGTATCTAAAATAATATCTTGCCTAAATGTTTTGGCCAACTAACTAATTTTAATATTTTAGTTTTTAAGGGAACTCACCCACAGGGGTATCTAACCTGAGTCAGATCTGATCTAGGCAGGCAGGCTATCGTATTTCCTGTAATTGTTTTGGAATAACCCTAATATCAATTATATCTCTTAATTTCAATGGAATCCTAATACTTGTCATTTGGTAGATAGAGAAACCCCTCTTCCTGATTCATTAGTTCATTAAGCTGTATGATTTAATTGCTATTCCGTGCGAGACCAACTGAGCTGAGACCTTGGCAGGGCAGATCTAACATCTTCACAGGTTTGTTATTCTGTTGTTTATTGTGTCATTTTGGTTTAACGTTGAATCAGTCTTGAATTTTATTTGTTGCTGACCTTACTTTAATCCCACTGTTACTACCAGTGTCTCCGATTGGAGTTAGACCGAGGCATTTTGAATAATAGGCGACCCCCGAGAATTTTTAAAAAGATATTTTTGAATTTTTGAATTTTATTTTGGCGCAAAGTTTCGATATTGGTTTGTAATTGAGTAAAGGGAAGGGGCCGATACGTCGCATACTCTACAATAGTAAATTAACATAAAATATCTGAAATAGATCTGTACATATTGTAAATGTTTTTAATATTTTTTTGTATATAATATATATATTGGTATTTATGTATTAGCCTAGATATATCATGACTAGAGATACGTGAAAATAGTTTTTTTGTGAATGGATGCTACAAAGCGCTATTTTTTTCACTTAAAACTATGGTTTTCCAGTTCTACTTCATTTAATAGTATTATTATACTACATACCGTATTTACGCGCATAAAGGCCGCAGGTATTTAAAATTTTGAAGTTCAAAAACAGGGGTGCGGCCATTACGCGAGGGCGGCCTATATGACTATACAAAGTAAAAAAAAAAAAATTATAATAGGGTATGTAATAGGGAATGCTCCTCAACTCTATTATGCGACTTAATTGTCATTTCCATAAAATATAATAAGAAATACTCACAAATATAAATTTATTTTAAAAACTAACGATTTTTGGCGTATTTATGAAGGTTTTAAATTGGCTAGTGGCGAAGCGGGACTAAAACGCTCCGGACATTGCGTGACGTCATAGGAAAGTAATAGTTGAATAGATCTCCGCGCGCGCGCTGCACCACATGCTCGCCGGCTGGAATTGAATGTAGTCAAATCCATGTCAAGCAATTTAATATATTCTAATAGTTTGTCTGAGGCATGAGCCTACACCTAATAATGATAATGTATAATATAAAAATGTATACATATTATAACATGCATTGTCAACAAATAATACCTTACTTATCTGCAAATTTGTTTATTCAACATTGTACTTTGTTTGATCTATTCTATTACCGACTCTAATCCAAGGAACCTTCTTTATCGACTCTGGTTTCCATGGTAACCAAGACCTTGGGCCTACTGCCTTTGCTAGGAATTGACTAGGAACCAATGAATTTGACAGGCGGTGGAACCCCTACCGGCAGACTGACGAAACGATACTTCTATGTGACGTCACATGGATGTCACAGTCAGCTAGGCCTGTTTACGCGCGGAATTTAAACACGAATATTCACACCCTCATAAAACCAAGTAAAAAACATTTTTCGACAGACTTTTTTTGGGAATCGTTTTTTTTTAGTAACAACGTTACGAATATATTAAAAATAAATTTTAGGAGCATTCCCTATTGTATCAATATTACGCACACATATGGGAGCAAGAGTAAAAAAAACTTAATAAATCGGTAAGTAATTAATTAAATAAGTCTTGTTCAACGTGTGAATACGTCCGCGGAAGTGAAGATGTCCACCCGCCACCCGTAGAATTCTCCGTTTCGCGGCAATGATAGCCTGGTCAGCCGGTCACGCATCCACCCGACGCCCGTTGCAAGGTCGCAGTTTCCTGATGGAAGATCGTAGGATGTCCGAGCTGGTTTCAGGCGCGCTTCTCTTGTTTTAATTGGACCGAAATGTAATGTTCTTTACATCTGAATGTCATCCTACAATGACGTAAGAATTGCACAGCGCGGTCGTCTTTGTGAGTGCTCGCCGCCGCGACCTTGCTCGAAGACGGCGGACGAGAGAGAGAAAAAGATTAAATATGGCCTTGAAGACGACATGATAGAGGCTGGCTCTGATTATGAAGAAATGGACATTGTATTGGGCGACAATGACGGTGACTATGAAAATGCAATAGCCAAAACGGAAGCATTTCTGAGTGTGTTACGTCGTCTACAAAGCTGTGATGCGCTCGACGACAAAGAAGTGGATTAATGGGCGAATGGAACTTGAAACTCGACATCCATTCAAGAGCCGATAGACGCGGAGATAAATAACCGTCCCCCCCCCCCCTTTCACGCCACTAAATACGTATCGCCTAGCTCACTATCAATTGGCTTCGGGCCAAGACTCTCGCTGCGTTGTTTTGTTTACGTTATGAATGAGATTAGATAACTAAACCCGATACTCGGTCTGTTTTATTGTAAACACTCTCGCACACTTCAATCCAAGCAATGCCAGATGTGTTAGTGTCTGACGTTGTGTGAGCCGTGCGACCTTGCACACGGAAAGTAAACACTCTAGAATAACATTGCATTAAAATAAAATGGTTTATTTATTTACATGCTTGTTTGCATGTTCATTGCCTGTTTTGCAATGAGTTGTTTCATTCATAAAGGATTTGCTGGCTAAAATAACAAGTGCGGCCAATACAACATGCAAAGTACTTTTTAAAATTTGCATGGTCAAAACTGGGGTACGGCCATTACACGAGGGCGGCCTTTATGCGCGTAAATACGGTAGTATATAAAGTATTTGCTATACACATTTTTAATCAGTTGATATTGATTCAACCTTGATGACATAATTTCAAAATAAAAATATTAAAAAACTTCATACACAAGCTTTTGAAGGTGGCCAAAAAAATAATGCTACAAAACGCTATAAAAGGAACATTTGAAAATGCGAAATGCACGTATCTCTAATCATGACATGTAATACACTCAGAACATGGTCTACATGGGAAGAGTATACATTACGCAAATAAATCTATCTATCTATCCATTTTTATTAATCCAACGCAGAGCTGGACGTGGCAACAGATAATGATGATGATCCATATCCATCACTTACCACAACATTGTCTGGGTTAAGACTTTCAACAGCTTCCAAAAACTGCTTTTGTACTAGCTGGTAGTTGAAATTGTGCTCATATGTAAAGTGTAGAATTCCTCCTTTGTTTTCCAGAAGTTTCATTGACACACCTAAAATGTAAGGAAACACTGGTAGTATAGGCCTAGTTATTAAACCCACACATAACAAAATACTTGTAAAAATACAGCCAAATCTTACACAATCAAAAGCCATGAGATCTAAAAGAATGCCAAGCTTATGTACCCTCCTACATTTTTGCAATCTTAATACATAAATTCACTTTGCCCTGTGACTGTATCCTTGCAAAGCGTGGCAAAATTTTATTTGCAACTATTGTTTTAAATGTAAAAGTTTGTGCAAATTTATTTTGCCACGCTTTGCAAGGATGCAGTCACAGGGCAAAATGAATTTATGTACTATTCAGTTTGCAAAAATGTAGGAGGGTACATAAGCTTGGCATTTCTTTTAGATCTCATTGGGGCATTGCTTTTGATTGTGTAAGGTTTGGCTGTTTTTTTTTACAAGTTTTTTTGTTATGTGTGGGAGTGGGATCTCATTACTTTTTCAAGTTCCATTTCAAAATTATTTGTTAAAATATAATAATTTTATCAAAGTCGATTTAATCGCTACATGATATTACCAATGAACAATAGAATGTAAAATATCTAGTGGTCCAAAGACTTGTTTTTTGTACACAATGTAGGTGATCATTGTAAAGTAGGCCTACTATAGTTACTTGCTGATTACATTCTTGTAAAAGGCTTAAATATTAAAAAAATTATTAGAAAGCCTTCCAGCAAACTTTTTCGACTTTTTTCTTTCAAAAGGCACTACATCACTAAAGCCTTAATGTGCATATAAAATATGGACCTTGTATTCCAACCTGTTTAATCAGAATCGCTGGCCAACGGATTAGACAGTCTTAGTAGTAGCCAGTAGTAGTAGTGGTAGTAGTAAAGTAACTAACATTTTTAAAGTGATTTTGAGCATGTTTCAAGTCATTTTTTCACAAAGAAGGAATAATTGTTTGTACACCAACCAAATATGGCATGTGTTGCCAGGTACCTAAATCTCCCGATGTTGGTAGTTTTTAAGTTCAAATCACGTTTCATGACGGCTGGGTGACACCTCGAAATCACCCCAACTCTGCTTGCTGTATAAGGTGCCCGAGTGTGTAGCGCACCGCAGCTTGGCTGCAGCGCACTAACGGGCACCTAGATTTAAAATTGTTACTGGTACTGCAAGTATGTATTTACTTATTAAGTCCATGTAGGCCTATTACCTAACCAGACAAAATTTTAGTCAACACCATTTGAAAAACAGCAAGTTCACTCTAGGTAGACAAAGTAAAAAAACATTATGAACTGACTTGAGAAGTACAGTACAAGCATAAACAATATGGCCATAAATACTAGGAAAACGCTTAAGTCCCGCCGCGTTGTTGGATGAGCGTAATTGGTGCATTGAGCTGCCATGTGTTACGCGTATTTTCTGTTGTTCTGTGAAAAATCATTACTTAGTAGAAGATTTTTTTAAAATTAAATTAAATTAAATAAAAAATAAACTTATTTTTTTTAATTAATCGTAATTTTTAAAAAAGAAAAAAATTGTAAAATTGCAATTTTAATAAGAAATAATTATTCGATTGCGCTCAAATTTTACACGAATATATTAATTCATGAAATTAAGGTTCTGTGAAAAAATTATTACAATAGGATAAAGCATGTAGGTGTTATAAGTCAAAGACATTTTTTAAAAATAAAAAAAAATCGTAAAATTGCGTTTTTTATGAGAAAAAATTTCCCGATTGCGCTAAAAAACGTGGCAGTTCTAAGTTCAGAGATTTCGAAGGTCTCCATAAAATTTCATCGCAATCGGAGTATCGGTTTAGCCGGAATCGTGTTAACAGACACACAAAAATACAAAAAAAAAGAAAGAAAAAAAACATTCCGGATTTTTTTCTCGAGTGTAGTAGAATGGAATCTTCGCTTCGCTCGCTACGCTCATCCAATTATGATTCACCAAGGAACAAGGACAGTTACAGTACGGTACTCCTTAAGACGACTATAAGCCCGCCTACAAACCTTGCTTTCCAACCTGTTGCCAGTTTTCTCTCGCCGGCACCAGCCAAGTGGATCTCACGTGATTTCTACCCCGAGCTCGCCTTCTGCTGAAATGGTATGAGAACAATTAGGTACACTTGTAAGTTGTAACAGAGAAATATTTAAGCTCAAAGTTCAATCATTTTTGTTGTAACATGGATTTTATACGGTTACAGAATATTTTAATTATGTATAATATTTTGAATGAAAATACTTAAATAAGCACGGTAAAGAGTGAGGTTGTAACTATTCCAGGAGAAGGGGATACAGGAATTATCAAGCACAGATAAACATTGGAGGGGAAACCCTGAAAGTGGTGGGACAGTTTTAGCTATCTAGGAAGTGAAGTAATGGTAAATGGAAAGATTAAAAAGGAGTATTAACATCAGAATACAAAAGGCCAGTAATTTCTACCAGTGTGTGAAAGGCCTGGTGTGGGATAGGGAATTACCTATTCAGTGTAAGATGACACTATACAAAACCTATTTCATACCGATCCTTACGTATGCAGCAGAAACCTGAACAATGGGAGATCGAGAGGAGAGTCAGATGCAGGCGGCAGAGATGAGATTCCTGAGGAGCACAGTGGGCAAGACGAGAAGGGATAGAATAAGAAACACAAACATTAGAAAAATGCTAGGTGTAGAGAAGTTAAGTGACAGGATAGGAAGGACACGGTTGAGATGGTATGGACATATGAAACAAATGGGGGAAAAAGGGATGCCCAAGAAAATGTATGACAGAAGGGTTGAAGAAGGAAGAAGAAGACTGGGTAGGCCAAGGAAGAGTGTCCTAGGATACCATAGCAGGAGACTTGGAGGCAAGAGGAGAGAGCTGGGAAGATGTGGAAGAGATACGATTGTGGGAGGATAGAAAGAAGTGGAAAAATTTGGTTGCTAAACCCAAGCTGACCCTGCCAGAAGCACGAAACGGCAATGAATGATGATAATATTTTTTTATAATATAGACCCTAGCCTACGTAGGTACTGGAATTATTCTTTGTTTTTAATGATTAGTAGTGACTATTTAAATGTGGAACCTAAAATTTGGTTTGGATGTAGCCTACTGTATTTTTTATTTATATCTACCTATTAATTTTGTCAAGCCAACCATGCCTGAAAGACACTGGATTGTATATTGTACCGTACAGGCCTACCTAGTTATAATTTAGTTAATAGAAGAATAACTTTCAATAGCCTACCTACTTACATGTCAAAATAACAAGATGATGAGTGCAATACAAAATGCTTATGAAAAATGTAACACGCTCAAATTTTAATTGTAAGAATGAAAATAAATAAACAAACAAACGTAGGCTACACTAATCAAATTTCATACAATATTAGGGCACTTATGACACAAGCATTTGTCCGGGTTCAAATAATTTGAGATGACTCATAACCGCCCCCTTAACAGAATTGTGTTCAAAGTGAAGATTGTGTACTACCGTATTTTTTTAAGGGACGCGGACAATCAACGTTTTACAGAAAGCTGATTTATCTGCTTGTATGGAATAGAATAGGGCTTACAATGTTGATGTAAACATGATTTGGTTGGTAGAGTAGGTTCTACTTACATGGTGTTTTAGAACCCCTGTCTACTACAAAAAAAATTTAGAAATGCACTTACGGTTTTACAAAATAACATGTAGGTAGGCCTACTTAGGTAGGGTTAAATAGAGACGCTACAATTTTAAAAAATATTGAAGTTCATGTTATTTGGTTTCAGTAATTAATGCTAACATTGACCTGATCATGGTTTATCAGTGGGCTATTAAAATAGTAACACCTATTCAGTTTAATTCTTCAAGTTTGTAGCTGTAAGTCTAAAGGCCCATTCACAATCAATTAGCGCACAGGAATTAGCGCACGAAAATTACGAAAATTAAGATGGTCGTTCACAATGAAATTATGAAAATTATACAATGCATTTTACCTGCATTTCCCGCTTAAATTGGATATCTGTTTGATTGTTGAATTACATATTATTTATGATAATATATTTTTTCAAAATGTACAATATAGACGAGATTTTGGGCTACTTAGCACTTGTGATAGGTTACACTTGGTATTGGGGTATTGTGCGGATGCGCGAACTTGGGAAAATTACTCAAATTAACGAAAAGTTGAAGTTGGTTCAACTTTCACGCCACGCACGCTACGCACGCTTGGCGGTAATTGGATGTGAACAGTCTTATGGGAATTCAATATGGCCAACTTGTAAATTTCTATAATTTACGTGCGCTAAGTGGTTGTGAATGGGCCTTAATGATTTGTTTACTTTTGTTCATTCTGAATAATTTTTGAGCCAAATATCCTCTTCAGCTCATTGTTTGGATTCAAGTGCTTGTGTTCAACGTTTAGGATTCCCTTCCGTAGTGTGCTGCCCTTTTCTTCCGTTGAAACACTTTGACCTACTGTTGGAGTCTCGCCGAGGATTCTATTAACTTCTCGAACGGATCGTTCTACCTCATCAACCTGAAAATTAAATAAGGCCTTACATTACACAAATTCATTGAGATATTTTAAAGCTAATTAGTAATTAGATATTAGTCTTGGTTTAGTTTAGATTGGAGAAGGGTGGACACTGGACAGGTTAGGAAAGCATAGAGAACATAAAGTCCAGCCTGAAGGGCTGGAGGCGACCAAACATTTCACCTGCTGATGACAACTGCAGCTAATTCAAAGTTGTTTGTTACCTTAATCCATGACGCGTTTCGTCCTTCTGGGACTCAGGCGGATGGTGGCCACTAAATATTAGCTAACCACTTACAAACAAAACTCACAACACATAACCAAACCTGTGGTAGGGCCATGCAAGAAGTAAATTCTGCATGCATGTTGTCATGATCAGCAAGGTTACTTCACAAACCATTCATACCGAGACACACCGTCAGTACAACCAGTAAGGGGGCTTCCCTCCCAACTCGTAGTGCTCGGGAGACAAAAAAATCCATGTCTTACCCTGGATTCGAACCAGGACCCTTGGCAACAAGAGAAAAGCTGCCCCTCCTGCTGCTGGGCCAGGGTACCTCTTCATTCATTCTAAGAGAATAGGTTAGAGATAGGAAGGGTGGATAGTCACAACACAGCACAACCAGTGAGGGGGCTTCCCTCCTAGATTCTGGTGCTTGGGCGACAAAAGAACCATGTCTTACCCTGGATTTGAACCAAGACCCGTGGCAACGAGAGAGGCTGCCGTACTAATTGTGACTGGGGTCCGAAAAAGAAAGGAAACAAAATACTACAAGTTGCAAGCTCTTGGCTATGGCACAGGCACATGTGCTAGCTCTTGGCTGCAGGTGAAGAGGTTGAAGGAAAAGACGAGTAGGGTCTAACAGGTTCATCACCTGCTAGCCCCCCCCCCCCCCCCAGTAGGACAGGGAGTCAACCTTGTAAGGAACAAGGAGATACGGACCCACCAGAGGGTGTAGAGTAGACTTGCCCATCTCGACCCCATAGGTGAAGAAAGATAGAAAGTGATAGGGTGTCAAAAGACTGGTTTACAATACTGAGGAAAAGGCCAACCGGCTAGTTTAGTTTAGATTGGAGAAGGGTTGACAGGTTGGGAAAGCATAGAGAACAACATAAGTCCAGCCTGAAGGACTGGAGTTTAAACACCTGCTGTCATCAGCAGGTGAAAAGTTTTGTCGCCTCCAGCCCAGCCCTTCAGGCTGGACTTTATGTTCTCTATGCTTTCCCAACCTGTCAACCCTTCTCCAACCTTAACAAAACTAGCCAGTTGGCTTTTTCCACAGTATTATATATAGTCTTGTTAGATACATGATGTTAGATATGGGGTTTAGAACTTTAGGTTCCTTGACCGTCATTACATCCAAGTCAAGGGCACTGCGATGGGCACCAGAATGGCCCCATTGTACGCCAACCTGTTCATGGGCCAACTAGAAGAGGACTTTTAGGCAAGCCAACCCCTTCAACCCCAATGCTGGTGTCGTTTCATAGACGATATGTTCTTCGTCTGGCCCCATGGAGCTGAAACGTTGGATGTAGCACTCCAGACCCTGAACAGTAGCTACTCAGTCATCAATTTCACCTGGGATGCCTCGGAGCATAAAGTGAACTTTCTCGACATCAACATTTACCTGGAGGACGAAGCAATTAGGTCGGGGGTTCATTTAAAACCTACGAACCAGCAGCCATACTTGCACAATGAGAGCTGCCACCCCTCGCACACCAAACGTTCCCTACCCTCCTCACTCGCTACTCGAGGTCTCAGAATCTGCTCCACTGAGCGGGATCTGGAGTGCTACCTACAGAAGATACTCCGTGCCTTCGTCACCAGGGGATATCCAGAGGATCAGGTCCACCAACGTCTGGTCAGACAGACTGGCACCCCGCCCCCAACCCAACCCAATACTACCAACACAGACATTGTTCCACTCGCCACACGCTGGTACCCAGGGCTCCACCGTCTAAATGCTATCCTACAGGGGGGAAGTCATATTTTGGCTGCATCACCCTTGACCCAAGATCTAAGCCAGAACATTCCCAAGGTTGCATTCAGACGGTCCCCGAACTTGAGGGACTTGCTGGTGAGAATAGATCCACAGAAAGCCCAACAATTGGAAGCTGTGGTGCATGGGTCCTCCCCTTGCGACCGACCTAGGTGCAAGACTTGCCCCATGCACGATCCTGTTAGGACGTTCACTGCCCACCTCACCAGCAAGACGTACAAGATAGGCCTACATAACAACAACACCTATGGGACCAGCAACGTGGTGTACCAACTTAAGTGTATGCGATGTCCTGCTGAACATATATTGGGTTGACCACCAACACTCTACGCATGAGGATGAATGGGCACAGGACCCCGATTCTATAACTCTGACAGAGTTGGACTTGGGCGTTTTCTACCGTAATCGACTCGGCTGTTAGTGATCGACCTGGTTGAGGTCGATAACGTTGCGATATAATACGTGACAACCGAGTCCGACTCGGTTATATTTTTATGTTTGATTAGTAAAAATGGTGGATGATAAGCCTTGGCCTACACGTAAACACAGCCAGATTATTAACTTTCTCAAACGAATAACAATAGTATGCTCAAAGAAAACCTACCTTTAGTAAGGGCCTACCCCTAAAAGTCCCGTGCATTTCCTTTTTTCATGAAACTATACCATTTAAATCCAATTTCTCCCCGATTGGAAATAATACACACATCTACGTCATTTCGAATATTTGACAACTGAATGCGAATCA
Source organism: Sweltsa coloradensis (assembly GCA_024449915.1). Taxonomy (NCBI): domain Eukaryota; kingdom Metazoa; phylum Arthropoda; class Insecta; order Plecoptera; family Chloroperlidae; genus Sweltsa; species Sweltsa coloradensis. The sequence continues at coordinate 587,564 of JAMZAV010000084.1, forward strand.
TTTGTTCACATTTGACCGTCCACTGCCATGTAAATCATACCTTTCGACCTCGACCAACAACAACCGGAACGATTACTGCTACTCCCGAGTCGGTTCCGTTGCCGAGTTGAACCCGTAAAGTTACTGAATAGAGGCCCAGGCAGGACAAGCGAGAAGAGAATTTGAAGAAACCAGTGGCACTGCACACTTATGGGCATAGCCTACCCTTTATGACCCGTTTCACAGCCTGTGTCATAAGGTCTGTCCCACTTACCATACAAGCCGGTGAACTGAGAAGGTGAGAACTGGCCTACCAGTGGATCTGCAAATCCCGCCAAAAACCGAATTTAAACTTACGGTGACTCTCCTCCCTCTTCCCCCCCCCCCCCCTCCCTGTCACCCAATCCACACTCATTCACTCACCCCTAGCCAACAGCTAGCCTAGTTTTAGTTTCAACTCAGTCTCTCTCTCTACACTCTCTGAGGAAGGTCACGTGGACAGAAAACGTTTTGATTATGTAGTTTATTTGTTTATTTGTGTATTTAAGTTTAAATGTTATCTTTCGCAGCGCGCCTACTCCATTTAAGGTAAGCTGTTGGCACCCTTTCTCTTTGTGTCATTCACATGATCCAGCTTTTTGGCATTCCTTTCAAACACAAACTTGTTAGATAGGCCTATTAGTTATTTTTGTGTTACCTAGTTAATTATTTTTACAGGATTGGTAAGACTGAAAAGATGCGATAGAGAAAGGCAGGAAAGGAGGATTGGAGGTAGCGTGGGTGAGGAGTGACGAAGTAGCAGCAGGGGAGTCTGAGTGACGAGAGTGTTAGTTGACTAAGGCCAGAATTTCAATGTCTAGTTAAAATTTATCTGCCAGTTAGTCCTCTCAGTAAATATTTACAAGGCTTCTGATTGGTGGTTGCCATAGTGAAAACAAGTTATGTGTCAGTTAAATTTACTTGCCACTTTAACTGGACATTGAAATACCGGGCCTAAGTGTAAACCTATGTGGTAATTAAATCTTGAGAGTATCAAGAGGTAGAGTAGGATTCAGCCTAGATTGAACGACCTTCAAAAGTTGCATTTGTTTAAATCGGCATAACCAACACAGGGGAAAAATAAAATTGCTAGCATCATTTTTCTACTCCGTGCGCTGCGTGCGTGTGGCGAGGTGACGAACTAGATGTATGTCAACAGACCATTCCAAACGTTGGAGGTTATGTTTCATTAGGATACTGTCATTGCGTGTTATGTTTTGTCACCGAGTTGTTTTGGATATTAAAATTCTTTGTCTTATATTATTGTTATTTTATTTAAATCAACACGATTCTATTTGCATAAAAATTGAACTAGGCCCTAGGGCAAGGATACTATTATACACTTAGCTCTGGCCTAGCCTAGGGCCAGGCCTAGTCTATGAAATTTCTCTTTGGCGGTTGGGGGGGGGGGGGGGGGGCAAAAGCCTAGGCCTAGCTTCAATATGCAGCCTAGACTTGCTAGATCTAGTCCTACATTGATAAAACAGGGAAATTATTGTGATATGTGTTCAATTTGGGGAAACTAGGCCTAGTCAAGCCTTAGTCAAGTCAAGCCCAGAACTCAGAAGAGCAACCAAGTAAAGAAATTGGTCAGAAACAAGATTAAAGCAGACGACGTAGGCTAGGGCCTATCTGTGCTGTGCAGACGACAGGCCTTTAGTAATATTTTAGCTGATTGTATGAAAGTGGTATTGGGAAGATCGCTCATTGGTCAATAAAATAAAACCATTGTTGTCAACTGTGAAAACGAATAATGACTTGACATTTGTTTGTTATTTATTACTTTCAATGAATTTGATCGTCCAGATTACATTAAATTAATCTTGTAAGCAATAATTTAGTATTTTTATTTAATAATGCACCGTGTATAATTCATTAATTTTTTTAAAAGTACATTTTCAATAAGACCTCCAATTTTGTTCTAGTGGTTAACATGAAAAATGGCCGACAAAAAGTGTCAAAAGGTCATTCAAAGTTGTGTGATTCCTACTCTAGTACTAGGGCGCATTCCGATATTCGCTCCAATCGCTATGACTGTAGCGTCTCTGTAGCCCAGTGGAGGGTATGATTATGCTCCAACATTCGGAACGGGTGTAGCGTTTGAAACATGGCTGACCGTGAAATTATCAGATTGCTTAATTAGAAGAATGCTTAATTAATGGTTATTTCATTGATTCTTTCATCAACAATTATTTCCAAACCTTAAACTTGGAGAACGAATGGACTACGCAGACATCCTTACAGTTTACGTGCTATTTTCAGCAGTCCTTTCGTAAATCTTCAGTTGCCGACATCTTGATTTACCCCCACTCCACGCAATGCTACAAGTGCCGGGCCAAAAACCTCCAGCGTTTGTAGCGCGCTGAGAACGCTCCAGTAGCGAATTTCGGAATACAAGGCGGGGCGTTTGGAGCTAATTACGGAATGAGTGGAGCGCGGCTACTGCGCTACGTAGCGAGTATCGGAATGCGCCCCAAGTAGGCCTATTGTGAAGTGGTTATGAATAGTGAATGTGAGTGGAGTCGTGCAAGTTTAGTAGAATTATTCATAAGTACGGCAGTGTAGGCCTAGGGGTTACGTTGGCTACATGACTTGACCTTGTGTGACATTGATGCAAATGACTCTTGATTGTGTAGATTTAGTCCCCATACTCCCCTATTGTCTCCTTCAGTCTGGCCCCAGAAAATTATAAACCTTTCAACCTAGTAGGTATTTAAACGGGACCAAGCCTAAACTTAACTAAAAAGGAAATGTAGTCTATACCTCAAGATTGTCTTCACTACTTTTCTGGTTAGTGCTTGTTGATTTAACCAACTTCTTCTTTTTCTTCTTCTTTTTCCGACGAGGGATGTCTTTACCGTTTTCACCTCCATTAAGTGTACCACCAGGAGCATTGTCCATTTCATTATCGTCATCCTCTTTTACCTCAGATTCAGAATGTGACAGACCTTGGTTCAACTGAAACAACATTCAAAGAAAATATTAGCCATTAAAATATTAGCACCCAAAATGTGGCACAACTTTGAAAAAAAATACTAGTTAGGGCCTAGGCCTGATAAATGAGGGAAAATGTCTGATGGGTTTAAAATGGAGATCTGATGCCGAGAGAATAAAGCTGTTTCTTTGGGTCACTTAAGCCTCACAATTAATATAGGTCTAGCTGTAGGGCTGACTCGTTTTAGCACATAGTAATTTTTGACTAAAATTGAATGCCCATTAACCATCATAGATCATAACATTCAAATATTCCTCTACTGTGTAGAAAGTAGGGATGTAAAGGCTTGGAAAAAAAGGATTTTTTGGGAATTTTTTTCTTTGAGGTGCGGAAAAAAAGGTAAGGTTACAAGGTACTTGTTCTTGGGCTGATGTGCATTCAAGCTTTATACTGGATTGGCCCAGTGAAAGCCATAGAGACTAGGCCTGGCCTACGCTGGACTCTAGTAGGCCTATGACCCTTATAGAGCTAGGCCTAGGCCTAGGAGGCCTAGGCCCTACCACCTTTGTGTATCCAATCGTGCTGGGCCTACCACTGAGGCCTAGGCCCTAGGCCCAAAAGTGAAGTTAAAGACATGACAATGAAGAGAATACATTCACCTTAATTCTAGTACTGGATAGATAGGCCTACAGTAGGCACTATACTAGGGCTACCTACCAAATCGTATCTGTTGACATTAAGCTGTTTCTTCCTGGTGCCTCCTGAAGTGACCATGTCAGGCTCCGGGTCACTGTTTTCATCTTGAACATTGTTAATTAAACTGCTGTCACCTTGAAGTTTTCGTAGAACCCTCAACGACATGTTTGCAATCAGAAACACAATTTGTCGGGGCCTAGCCTAGGGCCTACCTAGCCACAATGTTGAAAGATTGACTTAAATATTCCACATCACACAGGCCTAAAATCATTTATGTCACCCACTTGGCATGGAGGACAAACAGCGATGCGCCAGCTGTTCTTACAGCCTTCCGTATTTCACAACGCAGTACACGAGTTGTTGTTGTAGTAACGGTTTGACCGTTTGTGGCGCCAAGTTTGTATTTGTATTCCCGTCTGTCTGTTTTGCGGAATGGTAAGTCGACGGGAACAAATCAAATAATAAGTTAAAAATATTTTGTTATTCCACATATTATTACTCGCGTATAAACCATCAATCAGCTGATACCGGTACATCTTGGTTCCGGTAATGCGCGTTACGGAAAATTAAAACTTGGCCAAGTTCCCGTTCTCGTTCCTGGGATACGGGAATGGGAAGCTTAGCTTCCATGGTCTACATGGGAAGAGTATAACATTACGCAAATAAATCTATCTATCTTTTGAGCATCGTGTCGTAAGTTAACATGAGATTAAACTTTCTTCCCGTTCCAGTTCTCGTCGGCTTTTAATAGCACAATAAATAAATTGGATTGGAATTGATAGATATTGCTAAGAACTTTAGTCTGGACGATTTGCTTGCAGCTGCTAAACTAAAGAAACTACTACTATCTCATAAAAGTTTGAATGATGAATTTAATAAGTAATCTTGGGCGACGGTCGTTCGTCCGCAGCCAAGCGCACGCGACTGCGTAACGACTAACTCGACCTGTATACTCCTACCCGAGTTGGGGGGGTTTCAGCTATCTGCACACGCCGTCCCGAAAGATTTACAACCTTGAAACTTGGTATATGACCTGATATGTGGTCCATGACAAAAAAAAATCAGCCCGATCCGATAACCCGTTCAGTGTAAAAAAAAGTGCCTTAACATAGTCGAAAAACTTCCGGCTGGCTAGGTGGGTGATTCTGACGGAGAGGAATAAGAGCCTACAGAGAAAACGGTACATCTTAGAACTATGAAACTTAGACCACACTTAGATGTACCTCAGACTCATATACTTTTGGTTTCAAAACCAAAACCATTGATTTATTCAAAACCATTATGAAATATCTAAGACATGGGCTCCATGCGCGAAATTTGGCAAGGGGTAGATAAAAATACTAGGAAGCTTCGGAAACGCTTTTTCAGGCGCGTTGTTGGATGAGCGTAATTGGTGCATTGAGCTGTCATGTGTCATGCAGATTTTCTGTTGTTCTGTGAAAAAATCATTACAATCGGATAAAGCATGTAGGTGTTATAAGTCGAAGAAATTTTTTTTAAACGAAAAAAAGAGTAAAATAGCGATTTCCATGAGAAATAATTTTTCGATTGTGTTCAAATTTCATATGAATATATTAATTCATAAAATTAAGGTTCTGTGAAAAAATAATTACAATCGAATAAAGCATGTATAGGTGATATAAGTCGAAGAAATGTTTTAAGATTTTTTGAAATCGAAAAAAATCGTAAAACTGCCATTTTCATGAGAAATAATTTTTAGATTGCGCTCAAAAACGTGGCAGTTCTAAGTTCAGATTTTTCGAAGGCCTCCAGAAAATTTCATCGCAAATGGAGTATCGGTTTAGCCAGAATCGTGTTAACAAACACACAAAAATACAAACAGTAAAAACAAGAAAAACGAAAAAAATTGTCAAATTGCGATTTTCACGAGAAATAATTTTTCGATTGCGCTCAAAAACGTGACAGTTTTAAGTCAAAAATTTTTTAAGGCCTCCAGAAAATTTCATTGAAATTGGAGTATCGGTTTAGCCGTGTTTAATCGTGTTAACAAACACACAAACATACCAACAGAAAAAAGAAGAAAAATGAAAAAGATCGTAAAATTGCGATTTTCATGAGAAATAATTTTTCGATTGCGCTCAAAAACGTGGAAGTTCTAAGTTCAGAGATTTCGAAGGCCTCCAGAAAATTTCATGCTGGAATTGTGTTAACAGACAGACAAAAATACAAAAAAAAGAAAAAAAACATTCCGGATTTTTTCTTCAGTGTAGTAGAATGGAATCTTCGCTTCGCTCGCTACGCTCATCCAAAAATTATGTTTTAATGTGTTTTAACCCAATCGGCTTATTCTCATTATTGGATGAGCGTAGCGAGCGAAGCGAAGATTCCATTCTACTACACTGGAGAAAAAAATCCGGAATGTTTTTTTTTTTTGTATTTTTGTGTGTCTGTGAACACGATTCCGGCTAAACCGATTCTCCGATTGCGATGAAATTTTATGGAGACCTTCGAAATCTCTGGACTTAGAACTGCACCGTAGGAAAAATCGATCAAAAAATTATTTCTCTTGAAAATCGCAATTTTACGATTTTTTTGTTTTTCTTTTTTGTTTGTATTTTTGTGTGTTTGTTAACACGATTCCGGCTATACCAATACTCCAATTGCGATGAAATTTTCTGGAGACCTTTGAAATTTTTGAACTTAGAACTGCCATCATTTTGAGCAATATCGAAAAATTATTTCTCATGAAAATCGCAATTTTACGATTTTTTTCGTTTTTCTTGTTTTTCCGTTTGTATTTTTGTGTGTTTGTTAACACGATTCCGGCTAAACCGATACTCCAATTGCGATGATGTTTTCTGGAGACCTTCGAAATCTTTGAACTTAGACCTGCCACGTTTTTGGGTACAATCGAAGAAATATTTCTCATGAATATCGTACTTTTACGATTTTTAGTGCGATATTTTCGTGACATTTGGTCCGATGCTGACCAAACGGGTGGGGCTACAACGTTCATATTTCACATGGACATTAAAGTAATGGTGATGTATTGCTTTTTGAAAGAAAGTTGAAAAAAATAGCCAGAATCCATACAAATAAAGGTTTTAATATGAGTTTTTTCGAGGTTTATAATAACAATTAACAAGTAACAATAGAAACTTGACTTGACAACAATCACCTACAATGCATTCACAAAGCACTTGCAAAGGAAAAGTGGTCCCACGCAAACTAAAAACTTACAAAAACGCTCATCCATCAACGCGGCGGGACTTTAGCGTTTTCCTAGTATAAACCACATTTTGTCAACCCCCATCCCTAATTTTATATTATTTTTACCTTGATTTCCAGCATTCACCTTGAAGGCACCTAATGAGTTATCATCATGAAATTTGGCATGATGGTACGTAACCAGACAACTTCAGCATGACACAGTTTTTCATGGGCTGTGTTGGATCAGCGACAAAATGAATGAGGAACAAAGCCTAAAGTCGGTTTTACAGAGTTGTTTCATTACGCTTAAATTTCACCGAATTATTCTTACAACGTTACTGATGTAAGAGTTTATTACTTGTTTTAATATATTCGTTTTGAACTATCATGTGTTGTAACTCGTACGTTATTTATCCTGACCACCGACAACTGCAACAACACCGAGGCCAAACCGTGGCTATTGCTCGAATCCTTGCCCAACCAAACTCATCACCGGAGTAAGGAAAGGTAAGAGATTACAGATTTCCAGCATTCACCTTGAAGGCACCTAATGAGTTATCATCATGAAATTTGGCATGATGGTACATAACCAGGAAGCTTCGCAAACACTTTTTCAGGCGCGTTGTTGGATGAGCGTAAAAATTTTATACGAAAAAAGCGTAAAATCGCGATTTTCACGAGAAATAATTTTTCGATTACGCTCAAATTTCACACGAATATATTAATTCATAAAATTAAAGTTCTGTGAAAAAATCATTATAATCGTATAAAGCATGTAGGTTTTATAAGTCGAAGAAATTTAAAAAATCGAAAAAAATCGTAAAACTGCTATTTTCACGAGAAATAATTTTTCGATTGCGTTTAAAAACGTGGCAGTTCTAAGTTCAGAGATTTCGAAGGCCTCCAGAAAATTTCATCGCAATTGGAGTACCGGTTTAGTTGGAATCGTGTTAACAAACACAAAAAAACATTCCAGATTTTTTTTCTCCAGTGTAGTGAAATGGAATCTTCGCTTCGCTCGCTACGCTCATCCAATTTTTTGAAAAACAATCCGCCGAAAGGTGTTGATGTTATTTGAGTCTGTCTGCGATCCTCTTCGAACGAGTCGCCAAAGTGCTGACTACTGATCTTATCTGGGCTGGATGGTGATGTGATTCAGCATTAAGATACCTGTTATAACGAGTACGAATGAGTAGCTTTTCGGCATGGGGACCGATCATGAAGAGCATTCTTTTAACCCAAGTGGATCTTTAGTTAATTCTCCACTGGTGGTACAGCCACTGACTAACACGAGGTAAAAAAGGAATGCAGCTATATTGTGCCTACTATAGTAGCAGACAACTCAGGTCAGCAGGGGTCACTCACAGTCACACCTCTCCTACTTGTGACCGAAATACAATATCTGTTGATGATGCTCCTACTCAAGACAGACTACATTAGGAAGCTTCACAAACGCTTTTTCAGGCGCGTTGTTGGATGAGCGTAATTTTTTAAAAACAAAAAAGTGTAAAATTGCGATTTTCATGAGAAATAATTTTTCGATAACGCTCAAATTTCACACGAATATATTATTTCATAAAATTAAGGTTCTGTGAAAAAAACAATTAGAATTGGATAAAGCATGTCGGTGTTATACGTCGAAGAAATTTTAAAAATAAAAATAAATTGTAAAATTGCGATTGTCATGAGAAATAATTTTTTGATTCCACTCAAATTTCACACGAATACATCAATTCATAAAATAAAGGTTCTGTAAAAATATCATTACAATCGGATAAAGCATGTAAGTGTTATTGATTGATTGATTGATTGGATATTGCTTAAAACGTCTCATATTTATGCAACTTGGCTAATCAAGACGAAGGGAGGGACGTAAGGGGTGACGCGGGGGGACAATGGGTGGACAGGCCTGTGCTGGTCAGAACCAGCCACAAGCGTATGGGGAGGGCAGGGGTTCCCCCACGTCGTGGTCGTCTCCGCCTGTGTCATCACCGTTCGTGTTGTCATTGTCGTCGCCGTCGGGGAGGTAGTCAAAGGGAAGGGGGGAAAGTTCCCCGACGACGACCCAGAGCTCTCTTATTAGTTTCAGGTAGAAAAACTCCCCTAATCACGGGCCAAACCACGAGAAGTTTGCGAGTTGGAATTTGATGGCCCATAAGTGTTATTAGTCGAAGAAATTTAAAAAAAAATCGTAAAACTGCGTTTTTTAAAAATTTCTTTGAGTAATTTCTTCGAGTAAGTGGAAGTCGAAGAAATTAAAATCGTAAAACTGCGATTTTCATGAGAAATAATTTTTCGATTACGCTCAAATTTCACACGAATATATTAATTCATAAAATAAAGATTCTGTGAAAAAATCATTACAATCGGATAAAGCAAAGTAAGAAATGTTTTAAAAATCGAAAAAATCGTAAAAAAAAAAAAAGCTCCTTTTTGAGAAGTGCTAAGGACTCTGTTCATCTGGAAGAAAGAGGGGTTTATGAGGTTCCCTGTGGCGACTGCGATCAAACGTACATAGGCCAAACAGGCAGACGCATAGCAGTGAGGATAAATGAACACTCTAATGCTGTGAAAGCAGGTGACAAGAAATCAGCCCTGGCTCAACATGCTAAAGCTTACTCGCATGTGATAGATTTTGACAAAACAAAAACTATTTGTCCTGTACAACAGCTCAAGCCACGTATTATCCGTGAATCTGTAGAAATTGAGAAACGGCCGAATAACATGAACAAAAGAGATGATAGCCAGAGCCTCCCTCTTGCTTGGAAACCTGCACTCATGCCTCGAAATGTAGTCCGTAGACCTATTCAGCCAAATCCCTCGGAGGTGGTGCAAATTTCAGATTCCATAATTCTAAACACGAATAACATTTCAAAAGACAACCAATCAGGCCCTATGACAAGAAGCCGGACTAAAAAGGTTTCACTACAGTAAGCTGAGCTATTTTGTTTCTCTATTGCCACCATCCGTATATATTTTTTCGATATGACATCGCCGCCCCGCACCTATTTTCTATATAACCTCGCCGCCCCGCACCTTCAGCCGAGGCTATATAAGGCGGGCGCTGCGTGCTTGCCAACCACTGTGACTCCAACCTCCGTAGAGTCACAGTCAACCTTGAAAATGTCTGACGTAGTACAGACGAAACGTCGGTGGACGCCCAGGTTCTGCCCTGGTTCATCTTATTTTCGACGCGGTTTTACCCAAGATCCTTGTTTTTTTATATATATATATATATATATATATATAATATAAATTAATAAAATATTAATATAAAATATATTTTAAATAAATAAAATATTATAAAATAATATATATAAAATAATAATAAAATATTATTTTACTATAAATCATCACACGCAGTTTTACCTCAAAACATATATTTTCATATATATATATATATATATACGTATGTTTTAAGTATCTTTACGGTAAATAATCACGTTATACACGTGTACAAGTTATAGAAAATATCTTTAAATAAAGTTATTTTCTATAATACTGTGCGTGATTATTTACCGTAAAGATACTTAAAACATTAACCATGGATCACGAAAGCTTAAGACAAAACATATATATATATGTTAGTACTTTAGACAGAAATTAAAAAAGTGACTACACCGGGGTTTGAACCCGGGACCTTAGCTTACCGGGCTATGCTCTTACCAACTGAGCTATGCGGCCACCAATTTAAAACTGTCTAATTTTTGGTCTGTTTTGTACATTGTTAATAACGTGTGTAGAGCAGATTGCACTATAGAGTATAGAGTAAAAAATGACGTCTCAATATATCTATTGATCTTGAAAACGTTTAATTTTGCAAGTCAATGAAGTGACAAAATGTTGAGGATTGGGCTTTCATCATTTGATTTTATTGACGAAATTGACGACATGTCATATTCATAATAATATGTATTTATTTTATTTATTTATTTAACGTTTATCCTGTTCATTTAAAAATGATTTACAATGGCGATATTGTTCATGATATTTTACGTCAAACCTTTTACAGTCTCCTGGTATAAAAGTACAACATATACAAAGGCCCCGGGGATCCATGAAGAATTCAAGTCCTTATTTGGAGACCTTTGCGTAATAATATCGCCATTGTGACACCATGGCAATTAAAACTGAATATAATTTACGACCATGCATGTATGTAGGGTACTTAGGCAACCAAACCCTACCACTCTCCACATGTTTTTAATTTAGAATATGTTGGGATTCAAAGGATATCAACTATGTAACATTTTCGTTAGAAATTAAGCAATCAAACTCCATAAGTAAATATAAACAATCGATCCAAGTATGGTTGATGGATCAATGCCGTAGAAATTAAGTGTAGCCATACCGTAATTTTTAAAATATTATTCAAAACACTATTAAGACATGTGTCTACCTAAACCATTGTATGATTTCATTATCTTCTTATTTCCACGCAATGTGTTGGCTTAACATTTTCAAATTTTCATACATAATACATAATTATGTTACTGTCAGTTACATATTATTATTATTCATTATTATATTACACATGACATTGCATGACATTAGGCCTATATTATTACTAGTTATTTTACCACACTATGTTACATTTTACTATACTTAGTTTAGTTCCTACTTTCTCTTATTTCTAGTCTTCATCAATATAACTCTGTATGTAAAAGACCCCAATTTGTGGGTAAGATATACACTTACTGCAGGTCAGTGCTAGAATATAATATATTGAATTCTATGTATATAATCAATTATGTATTACAAATCGTTCAGTAGGCCACCAAATGAAACAATGATACGAGATTTTGATGTGATTATTGGCAATTAATGTCTTTCTGTGTGTGTGAGGGGGCAGGGTATAATTATTATACTACCACATTTGTTTTGCCGTTTACCACTCACGTGTAGCTTTATATGTTGTCAGTTGGAAAAACATAGAATGCTATGTTACGACTGCAAAATGCAGGCACAAAAATCAACGAAAAACTATATCATCTGCATGACACACCAAACCCATTATATAACGAGAATTGCCAATTTAACCATTTCTTCTTAAGCTTCATATCAGTAGCATATATTATTATTTATTATTATAATTTTTGTCAGAGTCAGACATAAACATGTGTCGTTGTCGCTTTAAAAGACTGTTGATTTCCATACGCCAGCGCGTAGTAAACAGAGGCGAACCCCCAAACCTTCAGCCATATTGCAAGAATTCGCGCGACGGTGGCGCGATCTCTTATTACTTTTAGAGGCGAATAGGCCTATTGCCAGATTTTTTTATGTACACTAACATTTTATTCTTACTACAGCATTTGCACATTGTAAATATTCATTAGGGTGTATGTAGAAAGCATGTAATATGGGTGACAAACCATTATGTGTAACTGACTTGCAAGTGCTATTTTTATATTATTTTAATGTTACGTAAAAATGCATTTAGTAATATGTATCTTGTTTTTAATTGGGTCTAATTATCTACATGAATTATGTACATATCTATGACAATACCAATAAATATCATATCATATCATATCAAACTATGACATGTGCCAAGTTCGTTTTGTGCTTCAGCAAGGCTCTTCGCGGCACGAGATTTCTTCATAGATGTGTTTTAGCCAAATATTTGCTAGCCTCGACGACGTTTCTTTTTGTTGTTGTTGAATGTGATGACAAGGATAAATAATAAAATAAATAAATAAACTGCTCATTTCAACAGGCCTTCGTTCAATCGTGGATCTACAACCTCTCCGGGTGAAGCAGGCTCTGGTTAAAACACGGCCTTGCTAAATATACGTTCAAACATGTCTAAATATCATTCATGTGTTTACATTCATGCCTCTGGTGGTGGCTCGTGTCAGGCCTCGGAATAAAGGTAGGGGAGTAAATAATGTTTTATCGTGTTTTTGGCATGTGCTATACGAGCTCAAACGGCACCTCAGTATGTAATAGACTTTTGCTTTTTCCAAAACCTTGTCTCACATTTTATTTAATCATAATCAATCTCTACTTGCACCACGACACAAGAAAATGTATTCAGTGTAGCAAATGTATATGGTGGATTGTTCTTTGTAAAAGGAATGACCGACGATTTAAGAAGTTAATGGATATCAATTCAATAACTTAGATTTGCTCGAGACATTTCGAGAATGTGCAAGGTCCTACCGAGGCATTTCCAGCTTTAAGAGGTATGTTAAGTTAGATTTAATGTTTCCGTCATTATCGTAAAGTAGTCTAAAGAGTCCTAATGGCCTATAGACATCAGTCCATGATCAGATCATGGAGCTTGATGGGGAGGTCTAGCTCAAATAGAACAGCACGTCCACGATCGTGTACTTCCGGTTTGTGCCTGTTCGGCCATTTTGATTGTAATGAACAAGCTAGGCCACTACCATCAGGTTAATCTTTGCTACCATGAACTGTGGTAGCCCTAGGTTACCTTGGTTACCACGGGTCAGTTGAAAGTGTGTTGAAGTGCTCACTTGTACACCGCCGACCACAGAGCTACTCCTCGAGTACCAACGGTACTATTTATAACTCCATGATCAGATCTTGCCCCAGCCTGCGCTAGCCTGTGCCCTGGGCCTACACATAAGCCTCTAATGCATTGCTTACATAAGGTGTTATGTTTGGCTTAATTTTTATTGTAAAAATAAATTGATATGTTTTCATTAGTAATTATATTGCTTACCTTGTACTTCGATATCAGTCAACACAATATTTTAACCTTGCACTTAATATTTGCCATTAACGTGTAATTTAACATTATATATAGAATCAGATTTTAGCTTCTCAAATCTTGCGATGTCTTTTATTAAAATAGATGTCCTCTGACTTACTTTATACCGGTACCATAAATGAAAATGACAATTTTGCAGCATCGTAATTCTGTTACGTTTTTATATAATAATGTTGTATTGTTTGTAGCTGAAATGCTAGACTGATTGTAACTATGTACTCTGTAAACTGGTAATGTTTATTAATCATTAATCCTGTCTTGTTCATAGCTGAGATGTTGGATTGACTGTAACTATGTACACTGTAAAGATAATGTTTAATCTAAACAAAACTAATGCTGTAGTGTTGGTTATATTGTAAGCCAGCCATGGTCCTGTAATCTACAATTTACATGAAACTTGGATATGCGGACTCAATGTTGATAATACCGATTGGGACATTCTGTAAGCATGTGTATTATGGTAACATGGGTGGAATTTGCTGTATTGGCAATGACATAATGATAATGATAAACAAGTCAGTTAATGTTTTATTATTGTTATTAAGCTGACGTTTCAATAACACGAGGGGTACGGTGAATACTCAGGTTTCAAGAAGAGGGGGACGTGAGTTGGACTAAGGGCCTTTAGACGTACAGACTGGAGCCCTGGAGGGGGAAAGTCAAGAAGGGTCTAGGGGAAGTCTATTTATGTCCAAATGACTTTGTAGACGGGGAATTGGACTGAAGACGAGCAAGGGTGAAGAACTGAAGAAGAGAAGAAACCAGACGAGGCAAATCTGAGAGCTACCAGCAGTACTAATACCAGAGAGAGGTCATTCGGTAAGTCATGTGTGGACATTACTAATCGGTTGATAGGAGAGTGTTAAATTCTAGGAATCACTTGGATTCGAACCCACGTACTTACACACGCAATGCACAGGTTATCAGAAGACTAGTGTAGGAGTAATCAGTTCAAATACAGCAATCTCTTATTTTGAATTATGTTCCGTTCTTGTGTAAACCATGAGTGAATCCATTCCTAAATTGTCCCAGAACACAGTACGGTCTTGGTCGCTATCTCTGAGTCAGGGGGAACAGTAATTGTAATGGCTACGCCCCGTAGTTATTGTTGTTGTTGAGGCCCTGACTCAGCAGATTGTCTACAATATTACGCCATAGTTGGTGTTGTACTCACTCTCGGGAGTTTAATAAAAGCTTTATAATATATAAGTAAAAACAACATCAATGCACCAACATGAATGAGAGTTTTACGAAAATGTCTGGAAACCGGAAATACTGTATCGTGACCACAGACCCCTATTAAGTAACATATCCTTTCGAAGAAAGATTTAAATCCATGGTTCAATGATGTTGATGATGTTGTTGTTGTTGGACAGATGTCCGATTACAAGCCTGATGAATCTTTCACGAATCACATATTGATGCAACAGTGAAATTAGTGTGAAAGCTTGTGACAGGAGCTTTTGGGTTACTTACCTATGAACATACAGCCTTATGGTTTGTGAAAGTCTGCAGGGCTATGGGGTAGGGGTGAATTCGTCAATGAAGTCGGCGCCTACAGGATTGGCTTAGTCCCCTACCGGTACTGAAAGTCAGTTATGTGACTGCATGGGTCAATTGTGTGGGTTAATTGTGTGAAGACAATGTTTTTACACTTGGTACGATAAAAGAGCCATTTTAATCTATCTGAAACTCAAAATATGGAAAATTTGTAAGTGGTAGTATCTTAACCCATTGCCTTAATACAAATTGTTTTTTGTTGTTTTGGCAGGGGGGAGGGGGGCCAAGCTCATGTACCCTTCTACATTTGCACATTTTTAGTTCATAAACGTACACTGCCCCGTAACTACATCCTTAAAAAGCTTCCCAAAATAGAATTTGCAACTATTAATTTCAACGTAATAGTTCATGCAAATTCTATTTCACCAATTAATTTAAAGCAAATAGTTAAAAAAAAACTATATTTTACTACCTACATATTTATTATTATTATAAATGCTAGAGAGAAAGTATGGGAGTGTCTAGAGATAAAAGGAGTGGGAAGAGGTTTAATAGACAGGATACAAAGTACATATCAAAAGGAGTGAAAGTTGTGTACAGACAGATATGGGTAGGTCAGAATGGTTTCAAGTGAATGAGGCTTGCGACAAGGTAGTGTGTTATCTCCAACACTCTTTACTGTTGTAATGGATGAAATTATAAGAAGAGTGGAACCAAATACAGATGGAAGGGAAAACAAGAACATTAGTGTTTGCGGACGATGTGTTGATTTGGGGTGAGAGTGCCAGAGAAGTGCAGGAGAAGGTGGACAGATGGAACGAAGTTACTACAGAGTTTGGTCTAAAAATCAATCAGAAAAAGAGTGAATGTTTGCGTATGCAAAAGAAGACAAAGGGCAGGCCTAGAGACATAGAAAATATTGTACTACGTGGAGAAGTCTTAGAAGAAAAAGAAGAATTTAAATATTTGGGAAGTATATTGACAAAAGATGCAAAAGTGTGTAGGGAAGTGTCATCTAGAGTGCAAAAAGCAGAGGGGTTTTATCAATTGGTGAGAAAGTTACTATGGAATGAGTTGTTCCCACAAAAATGTAAAATTTTGCTGTATAAGGCATATTTTGTACCTATATTAACATATGGGGCAGTAACATGGGCAGTGGGAACAAAAGAAGAGAGTCAGCTGGAAGCAGCAGAAATGAAGTTTTTAAGAAGTATAAAGGGAGTTACAAAGATGGACAAGATAAGAAGTAATGAAATAAGGAAAGAACTGGGATTGGAGAGATTGAAATTTAAGCTAGGAAGAGAACGTCTAAGATGGTTTGGACATATGAAAAGGATGGGCAGGGAGAGGATTCCAAGACGAGAATTTGAAGCGGCAGAGGAGGGGAAAAGAAGAGTAGGAAGGCCAAGAGAAAAATGGGAAAGATTAATTCAAGAAGACGTTGGAAAACGGAATGAAGTGTGGGAGCATGTGGCAAGAGTAAAGCTGTGGGAGGACAGAAGAGAGTGGAGTAAATTGGTGGAGAAGAAGGAGTTGGATGATGTGGAAGAAACACTAAGTCTGGCAAGCTTAGTATCTACAGTTTCATGCCCTTGATAATGGTGGAAAACCACCACTCAACCCGACATAGTTGGAACTGAGTTATGATGATTATTATTATAAATGCATGCGTTTACCTATCAAATTTGGCATCTTCATCACACCTCGAAGGTAAGCTGTTGGAGCCCCGGTCGCTCAATTGTTGTATGTATGTTTTGTGTATGTACCTATCTTGTTTTTGTTTCTTATTTATATCAGTGGTAAACAGTAAACACCCTTCCCCTGAACTTTATTCTATTGGCATCCTGCGGATTTTTATATAGGCCTTCATAACCAGACAAAAATATAAGTAAACGTCATTATTATCTATCGCCATTTCCCGAGTTGGTAACTGACACTTTTCTTTAAGTGGTAAATAAAAATATTAAGAATTAGGCCTAAAGCATTCTAATTTCTAAATGAACACAATAGAATAGTATATTAAAATCCCATCTATTGTACATTCAAACAATTTTATAACAGAAAATATACAATTTAATATAGAACTACGGTACATATATATTGGTTGGTACCCGAACCAATACCATTTTTAACAAAAATCACCATTGATAATAATTTATCTGGTCAGAGTAGAGTAGAGTTCTAGCTTATTGGCCAATGTACAACCGGCATCAGAAGTTAATCATGGGCTGGGTATTGTAGATACAACGATACCCCTTGATTTACTTCTGACGCCGGGTACATGTACATAAGGGGCCAGCTAGGCTACATCACATCAACTTGACATTTCATGATACAGTTACTCCTCCATAATAAATAAATATATACTTCATAAGCATTGTGGCAATTGCTAGTAAAGAGAGGGTGGATTATGAGATGAAAGAATGCAAGGTACTGCCTGCTGCAAGGCTATATTATGATGTCAGAGAGGTAGTGCTGGAATGGATTCCAGATCCAGCACATTGTGAAGTGTATGGTAATGAGAAGGCAGATTACCTGGCAAAGAGAGGCAGCAAAATGCCCCAAGTAGTCAAGAATCTGACACATTCATAAATAAAGGTACATCTTAGAACAGCAACCAAGAGGAGAGTGCAAAAAGAGTGGATTGATAAAGGGAAAGGGAAAGCATGGCAAAAGATAACTACACTGGAAATGTCAAACATCATGGAAATAGATAAACAGTTACCACTGCACAGTTTAGAAAAATCCATTGACAGCATTTTTTAATACTTACAGCTTTAACATTTTCCACAAGTACTAAACCCCCCTTACATGCAGCTCACGCCCCCCCCCCCAATTTTAAGAACCGCTGACATAGTGTACCGGTACAACTTTTCCGAGCTTACTGCTATGTTGAAATTGACCTACAATATATTTTCTGTGTTCGTAGTTAAATTGCACAAATTTGAGAGAGCCTAGACTTTGTACTTTTTCACCTGCTTTTAACTATATGTAGCCTATGCTTAGAGGTAGGTATTTGGGGTGAAAATAATTCAACATTTAGTTGAAAGCTCTATCTCTCTACCCCCTGATATTTTTGAAAATTTTGGGTGTGGGACCTAGTAAAGGAATTGCAGATAACAATAAAATGTAGGTATAAGAATTCAGAGGCAGGTATTTGGGATGGAACTTATTTGCATCTTTGGTTTTGTTCCGGCCAAAAGCGGTGAATTGGTGTTGAAAATGATTTAGTATAATTTACTTTTTTTTCTTTACCTTAAATAAATACCTGCCTCTACGTATGCTCAATGGTCCCTTTCTTCAGGCGGTCGATAATCTAGCCCCAATGCCTCAAAAATGGATTCTTCAGTTGGTGTTGGTAAAATGTAACCACTGTTAAGCATCTCTTTGCCCTGAAACAACATAAAATACAAACATGAGAATATTATGGGGAGTTGTTTTTGAAGGGATTGATACAATATCGAGTTTTCTAACATCAATATTCCAAACTTACCTGTCCGCTTAATCAATAATTAATAATTAATAGAGAATGATACTACTTTATGTGTACAGTATATTGAAAACAACAGTAGGTCAATAGAATATTTTGAAACAAGTCGTGGCATCAAGCTTAATGGTTCATGACATGACAGTGGCGGAATAAATCATTTATTGCTAAAAGAAAACTGGAAACAGTTACATTAAGAAAGTGTGATTAAAAATTACATTACATACAATACAACCAATTATTATGTAAGACCTAGTCTGAAATAAAGTAGTTCAGGAATTGAAATCTTTTAGAGTTAAAGAATGGGAGGCAATGGCAAGACCGAGTATAGGCAGATGTAAGGTAGATGAGAGAGGAGAGGAGTTTATAGTGGATGAAAAGAGAGATGGTGGGAGGACAGGAAAATGTGGAGAGAACTGGTGATGAGACAAGAGAATGATGAAGAAGATGAGGTATTGAGGTAAACAGGCCTGTGAATTGTTTCTGTGATGCCAAAGATCAATGGTGAAAAGTGGAAACACCCATTAAGTGTTTACCCAATTAAATGATGTTGGAACAAAGTGTACTGATATAGTATATATATATATATATTTAATCGAATCTAAATGTAAATGTAATCTAAATGATAATGTATCAATTATTGATGGACATAAGACATAGGTATCGTCATTAATTTATTTATCGACGATTGTACATGGTGATTACCAATACTAGGCCGCTTCGCGAACGCTTTTTCCAGTCGCGTTGATGGATGAGCTTTTTTTTGAATATTTCTGTCCAATGATTACGTTTTTATGTGGAATCTTCTTACTTTTTCTATAGTTACTTGATATTACTTGTTCATTAAACACCTGTAAAAGGCTTATATTAAAACCTTTATTTCTATGAATTTTGACCAACTTTTTCAACTTTTTCTTTCAAGAGGCACTACATCACCATAATCTTTATGTCAATGTAAAATATGAACATTGTAGCCCCACCTGTTTGGTCAAAATCGGCCCAAATATCACGAAAATATCGTATTAAAAACCGGAGAAAAAATCGTAAAAGTACGATTTCTATAAGAAATATTTTTTCAAATGTCTCTAAAATCATAACATTTATGATTTCAGTGATTTCAAACGTACCTATAAAGTTCCATCAATATCGGACAAGCCGTTTGCCAAATATCACGAAAATATTGCACTAAAAATAAAAAAAATCATAAAAGTATGATATTTATGAGAAATATTTCTTTGATTGTACCCAAAAACAATACAGCTCTAAGTTCAGAGATTTTGAAGGTCCCCTCCAATTTTCATCAAGATCGCATATGCTGTTTGCCCGGTAGAGAGCGAACAAACAGACAAAAAAACTAACAAAAACAAAACACCCAAGCTATTTTTCTTGTGGTAACATAAGTAAAAAACAAACAAAAAAACACAAAGTCAAATTGAAGTCTTCGCTTTGCTCATCCAATTAAAATTCATATTAACGGATGAATTCCGAAATCCGAAACTTCGAATGGAGAAGGGAACACAGGGAATTATCACGCACAGATAAACATTGGAGGAGAAATCCTGAAAGTGGTGGATAGTTTTAGCTATCTAGGAAGTGAAGTAATGGCAAGTGGAAAGATTAAAAAGGAGATTAACATCAGAATACAAAAGGCCAGTAATTTCTACCAGTGTATGAAAGGCCTAATGTGGGATAGGGAAATACCTATTCAGTGTAAGATGACACTATATAAAACTTATTTCATACCAATCCTTACGTATGCAGCATAAACCTGAACAATGGGAGATCGAGAGGAGAGTCAGATGCAGGCGGCAGAGATGAGATTCCTGAGGAGCACAGTGGGCAAGACGAGAAGGGATAGAATAAGAAACACGGAAATTAGAGAAATGCTAGGTGTAGAGAAGTTAAGTGACAGCATAGGATGGACACGGTTGAGATGGTATGGACATATGAAACGAATGGGGGAAAATGGGATGCCCAAGAAAATGTATGAAAGAAGGATTGAAGACGGAAGAAGAAGACGGGGTAGATCAAGGAAGAGATGGAAGGAATCATAGCAGGAGACTTGGAGGCAAGAGGAGAGAGCTGGGAAGATGTCGAAAAGATACGATTGTGGAAGGATAGAAAGAAGTGGAAAAATTTGGTTGATAAACCCAAGCTGACCCTGCCAGAAGCAGGAAATGGAAATGGATGATGATGATATTAATGGATACCCTAGTAGAAATGCAAAAAAAAATGGTTGATTATATAAGAAAATTCTGAAACCACATACACAAATTCTTGCAATCAGGATCGGAATTGTAGTGGGTAAATACTAAATAGTTTAAAAAAAAAACTAAAAACTATTAGGTACTTAGGTACATGATCTACATATTTACTAGACCAGTGGTTCCCAAACTTTTCAGACAGTGTACCCCCTGAGCAGTTTGGATCCTACCACGTACCCCCACCTTCTAAAAACTAGAAACAGTAGAAATGACATACCTTTATTTTTATGTTGCTCCTCACTAATGGGAAGGATGTGCCTGTTTACGGGAACAAAGGGTTTTAAAGTCCGGCGTTATTGGTGACAATTTTAGTCGTAGATCTCTCTCAGCATTTAGTCGATTTCTGTATTTAGTTTTATATTTATAACTTTATTTTATAACTCACGAGATAAGACGCTTCAAGTGCATTCTGACACTCACTAAATGTTACTGAATGCATTGTTTTCACACTACCTTGAAGTTCTTGTAGCCTGCATTGGAAAAACTGTACAGGTTTGTTTTTGTATTGATCGTGTTTGGTCTCTAAATGCCGACGGAGAAAGATGGTAATTCAGACTGTTATTGGAAAGAATTTCAGAACAAATCACGCACTGAGGTTTAGGTTGATCTTTGTCACCAATCCATGTTAATCCAAGTCAAGTTCAATATATTTTTCATCATATTTACATCTTTTAGATTTATGTTCCTCTGTTTCTGTACCACCCACTGTATTGCGAGGTTCACTCACCGTTTGTGATGTACTGCTACATGCTATTACAGAAGGTACCTCTTCTTCACTCTCAAGAACTGTCACATTTTTCCTTTTCACACTGCCTGTTTTAAGCCATTGATCCATTTTACGCTACCAACTTGTAAACTCACTATAAAATATACACATCAAAAACGTGCCTTCACCCTTCACTTGTGACGGCCTATTCACTTACTACTTGTTTGCGGAGAGGTTGCTAGTTAACGTTTCAGTGATATGTGCACAGCGCGCCCCATCTACGATAAGATAAGCTCCCCCCTTAGCAGGTGTCAATACGTCACTGCTGGGGCTTGTAGTCCAGTCAAGTGAGTGAGTCATTGTGCTGTTACGCGGAATACAGTTGTGGAACTCGGAAGAATGTAATTGTGCTTTTATCCAGTGTAAATATTCTTCACAAATTAGTAGCTTTTAACAAATAAGCAAGGTTTATTATGAAGCAGTAAATGGCAATTTTTGGTTATCCTGGAATTTTTTGCGTACCCCCTGGTTTGGTTTTTTGGTTTATTTGGATTAAGGATGCGTCAACCGTTAGGTCATAATGCACCACTCTAGCCTAGGGGGGGGGGGGAGAAGGGGCCCATGCTGGTCAGAACCAGCCACGGGTAAGGGGAGGAAGGGGGGTTTCTCACGTCGCGGTCGTCATTGTCTTTGTCATTGTCATCGTTCGTTGTGTCATTGTCATCGTCGTCGGGGAGGTCGTCAAGGGAAGGGGGCAAGGTCCCCCCTGGAAATTCCCCGCGTACCCCTGGGGGTACGCGTACCACAGTTTGGAAACCACTGTACTAGACTAAGAGATTTCCTAAATACACATTTCCTCCGGTTTGTTTACACCTCGTTAACGCAATCAACTATAACATATGGAATAATCGGATGGGGTGGTGTACTCGACTGTCACTTAAAACCACTAGAAATTGTACAAAAACTTATAATAGAAGTCTTTACAAAAACAAACAAACGTTACCCTACTGAACTACTATTCTCAAACGTTAAACTCTTGGACATCCGTCAATTATACCTAAAAACAATACTCACATAATATGTACATAACCATCAAAATTTATACAAACCCACAAAAATAAGCACCACAATTACGAGAACATCTGACCTCGTAACAATTCCTAGAAAAAACACAAGCTTAGGACAGAGACACTGACTTCCTAGGTCCTAGATCCTACAAATTTTTGCCAAAGAACTTCATGTTAACATGTTCTAAAACAACATTCAAGAGATCCATACACACATGTATATTACAACAATCCCGTCCAAATTGTAACTGCCTCATAAACTTTCATACCAACCCACATATATTTGATTAAACACTAGGAAAACGCTTAAGTCCCGCCGCGTTGTTGGATGAGCGTAATTGGCGCATTGAGCTGCCATGTGTTATGCGGATTTTCTGGTGTTTTGTGAAAAAATTATTACTAAGTTTAAGATTTTTTTTAGATTAAATTAAATTAAATAAAAATAAACTTAAATTTTAATTTTTTTTTAATTAATTGTAATTTAAAAAAATCAAAAATCAAAAAATTGTGATTTTTATAAGAAATAATTATTCGATTGCGCTCAAATTTCACACGAATATATAAATTCATAAAATTAAGTTTGTGTGAAAAAATCATTACAATAGGATAAAGCATGTAGGTGTTATAAGTCAAAGAATTGTTTTAAAAAAGAAAAAACCCGTAAAATTTTGATTTTCATGAGAAATAATTTTTCGATTACGCTCAAATTTCACACTAATATCTTAATACATAAAATTAAGGTTTTGTGAAAAAATCATTACAATCGGGTAAAGCATGTAGGTGTTATAAGTCGAAGCAATTTTTTAAAAATCGAAAAAAATCGTAAAATTGCGTTTTTTACGAGAAAAAATTTCCCGATTGCGCTCAAAAACGTGGCAGTTCTAAGTTCAGAGATTTCGAAGGCCTCCATAAAATTTAACCGCAATCGGAGTTTCGGTTCAGCCGGAATCGTGTTAACAGACACACAAAAATACAAAAATGCAAAAAAAAAAAAAACATTCCGGATTTTTTTCTCCAGTGTAGTGAAATGGAATCTTCGCTTCGCTCGCTACGCTCATCCAATAAATAACTTATAATATGATTGGAGAACACAGGTTGGGAAAGCATAGAGAACATAAAGAACATAAAAATCCTTACAAGTGTGACTCCTTGTCCTGCTGGGGGGGGCCTAGCAGGTGATGAACCTGTTAGACCCTACTTGTCTTTTCCTTCAACCTCTTCACCTGCAGCCAAGAGCTAGTATAGCACGTGTGCCTGTGCTATAGCCAAGAGCTTGCAATTTGTAGTATTGTTTCCTTTCATTTTCGAATCCCAGTCACAATTAGTAGGGCAGCCTCTCTCGTTGCCACGGGTCTTGGTTCAAATCCAGGGTAAAACATGGTTCTTTTGTCGCCCAAGCACCAGAGTCTAGGAGGGAAGCCCCCTCACTGGTTGTGCTGTGTTGTGACTTTCCACCCTTCCTATCTCTACCTATTCTCTTAGAATGAATGAAGAGGCACCCTGGCCGAGCAACAACAGAAGGGGCAGCTTTTCTCTTGTTGCCACGGGTCCTGGTTCGAATCCAGGGTAAGTCATGGATTTCTTGTCTCTCGAGCACCAGAGTTGGGAGGGAAGCCCCCTTACTGTCTGTGCTGACACTGTGTGCCCCAGTATGAATGGTGTGTGAAGTAACCTTGCTGACGATGACAACATGCATGCAGAATTTACTTCTTGCTTGGCCCTACCACAGGTTTGGTTATGTGTTGTGAGTTTTGTTTGCATGTAGTTAGCTGATTTTTTAGTGGCCACCATCCGCCTGATGAGTCCCAGAAGGACGAAACGCGTCGTGGATTAAGGTAACAAACAACTTTAAATTAGCTGCAGTTGTCATCAGCAGGTGAAAAGTTTTGTCGCCCCCAGCCCTTCAGGCTGGGTTTTATGTTCTTTATGTTCTCTATGCTTTCCCAGCCTGTCAACCCTTCTCCAATCATATTAAACAAGCCGATTGGCCTTTTCCTAATTGTAATAAATAACTTATAATGAGATATTACATATTACAATTGATATTTAATTTATTATAACTTATTTTTATTTTTATTATTACTTTCCATTGTCATTATTATGAAATTATTATTTGGGTCAAATTTTTTTCTAATGGTATTGTATTAGTTACTAGTAGGCCTATATTACTTAATATTATTGTCATATCATGTACTGTTACTATTTTAATTTCTATTTCTTACCTGTTTTTTAATCCACCATATATAAACATATAGGTACTATAAACTTATTGTGGCCCACACCCAAGTCTACCCGACCTTTTTGGGCTTCCAGTAATTAACTACTTACCTCACATGTATTAATCTTATATAACAACTTTATTATGTATTACCTATAGTACAAAATGTGTATCTATTTAAACTGGAATAAAACTCACTATTGAATTGAACTGAATTGAATTACAAAGTTCACAGCGTACTGTCTTCCAAACTAAATCGTAATCATATCTATCAGGATTGTAGAAAAGCTGGTTAAATTGTATGACTGCAGTTGATTATTATTCACTGTGGTTGAGGCTAAAAACATTTGAATTCAACAATAAACAAACATCGACAAACATTTTAATGATTAAAAATATTTTAGAAAAATCATCTCACCTGACGCACGATTCCGGCGACGAGACTGTGTTCCGACAGACTCATGTTCTTGCTGATCGCCAAGAGTCGCATGGATCGGTTGAAGTATGCTGATCCTGTATAGTGCATTAACGCCGGTGCAAACTCACTTCGAGGAACGACAAAAATATCCAAGCGCCGATGCTGGAAAAGGAGTTTCATACATTACAGGCCTACAAGTGAATAACCATAGGAAGGAGAAATCAAGTTTTGAAGATTGGTACAAAAATAGAAAAATAGAAGCAATAAAACACATGTTTTAAAAATGAAAGTGCTACATAAATAATCAAAATCAAAATGCTATTGTATTTTCATGTATCTCTAGCAACTGTTAAAAACTGAAATATGAGACCATAGCAGGAGACTTAGGCAAAAAGAGAAAGCTGGGTGGCTGTGGAAGAGATATGTTTGGGGGAGGATAGAAAGAAGTGAACACATTTGGTTGCAAAACCTATGCTGACCCTGCCATTGATGGAGGATGATGATGACAATTGACAATATTGTGACAGAGTGGGTAGAATCTAAATAAAAATCTATTAATTTTATTTGTTGTGAGTTGGCTTGTTCATAGTATGCACACTGTTAAGAGTGATATATTTACATGAATTACACTATTCTATATTGTATATGCACAGAAGCCAGTTCTTGCCCTAGACATCTCCAGTAGGCCAATGTGTGAATTGCTCAACTCTATCCCCCAGACCTCTGATTGCAGAATATCCCAACTCTTGATAGTAGGGATGTGCGAACGTTCAAAATTCGAACTCGAACTTTTTTTCCGTTCAAGTTCGATTTGAGTTCGAAAAAAAGTTCAAAATTAAAAAAAAAAAAAATTCTTTACTAATTTGTAGTGGTGTGCGGTCACACTTTATTATTTGACAAGTCAAAAATGGTTCTCAGTTTACAGGTAGAAATTTAAAAACAAAAAATGGTTGGTGGAGGTGCCAGTCCAAAAATTATATACTTTCTTGGTGGAGGTGCTGGTCCAGACTTATCACTATTTTACCTATTATGACGGTTTGATTTACCTTTAAGTTGGGTTCGAGTTCGAGTTCGATACAGTTTGAAATATTTGTAAAGTTCGAAGTTCGTTTTTTTTAACTGGGAAAGTTCGAGTTCGAAGTAAAAATAGTGGGTTTGCACATCCCTACTTGATAGATTTAAGCATCAATTTTCAGCATTGCGCAACTCACCATGTCCGCGCCAGGGAGTCGGCAAACTCCAAGGTATTTCTTCTGTTTTCCGCTTGCTTCTATTGACACAAGGTCATCTGTGATCAGTCCTGGCGGAAGTAAAATTCACAAGTGCAACAAGACACTAGACAGTATGATCAATGCAATCATAGGTCCCACCCCAGTTTCTATTCTTGTGTGATCCGCTGTACATTAACTAGAGCTGGGATATGATATGGCATATCATTCAACTATCAACGGTATTGATATCAACATTAATATGTCAACAACTCAAAATGTTATTAGGTCTCGATGTGCCCAAAAAATATATGCATAATAAAAATATGTTGTGCCAACTATTAATAATGTGCATGGCAAAAAGGGTTCATTGCTAAAAATGCATTACTACAAAGTTTTTGTTCCAAGTCTAGTGTTCAGTGACCTAGCACCCCCAACAAGTATCACAGTCGGGAAGACACGAAGTAACCTGTTGTCTGGCACCTTTACCATATTCAATATGTTTTATAGTTCTAGGTCATGTATCGATATCAAACATATTCCCATTCATTAATATTTTTGCCCAGCCCAAATATAAACCTCCCGCCCTACATTCAATTAATCAACTGAATGAAGTTGCAAAATCTCTAATAATTAATAATAATAATAATAATAATCAGCCATGCAAGCTATAAAATTAATTAGTACCTTTGACCCTGAGCTGCGAGATCAACTGTGAAAGAAACTTTGTCGCATCAAAATCCCTGGCAATAAGGACATCTATGTCACCACATGTAGCCTTCCCTCGGCGGTATGAGCCTCCTACTAGACAGGTCACGTTAGAGTCTATTTCCCGGGCTTCATTCATTACCTGAAAAACAATTACCCTAAATGTAGTTGTCACTTTAGTCTAGGTGCCCGTTAGGGTGTCGCAGCCAAGCCGCGGTGCGCTACACACTTAGGCAACTCATATAGCAAGCAGAGTTGGGTATTTTTCAAAGTGTCATCCAGCAGTCATAAAACGATATGAACTTGAAAACTATTAATATCTGGGGGATTTAGGTACCTGACAACACATGCCAGATTTGGTTGGGGTACGAGCATTCCTTCTGGGTGAAAAAGTGTGTTGAAACATGCTCAAAATCACTTTCATTATTTAAAATATGGCAACAACTCATTAACCCGGATTTATAATATTATAAAAATCACACACTGAACTATAACCTGGGTTACTTACTAATTAATCATGATATTTCGGAGAGCTCCGTCTCCTTTCTCAAGCATCCATGCCCGACTGTTGTGTAGACCTCGTCTGGCGGGCAGGTAGGGAAGAGCCACGACATCTATTGGTGATTTCCTTGTTTATTACCGACCCCCAAATGGTCGGTAAATCGTAACTAACTTGACTTATGGCATTTGGTGGTGCGTTGATGACCGCGGCTTCCTTTAAAATTGTCAGTTTCTTTAAAAACCATGTTAAAATCATCCCATTTAATACTGTGATCAGTCCGGCTTCAATAATTCTTGGCTACATGCGAAACCGAAACAAGTTTCTTGTCAACCTTAGTTTTATGTTCCCCAATCCTGACCCTGAGGGGGCGTTTGCTCTCACCATAGTAAGTTTTACCACAGTACATGGAATAGCATAAACGGAATATTTTGAGTCTTGAACAGGGTCCTTGGGTTTGGTTCTTGAAAATAAACTACTATGAAGAGTGGTGGTAGACTTAAACGTCGTCCGAATGTTAAATTTATTCAATTTCCGTCTCAAATTTTCAGAGTAACCTGGGATGTATTGTAAACAGATAGTTTTGTATGGCTTAGTCTTCATGTCATTAGTTAAAATAGAATCTTGGCTTTTCCTAAGCTGTGTCTTCTCCTTTAAATTATTTCTTATCAATTGTGCTGGATACAGATTGCTTTTAAAGGCTGTGTACAATTTTCCGTTTTCTATTTCTAAATCTTCCTTTTTTGAACAGATATTTTTCGCTCTCCTGGCCAGACATTGTACTAGACCCTGTTTCTCGTGAAGTGGGTGGTTAGAGTGAAAATTTAAATATCGTGAAGTACTCGTGGGTTTTCTGTACACAGTAGTAGTTATTGTGTTATCTCTTTTAGAAACAAGTACATCCAAGGAAGGCAGTGAGTCATTATTCTCCAATTCCATAGTGAAGTTAATACTTGTTGAGCAGGAATTGCAAAACATGAGGTACGCCTCCAGCTCGTCCATAGAGCCCCGCCATCAGGAATAAATCATCTACGTACCGACGGTAAAAAACTGTGTGTACACCGCGTCAGATTTTTACGCTCAACAGGAAGGCCTGGCTATGGGTAGCTCGTTGTCACCTATTCTAGCAAATATTTATTTGGAGTATTTTGAAACGGGTGTTCAGGGACGCGGTGTACACACCAGTTTTTTACCGTCGGTACGTAGATGATTTATTCCTGATGGCGGGGCTCTATGGACGAGCTGGAGGCGTACCTCATGTTTTGCAATTCCTGCTCAACAAGTATTAACTTCACTATGGAATTGGAGAATAATGACTCACTGCCTTCCTTGGATGTACATGCTACTAAAAGAGATAACACAATAACTACTACTGTGTACAGAAAACCCACGAGTACTTCACAATATTTAAATTTTCACTCTAACCACCCACTTCACGGGAAACAGGGTCTAGTACAATGTCTGGCCAGGAGAGCGAAAAATATCTGTTCAAAAAAGGAAGATATAGAAATAGAAAATGGAAAATTGTACACAGCCTTTAAAAGCAATCTGTATCCAGCACAATTGATAAGAAATAATTTAAAGGAGAAGACACAGCTTAGGAAAAGCCAAGATTCTATTTTAACTAATGACATGAAGACTAAGCCATACAAAACTATCTGTTTACAATACATCCCAGGGTACTCTGAAAATTTGAGACGGAAATTGAATAAATTTAACATTCGGACGACGTTTAAGTCTACCACCACTCTTCATAGTTTATTTTCAAGAACCAAACCCAAGGACCCCGTTCAAGACTCGAAATATTCCGTTTATGCTATTCCATGTGACTGTGGTAAAACTTAGTATGGTGAGAGCAAACGCCCCCTCAGGGTCAGGATTGCGGGACATAAAACTAAGGTTGACAAGAAACTTGTTTCAGTTTCGCTTTTAGTCAAGCATTATTGTAGCCGGACTGATCAAAGTATTAAATGGGATGATTTTAACATGGTTTTAAAAGAAACTGATGATTGTAAAAGAAGAATAAAGGAAGCCGCGGTCATCAACGCACAACCAAATGCCATAAGTCAAGGTGGTTACGATTTACTGACCATTTGGGGGTCGGTAATAAACAAGGAAATCACCGATAGATGTCGTGGCGCTTCCCTCCCTGCCCGCCAGACGAGGTTTACACGACAGTCGGGCATGGATGCTTGAGAAAGAAGACGGAGCTCTCCGAAATATCGTGATTGATTAGTAAGTAACCCAGGTTATAGTTCAGTGTGTGATTTTTACTAGGAAAACGCTTAAGTCCCGCCGCGTTGTTGGATGAGCGTATTGGTGCATTGAGCTGCCATGTGTTATGCGGATTTTCTGTTGTTCTGTGAAAAAATTATTACTAAGTTCAAATTTTTTTAAATTAAATTAAATTTAAAAAAAAAAAACTTAAATTTTATTTTTTTTAATTAATCGTAATTTTAAAAAAAGAAAAAAAGAAAAAAATTGGGATTTTTATAAGAAATAATTATTCGATTGCGCTCAAATTTCACACGAATATATAAATTAATAAAATTAAGGTTCTGTGAAAAACTTATTACAATAGGATCAAGCATGTAGGTGTAATAAGTAAAAAAATTGTTTTAAAAATGAAAAAACCCACAAAGTTTCTATTTCATTAGAAATAATTTTTTGATTGTGCTCAAATTTCACACGAATATCTTAATTCATAAAATTAAGGTTCTGTGAAAAAATATTAAAATCGGATAAAGAATGTAGATGTTTAAGTAAAGAAATTTTTAAAAATCAAAAAAAATCGTAAAATTGCGATTTTTATGAGAAATAATTTTTCGATGGCGCTCAAAAACGTGGCAGTTCTAAGTTCAGAGATTTTGAAGGCCTCCATAAAATTTCATCGCAATTGGAGTATCGGTTTAGCCGGAATCGTGCTAACAAACAGACAAAAATACAGAAAGAAAGAAAAAAAAAAAAAAAAAAAACATTGCGGATTTTTTTCTCCAGTGTAGTGAAATGGAATCTTCGCTTCGCTCGCTACGCTCATCCAATAATAGTACTTTCATTATGTTAGTTACTACTATTGCCTAATTCGTCAATTTCGAATTACCCGGCGATTGTGACCAAACTGGTGGGTTACGGGTTTACAATATTCCAATTTTGCATTGACAGCTTTGCAAGGACGCAGTCACGGAGCAAAGTGAATGGAAAATGTAGAAGGGTAGGGTACATCTACAAGCTTGGCATTCATTTAGATATTCAATGCTTTTGATTTTTTAAGGTTTGGCTGTATTTTTAAAAAAATTTTGTTATGTATGTACTATGTGTGGGATAATGGTTTACAAAAAGTGCAAAAGATTTAGTGTTTTGCCAGATGATATGATTGATTTTTTCAACTCTTCTTATATTGTCAAAGTAAATAAGTGCTTATTTATTAAATTAGGCCTATATGGAAATGTTTATTTTAGGGTATTTGCTCATTTGAAAGCCGTTGCCAAAATACAAGCCGGTCCTTGACAAAATTGATTATTAAAATAGGCACACTTATGTTTGTAGGCTACTGATTTTTGCAGAACATTTCAGGAGTTAAAATACTCAACACAAAATGGCATTTCAACCCTGGGCATTAGGCCTATGCTTGGAAGTACGAATAGGTACTAAACCTACAGGACCAATAAGCCTTTGCTAAGATTATTAATTAATGCTTTATAGTTGGATGTTTAGTTTTGTGGGTGAAGGTGCCCACGCGACGCCCACCATAACGACCTTGCCAATTACCATATCACCAATATCCTTGACTTCCTCTCGAGGTATTCTAGCTTGGAATTCATCATAGTGTTTTAAACCAATCGCCTGCTGTTTTGTCAAGGTAACTTTAATGCGCAGATTTTCAAGGGAACGACATCCCTAAAAAGGGAAAATAACATCATATATTGCATTTGATGTGATACCGTTAATATTGAATCGATTCATTTTAATTTATTGTGAGAAACATGTAGAGATAGGGTAGGAGACCAACAGCTTACCTGAAGTGGAGTAGGCGCGCTGTGATAGAAGACATAAACACAAATAAACAAATAACACTACATTTCAAACGTTTCGGTCTACGTGACCTTCCTCAGTGAGTAGAGAAGAGTAACTGAGGTGAAAAACTAAAGCTAGGTAGCCGTTGGCTAGGGTAAGGGTGGGGTGAAGTGAAAGATGAGCGGGGGGTGTGGAATGGGTGACAGGGAGGGGTAGAGAGGAGGAGAGGGAGGACTACCTAAGGTTTAAGTTAGGTTTGTGGCGCGATTTGCAAATCCATTGGTAGGCCAGTTCCCATCTTCTCAGTTCTCCATCGTGTACAGTGGGAGGGAGTGACCTGATGACACAAACTGTGAAACAGGTCACGAAGGGAAGGCCATGCCCATTGGCATGCAATGCCACAGGTTTCTCGAGGTTCTCCTCTCTTACATCCTGTCTGTGCCCATTCATTCGGGTTCGGAGAGTATTAGTGGTAAGTCCAACATACTCGGCGGGACATCGGGTGCATCGAAGTTGGTAGACGATGTTGCTAGTGCCACAGTTGTTGTTGTTGCGTATGTCATAGGTCTTATTAGTGAGGTGGGCAGAGAAGGTCTTGACTGGTTCATGCATGGGGCACGTCTTGCATCTGGGTCTGTGGCAAGGGGAGGAACCGTGTATGACCGCTTCTCCTTGTTGGACCTTCTGTGGATCTCTCCTCACTAATAAGTCACCTAGGTTGGGGGGACGCTTAAATGCCACCCTAGGGATATTCTGGCTGAGATCTTGAGTCATGGGTGACGCAGCCAGGATGTGACTCCCCCCTTGAAGGATGGCATTTAAACGTTGGAGACCAGGGTGCCACCTGGTGACTAGCGGGACGATGTCGGTCTTGGTGTTAGGTTGAGTGGGTGGTGGTGTAACGGTGTGTGTCTGGTCAGTCGTTGATGGACCTGTTCCTCCGAATAACCTCTGTTGACGAAAGCACGGAGTATCTTCTGGAGGTAGCACTCCAGATCCTGTTCCGTGGAACAAATTCTGCGACCGCGGGCAGCCAGCGAGGAGGGTAGGGAACGTTTCGTGTGGGCAGGGTGGCAGCTTTCTCTGTGTAGGTACAGCTGTTGGTTGGTAGGTTTGAGATGAACCCCTGTCCTGATGATCCCATTCTCCAAGTGGATGTCGATGTCTAGAAAGTTGACTTTCTGCCCAGAAGAGTCCCACGTGAATTTCACCGGATAATTGCTGTTCAGGGTCCGGAGCGCCACCTTCAGCGTGTCTTCTCCATGGGGCCAGATGAAGAACATGTCATCAATAAAGCGGAGATAGCACAGTGGTTTGAGAGGTTGGCTTGCCCAAAAGTTTTCTTCGAGTCGACCCCCCAACTTTAGATTCCTTGACCGCCAATACATCCAGGTCAAGGGCACTGCGATGGGTACCAGGATGGCCCCATCGTATGCCAACTTATTCATGGGTCGACTCGAAGAAAACTTTTGGGCAAGCCAACCTCTCAAACCACTGTGCTATCTCCGCTTTATTGATGACATGTTCTTCATCTGGCCCCATGGAGAAGACACGCTGAAGGTGGCGCTCCGGACCCTGAACAGCAATTATCCGGTGAAATTCACGTGGGACTCTTCTGGGCAGAAAGTCAACTTTCTAGACATCGACATCCACTTGGAGAATGGGATCATCAGGACAGGGGTTCATCTCAAACCTACCAACCAACAGCTGTACCTACACAGAGAAAGCTGCCACCCTGCCCACACGAAACGTTCCCTACCCTCCTCGCTGGCTGCCCGCGGTCGCAGAATTTGTTCCACGGAACAGGATCTGGAGTGCTACCTCCAGAAGATACTCCGTGCTTTCGTCAACAGAGGTTATTCGGAGGAACAGGTCCATCAACGACTGACCAGACAGCACACCGTTACACCACCACCCACTCAACCTAACACCAAGACCGACATCGTCCCGCTAGTCACCAGGTGGCACCCTGGTCTCCAACGTTTAAATGCCATCCTTCAAGGGGGGAGTCACATCCTGGCTGCGTCACCCATGACTCAAGATCTCAGCCAGAATATCCCTAGGGTGGCATTTAAGCGTCCCCCCAACCTAGGTGACTTATTAGTGAGGAGAGATCCACAGAAGGTCCAACAAGGAGAAGCGGTCATACACGGTTCCTCCCCTTGCCACAGACCCAGATGCAAGACGTGCCCCATGCATGAACCAGTCAAGACCTTCTCTGCCCACCTCACTAATAAGACCTATGACATACGCAACAACACAACTGTGGCACTAGCAACATCGTCTACCAACTTCGATGCACCCGATGTCCCGCCGAGTATGTTAAACTTACCACTAATTGGATGAGCGAAGCGAAGACTTCAATTTCACTGACCCCCAAAAAAATTTAGCTCGGTTGTTTTTTTGTTTGTTTTTTTTTTTTTTTTTTTTGTCTGTTTGTTCGCACGATTCCGGGCAAACGGCACATGCGATCTTGATGAAAATTGAAGGGGACCTTCGAAATCTCTGAACTTAGACGTGCCACGTTTTTGGGTACAATCGAAGAAATATTTCTCATGAATATCGCACTTTTACGATTTTTTTCGATTTTTAGTGCGATATTTTCGAGACATTTGGGCTGATTCTGACCAAACGGGTAGGGCTACAAAGTTCATATTTCACATGGACATTAAGGTAATGGTGATGTATTGCTTTCTGAAAGAAAAAGTTGAAAAAGTTAGCCAGAATCTATAGAAATAAAGCTTTTAATATAAGTTTTTTGACTTTTTGTGCGATATTTTCGTGCCATTTGGGTCAATTCTGACCAAACGGGTGAGGCTACAACGTTCATATTTCACATGGACATTAAGGTAATGGTGATGTATTGCTTTCTGAAAGAAAAAGTTGGAAAAGTTTGTCAGAATCTATAGAAATAAAGCTTTTAATATAAGTTTTTTGACTTTTAGTGCGATATTTTCGTGCCATTTGGGCCAATTCTGACCAAACGGGTGGGCCTTCAACGTTCATATTATACATGGACATTAAGGTTATGGTGATGTAGTACCTTTTAAAAGAAAAAGTTGAAAAAGTTAGCCAGAATCCATAGAAATAAAGCTTTTAATATAAGTTTTTACGGTAAATAATACCAATTGACAGGTAACAAAAGAAATTTGACAACAATCACTTACAATGCGTAGGTAGCAAAACAAAGCACTTGCAAAAGTAAAGATATCCCACGCAAACTAAAAACTTTAAAAAGCTCATCCATCAACGCGGCGGGACTTTAGCGTTTTCCTAGTACTCTCCGAACCCGAATGAATGGGCACAGACAGGATGTAAGAGAGGAGAACCTCGAGAAACCTGTGGCATTGCATGCCAATGGGCATGGCCTTCCCTTCGTGACCTGTTTCACAGTTTGTGTCATCAGGTCACTCCCTCCCACTGTACACGATGGAGAACTGAGAAGATGGGAACTGGCCTACCAATGGATTTGCAAATCGCGCCACAAACCTAACTTAAACCTTAGGTAGTCCTCCCTCTCCTCCTCTCTACCCCTCCCTGTCACCCATTCCACACCCCCCACTCATCTTTCACTTCACCCCACCCCCACCCTAGCCAACGGCTACCTAGCTTTAGTTTTTCACCTCAGTAACTCTTCTCTACTCACTGAGGAAGGTCACGTAGACCGAAACGTTTGAAATGTAGTGTTATTTGTTTATTTGTGTTTATGTCTTCTATCACAGCGCGCCTACTCCACTTCAGGTAAGCTGTTGGTCTCCTACCCTATCTCTACATGTTTCTCACATGATCCAGCCTTTTGGCATTCCTTTCATCACACCACATTTTAATTTATTGATAGTTAATTTACAAATGATAATATACTGTAGTGTAGACATACTTACTTGCAAGTACCATGCATCTGCTGTGGCCGGTCCAACCCCCCAAACTTTAGTGAACAATTCCACTGCTTTCATGCGATCCTGTCCGCAAATTTCTTCCACCTTTCTTAGTTTACCACTCTCCAGAATCTCGCACACTTTAGCAGCCATTTTCTCGCCAATGCCGGGTAGGGTAGCCACTTGCTGAAAGTTACAAAGTTTGTGTTTTACCTACAACTTATGTTTATGTTATTGATAGTATTATATTGTATGCAATGTGTTTGTGTTTTTTGTCTTCAGATATTGTAGTTTGATAGGTCCTGCCTACACTCTTGCAAATGTTTCTTCTTGTTTGATATATATTTTATTATTGCTGTATTTCACATTATTCTTAGGATAGGTGCAAATGTCCCGAATGGATCATACATGGATGGCTAGGTCCGCTATTTGCATCTATCCATATGTTTGTTAGCCTATATATGTAATTGTAATGTAATGAATGTGCGGAATAAACACGTAATACTACTACTACTACTACTAATAATAATAATAATAATAATAATTAGATGAGTGAGCGCACCGAAACGAAGTCTATAACGCTACTCGATCGGGCCTTCGTTGTGATTAATTCGTTTGTTTGTTAAAGTCTGTAAAAAGTCTGTTCGGTCCCATATGGCCGAAAGACCAAACAGATTGAGCTGAAATTTTGAACAGACATCCGTGACAAGATAACTGAGAACTGCTAAAAAAATGAGCAAAATCCGTTGCAAATTAAACCTACAAGAAATAAAAATATTAAACATTTTAACCTAGATTGCAAATGTTTACATTTGCCATAGGCCTAAGTATAGAAGGCCACAGCCATGGTTATAAAAAAAAAAAAAAAAAAAAAAACAGTTGTGATTTCGATGACGGATACAAAAATCACCAAGTCGGTGGATATCACCACAAGTTTTGTTTTTGTTGCCTTAAATGTCATAGGCGCTAGGATAGTCTAGATATAGGCATATGCTTCGTTAGGACTGTTACGACATTTGGCCAAGAGCATGGCTCGCGACTAAACAAACTCTATTTCACAAATGTCAGCTGGTAAGTTCAAGTTCAAGTTTTTATTAATCCGTTGATTTATACAAGGTAGGCTACAAATATGGATTTCGTCAAATTATTAATAAGAACAAAGATATCATAGTTATAAGTAGGCCCTAGTATGTAAGAGGAAAGTTCAGTATATTATTATGTTATGTATAGGCCTAGGCCTTTTTATTTAGGAGTATATTACTCCTTGAAACTAGAGGCGAGCTCTGGCAGGGCCTAGTCGTTGTCGGGGACCTCTCCTTCCCTGACGACCTCCCCAACGACGACGACCACACGAACAATGACATAGACGACCACGACATGAGAACCCCTATTTTCCTTTCACCTACCCGTAGCTGATTCTGACCTGCATGGGATTTTCCTCCCTGTATCCCCTAGGCTAGAGTGGCATATTATGACCTAGTGGTTGACGCGCCCTTAGTCACTCTGTAGCATTAATATATTATAAGTATAAATGGGAGGGGTTTGAGATTAGTTGTTATATGAGGGCGCGTCAACACTGTAAGGCCTAATGCGCCACTCTAGCCTAATAGACTGTGGAGGAAATGCCCATGCTACCTAGATTCAGCCCTAGGTTTTGGGGGGGAAAGGGGATTCAGTTCAGTTCAGTTCAGTTTTATTAGCATCCATATAGGTTACATTGTAACAATGTTCCTGGATACTCAACATATGGCTTGCTCACTCATCTAACAACAACT
The DNA here is from genome assembly GCA_024449915.1 of Sweltsa coloradensis. Taxonomy (NCBI): domain Eukaryota; kingdom Metazoa; phylum Arthropoda; class Insecta; order Plecoptera; family Chloroperlidae; genus Sweltsa; species Sweltsa coloradensis. The sequence continues at coordinate 624,859 of JAMZAV010000084.1, forward strand.
TTGGCATTTTCTTATTTAATAATAATAAATAATAATGTTATTCTACAATCTGTCCTGAACTTTTTAAAAGGCCTAAAGGAATATCCATTTTGCAAGTTGTCAAATCGCTGTGCTCATCCATTTTATCCTGTACTGCAATGGAAATGAAATAACAATGGTATTTGGAAACAAACCTACTTTGTAACTGGTGATTTCCTTTGGGTATGCCTTGATGGCACTGATGGCTTTCTCATAACCATGACTCCTCCAACGGTCACCCGAGCTGCGGAATGCATCGGCAAGCTTTTGCAGTTCGCTCGTTATCACTTGGTTGAACTGTTTCGCAGATGAAGAGTCGCCAGATGGTTGAGCACAAGCGAATCTCTGAAACACATTTTACACTATACATGTGCATGGATTTTTAATCAAAATTCCAATCGTTACCATTAATTGCTCTATAATTTCAGAAATATTTACAAATAATCCCATTCTTTGAAAGTTAGCCCTAAAACACGCCAGTATTCATAGGCGCCGAGTTTTGATTTTGGGTGGGGGGGCCCAATGTGGGGATAGTTGGGGTCTGGGGCGAAGCCCCAGCCGCCGGAGGCTTACACCGTAGGTGAAATTTTTTTGGGGCCTACATTATGTTTGATGGCCTAAAACGCGATTTCAGGCATGAAAAAACGATGAAAGAATGGCATTAATATGTCATCAAACAAATAACTACCTAGTATAAAGATCGGGTGGTCATGCAACTAATAATAGGTACTCTCTCAGGTGAAATCCTATAACTATATAGGGTCATTCAAAAGTGCACTGCTCTATTGACAGTTTTTCTCCAAAAATATCGTTAGACAACTAATTTTCGCCACAGGGGGCCGGGCGAGACGGACTGTCAAAGAACCATGATACACTAGCCACACGTCAGTCAGCAACCCTACCTGGATTACACATACAAAGAATGCTCATAGAAAATATGTGAAGTGGGAAAAAGACATAATTTGTCGTTGTGCATTGACTCGAACTTGAAGGGCCATTTAGTAAACAATCTGGTAACTCCTGTTAGCAATTGAACCCTTAGAATTTTTCACTAATACAATTTAGAGCTTGCTCCGCAATGGTGGGAGGGGGCTGAGCCCCCCTGAATCACAGCTGGGGGGGCTTGAGCCCCATCGCCCCCCCGTACTCGGCGCCTATGCTAGTATTCATCTCCGTCTTAAGCATTTGCAGTTACACTGGCATCCTACTTGAGTTTACACCCTAAATTGTGTCCCAAATTTACTACCTCCAATTGAAACTCCCTTTAATTAACAACTAATGCACAAAAACCTTTTCATCTAAACATAGGCCTAACAGTTAACTCACTCAAGTTCAAATAGGTGCACATAGGTGTTCACATGAAATTAGGGGCCCGGTCACACTGTGGACGGAATCTTCGTAAGAGTTTTTACTTCTACATATGCCTGCAGCCTGATACAACTTAGGGCCTATGCAGTTGATATGCTAATAATGAATCATGATGGTTAAAGGAAAATAAAAATAATAAGGAAAATAAATAAATAAAATGTAAGTAGCAAAAAAGTGATCTACCTCCGATCTATTAGGCCGATTCAATTTCTTCGGTGGAGATGATTCGCAAAAAACAGTTGATGAGTCCCCTTGTTCAGACAACTGCAATAGCTTTTCTGAACTGCTCATATGAACTTCTTCACGCTGGTGGTCCTCGCCAGTAGTTAGCAAGGGTAAAACCAATTCATATGCTCTTGTGTCATTGAAATGGTTTTCCTTCAGACATTTCGTCAACCATTGTGTCCCCACCACTTTCACACCTGGTTCTGCGTTCAAATCGCGTCCAGCTTTTTTAATAACTGCCAAACAATTTGTGGCATCCGCAAGCATTGATTCATCAACAATAACATGGGAAACTATTTGACTACTTAATTCCGATACAACTTGACCACCATATTTCAGTATTTGTTTTTCTAATAATGCCAATCTCTTCTGACCAAGAGCAGATGGCAGAATGAAGATTTTGCAGCCATCAAAAATAGCAGTATCTTCTGGTAACTTTCGTTTATGAACATTGGTCATTGAAGTTGTTTGAAATTATGGTTTTATAAATTAAATTGTAAAATAATCACCAAGAATTTTCAAATCTTCCTCCTTCAGAATAACCTGAAACAATTTATTTTATAGGCATAGGGTAGGGCTACGGTACTACTTTTTAATTTATTTGGATTAAGGGCACGTCAACCGTTAGATCAAGGAAGGCGCCTTTCTAGCCTGGGGATATGGGGAAGAAAGGAGTGGTTCTCACATCCACGTCGTATTCGACTACATTTATCAAGCGAGCCGAGTCCAGGACTGGATTTTCAATCTCAGTTCATGAACGTTTATCACAAGCTTTCATTCTAAACTGGTATGGTACGAGCTCAGTTTGGACTGGAATGAGGCACTGTGATTGGATGATTTACAACAAAATATGGCTGCAAGCATGTAGGCCTATTAGAGTTTACTTGCATTTATCAATCATATTCAGCCTGTACAGAGCGAGCTGGCTCGGCTTCGCGCTCAACCAAACGGAACCCAGTCTCTAGACTGAGGTGTGCCTGCTGTTTCGGGGAGCCTCCCCCCAAGCTAATAGAATATTCATCCTCCAAAAGAGAGCGATACGCATTATTGCGGGTGTCTCCAGAAAACACTCCTGTAGGGAGCTCTTTAAGGAATTAGGAATTCTAACTCTAGCATGCACACTCATCCAGTCTGCTGCACTCTTTGTTCGCACAAATAGTAACCTCTTCCCTCTCAATGCGTCTGTGCACTGCCACAACACAAGAGCCATCCTTCACATACATAGGTCGCCCCACCACCTGCGCCTTTTTGCACTAGGCCCAGAGTACCTTGCCTCCACCCTTTACAACAAGCTCCCAGAAAACATAAAAACCTCCCCCACCCTGCCCTCCTTTAAACACAAGTTAAAAATATATCTCACAGCAAAAGCTTTACCGGTTGTGACTACCTCTCTATGTAAATAATAAACAATTATAAAAAATGAACAATTAATTAAATAATAAATAATAAACAATTATTATTCTAGCTAAATTCAGCAACAACGATATATCACCTGTTTTAAAGTCCTGTTTCAAAGTCGACTAACATTGTAACATATTATGGTTACTATTTTTTAGTCATTTGTCTCCATATCATTATGTCTCATACTTTCATCTGTACCATTATCTTGCACCAATTGTAAATCACCTCATTGAACAATTCTCGTCTCCAGTTATACTTCCATAAATTAATAGCCTATATTATATCAATGTCATTATCATTAATAGCAACTCGCTTATTTTCAAATTCCACTTTTATATTATCCTCCCACATGTTGGCTTATCCACAAATAATTGTTACTAGAAATTATTATTCTTACCACCATTGAGTAGCCTATAGATTTCACAGTCCACAATGTTACAATTACAATGTATTAATTTATTTTATTTTATTAACTTTTCTTTCTTTACTTAATGTACATGATTACTCTGTAGTACTAAGGAGCTATCCGAATAGTGACAAAACGCGTTCATTCCCTGGTCTTATTCTCGTTTTACGTCACCGTTACGCGTCATGATATCCGTGACGTAGCTAGTAGCATCCGAATAGTCGAGCGCACGATCGAGACTTGCCGAAATCTGGGAATGAGAACAAGAATCGGAAAAGGACACCTGATCTTGTTCTTAGTACTAGAACATGGCGACTGTTTACGATACGTCCGATAAATTGCATAAATTAATAAAAGATAAAATGCACGAAGCAATCTAGTAACAAGACCAGAAATCAGACCAAGAATAAGAACAAGACCATGTAATGAGACCAAGAAACGGCGAAGAACACTATTCGGTTAGGTCCTAAGATTAAATATAAGTTACCTTAGGCTATTCACCTTCTCCTCCGGGAGTCAAACATGTACACTGTGCCTGTCAAGATATACTAGTATCTATGGTCAAGATGAATAAAGTTATCTTATCTTATCTTATCCTTTTAGAAGGCTTTGCCTTTGGCCCTAGGCGTCTAGTGAGACGGAGGACAGGAGACTCTTCGTCGATTCACCTTCATGAGCTTGTGTCATTAGCTGGCCTTTCAGGCTTAGGGCCTAGGGCCTAGTAGGGCTATAGGTCTTCTATTACTATGCTAGGCCTCCGCCTAGGCCTAGGCTATTACCTAAACTAGGCCCTAACGTAGTGAATTTTGCTCAATGCCTACGCGCAGAGCAGCTAGGGCCTAGAGGCTTTGTGTATTTAATATCCCTTTGAGCCATGGGGAGAGGGGTATAGGGCTAGGCCCTACCCTAGGCTAGGCCTACAAAGACATAGGCCTATTTGCACAGCATGTAGGCCTAAACCTTTTATAAGCCTAGTATCTATCCTAGCTACCTAGTTTATATTTTATTTAAAGCTCCCAAAACACTTGTATTACCACAGATAACAGAGTAGGGTAGGCTAGGGCCTAGGCCTAGGCCTACCCTACACTAGGCCTAGGCCTACCCTCTACGTAGTGAAGGCTAGCCTACTCTATTATCTGTCGTATTACCTACCTGTAGTTATTGACAACATATTTAGTGGCGTTTTCCATTGGCAATCACATCGGCGAGTGCAGAATGTCATTGTTTGCACCTACCACTTGAATAACTTACAAAATTGAACAAATGAAAACAGTGGCATCCAGTGCGCACTAGGCGCACTAGTGTGACCTGAGTGCGGTCAAATGGAAAACGCATAATATCAAGATAAAGTGCATCTAATATCCAACTGTAAACAACTACGAGCGAAACCCCACCAAATAACATTCAAATGTCTTTGCAAATAACATGTGCGAATTCTTCTTGCCGTGGTCTCGTTACCCTCGTCAGCAAACTCGGCCAGCTGGGCAGAAATGAGCGGGAAAAACGCCCACAACTCAAAATGTCTGTTAAAATGGGTATACGCCCATTGCCCATTGGGATATTGAACCCCTATTGTAGGCTAGAAAATAACTTCGTATTGTTTCTGTTTGTTCAATACCATGCTGCACAAGCTAAAACCATATCAAACAATCCCTTAAAATACTTTATTGCATTAAAAAAGCATAAATTAAAACGCCAAATCGTCATCTTGAAATGGGCCGATGACTCTTCAATTTGTTACGCTCGCGCCTGTGCGGAGGTATATGAGACTGCTAATCTAGCCTACAATAGGGGTTCAATATCAATGGTATACGCGTTTCTTAGCAAAGGGCATGCAATAGGCTGAGGAGCGCGCTATGTGCTTACTTGAAGAACACTGGTCATTCCGTGTTTGTCACTTATAAATATGTACAATCACAGGTACATTGTCGTTGCTCTCCCAAAATGCTGTTAATTGAAGATTATCAAAAGCATTGGGGTGCACCAAAATGATAAAATCGCTCTCCAATATGCGGGATTCGAGACCATGTCAACCAGAATAATATCACTATATTCGGACCTGCGCCCCATGCACCCATGAGACACCGAGGATAGCATTTGTATCCATAACAATTCTCTAATTATAATATAATAAATCATTGGTATATATACCTATACCAAATATAGGCTAACAGAGTACGATAAATACTAAATCAAATTCAAACCGTCAAGAATGTTCACAACTCATAGTAAACACACGCACAGTAGAGGTTATAACACTTTTAATTGAAATATACTCCGTAAGTTTTATTATGATAATTTAATTATATAAAAAAGTCATAATAACAATAATAATATTAATTACAAAACAATAACAAAAATAATATTAATTGGATTTGGGCTTATGCACAAGTCTAAACTCCTTTTGAACCTTATATAATTAATGTAGGCCTAAATATACCGTTTACAGTCATAATCATTTATTACATAATAGGTCTACATAATATCATGATAATACGATTTATATTATTTTTGAATAAGAATAATGATATGACCTACAAGATTTTAAAGCTGTCTGCAGAATGACGCGTCATGCCATTATTGACATACAAAACAATAATAAAAATTGGCCATCAGCTATTCAATAGGCCTAATTTTAGTAAAATGTATATTAAAAAAACGATAGTCCCAAGTGTATAGTAGATAAATATATACAGGCCTACTCCGATTGCGTTCACATTGTAAAACGAAGTAGAAAAAGTGCAAAAGAAGTGTAGGGCTATTTGCTAGAAGCTCTTTTGATTTTTGGTAATCAAGTAAATTATTGAAATTATTGTTATTGGGCAACATTTTCTTGGCAAAATATTATCGATTTTCATCATTCAACGTTATTTGATACACTTTTTTCTGTGATTAATAGTTTTAACAGTGTGGTTTGTTTTAATTTCGAGCTAATTTTATCAAATAACTCAATATTTGTTGTAATTTAAAATGGCATTAAATTCCCGTTTTTAATAAAGCCGATCCACAAAACTAACGAATTTTACTAATAAAATACGCTGACAATATGACATAATCAACAATGTTTTCGAAAATGATCAGAAAGTAACAAAAATCAAGTTGAAGCCAAACTGAATATACAGCGCCCGCCGTAAGCAGCTCGCCTCTATCACCGATCGGTCCGACATGTTGCATTTTATAGTGCTGCCATCTATCTTTGCATTGGAAACGCGTTAGGTATAGATGGTCTAAGGTTAAAATAGTACATTTTGTTTAGCCAAGCTCAATATAAAGGCTATTCAGGCATTGAGTATATAACCCAAATACTCATTCCATACTCAAAGATTGATTCAGGTAATGATACGGATTATCATAATTGTTGTTAGGTTCAAATTATTTGTTCGGGTAAACTCAAAATCATAAAAAAATTACTTTGCCTTTGAATTTGGTACGGGAACTGTAAAAAGTCAATGGCCAAGTAATTTTTGTATGATTTTGAGTTTGAAATTTTTAGAAAAAGGTTGGCTTGGCGCTCGTCAACAGGCGAAATGATCTTACTTCTTTTCAATGCGAAACTAGGGTAGGGAGAAAGAATGAAATGCTTGGCTCAACTTCTATATCTCACAGCATTCACAGCCGAAGACTTTAGAAGGAGAGCTTGGCTGCCGTTTTTTTTTTTTTTTTTTTTTTTACAAATTTTTGTATTTGGGGGGGATATCACATCTTTTAGTTGTTTGTTTCATATCAAGGCGTGAAATACGTGTAAAGGTGGATACAGTGCCTTTAAAACAGATTGTCTAGAAACAAAAGCTACCATCTTTTGTTTTCGTTTACAATCTGTAGTTGGCAATACCTATACAAAGTGTTTATTAAATTTCCTATGGTTAATGTCGTCTTGGGTTTTTATGTGAATGATTTGTTGACCGGACTATAACACTGTATTGACGCATTTTAATCAGCAATTAAAATATTAAAATTGTATTAAATACGACCTAACGTTTTTCTCAAAGTTAAGGGTGGTGTGGTAGGAAACAGTGGGGGTGAAATATCGCTTGCATCCTGGCGGATTATTATGTTTCATATTATTATGAACCATCATGCAAAATTTCATGATGATAACTCATTCGGTGCCTTCATGGTGCATGCTGGAAATCAAGGTAAAAATAATATAAACTATTAGGGATAAGGGTTGAAAAAATGTGGTTTAGGAAATGACAATAGGCCGATTGGGTTAAAACACATTAAAACATAATTTACTAATTTGAATAAAAATTCAATTTTGGGTTAGAGCTATGAATTATTCCAATTTTAGGGGATGATTTAGGGGTGTTGGGGTGGAATATCGCTTGCCTCTCGGCGGATTATTTTTCATATTCATGTGTACCATCATGCCAAATTTCATGATGATAACTCATTAGGTGCCTTCATGGTGAATGCTGGAAATCAAGGTAAAAATAATATAAACTATAAGGGATGGGGGTTGAAAAAATGTGGTTTAGGAAATGAGAATCGGCCGATTGGGTTAAAACACATCAAAACATAATTTTAATAACTAGTTTGAATAAAACATCAATTTTAGGGCAGAGCTATGTATTATTCCAATTTTAGGGGATGATTTAGGGGGTGTTTGGGGGTGGAATATCGCTTGCCTCTCGGCGGATTATTTTTCATATTCATATGTACCATCATGCCAAATTTCATGCTGATAACTCATTAGGTGCCTTCATGGTGAATGCTGGAAATCAAGGTAAAAATATTATAAACTATATTAAGGGATGGGGGCTGAAAAAATGTGGTTTAGGAAATGAGAATAGGCCGATTGGGTTAAAACACATTAAAACATAATTTTAATAACTAATTTGAATAAAACATCAATTTTAGGTTAGAGCTATGAATTATTCCAATTTTAGGGGGTGTTTGGGGTGGAATATCGCTTGCCTTTCGGCGGATTATTTTTCATATTATTATGTAGGCCTACCAGCATGTCAAATTACACGATGATAACTCATTAAGTGCCTTCATGGTGAATGCTGGAAATCAAGGTAAAAATAATATAAACTATTAGGGATGGGGATTGACAAAATGTGGTTTAGGCCTATATAATGAGAATAGGCCGTAAAACACATTAGAACATAATTTTAATAACTAATTTGATTAAAAATTCAATTTTGGGTTAAGGCTATGAATTATTCCAATTTTAGGGGATGATTTAGGGGGTGTTGGGGGTGGAATATTGCTTGCCTCTCGGCGGAAGTATGCGAGTCTGAGGTACATCTAAAAGTGTGGTCCAAGTTTTATAGTTCTAAGATGTACCGTTTTCTCTGAAGGTTCTTATTCCTCTGTCAGAATTCCCCCCCCCCCCCCACCCTTCCAATCAACCACCAGGGCAGCCGGAAGATTTTCGTCGATTTTTAAGCACTTTTTTTAACACAAAACGGGTTATCGGATCGGGCTGATTTTTTTTTTGGTATGTCATGGACCAATATCAGGTCATATACCGAGTTTCAAGATTGTAAATCTTTCGGGATGGCGTGTGCAGACAGCTGAAAACCCCCCAACTCGGGTAGGAGTAAACAGGGTTGAGTTATCATCGCCTACTAGCAGTCGCGTGCGCTTGGCTGCGGGCGAACGACCGTCGCCCTAGATACCAACATAATCTAGGTGCCCGTTAGGGTGCCGCAGCCAAGCCGCGGTGCGCTACACACTCAGCTAGGCACCTAATACAGCAAGCAGAGTTGGGGTGATTTCGAGGTGTCACCCAGCCATCATGAAACGTGATGTGAACTTGAAAACTATCAACATCGAGGGGATTTAGGTACCCGACAACACATGCCAAATTTGGTTGGGGTACGAGCATTCCTTCTTGGTGAAACACCTTGACCTTGACTTGAAACATGCTCAAAATCACTTTAAGGACGTTAGTTACTACTGGCTACTACTCCTACTATCTAATTCGTCAGCTTCAATTGCCCAGCGATTCTGACCAAACGGGTGGGGCTACAACGTTCATATTTTACATGGACATTAAGGGGAATCCCTAGACCCAAATATGATTTCATAAGAATGCAGTAAAGACGTCTGAAAAGTAAGTAGAATGTAATAGGGGCTTAATAAAAGAGCGGTTCATTTTTTTGAAATTTTTTTGACGGGACATAACCTCAGAATCACCAATTGTATTCAAATTCCTGGAATCAGTTGCTCAAGTTCAAAATTGAATTTTTAGCAGCGGTTTTTTGTATATTATTTCTACACTCCTTTATCTACAACCTGAATAAAAGGATTTTTGTATTTATATGGTTTGTTGCGTTGCACAATTTTTTTCGCCTTCCGGTACAATTTCAAATTTTGTACCGTTTAACGAAAAAAATCGTGCAACGCCTGAAATCATATAAAACCAATAATACTTATATTTAGGTTGTAGATAAAGGAGTGTAGAAATAATATACAAAAAACCGCTGCTAAAAATTCAATTTTGAACTTAAGCAACTGATTCCAGTAATTTGAATAAAATTGTTGATTCTGAGGTTATGTCCCGTCAAAAAAATTTCAAAAAAATTATCCGCTCTTTTATTAAGCCCCTCTTACATTCTACTTACTTTTCAGACGTATTAACTGCATTCTTTAGAAAACATATTTGGGTCTAGGGATTCCCCTTAAGGTAATAGTGATGTAATTAAAGAAAAAGTTTAAAAAAATTGCTGGAAGGCTTCCAAATAAAGGTTTTAAAATAAGCCTTATACAGGCAAACAATCAACAATTACTATAGTTACGTGACAATAATCGCCTACATTGTTTACAAAAAGCAAGTCTTTGGACCACTATATTTTTTCATTCTATTGTTAATTGATAATACCATAGCAATTAAATTGACTTTGATAAATTAATTATATTTTAACAAATAATTTTGCAATGGAACTTGAAAAAGTAATGAGATCCCACACATAACAAAAACTTGTAAAAATACAGCCAAACCTTACACACTCAAAAGAAATGAGATCTAAAAAAAAGGGCCAAGCTCATCTACCCTTCCACATTTGCGCATTCTTAATTCATAAACGTACAGTGTCCCGTAACAACACCCTTGAAAAGCTTGGCAAAATAGAATTTGCATGACCATTACGTTAAAATTAATTGGAAAAAAGAATTTGGATGAACTATTACGTTTAAATTAATAGTTGCAAATTCTATTTTGCCAAGCTTTTCAAGAGTGTTGTTACGGGACACTGTACGTTTATGAATTAAGAATGCGCAAATGTGGAAGGGTAGACGAGCTTGGCCCTTTTTTTTAGATCTCATTTCTTTTGAGTGTGTAAGGTTTGGCTGTATTTTTACAAGTTTTTGTTATGTATGTGTGGGATATAATATGTAGTACACTCTTATATGCTTAATTATAATTATTATGTTGAATACAGTACTATGTATTATTAGTTTTATGTAGCCACTAGTAGTACCAGTTCTTATTCTGTGTGTATACATATATTATTTATGTATCCTACTAATGATTTAAATTTTGTACTAGACGTTACAAAATTCATAATTTGAATACCCATATCCATACTTGAAGATAAGCCCTTTGTCACATCACTACCAAAGTTTCTGGAATACTAGTTTTAAGTACTTCCTTACAAGGGAAATTCATGGTTAACAAGTAACAACACCTATAATGTGACTTGCCCAAAATATGTTGGGAACATTATGTTTGTCAATTTTTAAACCACATAGTTGAAACTCAAAACTTACATTATATCATGAATAAATAATAAGGTAACTATAGAAACTCAAACAAGATAATGTAGATGCTCGAACTTGTTTTCCCAGCATAACAACGGTTTCAACTCTGTTCACGCTAACTCAGCGAGGATCTAGCACACAGAGAAACTACATGATATCTAGCACAGATAATTTTTGCTTGTGTTGGTAAAAGATATCTCTTTCATACACAAAGGCGGCATTCCTTTTACAGTGCATTTGTACCACCCCCACCCCCCATCAGTTTTGCTGAAAGCATCTGCATTCTTTTATTGGAGCTAGTATACTAGTTTGTTAAGAAGTGATGGTTTTAAGTTGACGTTGGTTACAACTTTTACTGCGACACGAACCTATGCTGTATTGTGTCTAGTACTATCTACACTTGGAAAATATAAACTCATGGTTTAAATTGCATTCTAGTAGTTGGAAAAGATAGGAAGGATCTCATTCTCAGTGTAAGGTGGTAAATGATTAATTATATTAAAGGGCTATTTATTTAAAAAAGAAAAGTACATTACATAAAGCCATTTTAACCAATTGAAACTTCAAGTAGATTTGAACAGGTTAGAACATTGCATTACTTGTGAACCATATGTAGGTAGCTAAAAACAATACATCTATTATTATAACTACAGTACTACAATCTCAATCGACAAGAATAGTAAGATCAGTATGTGATTAAAACTTAAGAGAGAGTATAGTCTTCATGATGTTGTAATCAGAAGTAAGATGCAAATGTGTTTTGGCTTTTAAATCAAGAAATGATTATAAGAATTGAAACAGAAGAATATTATCTGAAGATGAACTAAGCTTAAGTAACTCGGAAACTACATATAACATTCTAAAAATAGGTACTTTAACTGGAGTGATAATTATTGATTAAGGTTAATTTTGAATAGCTGGATAAGCTCCCAAACATAGTTGACATTTGATTTGATATGTAAAGTTATTTGACTGGATACATGGATTGTGGTAAGATTCTTCACATATATTATTACGTCATAGAGCTAGTACGTAATTACAAGACTAAGCATCTATGAGCCCTAACTCTAATTCGGCTACATTAGTGTGAGCAATCGAGGATACAAATTAAAAGAAAGATCAAATTAGCAGAAATTTCTGCATGGAAAACTGCTAACTACTATAGAATCAACTATCCAGAATATATATCTGGTGCGTTCTGTAAATAAAATTTGTACTCGATACTGACTAAAACAAAAATTAACACTTAATTTTATAGTTAAAAGTATGTGATTATTTAAATGTAATAAAACAATCGACATTATTAACACCACATAAGATCAGTCAAAAGCAATCACCACCAAATAATATTGCTTTGCTCTTGAATATCGTTTGCTAAATGTCCAACATTGACGAGCACAATAACATGATGTGACTGGAATGCAATATAAAACACAACAATAATGTCAAATACGCTTTTTTGGTTGTGTTGAAAACAATAGCATACAACTTTAGAATTATGTACACTGCTTAGTTGTCTCGGACAAATTCGAAACAGTATACTACAGTATGTAGATATTTATGTAAATGTGTGTTGTGTGTATGTGTATGCATGTGTTTGTATGCACATATAATATGTTGTGTATTTATTTATACATGTTTATATCTACCATATACATTTGTTTTCTTCAATATTTGCATTCTATAGTACAGTAGTTGTATACACTAACTATACCTACTGTGTTATGTCACATGTTTATTGCACCAACTCGGAAACACTCCAAAGGAAACATGTCTCACAACCGATTTGATCAACGTATGTATATCTATCTATTGATTGATTGCATGAGCCATCTAGTGACAGTAGAGTGAAGCTTTTTTCACAATTACCGTTACAAGTTAAAATTAACCTAAATGTGATTTCATTACTTGTCAACAACAACTACTTAAAATGACAATCCATTAGAAACACATTATTTTTAGAGAAGTTTATACTTTTTTCTTTTTTTTTTCTTTGTTTTAGGTGTGATTAAGTTAAAAAAAGTCACACAACAAATATTTATGAAACTTTCATATGAGCTGGGAGAGAAGAAACTATTCACCATTTACATGAGGGCACTAGGAAAGTCTGTGACGCTAGTAATATTATATAATATATATATATATATATACGTGCTGGGCTAGGGCTTTTGAATAGTTTGCTCTCTCTCACTTACACCATTGTCTATTATATGAATTAAACAGCCATTTCTTTTAAAGAATGTGAAATTTGCAAAATTAACAATTTAATGACAAGTTGCCAAAATATGAAATCTCAGTTGTATATGAAAACTCTATATTATACCTAAATCTACTATCCATCAAAATAATACATAATTCTTGACTCTTTTCCGCTACATAACATAACACAATCAAATAATATTACACATTTAAGATTAAACTGATGTAAACTAGCATCTGAACACTAAACCACAACTCTACTCGAGTAAAATTACAGGTTTGGCTGAGATATTTGCCTGCAGACACGTTCCTTTGCCCAATGAGCTATTTTAGTCAGCAACTAGGAAGACAATTAAATGGGCCAACGTATAGCCTCGTTTGCCTCGTACGTTGTGCAAAAGCACTTGGCATGGGGAACTCAAGGCAGTTCGTGTCTTTATTGATAAGCGTACTAAATTAAGGGAAGAGATACACGTTTGGTCATCTGCATTTAACAAGTTCAATGCAAATGGATGTGCAACGAAGAGGAACGAAGCCGCTCTCCAGACCTTCGTACTTTCACCGCGCTCTAGGAAATCGGGCGCCATTCTCACTTACACAACATCACACTCACGTATGCTGCGCCCGATTTCGTTATGGATGGAATGATACATAAGACTTCATATACATTAATTATTAATACAGACTGACAAGCCATTTGTTTTCAATACTGAGAAAAACTAACATTTATTGCTAGTGAATTTTGGTGGGGGGAAAAATGCTCAAGTATTTTCCCTGTTCATGCCTATGACTTGGCAAAGTAATCGGTTTAACCTCAAAAGAGTCATGCATGCGGGTGAATGACTTGGATATTTGCACATGAACAATTCAAAGTAGTATTTTTGTACATATAGAAAAGACTTGTGTGATTTGTAAAAAATCATCAAAAATTCTATCACAATTACCACAATATTATACGTATATATTATTATATTTAGGTATGTTTTTTTAATGTTAGTATCAGCTACATACTTAAATGAACAGGGTTTACTTTTAAGTGTTTGGAGTAATACTCCTGATTCAATGGCAAACCAGAGCTTTACCCCTAACAATGCAGTCAAAAAGATGTGTAAATATTTCATGTTGTGTTAATATTATGATTTGATATAACCAGGACTCAAAAAGTCAAAACAAGGTTATCTTTTGTTTCAAATCTGAGCAGGCTAATATACATATAAATATTAATCTTAATATAATATTTTGTGTGTACATATAAATTTAGAGAGAATGGATGTGTACGTGTATAATGTTGTTGCATCCCTTAAGGCAATTAACAAAAATATACTGCTCAACATTTTTGTAATAAACAGGATGAAACAACAATTCCTCAATACTTCGAAGTTTGGCTGAAGTACTGGTAAACATTGTACGAAAATTGTGGCCATTTTAAACTTGTTCCTTTTTCTTCAATCTAAAAATAAACTCCTCCTCTTCAAGCCATTCATAGTACTACACAAAAACATTTTGCCTACAGGTAATACAAGCTTGAGATTTTTAGTTGTTTTATCGAGTTTTACCTACGAAAGTTTATGTTATGGCTGTTATTATTAATGCATGATCGACATGTTGCTGCTAGTAAATATATGCAGCCCACAAAAATAACAAGAATAGTCTAAGGTCACAACATATCCTGAAGATACTATTATCACAGGCTTCTTTTTAATAAAATATTGAACATTTTCAAAATTTATTAACAAATAATCAAGTAAAATTAAAATTCCATTTACATATATTACATTATTAAGATGAGATGTAGAATGGAAAATTTAAACACACTTTCAAAACTCGACGACCTAATGAGATGAGGAAGTTGGCAAAACCATATTGATTGTGTCGCAACATTTAGTTAATAACAATATATATACAAACTAGTATCGAGCTCTTTGGTAGATTATGCAAATAAGTCTAGTTTAGCCTTAATGGTGGATAAACCTTGTAAACGACAGGCACTTAAGAAAACGAGGCAAAAGCTCTGAACTCGATGAAATGACTGTATTGTGCAATTGGAGCAGGCCAAATAGAATGAATATGGGAGGCATTACAGAGCTGACCCCCTTGTTGCACAGGCTTAAAATGTCTAGTAAAATCTCATCCATAGACTGGTAGGGCATCTTGATAATATGGCACTGTGAAAACACTTCCAAGATTAAAATGACTGTGCAACAATATCATGTTTAAATTCTCATTAGTTCTAAATATACACAAAGAGAAATAAAATTGAATCACATTTTTATAGTTACACCAGTTTCAGAAATGATCAAATCATAATAAAACTGACCTGAGTTAAGTATTGTAATTATTAATTACTCTTAAAACGCATTACACTCATACAATTACAATTCATTTGCACAACGGTTTCAACTACACCATTTTACATAACAGTGTAATGTAGGAACATATTTTGCATTTGCAGCTGCTAGAAAATAAAAGTGTAGGCCTAAGCTCTAAATCACGCTCTACTTATATCGGTACAATAAAATGACTAATATTAGTGTAATATAACTATAAATAAACCAGTTTCATGCCCCAGTATTCTTGTAAATCAAATGGAACTGAGGCGTGGATTGCTTGCATTTTAGTAACTTGTACGGGTGGACTGTAGAAGTATACTTCCAGTGTAAGGTTATTCTATAAGAAAATTAGTAAATAATGATCTCTAAATGTATAAATAGTATAGCCTAAAAAAGTATCTGGAAGTATTACGTATAATAATATAAGTAGCAATTGGTTGGTTGGAGATCATAACGTGCGTGGTTCAGACAATGTAGAGCGTGTTGAGAATCAATACATGGTGGTTGTTTTTGGCCAAGGTAACAATGTAGCCCTCGGATGTGATCTTGAGACCGCAGCAGCGAGACACCTAGAATGTTAAAACTCAATAGTTATGTAATACACACATCAAATTGTTCCTATAATCTACATCATTTTCTATTGTGACAAAAAGTTTATTATTCGTGGCTGGTGCGCAACTTTGCTTATATAATGAGAGAAATATTGACAGTATCAAGATTAGGGATGACGAAACCCGACTTTTTTACGACCCGGGTACCCGTCCACATTACCCGCGGGTTACCCGGGTAGTAACACAAAAAAATCGTGTGGGGTGTCTAATGAACTGTGAAGAAACGCGCTCATCAATTATCGTA
This sequence comes from Sweltsa coloradensis, assembly GCA_024449915.1. Lineage (NCBI taxonomy): Eukaryota > Metazoa > Arthropoda > Insecta > Plecoptera > Chloroperlidae > Sweltsa > Sweltsa coloradensis. The sequence goes on from JAMZAV010000084.1 coordinate 641,371, forward strand.
ATATCTCAGACGTAATGCTGTTCTATAAACAATGACGTGCCGATGAAGTAGTATTTCATAATCACGAAAGAGGAACAGCAGCAGGCCATTAAGATAACACTCACTGTTCGGTTGCATCTGCTTTATATCTTGTCACAGTCAAGTCAAGGTCACGACTCACGATGCGTTGGCTCGGGGCGCAGGAAGGGGGGGACTGGAGCCCGAACGACAGTAAACAAGATAAGGAAAGATTTATCACCATGGGTGATAGCTTTTAAGTTTTGACTTCTAGCAGATTGAAAACATAAGTGATGTTGTGGTAATTATTTACACGGTATAATCTCTGGAAGATCGCACAAGTGGTTAGGCAGGAGGGGGGTGGGGGGGGGGGGCGTTTGGGCATACTCAGCACACTGCCACAAGTCGGCAGTATGAACAAAGGACATTATGATTCAAAAGAAAAACGCCGCTAAGCACAAAAGATATGAGAAAGCGCATGTTTACATTAGCCTTCCGCTTCAATGTGACACCTCTATTCAGGAACCGGGTTTTACGGGTAAACGGGTAGTGGAAACACAGACCCGTACCCGACTTCGTCGGGCGGGTACCCGATACCCGGGTACCCGTCGTCTTCCCTAATCAAGATCAAGATATAATCCGAGCATGATAGACATGCTGTTAATATTAGGGATGTCAAAGGACATGGAAATTCATACTGATAATCGCGCCAAAATATCGCGATAATATCGTGGCTATATGGTCACTTTGTAATCATATTACAATATATCGGCATAAAACTTGCTTTTCTCGCATGTGCGTCAATTTCAATTGTGCGCAATCTCAACGCTGGTCGGTGGATTGGCTGCCACCTACGACGGGCCCTTCGATGCCCCTCCCACGAGCGGGAAGGGGGGAGGGAAGGGAGTGGTACCAAAATATACATTGCGAGCGGTAAAACCCGTTTTGAGACGCTGGGAATTCCAGGAGAAAAATATTGTTCAGCAGCGATGATAGGTCATATAAACGTGTATACACTACTGAATTGGCTATTAAAAATCTGGATTCCCAATAATTATTGCGAATATCGCTAGCAATATTGATCGTACGATTATCGCGATACAGCCACACATATCGCGATAATTGGATAAGCGTAGCGAAGATTCCATTTCACTACACTGGAGAAAAAAATCCGGAATGTTTTTTTTGTTCTTTTTTTTTGTATTTTTGTCTGTCTGTTAACACGATTCCGGCTAAACCGATACTCCGATTGCGATGAAATTTTATGGAGGCCTTCGAAATCTCTGAACTAAGAACTGCCACGTTTTTGAGCGCAATCGAAAAATTATTTCTCATAAAAAACGCAATTTTACGATTTTTTTCGATTTTTTAAAAATTCTTCGACTTATAACTCCTACATGCTTTATCCGATTTTAATGATTTTTTCACAGAACCTTAATTTTATGAATTAATATATTCGTGTAAAATTTGTGCGCAATCAAATAATTATTTCTTATGAAAATTTCAATATTACTATTTTTTCCTTTTTCAAATTACGATTAATTAAAAAAAAATAAGTTAATTTTTTTAAAAATTTAATTTAATTTAAAAAAAATCTTCAACAAAGTTCTGATTTTTTCACAGAACAACAGAAAATCCGCATAACACATGGCAGCTCAATGCACCAATTACGCTCATCCAACAACGCGGCGGGACTTAAGCGTTTTCCTAGTATCAATAATCAATATACATTCGTCGATTACTGTTGACATCCCTAGTTAATACCTAATTCTCTACACTGTCACACCATGGATTTACAAGGCGCATGGATATGCATCTCTTGGTTAATTCGTGTACTATGAAACTAGCCCCGAAAAACAAAAACTCATCAAACATTGACGCCATTTTCGCCCGTTTACACAAATGTTTACCTTTTGATGGGCTATAATGGCGGCAATATTATTGGCGCAAAAAGTTTAGGCCTAAACCGGAAATGAGAAACGGAGACGCACAGCCCCATAATGTTGCAGGTCCAGTAACGCCAGTTACTATTTTAAGTCCATGGTCACACAGTACACCCTGGCCTTGTGCAGTCCATATAACAAAACAATAAAGATAGGAATAATTTTACAAGGCCTGTGTTTAGGCAATATCTCGCTATGGCAAACCAATTCGCTGAAAGAAATTGTCAAGTTTCAATGGCGTAATTTTGTTTAGGCTATAATAAAGAAACTACTACGACCATGAAACAAATTAAATGAACTGAAGGACTAACAAATGAAGCCACAGGTTGGCTCTACTAGGACATCAACTAACTAATATGCAAATTTATAAGAATTAAAATGCCATGGCCATGACACCACGCAAGAGTAAAAAATGGTAACTTTTTGTTAAATTAAACATTAACAAAGTGAAACATTGTGATTTATAGAAATGAAATGGGTCGGCAATGGAAACTCAAAACTGCTGGGTTGTTTCCATAGCTACAACTTCTTTGCGTATCATTTTGCAATAAGTAATGGCCAGTTTACACTTTGGCGAGATGCGAGACGCGAAGGCGCGTTGACCAGTAAGGTGCCGAGTTTCATGAGAACCCGCGAGACCTTTGCCCGTAAGTGAATCTGGTTTAATAATGTTCACTTCTCGCGGAGGAAATAGTTGGCTCCTCCCCTTACGGGGTTGGATCATAGTTTCTCGTACTTTAGTTGGACAAATTGCAGTGGATTTACTCAAAGAAACATGGATAACTATGGATCTACGTGCCCGTTAGGGCGCCGCAGCCAAGCCGTAGCGCGCAACACACTCAGGCACCTTCTACAGCAAGCAGAGTTGGGGTGCTTTCGAGGTGTTACCCAGCCGTCATGAAACGTGATATGAACTTGAAAACGCTTAAGTCCCGCCGCATTGTTGGATGAGCGTAATTGGTGTATTGAGCTGCCATGTGTTATGCGGATTTTCTGTTGTTCTGTGAAAAAATCATTACTAAGTTGAAGATTTAAAAAAAAATTAATTTAAATTAAATAAAAAATAAACTTTAATTTTTATTTTTTTTATTTAATCGTAATTTAAAAAAAGAAAAATGAAAAAAATGTGAAAATGTGAGATCCCACATATAACAAAATACAAGTAAAAAAACAGCCAAACCTTACACAATCAAAAGCAATGAGATCTAAAAGAAATGCCAAGCTTATGTACCCTCCTAGATTTTTGCAATCTTAATAGTACATAACTTCACTTTGCCCTGTGACTGCATCCTTGCAAAGCGTGGCAAAATAAATTTGCACCAATTTTTACATTTAAAACAATAGTTGCAAATAAAATTTTGCCACGCTTTGCAAGGATGCAGTCACAGGGCAAACTGAATTTATGTATTAAGATTGCAAAAATGTAGGAGGGTACATAAGCTTGGCATTTCTTTTAGATCTAATTGCTTTTGATTGTGTAAGGTTTGGCTGATTTTTTTTTTTTACAAGTTTTTTGTTATATGTGGGATGTTAGCTACTGCTACTACTGCTACTGTCTAATTCGTTAGTTTAAATCGGTTCCCGATTCTGACCAAACGGGTGGGGCTACAACATTCATATTTTACATGTACATTAAGGTTATAGTGATATAGGGTCATTTGAAAGAAAAAGTTGAAAAAGTTTGCTGGAAGGCTTCCAAATAAAGGTTTTAACTTTTAATATAAGCCTTTTACAAGAATATAATCAACAAGTAACTATAGTTACTTGACAATGATCACTTACATTGTTTACAAAAAAACAAGTCTTTGGACCACTAGATATTTTAAATTCTATTGTTAATTATTGGTAATACCATATCAATTAAATTGACTTTGATAAAATTATTATATTTTAACAAATAATTTTGTAATATAACTTGAAAAAGTAATGAGATCCCACATATAACAAAACACTTGTAAAAAAACAGCCAAACCTTACACAATCAAAAGCAATGATAGTGGTAGCGGTACACGACATGAAAAACGATAATACTGCACTTTTTGAACACGGTTTGCCGCTTTGCACAGTTGTAGGTGGGACCAAAAGTAATATTTAAGGATGTGGAGGCACTCGAAATTTCCCTTAGAATTCAAAATGGCGGCCATTTTTCAAAACGATGTCCTCAGATACAAAAACTCTTTTGATGTGTATAATATATCATGTTTGGTATCGTTTTCGTATATTTCCGACTCGAATAACACGAAAATAATGTCAAAATAAAAATCCGGGTGAAATTCTAGAAGTTTAACATGTATTTAGTAGTATTTTCAAGAAAATCTTCTTAGATTGGGTCCGACATAGAAATTCCTTTACACTACCCCTGTAATTGCTTCTAGCATTAAATTATTATCATTTTAATGTTTAATTTAAAACCGACATTCATATTTTTACTTATTGGCCAGTCTTTGCTGCGTCAACCAAAGGTGTTCAACAGGTGGTTAATGATTATTGTGCTGATTAATATGCTGCTCTTTTTTAACACGGTTTGGCACTTGGCTCAGTTGAAGTTGGTACCCAAAAGATTTTTTTAAGATGTGGAGGCAATAAAAATTCCCTTCGAATCCAAGATGGCGGCGATTTTTGGAATGTTGACCTTAGTAACAAAATTCTTGCAGTTTTTCAAATTCATCTGTGTTTGGGAGTCATTTTCGTTTGTAAGTGACTCTCAGAATACAAATATTACTTCAATATTAAAGAAAAATAACAAAAACTTGAGAAACTGAGTATTTTGTAGAATTTAAACTCAATACTGGAGTTTACTTGGCCTGTGTTTACTTTGTGACGTTGACGTTGTTAAGAGGAGTCGCTGAGGCTGGCTCGGAGACGAGTTTCAGAACTCAGTTTTCTGTTTTTCTTTCTTTCGGGTAAACGGTTAATTACGTCGGTATAATATTTCACACAAACTTTTATAAAAAATCAATGTATGAGATCCAGTACGCGTATTCCTAAATTAATTCATTAATTTTGAATACACAAATCGTAAAATCTCCGTAATTTACTAAATTTTGGAGAACTTCGGGAAATTTTTTAAGTGTACAGATTATTTTAACGCATATTTGAATACTGGATATCAACGATCAAATCAATGTGAACTAGCAGGTAATTTGGTTTCATCGTAATATAAACGGTTTGGTGATAATTTCTAGAATTGAAATCCATGTTTTGGATTTCACATTTTTTTTTCGCGTTTTGGATTTATGTCTAGCAATGGACCTTTTTGGCTCATTATTTGCAACCAAGTGTGGATATCTACATAAAAGTACTTCATTAACATGCATGCAAAATTTGGTAATGTCTTACCAACTGTTCAGCATAAATCATCAACACCTGCAGGGGCGCCAACTTTTCAGAACGACTGTGGGTGCTCAAAACTTAGACAAACTATGGCGTAGAGCAGTGGCGGATCTGGGGTAGTTTTACTGGTGAGGCGAAATTAATATCCCGGAGGTAGTATATGGCGACCACACGGGGGGTTCGGGGGGCAAAGCCCCCCAACAATAGCGCCGCAGAAGAAATTTTTGAAAATCAGGCTTTTAGAGTGCGTTTGGTGCGTTTTAGAAAAAAGTTGTGGGCTGAATGCATTACCAAAATAATGTAGTTTTTGTGCAGTCAAAACTGGAAAACCATCAAAAAGAAGTGAGTCACAGAGGTGATAGATTATATTACATCCCCGCTAGTGGTTGGCACTGGGGGCTTTGCGGTAGTTTCGAATCAGCCCTACTACAATTGTTTGTCACATTGAAAAAATAAATCTTGCATATATACCATTCAATTTCGTATGTGTGTGGATGCGCAGAAGAACTACCGTTTGTGATGATTTGTGTGGGTGCACAGCTCCTACACAAATCTATCTCGTGGGTGCTTTGGCCCCCTTGCACCCACGGAGCTTGAAATTGAATTAGATGACTTTTTCCGCACGAAAATCAGGCTTGTCCCCCTTCGATTTCAGCAAATGGTGAGCTGCGCATAGGTAACAAAGTCAAACTGACCGTTAGCACTCAGAGATTTTCACGCAATCACTGATTGTGACACAGTGTCTGCTTTTAAATCCAAAGGCAAGCGTTCTGCCAAGAGAGCAATGTGTGAAGTTAGTGAAGAAACGCGGCATAGAAGTAATAAATTGCTTCAAACAGAAAATCTTAAATACCTATATTCTTTACTATAAATACCTATCAATTAGTCGATTTGTGATAATAGCAGTAGTGAATTTGTAAACTGGACGTATCATTAATATTTTGAGCTCAAATTCGTGTTCTCTGGCTCAAATTCATATGAACTTGACACCAAACATGATATTATTAGTCATTTTGAGCAAAATTTTGTGTTCAAAGGTCATTTCCAAAAATTGCCGCCATCTTGGATTCGAAGGGAATTTTAAATGACTCCACATCTTAAAAAAATCTTTTGGGTACCAGCTTCAACTGAACCAAGTGCCAAACCGTGTTAAAAAAGAGCAGCATATTAATCAGCACAATAATCATTAACCACCTGTTGAGCACCTATGGTTGCCGCAGCACTGACTGGCCAAAAAGTAAAAAAATGAATGTCGGTTTTAAATTAAACATTTAAATCATAATAATTTTTTGCTAGAAGCATTTACAGGGGTAGGGTAAAGGAATTTCTATGTCGGACCCAATCTAAGAAGATTTTCTTGAAAATACTACTAAATAGATGTTAAACTTCTAGAATTTCACCCGGATTTTTATTTTGACGTTATTTTCGTGTTATTCGAGTCGGAAATATACGAAAACGATACCAAACATGATTTATTAGACACATCAAAAGAATTTTTGTATCTGAGAACATCGTTTTGAAAAATGGCCGCCATTTTGAATTCTAAGGGAAATTTCGAGTGCCTCCACATCCTTAAATATTACTTTTGGTCCCACCTACAACTGTGCAAAGCGGCAAACCGTGTTCAAAAAGTGTAGTATTATTTTGCGTACCGCTACCACTATGAGATCTACAAGAAATGCCAAGCTTATGTACCCTCCTACATTTTTGCAATCCTAATACAAATTCACTTTGCCCTGTGACTGCATGCTTGCAAAGCTTGGCAAAATAAATTTGCACAAACTTTTACATTTAAAACAATGGTTGCAAATAAAATTTAGCCACGCTTTGCAAGGATGCAGTCACAGGGCAAGTGAATTTATGTATTAAGATTGCAAAAATGTAGGAGGGTACATAAGCTTGGCATTTCTTTTAGATCTCATTGCTTTTGATTGTGTAAGGTTTGGCTGTTTTTCTTTTTTACAAGTTTTTTGTTATGATTACTTGGAGTCTGAGTTTGATTTCCAGCTTATTGAAGCTACGTATTGAAAAAGAGGCCAGCATCTGGAATGCTGCTGATCCCTTTAAAAAAATAGGGATCCGTAAAAATGTTCGAAATGCGTAAAAACATTAGCTAATTATTGTGCATGGGTATTCATAACCTAACTTACGGAACAAATTCGGAACAAAGACCTCGCGCCGCCAAACAACGTTGCAGTGGTGTAAACGGTCGACAAGCTAACTTGGCACCTTTGATTCGCGGGATCGCCGAAGTGTAAACGAGCCATTAGTTTGTTGATGTTGACAAAATCGTACCGAAAAAAGATTTTAATTCTTAGGTAACCAAGTACCTATCCGATGTCATCGATAGTCCTTATTGACAATAGGGAAATGCCAAGCTGGTTCGCTCGGATTCTCCACCAGGATCGCATGATCGGGGTTTGGTCACAGGACTCTTTACATTGTGGTTCCAGTGGAACTTAACATGGCGGTGACCAAACGTCGATCGTTCTGCACTCTGGTGGGAAATCTGTCACCACCACAACAATAATGCACTGCCATCAAAATGTTGTAAAAATTCCTATTTTATCAACGTCCAGACAACTGTGACCAAACCCCGATCGTTCTGCGCTCTGGTGGGAGATTAGTTTGACCATTGCCCTATCTGTAGTAAATTGAATTTTAATTTCTAGCAAATACGTAGAACACAATTGTACACAAAGTTCATGTGATTGGGGCTATGCCCTTTGCCAACAAACTATATAATGTAATTATAAATATGTTATATAATAACAAAATAAAATAAATAAAACTAATTACGATCGGAGTGAAGACGTCAGGGTTGCCAACTTACTCCGTTATTTCCTCAATAATGCTAGCTAAACATTCCAACCAGTGATGATATTGCTGTTTTTAAGGAAAATTAGGGCCCACCTACTACAACCAAAAAATGTTTCCAAAACAAATTAGTAGGTACCTGCACCTGTAATTAATACCATTTTTACTGAAGTAGACCTACAATATACCAGTATATAAACATAGGTCTACATACTATGGGTATAGCAAATTGTCCAAATAGAGATTCCCGATCCCTGTATCATAAAAAATCAGTATTATAATTTCTAAGCTTAAGAACTAACAATGTAGGAAGCTTAACTAACTTTTGAAATTATATATTAGGAGTTGGGACTGGGGATATCGATAATTGAAACACAGAAAATTTGTTATGAAGTTACACTGAACCATGGTAAGGTGTGAATCTACAAGAATAGAATGTCACGATGGTACACAATAATGAACTTGGATGCGAAAACAGCACATGCCAGATTATATCGCCATACAAAGGCAAAGGCCTAATTAAGGTTGCAAAGCAGTTATATGTAAGGAAGTGGCTTACTTATTTTTAACATCTATATAGTACCGGCAATGAAATGTTAGATGTTGGAACACGTAACCGAGAAGTTAGAATGAGGGGTCAGCCCGACCACTAGGGCTGTGCAAATTGGTAAAAATGCCTCCCCGGGTACCCGTCGATCTTACGGGCGGGTACCCGAAATTACGAAATTTTAAGTTTTTTTTACGATTACCAAAAAAAAAAAAAAATGAATTCAGTAATTTATCTACTTTATATTGACAGGTCATCACTTTAACACGCACGTTCTCATAAACGTGAACATGTCGACGGTCTCGGGCGCCAGAGATGCTCGTTTCTCATGTCCAGCTGTTGAAAATGCACATTCATTAGGAATTGATGTTGCCGGAATGCATAAATATCTCCGCCAGTCACTTATCGGCGATTACGATGAATAGGGGTGCGCGCGCAGCGTGTTGGTGACGTCACTCACTGGAGCTCGACGGACGAAATACGAGCGCGTATTAATGACGAATCACTTACTGCTGCCGCTGCACGCCGACGAGTGCAAGCCTGACCGGCGGCCACGTTAATTGAGCGGAATTTGAGACGAAAAACGGTCAAACGAGTACCCGACGACTCATTTCATTACCCGGGCTATTATCAACGGGCGGGTACCCGGGGTGCCCGGGTACCCGTTCACAGCCCTACCGACCACCCCAATAATTGACATCCCTAGTTTAGACGAGCGAGAACTGAACATAAAACAATGTTATTTATTAGTCATTAACTTAGGCTTTAAAACGTATTTTTCAATAATAGGGCAATGCCAAGCTGGTTCGCCTCGATTCTCTGCCAGGATCGCATGATCGGGGAGTGACCACAGGACTCTTTACATTTTGGTTCCAGTGGAACTTACACATGGCGGTGACCAAACGTCGATCGTCCTTCACTCTAGTGGTGGGAAATCTGTCAGCCACCACAACAATAATGCACTGTCACCAAGTTGTTGTAAAAATTCCTATTTTATCAACGTAAAGACAATAATTGTGGTCATCTTCCAATCGTTCTGCGCTCTGGTGGGAGATTAGTTTGACCATTGCCCCCCTATTAGACGAGGGAGCGAAGCGACTGAGTATTACAACGCAAGTTAAACGACACAAGCTGCGTTTTTGTCGGCGAGTGAGTGAGTTTGCTCTAGAACGGCCTAACGGCTGAACAGATTGAGCTGAAATTTTTAACAGACATCCGGTACAAGTCTTTAGCGTGCAGTTAACATTTTGAGCAAAATCCGTTGCGATTTAAACCTACAAGGCACAATAAATTGAAAATATAGGCTGAAATGTGTAGGATGTATAGTTCGTCCGTTTACATTTGACGAATTTCGGCTTTTTCGCCGACACAGCGGGAACATGTAAGCCACTTGTTATAACCAATTACGAGGGTTGTAATTTGAAATTCAGTCTTCGCTGACCGTCGTCAATGTTGCCCGGCTGAAGTTTCATTGTGCGCCTCTTTGGCAAACCAAACTAAGTGATTTGGCGAAGGGTTTGCGATTCATTATAATAGATATGTCAATCACTGGGACTCTCTTGAGACTATTTCCCGGTGAACCCGAGAAAGATGATCTTGTTAAGAGGTGTGAACAAATCATGTCTTTTGTCCCTTTGAGGAACTCCAAATTCGTCAACTGTAAACGGACGAACTATAATTGAACGACAATGGTTTTGTTTTTGAAAAAATATTTTTATGGAATCGTTTTTAGAATTTCTCAATTTCATTAATCTAAAAAAAAAAAGTTTCCCGATGAATGAAATTGAGAAATAAACCCTCGCTCATACCTGCGTTAAGTAATGACATTCTAAATCGTGTTTAGATGGTCAGTTCAAAGGCAGCAGAAACTTTGCAGCCCCTGTTCCAATCTATTCAGATCTACAATGCACCAACAATCCAGATGTTATGAATCGTCCCGATAGCTTAGGGGTAAACCACTTGACCGGCAATCGGGAGACTGGGGTTCAATACCCCGCTGGGATGGATTTTGTAATTTCTGGATTAATTTACATTTAAAAAAATTTAGAATGTAAGGTAGTGAGTGACCAAGGTATGCCGAATCATGCACGCTGAAGGTTCCCCAACATTCTGCTGGGAGATTAAGTAAACAGTTTTTTTTGCAGTCTTTACACTTTTTGTACTGGCTGTTTTCCATATTAGGGTACTGTATATACTAGGAAAACGCTAAAGTCCCATCGCATTGTTGAGCGAGCACCGGTACGTGCAATACGACCCGAGTACGACATTCCCATAATGTTACATACCAATAAGTCTTTAAGGTCTTGACTGATTTAGCTGAAAATTTGTAAAATAGGAGAGAATGTTGTACTTATTGACCCTGCAAAATTTCATAACGATCGGAACATTTTTATTTTTTTATTTTTTATAACCAGCGATCGGATTTTGTTCAAAAACTATACAGCAACCCGCATAGGTGGTATGTACATGTGTGCAAAATTTCAGGTCGATCAGAGAAACGGTGCGACCTGTACCGAAGCAGTAACAGAAGAAAAAAAACAGACATTCGAGCCATAAGAGTCAAGTGGAGACGCTCGCTCAATTACGAGATTAAATTCCTTATTTTGCTAGTTATTTTGCAGTTGAGGGTTACAAAATATAGTGATTGACCTACCCCATTGTATCCAACTACTGGAAATACTTCTAGAGCCAATGCTTCAAATGAAATATTACGCTTTATAGAAGAAAAACACACTTGCTCCCTATGCAGACCGTGTTTTTATCTGCCTTCGGACGACCATGTTGGCTACGACCGTGCTGATACCTGGTTAGGTTTTAACCGTGAATAAAGGCGCCTTAGCCAAATAGACTAGGAAAACGCCAAAGTCGTTGTTAAGAGGAGTGAGCGAGTCATGTGATGAGCACCCGGCAACATTTGCATGTAAGTTGATTGATATTATGTAAGGCGCCGCATAAATGATCGGGTTTTGGGTTTAGTTGGTACAAGGGCGCGTTGACTGTAAGGCCATAATGCGCCACTAGGCTAGGGAGGAAAGATCCATGCTGGATCCAGCCTTCGTTAGGAGGAGGAAATGGAATGTTCCCAGGTATTCAACACATGGCTCACTCACTTGTCTTACAACGACTTTGGCGTTTTCCAAGTGAGAATATAAAAATTCAACTGAACAATTTGGCACCAGCCAAGAAGAGCCATAAGAGCCAAGAAGAGAATGCTACCTCTTTGAGCCAATCACTTTTCTTTGCATTAATATCCCGGAGTGTCTATACGTCCGACGGGTCGGACGGGCCAAGCAACCACAGGCTATACGCCCGCCGAGCTTGTGGACGTAATTAAGTTCTCTGTGCACTTTCGTTAGGTTAGTCGAACTTTCCGCCTAGTTGTAGTACGCCGCGCTAGTTCTAGGATATAATCGATAAGAGCGCATCCGAAATCCTTAAGTTATGCGCTCCTTGGCCGTCCGCCGTCGGATGTATTGCACAAACTCAGCTGTACGCCCGACATCCCGTCGGACGTATAGACGTTAGACGTGGCCTTAATATCCCCTCAGAGATGACATATTAACAGCCTTCCAATTTGTGTTACATGGGTATTACTCATTCAGTGGGGTATAAAGGCCACAAGGCACAAAGGCATGCCTGCTCACCTGCATAATTCTGTAATCTAGGAGGGCCTATATCAAGCCTACTAACGTATTGAATGAATCACTACTTACCATGTCCATAGAAAACAATATTAATGATTTATTACTTCACAAACTTTTAATTAGTGCTCAGACAAATACAGTGGACTATGGAAATAACATTAGCAATGCTTGAGTGCAGTGAACTGTTAGCAGATTCAGGGCTTTGTCAAGAAAACATTTTGTCCTAAAATTCTTAGCTATTGCAATGAAGATGATATGACTAACCACATATAACTTACGAAGTTATTTTTAAATCTCGAGCCATACTTGCAAAGATAAATGTAATGCATCTGTATGATTTCCTCTCAGATTAAACTTAAACCTTCTTGGCATTGCACTACAATAGTCTCATCATATTCTACTGGTAGACAAGTTAAATCACACGGTCTTACTTAACAATTAATTGAAGATTAAACGGTCAATTGACGACTGCTGATAGGGGGAGCTTCAAAGTTAAAATGATCGATAGGTCACGTGAAGAGAGTTGGGATAAATTCCGATTTCCCAATTTTACGTCTGTTGAACGGCTTAACAAATATTCAACTTTTATTCTATTCAATATTCATTATTTGGACAAAACTTAAGAGGAATAATATTTAGCAATCATTTCATTCCTTCTGATAGTGATTATTTTAAATTTTTTGACACGGCCGTTAGCTTGTTATAACAATTTATGCATTATACATCACAAAATAATTTAAACGACTCTTAGTTTTCTCAACTTCAATTGCCAAAAAACTACTGATCGGATTTTGACAAGACCTCTTTCGAAAAATGCATCTGGCTGTTAAAACAAGAAATATATCAGCTTCCTAAACAGAAAGCGCACCGAACGAAAATTTACAGCATGTTGTAATATACGGCGTGCAGTTTTTCACAGCTCATCCGCACTTCAAAAGTGCGTATTTTACATGAAAACACATACCCTGTAGGGATGACATGGCAGAATCGATTCCTGTCTGCATCGATTCTTCTCCATAGATTCCAAATTGGAGGAATCGAAAACTCACTATACAGTTTAAACCAAGATTAAACGTTCGCGTGTCGTGTTTTGAGGCATGGCAGAGCGGTCTCCCTACTGTCCCTCCCTCTCCCGCCAAACACCGATCGTACACAATGGCAGGCCTGCAGGCAATACGGCCAACAGACCACGATGCAACGTTGCGAAATACATCATTCCGTGGTGTGAGGCGGATGACGTCATTACAAGCTCCGCAGAAAACGACCGCAGAAATATCGCCGCGTATCACCGAGTTCCCCGGAAAATGACCACCAAAATAACTGTGCATACAATTAAAAAGTTTTTTTCTTGGGAATCGATTCTTTGGTCAAAATGATCATGGAATCAATGTCATCCCTAATACCCTGCATATCAGAATATGCTGTAAAATTTTGTTCAGTGCACTTTCTACCAAGAAGTTGATATATTTCTTGTCTTAACAGCCAGATGCATTTTTTGAAAGAGGTCTTGTCGAAATCCGATCAGTAGTTTTTGTCAATTGAAGTTGAGAAAACACATTCTTTCATATTTTTGTCACGTACAATGCGAACATCGATAAACCAAGTTAGGTAACGGATATGTCTAAAAATTCGAAATAATCACTATTAGAAGGAATGATATGTTTGATAATATTATTCATTTAAGTTTTGTCCAAATAATGAATAGAATAATAGTTAGAGTGTGATAAGTGTTGCACCGTTCAACAGGCTTCAATTTGAGAAATGAGGATCTATCACAACTCATTACGCTATGTTGCTTCGTGATGTCAGGAGGCGGGTAAAATTCTAGTCATCGATTACAAAACCAAATTGAGTCCATAACCCACAGTTTTGGTTAAATTGTGGAGTAGGCCTACCACATAGGAACATTTACCATTAGCCAACATTATTAGTTCATTATTATTACTAGGGAAACGCCAAAGTCGTTGTTACACGAGTGAGTGAGCCATGTGTTGAGTACCCGGTTACATTACTTTTCTTCCCCCTACCTTAGGCCTACCTAGCCTATCATAGGCTAGAGAGGAGCATTATGGCCTTACAGTTGACGCGCCCGTATACCAACTAAACTTTAAAAAACTATTATTTATACGAATATAAGGTACTTGTTCATTAACGGGACCCCCCCTCAATTTTTTGTCAATTGGTCCCCCCCCCCATCGTCGTTTTTTCACTTATTTATATTTACAATAAATAATTACAACTTGCAAGGAGTTGAATATGGCTTTGACAGTGATCTTGACTCACACGTTCAACGTGACTCAGGCGAGTACAGTCCATTGGAACGCGTAGGCCTACATGAGAGCAGTCGTCGCCGTGCAGCTGACATTGACGTTCACGGACACCAAATGAACCTTCAAAACCTTTAACGTCGCTATTTTAAACGAAAGTACTTTTCCATTGACAGTCCTTTATATTTAAAATAGCGACGTTTAAGGTTTTGTAGGTGGAGTATGTTGGCGGAGGCCGTGTCACTTCTGGCGCAAAGTATGTAGCCGGAAAGGATGTTTTCCAGGCTTTGTTCAAAATAATTGTGTTTTCCTGACCTCCTGAAACTCAGATGGAGTAGATGTAGTAGTTACTAGGAAAACGCTAAAGTCCCGCCGCGTTGATGGATGAGCGTGTATGGTGCATTGAGCTGCCATGTGTTACTCGGATTTTCTGTTGTTCTGTGAAAAATTCATTACTTAGTCGAAGATTTTTTTAAATTAAATTAAATTAAATAAAAAATTAACTTAATTTTTTTAATCAAACTAAATTAAATAAAAATTAACTTAATTTTTTAATTAATCATAATTTTTAATAAAGAAAAAAATCGTAAAATTGCAATTTTCATTAGGAATAATTTTTCGATTGCGCTCAAATTTTCCACGAATATATTAATTCATAAAATTAAGGTTCTGTTAAAAATCATTACAATAGGATAAAGCATGTAGGTGTTATAAGTCAAAGAAATTTTTTAAAAATCGAAAAAAATCGTAAAATTGCGTTTTTTATGAGAAAAAATTTCCCGATTGCGCTCAAAAACGTGGCAGTTCTAAGTTCAGAGATTTCGAAGGCCTCCATAAAATTTCATCGCAATCGGAGTATCGGTTTAGCCGGAATCGTGTTAACAAACACACAAAAATACAAAAAAAAAAAGAAAAAAAGAAAAAAAAAAACATTCCGGATTTTTTTCTCCAGTGTAGTGAAATGGAATCTTCGCTTCGCTCGCTACGCTCATCCAATGATTGTCTAATGAAATGTTTTTACTGAATTTTTACACTGTTTGGAGGGGGGGTCCCGTTAATGAACAAGTACCGAATATAATTATCAAACTTAAATGCAAATGTTCCCGGGTACTCACCACATGACTCGCTCACTCGTCTAACTACGACTTTTGCGTTTCCCTAGTCTAGTTGGCTAAGGCGCCCTTGTAGCCGAAATGTGAAAGAAGTGGGTTCAATCCCCTGGTCGGGAAAGATTTTGTAATTTCTAGATTGTATTTCAAAAATAATTAAACATGTTTTGAAATACATATAACGCAGTGTAGTCCATCATCTGTGGCAATAGGGCCTACTATGGTAAACATAGCCAGTACGAAATACGTGAAAATATTGCAAGGTTTACTCAATCTACGAGCGGAATTTGGGGGTACCTTGACGTGCAACATTCGACAGACCTTGCATGGGCACGGCATTTCACGGCCAGGCGAATAACAAACAAAAAATATCTTTTCAAAATCTAAAACATTGTCGTTAAAATAATTTCTAAACATTAGAAGTCTATTTTTCAGTTTATTATTTCTTGTAGGTTTAAATCCCAATGAATCTTGCTGATTTTGTTAGCAGTTCTCAATAAACTCGTACCAGATGTCTGTTTAAAATTTCAGCGCAATCTGTTCAGCGATTCGGCTGATTTTCAACGTACACACACACTCACGCAGATAAACAATAAGCGCCGTTTGAGTTGAATGGAGATCACTCCGTTCGCTACGCTCACTCGTTTAATTACTATTATTATTATTATTATTACTAGGAAAACGCTTAAGTCCCGCCGCGTTGTTGGATGAGCGTAATTGGTGCATTGAGCTGCCATGATTGTGTTATGAAGATTTTCTGTTGTTCTGTGACAAAATTATTACAAAGTCGAATAATTTTTTTAAATTAAATTAAAAAATACAAAATTAACATTATTTTTTAAATTTTTTTATGAATCGTAATTTAAAAAAAAAAAAATCGTAAAATCGCGATTTTCATAAGAAATAATTATTTGATTGCGCTCAAATTTTACAAAAATATATTAATTCCTAAAATTAAGGTTCTGTGAAAAATTCATCACAATATGATAAAGCATGTAGGTGTTATAAGTCAAAGACTTGTTTAAAGGAGGACTGACATGGTGATGGTAAATTTTTATATAGTATTCTAGATACTATTTAACGACAATATGTGCCAGCATTAGAGCTGTCAGTCAGCATGGTACCTGCCGTTTGTGCGCACGCCTTTTCGTCTACTAGCGTGTGACGACATACTGGCCTAGCCACTAGAAGATGATCGAGGCGGCAATATAATACCACACGGCAGTAAACGTTCTTCATAATATCTTTCGCGCAATGAATGGCAGAAGAACCAAAATGCGTATACGTACAGTAGAATATTCGTGCACGATCATGCCGCAAACAGATTGGAATTATGTCTCTTGGCGGCTTGGCAATTATTTAATGAAAAATAACACGCGTTTTAACTTTTGTCTCCTCGCTTCCACCTGCCATCCCTGCAATGTGGTTCGGGCCTCACCGGGAATCTTCGGCACTCGTTACCGGCTGTTTCCGAAATTGTTCACGGCGCGAGCAAGTGGCGACTGCATAACAAAACTACCCTGTTCCTCTGTTGCACGATTTTATTCAAACTGTTATGCACAAAATTCTCATCAAATTCAATATTGGCCTTTTCATGTATTGGCATTATTGCACCATGGACCATGGTTTGCTTGCTGGTTTCGATTCTCATAAAAATGCTATGAACTTTCACGTTTTACGACTAGCCCCTGCCCCTTAGGGTAGCCCTGCGCTTATTATGGACCATCCGTTGGCGAGGGGGAAAGAAGCCTGCCGATCTCGCGCTAAACACGATGAGCGCAAGGCAGTCGGTGCGGGAGGCAAAAGTTAAAACACATGTGTTTCTATTAAATTATATTGGCAAGCCCCTAAACAACATAATTCAATTCTGTTTGCGGCATACTTTAAAGCGAATATTCTGCTCTTTGTATGCAAAAATTGATTATGCTGGCGCTTATTGCTTGTCAGATGTAAGAATGAACGTTTGCTGCCGTGCGATATTACACTGCCGCTTCTATCGGGGCTGAGTGGCTAGGCCAGTGTGACGTCACACACTAGTAGACGAAAACGGGAGACCAAATACCTCGAAAACGAGTTGACTTAGAGAAATGTTTTTTTCGGTAATCGTAATTATTTCAGACGTACATCAACTTTGCTTAGCCAAGCCGGTCCTCCTTTAAAAAAAAGAAAAAACCTGTAAAATTTTGATTTTCATGAGAAATAATTTTTCGATTGCGCTCAATTTTCACACGAATATCTTAATTCATAAAATTAAGGTTCTGTGAAAAAACCATTAAAATAGAATTAAGCATGTAGGTATTATAAGTCGAAGAAATATTTTAAAAATCGAAAAAATTCGTAAAATGGCGATTTTCATGAGAAATAATTTTCCGATTGCGCTCAAAAACGTGGCAGTTCTAAGTTCAGAGATTTCGAAGGTCTTCATAAAATTTCATCGCAATTGGAGTATCGGTTTAGCCGGAATCGTGTTAACAAACACACAATAATACAAACAGAAAAAAAAGAAAAAAAAAAAAAAAAAACATCGCGGATTTTTTTCTCCAGTGTAGTGAAATGGAATCTTCGCTACGCTCATCCAATTATTATTATTATTATTAATATTAGGTTTTTAAGCATAAGCCCGCTTTAAGGACATAGTTATTGATTCATAGCAGTTGTCGAAAAAGTTTGCCCCGACTGGGGTTCGAACCCAGAACCTCCGGCTTAACGTGCCATAGCTTTACCAATTAAGCTACCGGGACCACAGAACAAACCTTTACGAAACTGCTATTTGTTGTGACTGTTGACTTTCATGACATAAATCCAACAGAAGACTGCAATGTTGCTGTCAAATCTGAAAGATCGCATGGATAAATCCAATCACGTCTCATCTCCCATGAGTTGGGTAGTATGAATATTAGGTTTTTAAGCATAAGCCCGCTTTAAGGACATAGTTATTGATTCATAGCAGTTGTCGAAAAAGTTTGCCCCGACTGGGGTTCGAACCCAGAACCTCCGGGCAAACTTTTTCGACAACTGCTATGAAACAATTATTATTATTATTATTATTATTATTATTATTATTATTAGGGCTATTATTATTATCATCATCAGGCCGAGAGAAAAAGGTTGACACGAATCTCCGTGGCTGCAACTCAAAACTATGTACTACATGGTTTAAATTTTTCCACAATAATGTAGTTTAATGTTAAGTTAATTCTAAGCACTTAAAATAAGGGTATTTGTGGACTGGTATAATATGACAATTGATATCTTATATATGTAAACCATCTATTGACTATGAATAAATATCAAATATCAATCTAAAAAGGTCACTTACTGTTGAGGGTAGAAACCGTATTAGACGCCCCTCTCTGTTATTGCCTTACAAAGCTTCTCACTGACGACAGTGCGGCTAGCACCGATAGTCTTAAGCCGAGTACACAAAGGGATGAGACTATGCATAAGCTCTAGAGCCAATAATGCAGGGGAATATGGTTGGTAGAAAAAATAAAATAAAAAATGTAATATGGTAGGTATGAAATCTTACTTATTAGTTATTTTTGACAATCACTACCACTCATATGATACTCGATTCGATAACAATATTTCTTAAAATTTTGATCTTAAAAATAGATGGGTAAACTATGTAGTTTGTCTCACCTACAACACAGAACACAGGGCTATACATACATAATATAATGCAAAACAATAGTAAAACATAAAACAAAATCTATAGTAATACTCTACTGTACAATATAAAATATAATAACTAATAAGGCTAACATATTATTTTTATGACAGTGAAATTAGTAGTTGTGAGAGACTTGTGATTAACTAGGAACCATGAACAAAAATCTGCAATGATTAATATAATACCGTATTGGCCCGAATATAGTGTGGTATCGAATATAATACGGGTAGTGATTTTGGAAAGAGAAAACGAGAAAAAAGACAAAAATAATGAAACCGACAAAAAAAATCGTTTTAAAATAATATGTTATAAGGAAAACTTGTTGATTTATACCTTACTTTGTCGAGTATTTTTCCTTATTATTAATGTTTAGGCCTAGGTAGGCCTAGGCCCAAGCAAAAGTGTGGGCCTACAGTTAGGCCTAGGCCTTACAAATCTACAGCCTAGGCCTACGAGAGTACTGCGATGGAAAAAAGTAGGCCTACGGCTAATTTTATTAACCAATAATTCCGAAACTTCATAGTTTTGTAACCGATTCTTCTTTTGTAATGATTCAAGCTTTCTAATTTATTACGATAAACAATAACAGGACTTGGATGCAAGAATAGAGAGACGTGAATACACAGCGTCGAAAAAAAACATCCTTTGTTGGTTTTCTTGCGTCTATATCACTACTATTTCCGATCAACTATCCTAAAGAAAGCATGTGGAGAATATTCCATTTAAACACTTTTTACGTTGTTTAAACTTGTAGTTGGCGTGGATTGACATGTTCCTTCAATCTTTGCTGCATTGAAGGTCAAAATCACGAGTTTGCCATATAGGTCGCTAGTGAGCGTATGCGTGGCGCGCTCGGTCGGCCATCATTGGAACTTGTTCTATTCAAGATATAGGGCACGACACACGGCGCGGGATATTCAAACGTGCTGAAATAGCATTGGAAATGTCTAGTCCGCGTAGGCCTATATAATACAAGTACAAATTTGAAGAAAAATTTTTTTTGGATAAAAACCCCAACTATATTTGGGCCAATACAGTATGTATTGTACACAGATCTACCAACACCACAAGAAAAAGCACTGGCCAAAGTTGACGAGTCAGTGTCAACGTGATCGAGCATAAACCCATGTACCGTACTAAGAGAGAAAAGGGGAGGTGCGGGGAGATGAGGTCATATTGATCCTGCTCTGTAGAGCTTTATTGGGAAAATGTGTTTTGTTCACCATCCCATTTCAAATCCACTTCAGGTTACTCAGATACTTTATCAAGTGATGCTAGCAAGAACTAGACTGTTATTTTACTGTAGGACACAATATGGGAGAAAATGTTTACCTTCAGGTGCTTGGAAAATGGCACATAGACGCTCAAGTTAAGCCACATTTTTTCATAATGTTAAACCTTATAAATAGAGGTAGTGAAAAATGGTGATAACGAAATTCGCGAATTTTTTTAAATGTCCTTTTTATTGCCTAAAATGTAATATTGTCGACAAATTACATCATTTAGTGATGGAAAAAACACATTTTGAAAACGCGAATTTCGCGAAATTTCGTGTATAGCGCAAAATAACGAACGAAATTACATCAAACTGGTCAAAACGCGAATTAAATCGCGAAATTGGACCTTTTAGTGTGCAAAATGTAAAGTGATGTGGAGGTGCCGGTCCAGTTTTGGTGGAGGTGCCGGTCCAGACCGAATATTACGCGCGCGGTAGGCGGGGTACCGTGACGTCACGGGCTTCACGGAAATATACCTCCAAAATAACGGCGCGTATCACGGCTTCCGCGAAAATAGTATACCAAAATAACAGTGCGTACAATTTTTTTAGTGATTTTTTTATTTTTTAGTAACGTTTTTGACAATTTTTTTGAAATCGCGAAAAACGCGAAATTTGGGTTTTTTAAAACAAAATTTGGGTTTTTATATCACCATTTCTCATTACCTCTACTTATAAAATATATTTGTAGGTAGAGGTACTACTACTTTGACTTGGGCTTATACTTAGTAAAACAAGTTTGGAGGCCTATAGGAAAACTGCCTAAAAAATCCTTAGTATTAATTACAGGAACAAATTGATCACAGATAGTATGGCAAGTAGCAGAAAATTTCGCGCACCTTGACATATGGGCATTCAAACTCGGACAGCAGTGAGCCATCACGGGTAAAGACAGCCACATGGAAACGGTTGCCATGCGAATCACCAACAAGAACATCGCCAGCATCAGAGATGTCGATTCCGTTTGGGAAGTTTGTGATGCTCTCGCAGCCGATCCTGCGTAGAAACAATCCTTCTTCGGAGAAGACTACCACACAGTGGCCTTTGAAGTCGCATACGAAGTACTCACTTCCTACACAAACACAAGGAAAATGTTAGGGTTATGTCTTATGTTAGTTATTGTTAGTATGTTAGTGTTGTTGTTAACGTGATTCGAAACTTAGAAAAGGGTTGCTTGCTACTACTCACCGTTGATTGCAATGTCGGATGGTTCTCGCATGTGGTCACTGCAGTCAAACCAACGGATCAACTCCCCACTCTCGGAGATGACGAACACTGTTGGAGAAACTGAGTCGACAGCAACAATATTACCTACAGGGAAAGAGAACCGTTTTTTTTAAACAAAACAATGTCAAATTTAAACAATTTTTGTTTAGGGAGGCAGGCTATAGTTAATTTAAATCCCACACATAACAAAAACTTGTAAAAATACAGCCAATCCTTACACACTCAAAAGAAATGAGATCTAAAAAAAGGGCCAAGCTCATCTACCCTTCCACATTTGCGCATTAAACGTACAGTGTCCCGTAACAACACCCTTGAAAAGCTTGGCAAAATAGAATTTGCAAATATTAATTTAAACGTAATAGTTCATCCAAATTCTTTTTTTCTAATAATTTTAACGTAATGGTCATGCAAATTCTATTTTGCCAAGCTTTTCAAGGGTGTTGTTACAGGACACTGTACGTTTAATGCGCAAATGTGGAAGGGTAGATGAGCTTGGCCCTTTTTTTAGATCTCATTTCTTTTGAGTGTGTAAGGATTGGCTGTATTTTTACAAGTTTTTGTTATGTGTGGGATCTCATTACTTTTTCAAGTTCCATTGCAAAATTATTTGTTAAAATAAAATAAATTTATCAAAGTCGATTTAATTGCTATGGACCATAGCAATTAAATCGACTTTGATAAATTCAAAGTCAAATTTTTTCTTTGATTTGATAAACCATAGCCTATGGTATTACCAATTAACAATCAATCAAATCAAACACCCGGTTCCAACATAAGTCAGGTCGGGGGGTGACGTATCACCAATTTCTCGGGCTGTGGACTTTCAGTGTTTGCTAGCCAGGCTCAACACCTCCTCATCTACTTCGATGTCTTCTATGACAGGCATTTCTACCAGTTCTCTCCATTTCTTTCTATCCTCCCAGAGTCTTTCTTCATTAATTCTTTCCCATGATTTTCCTCTTTCTTCAATGTTCCATTTTATTTGGTCCCTCCATCTATCTCTTGGGCGTCCAACTCTTCTTACTCCCCCCCATGTGTGTTCAAATTCTCTTCTTGGTATTCTATCTTGTTTCATTCTTCGTACGTGCCCATACCATCGAAGTCTTTCTTTTCCTATTTTATTTCGTAAACTTTCCACTCCTAGTTTGTTTCTTATTGTTTTGCTCCGTACCTTGTCTATTTTTGTTAAGGCTACAGAACTCCTTAAAAATTTCATCTCTGCTGCTTGTAATCTGCTGTCTTCCTTTCCTCCTATTGTCCATGTCACGGATGCATATGATATTATTGGGAGGAAATACATTTTGTACAATAACATCTTGCACCTGGATGATATTTCTTCTTTCCATAATAGTTTACGTACACTTTGGTAAAATTTGTCTGCTAATATAATTCTCCTTGATATTTCAGCATCTATTTTTGCGTCCTTTGTTAGTATACTTCCGAGGTATTTAAATGCTTCTGCAATGGCCAGCTCTTCACCCCGTAGTATTATCTTCTTTTGATTTTGTTTACTTTTCTTCGTTACTATTAATGTTTCACTCTTTTCAATGCTTATTTTCATGTTAAACTTCAGTGTTTCCTCATTCCATCTATCTACGCTCTTCTGTACTTCTTCAATGGTATCTCCCCATCTCACTATATCATCTGCAAATATCATAGTTTTAGATGTTTCACTTTCTGTGGGTTCAACTTTACGCAGTATGTTATCCATAACAACGGTAAATAATGTAGGTGACATCACACTACCTTGCCGTAGCCCACCGTTTATTTCAAACCAAGTAGTTCTACCAAATGGTGTTTGAACACAGCTCTTTGTTGTGACATATGTGCTTTGAATTCTTGTTATTAGACTCTGTTCTACTTCTGCATCTTTTAGCATTTTAACAATATAATGAAAAAATATAGTGGTCCAAAGACTTGCTTTTTGTAAACAATGTAGGTGATTATTGTCACATAACTATAGTTACGTGTTGATTGTATGCCTGTATAAGGCTTATTTTAAAATCTTTATTTGGAAGCCTTCCAGCAATTTTTTAAAACTTTTTCTTTCAAAGGGAATTACATCACTATTACCTTAATGTCCCTGTAAAATATGAACGTTGTAGCCCCACCCGTTCGGTCAGAATCGCTGGGCAATTGAAACTGACAAATTAGATAGTAGTAGTAGCCAGTAGTAACTAACGTCCTTAAAGTGATTTTGAGCATGTTTCAAGTCATATTTTCACCAAGAAGGAATGCTCGTACCCCAACCAAATTTGGCATGTGTTGTCGGGTACCTAAATCTCCTCGATTTTGATAGTTTTCAAGTTCACATCACGTTTCATGATGGCTGGGTGACACCTCGAAATCACCCCAACTCTGCTTGCTGTATAAGGTGCCTGAGTGTGTAGCGCACCGCGGCTTGGCTGCGGTGCCCTAACGGGCACCTAGATGAATATAGTAGCGAGACCTATTATAACAAAAAACTTGCTGTAATGGGTGAGGTGGTTCTGATTTAGGGTGCCCAGATTTACAAAACAAAAAAGCGGGACGAATTTCTGGAGGCTGTCTGTAGCTGGGGTCTGTGGCGAAGCCCCAGCCGCCGGAGGCCTCTTCGCCAAAGGCGAAAAAAAATTTCACCATACTACAATTATTTTGTCATGTTTTAACTGAAAAATGGTAACTCGGGGGAAAACCTTAATGGATAATTACTATAGAAAATGTTGCTTTGCAGATCGTACAAAACACTTTGTCATTATCAGTCTCGAGTTGAACAAGATAAGGAATCCTTCTTATCGTCATTGAAAACACACGGCATTTTGCGTACGGTAAAAACCATCTCGTAAAAGTGAGGTTATGAAGTAAAAATATGTTTTCAAATCAAAATTAGCTTACTCACCATTTAATTGCTGCTAATAATAATTAAATATCGAATTGCGAACTATATACAACCAAGAAATTGTACTGAATATCTATCTGTTTGAATACAATCAGTTCTACAAATAAGCAGGCGAAGTAGGCTTGCAAGCATACACTTTCGGCAACTACGCTCGGGTACTACATTAGCAGACTAAACACGCCTACTAGCGACATTTGGACACCAACTACGTGACGTCACTTCCGACTATCGAGTCGACTATAGGCAAGCAGACTCGCACAAAAAGTCGATTTCAGACGCACCATGACTACATTCGTCTTGACTTGTGTGCGAGGGAGAAACAAGCAAGCTGGCACCTGTCGGTGGGACGCGGGTAGTAGCAATTATGACAAAGGAGAGTGCCAGTGAGCTCCCGGGCCAGTTGGGATCAGTGTTTTGGATACAAGAGGTAGGAAGCGCGAAGTTTGAATAATGCATTTTGCATTTTCAACAAAAAGCGGGACAAAAGTGCGTCCCGCTGGGTAGTGTGGCGGGACACGGGACACACAGTTGAAAATCGGTACTGTCCCGCCAAAAGCGGGACGTCTGGGCACCCTATTCTGATTAGGCTTATAATTATCATGTTCAGAACCACCATTCTATAGGGATGTGCGAACCAACTATTTTTACTTCGAACTCGAACTTTCCCAGTTAAAAAAACCGAACTTCGAACCTTACAAAAATTTCGACTGTATCGAACTCGAACCCAACTTAAGGGTATATCAAACCGTCATAATAGATTTAAAAAAGGGATAAGTCTGGATCGGCACCTCCACCAAGAAAGTATGTAACTTCTGGACCGGTACCTCCACCATCCATTTTTTGTTTTTAAATTTGTACCTGCAAACTGAGAACCATTTTTTGACTTGTCAAATGTGACCGCACACCACTACAAATTAGTAAAAAAAAGTTTTTTTTTCGAACTTCGAATTTCGAACGTTCGCACATCCCTACCATTCTATGCATAAGGAGCATTTATAATGAGCAAAAAATTTGGAGTCCTAACGGTAGATTGCTTCATAACTGATCAACTTGCCTATCAAGTTTTCATATTTCACAGAGTTAAGTGCTGTGCCCAATTAGCATTTTAAGCATAGGAAATATTTAAACAAATGCAAATGGATGCTCGTACACACAACCGGCATAAGCATTAGTCTATTAGAAATGTTCAACAATATTTTTTTCAGTATTGATGTTGGCGCAATTTTGCCGATATCGTAATTTCAAAAGCAATACAGTGGAACTTCGGTCCAACGATCACGGCTGCAACGATTTCCCATCCCAAATCCCTTCTTTTTCTCATTTAAACCAATGTTAAATTTTCCCGCTTTAACGTCTTTTAAAAGCACCAAAAATAACGATTTCCCGCCTCGAACAATGAATTTGTAAGTCCCCTGATCAAAATTACATTAGTTCTTACTACGCTGCAAAGGCTCTTAAAAAAAACGGAACATTTACGTAAAATATTACGCGCTTCACTTCCGCCCGAGTGCATCGACCAAGCCAGGCGGGCTGGCCTCACCTCACGAGCCAGCTGGCTTGCAAGTCCAAGGCGCATGAGCACTGCGCAGCAGGCGTGGATTCGAGCGACGAGCGAGCCTGTCTTGATAGCTCTGTCTACCAGACTGATGCGGCGCAGGCACACTGCGCAGAAGGCGTATAGTGAGACAGTGGAGCGTGAAAGTGCTATCTCTACATCTCCGTGTAGGTTGGACTGACGCGTCGCGTCTTGCATCCTCACACGGAAGTCGGGACCTGCGCAGAGACGTACTTACCAGTATCGATCGCTACCAGCTGACGCGTGTATAGGTGCTACACCAATAAAATAGATCGCGTAAATGTAAAATTCAAATTTTTGTGTGATCCTCGTTGGTACGATTTCTCGCTTGCAAGATTTTTTTACTCAGTCTCCTAAAAATCGTTAGAGCGAGGTTCCACTGTATCGATATCGAATTTTTTTCGACCGCGAAAATGACGATTTTTTATACGTGATCGTAAATGCTAGTCTTGTGTGCTTGATATTGATGGGATATTAGTTAAGTCATCGAGATTTTCAAGTGATTCTACTTGAAACATTTTATACCTCATAATAAATAATGCTTGAACTCGGAGCGTGTAAAGATAACGAGTCGCGTCGTTGATGTTGTCACTAGGATGGGAGCAACTTGACTGAAGTCCCAAGCAGCACGCTATGTGAATCGAGAGCGAGGTTGGAGGTAGGTGCGCGCGCATTGGCTAGGCGCTGGCGGGCGATCGTAGCGGAGAAGTGGGAGGAGCGTTCCGTTGAACTGCAGAAATATGTAGTGCAGCCCGCGGCGGGACATTTAACATCGAGAATGATAAAGCTACGATTATCGCGATATTTCCGATATGACGGCGGGGTATCAATATCGAATAATCAATATCGTTGAACATCATTAATAGTAATAAGCATAGAGCAGGCGTGCAATCGCAGCACAAGAGATGGCCACATTTTAATTTCTAATGTTGTAGGCCTACTTAGGCCTATCTTCCATTATGATTATTGATTAGAGATGTGCAAAAATGGTGAAAACAAAATATGTGATTTTTTAAAGTTCCAATAATCCCTTCAAATACAGTTTGCAAATGATTACATGAATCACCTGAGTTGTGATTCACTGCCCGCCCAATTTCCAATTCACGAGTTGTCGTAATACAGTATATATTAGGCCTAGTTGAAACCGCAAACTAGTGGCAAAATTAGCAATTATGTCTTTAACAAATGCAAATTAGGTCACCAAATTTTAAACTATAAAAAACTTTAAAAAATCTGGATTTTCGAATTGCCACCCAGAGCTCATTTTCTGTTGTGCGTTGTCGGGACGTTCTGTGACCTTGATCGGGTAGCCAATGTCGTCACATTCTTTAATTGAACATGCAATGCACATATCTTGTTCGCGCATGACGCTGCTCTGGCCGGCCAGCTGTAGCAACTTCTAGGCTCTCTAGCCAGCTGATTGTTGGATCGAACATCAGTTAGCTAACTAATAATTAAGGCTCAAGTTAAATTACCTTCCACAGTGACAGCAAGTCCAGCAACAATATCAACGTAGCGAATAGCAATCTTCTTCACAAAGTGCCCATTCCTGGTGAATATCTGCATGCGAGAACGCTCATTGCCACGGTCGCAAACCACAAACTTTCCACTACTGCGCATTACAGCCACCTTACGTGGGTACCACAGCTGGCCCTCTTCTTTTCCTGAAACAAAGTATTCATACTTCATGGTGAATAAATTTAAAATAATATTCATTACTTATCAATATCATTAAGAAGTAAGAACAACACACATTTTAATTTTTAAGACATTGACCTCATGATAATTAATTTCAGAATCACTAACGCCATCTATATATCGCGGGCACAAAGCTTATGGGAGAAAGGGTTTCCTTCACTAAGCTGCTGACTGTTCACTTGTGCATGATGTAGGCCAACTGCCCCAACCACAATGTTAGGTATGGTAAGTATTAAATGGCATCAATATTAATTAGTATTTGAGCGTAACTAGCTACCAATATAGTTTCTTCAAAGTTCCCATAATTCTTTGTAATGCATGCATGCATGCTCAGCCAATTCTGCAAATACAGTACAACCTTGATAGTACGACGATCAGGAGAGACAGGCAAAACGTCATTATATCACGATCGTCGTACTATTAAAATATAAATTAAAAAATCAATTTATAGATTACTGTGATTAAGCAATACAGCTTTAATGGTAAAAACACACAAATATCAGTACAAATGCCATAAATAATAGTTAATAATATATGTATTACTGTTTTATAAATGTTTATGATAAAACTAAACATGTTACGTAACGGGACATAAATATTTACAAAAGTCAAGTGCCATTCATTGCCAGCGTCAAAGTGACAGCGCTTAAGTGTATGAGTGGGAGAGAGAGATGGGGGAGTCGAGTTAGCTGGGGCCCGTGGAGACGTGTAAGGCGTCACTGT